>CM077810.1:5410000-6610000 GCA_039764185.1 Tamarix austromongolica
TAGTGAGGCCCTAAACTCAATGTAAAAGATAATAAAATTTAAAATAGTAACCTAATGGATATGATATTAATATAGAGTACGTGAGTCAAGATCGAGGTATTAGGTCTATTCCATTGCATGATAACAGTAGCTCAAATGTGTTGTCACTGAGAGGCGTTTCAAACCATTTCACCGATTTAAGAATAGTGGCTAAGTAGTGTTTTTCCCTAAAATGTGTTAGTTTTGTTCCATTGAACAATAATAATAGTTCAAATATGTTATCCCTGAGAGGTGCTTTAGACCATTCTACTAATTTAAAAAAAGTGGGATCCCTAAAATTAATATAAATAAAAGAATGAAATTTTTTATTCCTAATAAAGACGCCTAGATCAGTACCTACTTTGTGATATTTTGTGTTTTTCGTATATACACTTATTCTTTATGTGAATGTATGTATTTGACGGTATCATTGACTTGATATTATTGCCACATTTATCAATATATAACGTACTGATCATTCTGTTTATGGGCTTTGCTCATTCCCACAAGCAAGTGACCCTAATGCTTTTGTGTAGGTCATTGAGTATCCGCTAGATGATTTCGTTACTTATGTTGCGTTGTATGGGGTAGAGTGATTTCCTGTCCTAGAAGCTGGGTGAAGAGTCATGTTATCCGGATGATGGTTTTATCCGGATACCTTTTTAGACTCTTAGATCCATGGTATCCATTCTATCTTTATTTTATTATTTTACCTGGAGTTAATTTCCAAACTCATATTTATATTTATAAAGCTGCTCTTGTTTTATATTTATCTTGGCTCACATTTTAATGGTTTTTGCCTTGTGATTCATGTAAGGGTTGGTATGGTAAGTTAGACTTACATCAATTATCGGTAACATCAAGTATTTTGGTTATAAGCTTTAGCTGTTAAACAAAAAAATATAGTAGTAAAATTTAGGGTGTTATAAGAACTGATATCATCTAGATCTCGCACACCATAATGTCTAGAATCTGCAAAGGTACCTCATCGTATGATATAAAGTTGTTGAGCTCAATCTCATCAGGCCTAATCATGTCTGATGGATTTGCGACGTACCTCCTCAGTTGAGAGATAAGGAAGACGTTAAAAACTCATGTCAACTCTAGTGGAAGGGCTAGGTGATAAGCAACCTCACCAAACCTATTAAGAATCTCGTATGGACCTATTTATCTCGGGATCAACTTACCCTTTCAACCAAATCTCTACACCCTTTTAGTGGGTGAATCCCTTAACAAAATTGTATCCCCCAGTTCAAATGTGTCACTATAACTCTTCTAATCTACATAGCTTTTCTTGCAACTCTAATCTACTCTCCTTCTATCCTCGATCAGCCGAACATGGTGTATCCTCAATTATCTCTAGTTCAAGTACAATTTTCATGCTGATGTCACTCTAACACAAGGGTGTTCAATACTTACATCCATATAGTGCCTCAAAGGATGCCATCCCTATGCTAGCATGATAACAATTATTGTATGATAAATTTACCGAATGTAGGTGTTCCTCCCAACTGCTCCGGAAGTCCAAAACACAAGCCCATAGCATATCCTTGAGTGCAAGAATTATCCTCTCGGTATGCCCATCTATAGTTGGGTGGAAGGTGGTATTCATCCCCAATCTTATGCCTATATACTCCTATAATTTCCCCTCAGAAGTGTAAAAGAAATCTCAAATTCCAATTAAAGACTATTTTGATAGGTGTACCATGCCTAGTCACCATAAACCTTATATAAGCATTAGCCAGCTGATCCATACTCCAAGTCAACTTTATCGACACAAGGATTTCCAACTAAGTCAACCAATCGATGATCACCAAGATCATGTCACACCCGCTGTGAGTCCTTGATAATCCACTTAAAAAACCATCGAGCTAGAGTCCCACTTCCACCTCATAAATTCTAAAGGCTAGACTAACCTTGTAGGCCTTTGGTGCTTGATCTTGACATTCTAACAAATCAAACACCTCAAAACAAACTCCACTACCTCTCTCTTTATACGAGGCTACCAGTATATCATCTTGAGGTCCTTATACAGCTTATCCCCTCCTAGAGGGATGGAATACAAAGTATAGTGATCCTCCTATAATATTCAGCACTTCAAATCAGTAAAACTTTGATTTACACACCAACCTCTATAGCAAATTCTACCATCCTTATGATTATGGAAGCCCTTGGCTCTAACGTCTTGAATCTTTTGTCAAATCCTCTTGATTTTAACATCCCTTGATCTCATCAAAAATCATTGATGTAATTGTTAAGTCACTCATCCGGACTTATAGGTAGCCATGTTGGATCATCTCAATCTCCATCTCACCAAGCTCCTCTAGCAACCATGTATCCAACATACAAACACTTAAAGCGTGTGATGTCTTCCTACTTAAGGCATCTACAACAACATTGGCCTTACCCATGTGCTAGGTTAACTTAGTATCATAGTCCTTCAACAAATATAGCCATCTCTTTTGCCTTATATTTACTCCTTCTAAGTAAATATATACTTAAGACTTTTATGTTCAATGAAGGTTCTACACTAAGTACCATATACATAATGCCTCCAAATTTTCAATGCAAATATGACAGATGTCAAGTTATGCGTCGGGTAGTCTATTCACACTGCTTCAATTGACAAGAATTGTAAGACACTACATTATTGTGATGAATCAATATACAAACTAGTCCATACTTCAACGCATCACTGTATAACTCAAACTCATCTAATCCTCATGGAAAAGTTAAAACCAATGGCATAGTCAAACGTTGCTACAAATCCTTAAATGCTCCATCGCATATGGCATCCCATTGCAATATGATCATATTTTTTTATAAGGTTAGTTAAGGGACGAGCTACCTTTAAGAATTCATTAACAAAGCATTTGTAGTACCCCGCAAAATCAAGGATACTATGAACCTCAAGGACGCTTGTGGGTGCCTTCCATTCAGTCACTACCAAAATCTTCTTCGGATCTATAGAGACTCCTCCTACTAAAACCACATGGTCCAAAAGTACAACCTCTTAAACTCAAAACTCGCACTTAGAGAGTTTTCTATACGACATATGCTATCTAAGAAGTGACAAAATCATACCTAAATTTTGTTAATGCTCCTCTATACTCCGATAGTATACCAAAATGTCATATACGAAAACCACCACAAGTGAGGATAAAAAAAAATCTTTGTCGTCGAGTCCATAATGACGACAAACACATTGGTGAGCTAAAAAGGCATCACCATGAGCTCATAGTGTATGTACCATATCCTAAAGGTCGTCTTTATGATGTCTACATCGGCAATGGGCAACTAAGGATAACCTAACCTCAAGTCGATATTCAAAAATATCAAAGCACCATGAAGCTGATAACATAATTCATCGATCCTCAAAAGTGAATAACGGTTATTCATTATCAACTAGTTCATACCCTAATAATGTATACACAGAAGAAGGTTCTCATTATAGCACCCCTAATTTACCAGCTTGAAAATTTTATTTTATAGAAGCATTAATTACCAAATTACTGGATGTTACAACTATAATAGGCATATCTCTGACTCTGTTGCCTTTCTTATGCTAATTGTTAAGTTTAAAAAACCTTAACTAAAATGATTTAGAGAAATTAGATTACCATGCATAGATAAAATTTACAGGAAAATATTATTAGTACAATTGTATAACCAAAATACAACGAGGGAAATAAGAGTCCAAAGAAAAACTAATCATGACAAAAAACTTGCACCCAAAGGTACAACACTGATTTTTCCTAACTCTCAGACCTAAAGGCCCACTATGAAAATGGAACATCTTCCTAAGGACTCCGCTTATCCTTCTCGTTCTTATACGCTTCATGCCACTCCATGACCCTCACTTAATCATCTATAAAATCAATATCAATACATCTTCGTCGTACTAAGTAAATCACATTACCTCACAAGAGGTAACATACCATAATTTCACATAGTTACACAAAATCCAAAAAGCATACTTGACCACAAAGCATTTACCATAAACACAAATAATATTCATGAAATAACTTATGTAAACATCTAATCTCAAACTCAACAGTAAAACATACTAGTCAACTTCTCATCATTTCAAGATACAAAGTCATATATGATTAGGTAGATACAATCCAAACACGGTGGTAGGGCAATAAGGCAACTATCAAAACAATGATCCCAACAATACCATGGTAGGGCACTAAGGCACCTATCAAACCAACAAATCTAAAAAAAAAATAAGGTAGGGCACTAAGGTGACTACTGGTCTACTAAAACAAAAATAATACCAAGTTAAGGTACCAAGACGTCTACCAAACCAAAAAATCATTTTTTTTTTCATTTTCTTACATAATAGGTATTTCTATTTTTGCATGCTTATTCAAGGGGGACACAATCAACTTAGGGACATAATGGTATATCTAGTTATATTGGTACACGAAGGCAACATAATACCCTTACCTCAAACCCAGAACATAGCGATCCGCCTGATTATATCGATGCAAAAAGGCAACATAGTATCCTTCAACCTCGATCATATAGTACTTAAGTATTGATATCCCTTATAGGGCCAGTAGGTCACCTAAAGAATACAGCAGGGCCTTAATTGTAGCACAATGACACACCAGCGAACCAAAATAAATGAAGGCTAACACCTCACCTCTAAGGTAGCTAATCCTAGAGAGCAACCTTTCTAACTCAAGGTCTTTCAGTTTAAGTATTAATATTTTATGAGGTGATCACATAAGTCATATGTGGTATAACATTATCCATTTTTCTATACTTAATAATTTTCCCTTTTATTTCCCATTATTGAGGTAACCCTAAGGTCATATATCTTTGCCAAGATAAGTCAAAGCTAAGGTCATTTTATCAAATTTCTAAGGCCATCCTAGCATCCAATTATTCTTAAAAGATATATTAGATTGAAATTATCAAAATGCCCTTAAAAACCTTAGTTTCGCCATTTTATTCATTTTTATACCAAACATTATCATTACAAGAGATTTATCATAACCAAGCAATAAGGTAATATTCCACATTATTTTAGCATGTAGGTAATATTTGCATTTTTGCGATTAACTGTATTTTTTGCTTTTCATGCATTTAGTGGGTTACGCCCACAAAACCCTAATCATGTAACTTTCACGTACCACATATTCCATTAAACATGTGCATACACATTTAAAGCATAAAACATCATTTAAATAGGAATATTAACATCACAGTACAAGTAGGGTAATATCTTTAAAACTAGGTCATGCGAATAGAATTTATTATATGCTAACCCTAATCATGTGCATATGCTTCCATGCAAATCATCGTACCCTTAACTACCATGCATTAGCAATCATATGGCATTTACCATGGTATTTAAATAACTTGACAAGAATGAAAATACTAGCAAAGTCTTAAACATGCGGATGTAAATCATTTAACATATTACCATACATATAGCATAACCTTTAACAATCATACGTATCATCCGTTCAACATGTTATTATTTTATTATGCATGTCATAATATTTGAAAGAATAAATCACTAGCATGATTCTAGGTCTAAACAATCCTATTATGCTTGTAGATAAATTTTATCAACTTATGAGTGATTGAATTTACCGAATCTAAGATTACACAAAAAGAAGTCTTCTCTAAATTCCTCAATAATTGCCTAGGAATTTAGCATCAAGACACATATGTATTAACATATAATATTACACAATAATTTAAAGATCATTGACTGGTCGAACAAAGCATGAGAAAGCCAAAGAAACTTCAAACAAACAAACGGAGAAGAAAAAGATGGCATAAAAAGGGTTGAAGGAGAGGAGAGGGTTATGGTGGAAAAATGTGCAGCAATAAAGGGGGAGATTTGGAAAAATTAGCCGAAGGTAAAAGGGGAAGGCTTCGGTGGGTTTGGTAGAAGGGAGGAGGGGTGGAATGGAAAGTTTGGTCAAAGAAGAAGGTGGAGGAATGATGGTTTTGTATGGTGATGTGGTGGTTGTTTCAATGGGAAAATCCAATGACAAGGAAGGGGAGAGAGGTAGCATGAGGGAGAGGGTTGATTAGGGGAGTTTGTACATAGTTGTTAAGGTAGCTTCGGTAAGGGATGCCAATGCAAGGGGTGAGGGACCGGTGATGGTGGCCAGTGGCAAGGTAAGGAGGCTAGTGGAGGGTTTTGTTGTAGAATAAAATTCGTGATGTAAGGAGGCACATGATTGATAATGGCAAGGGAAATTTTTCTTGAGGGAGCTTAAAAGAAGGAGGAAGAATGTAGGGTTGATCGTCGGTTTTGGCACGACATAGTAGGGAAAGGAGATGGGATTAAGAAGAGGGTACTGTGGAGGGAAAAGAGGTTCAAAGTAAGGCAAGGAAACACATGAAGGAGGAGGTGAGGTATGTTGAAGATGGTGTAAGGTGACGACACGTAGGAGTATGGTGTCGGGGTAGAAGGAGTAGGGTGAGGTAAAGAAATTCTACCATTGACTAGGAGATAGGTTATGGTAATTTGTAGGTGAAGAATCAGGGTAAAATATTCGGTGAAACTTATCAGGTTAGGTTTACTCAAAGAAACAGATATGGTTATAATCCACCATAGGTTTAAAATTTAATATGCACTCACTAGTAAATTTTAACCTAATTAAATTATATATATAAAAAGTCTCAATAATATTAAACATATTACCAAAATATTTATTACTAAACATCCTAAAACAATTATTACAACTTAAATACATAATTACCAGTTATAATTAGGGTTTCTAAAAATGAGGTATTACACCCATCCTTCGTCTTCATGAATAAAAATAGTGTTTCCCATTAAGGCACACTCGGGCGAATGTACCTATGAGTGAATAAATGTAACACCCCCAAATTTTACACATTTTAAAAAAAAACAAGACTTATTAATTATGAACCGTAAAATCTAGGGATGCTACCGTTACACTTAGTACCAGACCGGTTTACTCCTACCGTTCTAGTACCAAGTGCTAAGGCTAAGAAAAACTGCACTTGACATTAATAAATTATCCAAATTCATAAATACGAAAATCAGAGTACGCATAAGTATTTACATAATTTGAAATACTAGCTATTATTTTTCAAAGAAGAAAAATAGAAACATTAATAAAATTATTTATGAAGGCTCAAACATAATTAATAGATAACAAGGATGATAATATTAATGGAAAAACCGGCCACACCACTCCTACGACATTGAATCCAGCCCAATCATCACTCAGCCCCATCTAATGTCCCATAGACATCAATGGCATCGAAATAAGCATCTACTACCTGCAATACGTCAGACGGGCCTTCTGCTCGTGGGAATGAGTAGCACCCATGAAAGGGGTGATCAGTACGCTACGTACTGAGCAAGGTAACCGTGCACTAAGGCTAGCATACAAAATTCACACAAACAATGTATAATAACAAAGGAGCATAAGATCCAATCATAATAGCACAAGATATTAAATGCTCAGGTGAAAATGCCAAGATCCAAGTACACTTCATAATAATTACTTCATCAATCCTTTATTGAATTTATTTTCACACCATGCTCTTTATCAAGTCCATACGAGTACAGGAACCCCACTATTTTTGTCGGTGGATCAGTCTCCAAGGCACTTTGGCTCTTGGCCGCTATTCTAGACGGTGGATCGGTCACTTAGGGTACACGCCCTACCACTATTATATGCCAGTGGATCGGTCTGGCCCCTTTTCTCGCACGGTGTTCCACTATAATTAATTAGTGTCTTCCCAAATCTTAGCAAACTGTTAGGTTTGTTATATTGAGCTTGGGATCCCCCACTATTTTAGCCGGTGGATCGATCACTAGGGTAACATACTCTATCACTATTATACGCCGGTGGATTAGTCTCTAGGATACCATAGTCCCTGGCCACTATTATGTCGGTGGATTGGTTTAGGCCCGACTCAACATTTTCCACTTTACATAATTAATGTTTTAAGTATCTTATTCAGAAACCCATTCCAAGACATGCAAGTCTAACTCCTACCATGCTTACTCTTCAACTCAAGTTAAGCACTCCAACCCTAGTTAACTACCACCACCATAGTTAATCATGACATACCCTAACACCCATGCAAACCCTAGCTCCCATACAAACCCTAGCTCCATGTAAACCTTATTCCTATGCAAACCCTAGCTCCACATAAACCCTATTCCCATGCAAAACCCTAGCTCCACCATGCAACCATTAATACCACCATGCAAACCCTAATACCACGCTGCAACCATTAATACCATCATGCAAACCCCAATACCACCATGCAAACCCTAATAAAACCATGCAACCCTAATACCATCATCCATAACATATAATGCTTAGACCACTCCCACATTAATTCATACCATAACACCATATCACACGACCTACATGCATGTCTTATAGGTCGCATCAATTCATTTTAAAAGTACAACTTATACATATCATATACATGCCATAAAATCGGATACTTCAACACCACATCATACTCCATATATAATAGATATAAGAATACACTTAGAACATATTATATTGCATATCACATGGCAAGTAAGGCATGTAAAGCACATTACACACAACGACCTTAGATACACCCTTACCTAAAATATCACCGGTCTTAGAGCACGCTCCTATACCTCTTGAGGGCTTTGACTGGGCTCACTTATTATGAGGGAAAAACTAGAATTAGGTTCCCTCCTATTATTTACTAACCTATCCTAAGACTTGGATTTTAATTAAAATAATACTATACTAAAATTACTATACAAAATACTACTAAAAATACTAATATTAATACTAATGTAATTTCAAATGAATGGTGATATAAGGGTTTCTACCCTTCACCAAAATGATGTTAGTAAAGATAATAATAATAATAATAATAAAACATTAGTAGTAATAATAATAATAGTAATAATAATAATGATGATGATGATAATAATATAAACTTAAATAAAATAAGGTAGGGTTTTCGACCCTACCTCCAAATAATGAAATTACTATTCAATAATAGTAATAATAATATTAATAACATATAATACTTATAATAATATTAAAAAATAATAAAGAAAATAATATTATTAATATTAATAATAGCAAAAATAGTAATAATAATATTCGAATAGGAGTATGCGAACCCTAATTATAAATTAAGGCCTCGACCCTCCTTAAATAATTAACAATAAAATAATAATAATAATAATGATGATGATGATGATGATGATGATGATGATGATGATGATGATGATGATGATGATGATGATGATGATGATGATGATGATGATAAAACCTATACTAATTCAATTAATTTCTGAAATTTGAAACTAAAAATCTAATTAACTCAATACTACTCTCGACCCTGCCAAGAAAATTTAGCATTAATATTACATCCAATAATAATATTAATAATATAAATAATCAAATAAACATTAAAAGTTAGAATAAAAACAGAATAAACTAAAATAAATAGGAAAGAAGGGCTGAGAGGGTCTAGAGTTTCACATTGAGTCGGCGGATATGGGTGGCAACGGCGGTGGTGCACGGCTGCGGCGGCGGTGGTCGGAAAAGAGGGTTAAAAGGGAAAAGGTTGGAGTTTGAGAAGAAAGGGTGTAGAATGAGGGTGGAGGCTGAGGTGTTGGTGGTAGCCTAGGCTGAGAGGAGTAGAGTGAGGGTGGTGGCGCGGTGAGGGGCGACGACACACGGCGGTAGAGGCGGCATCCGAATGGGGAAGAAGGATAGAAAGAGAGGAAGAGAGGGAGGGAGAGGAAAAGAAAGATAGGGGAAGGTCTGCAGCACAATTTGGGAGGTGAAAGGAGTGGCGGTAGCAGCAGAAGTGTTGGCTAATGGTGGCTTGAAGGGTAGTGGAGGCAGAGAATGGGTTGGTCGAGGGGACTACTTCGCAGAGTCGGGGTGGCCTGCGTAGGAAGAATCGAGGGGGTATGAGAGGTTTGGTTAGCTATAGGACGGTGCAGGGAAGGCTTAGGTGGGCGGAGTTGGTGGTGTGGTTGGCGAACGGCGGAGGAAAGACTGTCTAAAGTTGCGGTGGTGCGAAGGAGGGTTTTTTTTGAACTCCAACCAAAAACTCAACTCAACGCTACTATAGGGGGTATTTATAGACTAAAGGGGAAGTTGGGGTCAAAGGGAAGGTGGGAGAGTGGTAGGCCAGAGTGGGCACCAGTCGATGATGGCAGCCAACGCACTATTCATTCGTGGTATGCGAGTGGCTATGGAAGAGGGAAATCATGTGACGGAAGGGGGAAGTGGGCAGACAGGTGTGGTCGACAAGTTGTCGTGGAAAAGAGGGGGAGAAAGTAGGCAGCGAACGTGCGCAGTTGCCGGAAAAAATTTCGGTACATGTAGTTGCAGGTTGACAACGGGGGGAGGAGGAAGAAGAAGAAGGTGAATCAGGCGGTCGAGGAGAAGAAGAAAGAAAAGAAAAGGGGGAAGGAACCGGGCTAGTCGGTTGCGGCTATAACATTTAATGGAACGCGACATTCTAGGGAAAAAGGCCACGATATGCGGTGTCTTGGCTGCCACAGCAAGGAGGCGAGCGGGCCATTTGGGCTGCGGGAGGAAGGAAGAAAGGAAAGGGAATTGGGCCGCGTCACGAGCCCAATTCGGTCGAAGAAGAAGAGAAAGGAAAAAAAAAAGAAAAAGAAAGAAAAAAAGAAAAAGGAAAAAAGGAAAAAGAAATATTTAAGTAGGTTGAGGTCAAATAAATTAAATAGAATATTTTGGGTAATTAAAATAAAATTATTTTAAACAAATAATATTAAATTTCCGTTTTAGGCTAATTTATGGTTTTAAAAGGTTTTTCCTAAATTCCTTTTTTTATTAGCAAAAAGCCCAATTTTTCCTTTATAAAAATATTTCTAATTTCCTTATTAATTTTCCCTAAATAAATCCTTTCCATTTCAAATAAAATAAATAATTAAATTAATTCCCTAGTAAATCCTTATTTAATTATATTTCTTAAAATAAATATTTTTGGGTCATTTCAATAAACCCTCCAACTAAGCCTTCAACACTCAAAACTCTACCAATTCCATTCAATAAAACACCTATAAAACTAGCTATGCTCGTAGTATTAACTCAATAGTAAAGTCGATCTTATGTATCGACATCATACCTGGTATCTTCTCCAAAAACACATTAAAGAACTCTGAAGCATCTAAAATATCCTCTAATACCAACACATCCTTGTTCAACTCATACCGAGTAACCCCTCTGCACCAACAAATACATCTTATGGGCATATACAACCTTCACCATAGGTCTAGGCTTGCAACTCCTATAGGAGACCCTAGCGCCCTAAGGTCCCTACAACACAACTCTCTCCTGTGTACAATCTATCACCACTCCACATCTCCACAACATACCCATTCCTAGGATTACATCAAAGTCCCAAAGGTCCAACTCAACCAAGTCCACTAATAAGTCTAGCCCACCTATCTCTAATGCCACCTTCGAGTAGAGCCTAGTGCAATCTAATATATCCCCAGGAGGCAATATGTAATGCTCTAAAATTGTGCTTATCCTAATCTTATATCATTAATAACCTTATTAGATTTTAATCTCAAAAAAATATCACTTTAACCTTAACCAAATTTATTAATCCCAACATCTTAATCAAATCTAAATCTTTGACCCAAATAAACCATATTTCGTAACCCGATCTTAAATTTACTAAAATTTATCACTAATCCTATCTATTTTGGCTAATTCAAAATTATTTAGCACAAATCCCCAACCTTTTCTCTTTTTCCTTTTCTTGTGCCTTTTCTTTTATTTTCTTCTCCTTTCTTTCGTCATCCTTCCAATAAATTTTGACTATCTTAGTCTTGCAACATGCAACTGCACCATCTCCCATCACACCTCTACAGCCACCTTCATCCATCATCCCTCACCCTTTTTCCTTCTTCTCGAGCTGCCTAACCTGCACGCACTACCCCTCCCTTACCATTTCATTTTTCTTTCCCATGCAAAATACACTCACACACTATTACCATCTTTCCTGCACTCTCTGTAATTTCACCACAACACACAACCATCACCTCCCTGCCACCCTTTGTGCCTGAACTTCACCATCCTCCTACATCTCCCATTTGTATGCATCCTCTGCCATTTTATTCCCCATTCACATGCCCCATATCCATATATATACATACACTATTTCACTATCCTTCCTTCCTCTTTTATTTGTGTCATTTCTTGCCATCACTTTATCTAAAATCAACTACCCTGAGCTCCTTCTTCTTCTTCCTTCTTCTTTCTTATTTTTCTTCCTCTCTTCTACTCTATTTCTGCATGAGCATCACCTCCATCACCATAGTGCCCCACCATACACCGACCACTAAGGTCACCCCATCCCCCCATTTGTTGTTGTTGGCCATCGCTGATGTCCACCATGGTTTTTTCCTTATGTCTATTATATTTTTATAAAATGCATGACCTACTCATGGCCTTAAGCACGGCTGTGCAATACTAAAAAATTTTACCACACGATTGTTCAACCTAGCACTACCTGCCCGTGCGCCCTCGCATAGCCTATTGCATGTTTGTTTGTGTCTATTCAACTTAAGTCTGTTATATCTAGTGATCGAGCTTGGTCATGCCATTTCACATAACCTAGTTGTGCACGATTCTAACTCTCAACTTGAGGTGTGCACTACTTGCAGTTCCATTTTAGCCGTGCACCCCTAGTTTTACCCTTAAATCTTATCCAAACACCACCAAATTTTCACCATAGCACCACCATATATTCCTCCACACATCCACACAACTCAAGCTTCCATTTGACTTTGTTTATTTCTATTTTTAACCACTTTACCTTAATTTCTCCCTCAATTATAGTCTTCAAACCTAATCGAATATTAGGTTATTATTTGTAGGTGATATTTCGATGATCTCAAAGGAGGAGGTGTAGGATTTATGTGCTTAGAGCCTGGTGTCCTAGTTGGTAAGGATACTAAGTGATGTTTTATGATTTTTGTGTTATTTACTTGTATTGTCATGTGAATTTCCATGATATTATTTCTATATAATTTAATGTTTGATGTTAATGATATGTTATGATTATACAGAATATGTGTTTGAAAGAAAGTAAGAATGGATAAGAGGTATGGATATCATTCTATTATGATAATGATGTATTTGTGAGGAATATGTGTCATGGATCGAAGGATAGGACAAATCACCTATAATAAGTGGAAATAAGCATATTTATAAGGTTTGATAATAAATTGTGGATTTGGAAAAAAATAATGGATGTGGAAGATATAAGATTTTATAAAATGAAGGCTATTGATTATCCTTAAGGGTATTTTGGTCATTATGAAATAGTAAAGGAATTTGGTATTACAATGTGTTAGGTGGATTAAAATATGATAATGATATCTTGAGAAATGTTTTGGAAGGATTATTGGTTGTCTTAGGTTCCTCAAAAAGAGATAATGATCTAATTAGGGTATAGTGACCTAAAATGATAATCTTAGCATTCCATGAGCAAAACCCTAAAGTTAATCCACAATTATTGATATGTATTACTAATGTTGACATTATAGGGATTTATATTGAATTTAGTACTCATTTGAGTCTTATGGGAAGAATTATGATTACTTGTGAAATTAGAATTTTGGTAATTTTGTGAATAGTACCTGAGGATAAGAATATAGCTATATGTGTATGACGTGGGAGTTAAACCCTGAATTATGGGTATGATAATAATAATGATATTGAGAATGATATATTATAATTGGTGGTTGAATGATCAGTATGAGAGAATGATGCTAGGAGTGTGAAGCTAGAGTATAAGGAGATTAAGGATCTTAACCTACGTTATGTGCTTTTATGCCTCTATGTATTCAATGCATGTGAATCAATCATGAATAAGATATGAACATTTAAAGTGAAATAGCACGTGAGTGGGGACAAGGTAATGTTTTTAAATATTCATTCCAGCGGAGATAATAATGGCTCGAGAGAATTTTACCCCTAGAAGATGATGTTTTAAATATTCGTTCCACCGGAGATAATAGTGGCTCGGGAGCATTATGCCCCAAAAAGGTATTTTAGTTTGTTCCACTAGATTAAGAATGATGAGGGGGCCTACTCATCGTGAATGAAAATATAACAGTATAATCTATGGATAAGATACTAATGACTTAAAGTGGAAGAGTATGTGAGTCAGGACCAAGGTGTTATTTTTACATCTATTCCACCAGAGATAATAGTGGATTGGGAGTATTTTTCCTTGAGAATGTTATGTTTTTATATCTGTTCCGCCGAATGATAATAGTAGCTCAGGTGTGTTTTCCTTAAATAGGAGCTTTAGATTGTTACACTAGTTTAAGAATAGTGGGGTTCCTATACTTACGTATATAAAAGAATAAAAATAGTTATATCTAATAAAAAGACCTGAATTAATATTTAACTTATGAGATGTTTCACTTATTTGAATGTGTACTTATCACCTATTGTAAATGCATGTGTTATTTGTATCCATAATTCGTAAGTATTGTTCTCTTGTCAGTAAAAAATGTACAGACCACCTTTATTATAAGTGTTGCTCATTTCCATGAGTAGAAGACCTTGATTCTTATGTGCAGGTCTCAAAAGATCCCCTGGATGACTATGCTTCCTATAATGCACTATGTGGGGATGAGTGATCTAATCTGTACTAGATTTTTGGGTGAAGAGTAATATTATCTGGTTGATGTATTTACTAGAATACCTTTTTTGGATTCTTGATACATGGCATCCCTACTTTGTATTTTTTTATTTGTAACTCAGATTTAATCTTCAAACTCATATTGTATTATAAATGTTTCTTCTATTTCTGCTTTATTTGTTTTACAATGAATGATTTTAGCCTTGTGATTCATGTAAGGATGGTTGGGCAAACCAGAATTATATTAATTACGGAAATAACCCCCAATATTTCACTTATGTGCTTTCATAGTGAAATGAAATTTTTCAGTAGTAAAAATGAGGGTGTTACACAATACCATAGAAATAGACACACTAGCAGATGGAGAGAAAGTACCTTTAGCAATAAATGTAGTAAATGTATATGATAGAGATGCTTTCGAATCAAATAATACATAAGCTAGTAACAAGAGGATAGAGAATGTACCAATGACCACATCTAGCTACCAATGAGCCTCTCCTAGATGATGATATTCAATCGCTCACTTGACTGCCCTCCATGGTATCCTCCACAATACCCTCTTCCACCCTGAGTATGTCTTCCTCCCTAAAGAAATGGGAGAGGCCTCTATGGTCTCCTCTTAACCTCTCTATGATTTCCACTAGCTGGGGCAGTGCCCTATGCTATTATTGGTATTGTTGTTGGTGTTGTTGCTAGTAGGGTCGCTCTTGATAGGCATGCTCCTAAGGTACTAGCAATACTTGCTACTTAAACTGACATTGCTGATGTTATCACTTAAAAGATTGGTGACCCAACTAATCACACTTCCTGCATTGAACAAGAGTTCCTCGACAGCCTCGCCCTAGATGATCCTAGCAATAGAAGAGACACATGAAGCACCTAGATTGTTTCGTAAATTTTCTTTACCTAATCACCTCGGCCCTGACTCGCGTACTTTTCCACTTTAAATCATTAATGTATTATCCATCACATTCTTATCTCAAATTATATTATTATTCATATTAATTTTAGGGGCCCACTATTCTTAATCCGATGGAACGAACTGATGCACCTTTCAAGAAAAAATATTATTGAGCCACTATTATTGTCTAGTGGAACATACTCATAAATCACCTCGCCTAACTCACGTGATATTCCACTTTAAATAATTAAAGTCTCATTAATTATTTGTTTGATAGGTACAAAACATAATTAAATCAGGTAATTCATAATCACATAGATAAAAAAGGTCAATCTCAAGGGTTAAGATCCTTATATTTTCCTATAAACCCTAATTTCTCATTTTGAGCATAACTGCTTCTATATTACCCTTTTAACCAAAAAAAATTAATATCACTTCGTCAATTATTATTATTATTAACATACCTTAAATTAAATGCCTAACTCTAATGTATTATACATGTGATAATAACCCTATCTCAAAAGTTACTATTCACGAGAATTACAAAACCCTAGTTTCACAAGTACAACATAAATTTTCCTATAAGGCTCATACGACTAAAATATTCAATATAATTCCTAAAATACCAAAATTAACAACATATCTAAAATTCATGACCTAACTCTAACATTTCACACGTGATAATAACCTTTTCATTTTACGATTACTATTCCCAAATAAAGTTATTTTCTTATTTTATTGAACTTAGGCAATTCATAACTACTCTAATCATTTAATATGATCCTCTTATCATATTTTAAATCATATAACTCATTAAAATACCAAAATTTATATATTAAACCCATATTGACCAAAATGCCCTTATAAATAACCCAATACCTCTTATTTCAGGAAAATATTATATGTTTCGGTATCATTATTTTCAAATCCTCCATTTATCACCATACATATTAAATACTATTTTTTCACTTATCATACTCTATTAAATTCATATTAAAATGATATATCACATAGATCCGCTTAGGGTTTTTCATGTAAAATATTATTGTAATGATATCACATGCTTCTCAGCTTATACAAATTCATCACATATTAGCATATTCTCATATCAATGAATTATCAACATAATAATAGTAACATTATATCACACATATTCAAACATAACACTTGGCACATAATCGTTAGACTAGGACTAGTGTCCCTATAGAGTATGACTAAAGTCCCAACACCAATTGTAAAAATCACCTAATTTATCTAAATTAGCTTCTAATCTTATCAAACCATGTACCATAAATATATTTAGGTATAAGGCTCATCATCAACCTATTCCACTATAAAATAATGAATAATATGATCAACAAAAATCAAATTGCCCCTAAAAACGCACCCATACGCAACATCTAGTTTTAACCTAACATATGAGAAATTAAAGTAATGATATCATTATCATTATGAAAATTAATGTCCATCATTAAATACCAAGAACCAAAATATGAATGAATTTATGTAGGGTATCAAGCATCTCACTCAAGGAAAAGTAGAAGATGTTTGTCTTGGGATGTCACCTTTTTATAAAAAGGGAAATGAGTGGGGCATTATGTTGGTAGAAGAACTAATCATAGAGATATCTCGACCCATTGCTCTCAATGTATTCATAAGCAACCCCAATCCCTCATTAATAAGTATTATTAATTTATATATAATTATATATATCCTTGACTAGATCCTTAACACTTTATGTGGTTCTAACAATAAGAAGAATATTAGAATAAACAACGATACACTAAACAAATATTGACTAATATGTGCACCAATAAAAGTTACCTCATAATAATAACAATAATAATATGAAGAAGAAAAGGAATAAGAAGAATACACTAATCCATTACTAGATTTACTCATGTAAACAATTTGATCATCAGCAACATTAAATCCCTCAATGTCTATAGCATGATTATCTTGATGTGCAATAGAGTTAGCTGCCAAGAGCACCTTCCTTGCATCCTTTTTCTCTTCTTCCCCAACCTTAACCTCTTGAAATTGGGGACGAAGTCTCCTTTAAGGAGGTAGTGATGTAATACCCCAAAAAAAATTTAGATAACCTTACTCCCGAGTAATTAATACCATGACCTAATCCCAATCTCAGGAAAAAAAATATTTCCACCCTACCCTAATTCACTAACCCTAGAATTTAACTCAATCTCAATTTATCGATAATTAATCCACCCTATTACCCTAGCTAAATTATATTGATCTTGTTATAATCAAAAACTAAGAATAGTAACTCCCTATTATTTTTCCTGTTTTTATTTTTATCTCATATTCCCTCTAGTCTAATCTCCCTCTCTTTCTCCCTTTTCCCCCTTCTCCCTGTGTGGAACATTATCCACAAATAATGCTTACACTAACACCACACCCTACCACCTTCCACACCATCCCCTACTTCCATTAACTCCCACCTCCTATGCATGAGGGTTGGGGTCAAAATTTTCCCTCTGCACCACTCACCCATCTCTATAGGTGCATGGACATATATATATATATATGTACACATAATCGAAATTAAATTCTAACACCTCTATTATATCCCTTTTTTTCTCTACAACCAATGCAACACTATTTTCCCTCCTTTTCTACCTCATTATTGTCACAAAAACAACCCAAAAAGCCACCACCGGCAAGCTAAACCGAGACAACCACACCACCACCTGAAACCTTTTCCATTTCTCCCTCACAATCTTTGGCCATATTTTCCAAACATAACCCCTATCATTAGTCAAAACAGTCAAAGCTAACCCCTCCCCTTCAGCTAACTCCACCGTAACCATCCTCCCTCCTTTCCTTCCTTTGTTGTAGCAACTCTCACCGTATCCCAACCCACTCCTCTTAGAAATCATTGGTCAAATCTCCTTGCTCCATTTTGGAAACATTGGCTAAAGCTCCTCCCTATATTTCGGTAGCATTGGCTAAAGGACACCCTCCATTTTCACAGCCACAACCGCAACCATCCTTCCTCCATTTCGACACCTCCAACCTTACCACATCACCCCCTTAAACTTCCACCACAAAACACATGCCCCATTTTTTGGACTCCTCTACCCTTGCACCTTCCCTAAAAATGGTAGGTTGTGTCTTTTCTCACCATCCATTTCCCGCAGCAACCATCATTTTCTCATTTTACTTGGTTACGCAAGTTTTTGCCAAACAATACCCTTATTGGTCTATTTTTCTTCCTTCCTTCACCCATCTATTTCCTTAATAATTTTCTTAAGTAGGTGATTTAATCCTAATGATATTTTATTATGCTTTTTCTTAGGTGATTTTCCCAAGATACTGGAAGAGGCAGAATAGGTTTTGCGAGCTTAGAGACTGGAGTTGCTTTTGTAAGGATAATTTTCATGGTTTGATGTCTTTGATTGCTAACTTAGGTGATTTTCCCAAGGTACTGGAAGAGGCAGAATAATTTTTGTAAGCTTAGAGACTAGATTTGTTTTTGTAAGGATAATTGTCATGGTTTGAGGTCTTTGATTGCTAAGTGTTATACATTATTTTGTATTGTACCATGTTCTTATGATTATGTGAAATAATATATGATATATGGTTGATATTATACGATGGGAAATGATTAAATATTATGCGGTATTATTATCTTATGTGGAAAAACCTTCGGTGTAAAATATTGAGGTATCATAGGTTTATTAATGGTATTATGAATGTAAAATGATTATGAAAAGGTATTAGGATAAAAATGTTGATTTCGAAATAATTTTATTAAACACATAATATTTGCATGAAATAAAGGTTATGTTACCGATAAGGGCATTTTGGTCAATGAGGGTTAGATGTGAGAATCATGGTATTTTAAGGTATTATATCATCCAAATGTGCTAAGGAATTTATATGAAGTGTTTAGAGTAGTTGTGAATGACCTAAGTTTAAATAAAGTATGTAAATGGTTTGATTTTAGAATAGTAACCCTAAAACGATGAGGCTATTATCATATGTATAAAATATTAGAGTTAGACCACGAAGCTCAAATATGTTGGCAATATCAGTGTTTTTGGGTTTTATATTAAATCTAGTAACTTTTTGAGCTTTGCATGAAAATTTATGATTGATTTGTAAAATTAGGATTTATAAGTCCTAAGAATAGTAACTTTCGGGATAGGGTTATTATCGTATGTTCAAGACCTTAGAGTTAGGCCTTGAAATTCAAATATATTGATGATGATGATGATGATGATGATGATAATAATAATAATAATAATATTATTATTATTATTATTATTATTATTATTATTATTATTTTAGGAAAAGGTAATAATTTTGGTGGTTAAAAGAATAATAGGAGAAAAGTTATGATAAAAGTGTGAAATTAGAGTTTTGGGGGATTATAAGGATCTTAACTCTAGAGAACAGCCTTATTAAATGTGTGATGCATTTGCCTACTCTAATATGTTTTGTACCTATAAATCAATCATGAATAAAATATTAATTATTTAAAGTGAAAGATCACATGAGTCATCCAAGGTGTTTTTTAGATCCGTTCCACTGAATGATTACAATGGCTTAGGTGTGTTGTCCCTAAGAGGTGCTTCAGTTCGCTCCACTAAATTAAGAATAGTGGGGCTCTATACTCATTGTGAATAAAAAAATTGATTTGAGATAATTAACCTAATGGATTAGATATTAATAACTTAAATTGGAAGAGTACATGAGTTAGGACTAAGGTAATATTTTCATATTTGTTCCACCGGATGATAATATTGGATCAAGTGTGTTGTCCCTAAGAGGTTCTTCAGACCGTACCACTTGTTTAAGAATATTAGGGTACCTAAGCTACATAAATAAAAGAATAAAAATAGGTATATCTAATAAAGAGGATATGATCAGTATTTACCTTATGAGACATTTCATAAATTATATGTGTACTTATCATCTACTATGAATATTTGTATTAATTTGAATCCCTAACTCGATAGTATGGTTACCTTGATCAGTAAGTAGCGTATTGATCATCCTTATTATAGGTGTTGTTCATTCGCTCGAGTAGAAGACCCTAATGTTTTTATATAGGTCTTTGAGTACCAGCTAGATGATTATGGTGCTTCTGATGCATTGTGTAGGAAAGAGTGACCTTTATATATACTTGGTGTTTAGGTGAAGAGTTATATTATCCAGATGATATTTTTACCTACATACCATTTGGACTCTTTCATCCATATTATCCCTTAGTTTCTATTCTATTATTATACCCCTGAAGTTAATCTCCAAACTCGTATTTACATTTACAAAGCTTCTCTCATTTCTATTTATGGTGCGACCATAGCCGACATGCAATTTAAACCCTCTTGTTGTCAATTGTAGTACTGGTAAATAAGGGTATCGTTCTAGCCGGGGATTGAGAGGGCTCACTTCTATTTAACTAGCTTAAAAATAAATAAAAATAAAAACACTAAATAACCTAAAATAAATAAATAAGAAAAATACTAATGGGGGTTTATAAAAATAATAATAAAAGGAGTAAATAAAATAAAGTAAAATATACTAATAAAAATAATGAAAATAATAAAGATATGGGAAACCTGCAGATATGAGAAATATGTTAGGGAAATAAAAATCCACTACTAGATTAGGTCCTAATATAATATTTATTTCTAAGTCATCTTTTAATCGTGAGAATGAGATCGACCAAGTTGCACACCAAAAGTAGGTCCATACACCTTATATTACTTCCCTTAATTAATTAATACGACAAAGCGCCAATATTAACCCTATTAAATACTAGCAGTATAGCAGCAACAAGCGGCTCCTATATTTAACTAGATTTAATGCATTAAGTGTAAGTGGAAGGCTGTCAATCTAAGTACCCATACTAGTACAAAAAGCATGTCTAGTTGTATTTCCTTTCCTTGACCCACACGTATCGAAACTTTTTACCACTTCGGTTAGAATCACAAAATGATTAGGTGAATTGTTATCTAACCTAGCTGCAATTTATACATATAAATTCTAGTATATTTAGATGGCCACCTAGCAGGAAAATAATCCTACATATTATCACTTATGAGGAACCAGAACAAGGCATGCACCAAATAAACTATACTTGACAGAATCATACATATAAACGATAGCAATTAATATAGAGTCAAGAAAAAATCTCACGAAACAAAGAAAATAAAATTATAATTCAAATCATAATCTAGGGTTTCAATTCATTCCCTAACAATAAATAATCAGTCAACCATAATTAAAGAATTAAATACACAGAAATATATATCTAAAATATAAATTAAAAATAAGAGAAAGAAATAACTGGAATTAATTTTGGATAAAAGATTAAGAATTTATTCAGATAAAAATTAATTTTATCTGAAATAAATTCTACCGGTATAATTTTCCTCTAATTTTATTCCTTGTTTGCCTTGAATTTCCGTGCAAAAATTTCTTTTTCTTTTTCTTTTCCTTAGCTGGCGGCTGATAGCGCGTCGACCTCGACCTGTGCGGCTTCCTTGAAGTCTGTGCCGAGGCTGTCAGCGTTCTCCTGTTTCTCGTCTGCGGCTCTCCTCTGTCTTCCATTTCTCCCGAGCCTATAAAGGCTCTGTTGTGTTCCCCCGAGCCTGCGAAGGAAGGCTCTACCGCCCCTCTCTCTGCGTCATCTCACAGAGCCTCGGAAGGCTTTGCTTTCTCTCCTCTTTTTTTCTGCGCCGCACCCCCTTCTTGTGACTTTATTGTGTCTCCACGTCAGCCCTTGCGGCTAACATCTTCTTTCTCCTGTGCTCCGTTTGGTTTCATTGTTCCAGGCCTTTGGGCCTTCGGTCGTTGGTCCAAAGGTCTTATCTTTTTTTTTCTTTTACTTAAAAACAAAACCTACAAAATAAAATTAATAAAAATTAATAAATATTATTTTGCTCTAAATTTACTTAATTTATATCATTTTAGCTCAAATAATTAAATTTATGCAATTTTTACCTCTTAAGCATAAAACAATAATTATTCCCTATATTAGTTAAATAAACTACCAAAAACTAAGATTATAAGGGTATAAAATGTGTCAAAATATGAACTCATCAATTTACTCTATTCTACTTTAAATACTTTTAGCCTTGTGATTGATGTAAAAAATGGTATGGTAAACCAAACTTATGTCAATTATAGTGGTAATACCCAATATTTTGATTATATGATTTTTTTTATTTGCAAATTAAAATTTTTCAGTAGTAAAATTTGGGGTGTTACAATCCAATAGACATCCTTGGATGAAATCATGAACTGCTTATCATAAATCGAGACCACATTTAATACTGTTAATCCCACCATCCAAGCACCTCCAACACAACCCCTATATCTCTAAATACCAATCCAGCACTACAAAAAAGCAACCCGTACCACAAAATCCCCCTTTTACCACACCAAAAGCTATTCTTGCCCCTCCATTACCCAAAACCAACCCACATATCCAACTTCCCTATATCCGCCACCCATACATGCATAACCTCCACCATGACATGTTTATCCTTATCATACCTGGTGCTATCTTCTAGGAAAAACATTACTTTGAATTTTATTCCATTCCAACATTACTAGCTTCCCCATGGTAGGCTAAGCCTTGAGTTAGTTCTAGTGGATGTATCGAAACCACCAACTCTCTTCCTAGTCCTCATTCGTCTAAGCACTATAATAATAATTTAGTACCTCTAACTACATCAATTATCAAGCCAACTTATTCAAGCTTAAATCAAACTAGATTTTTTTTAGCATCAAGTTGCCTTTGAAACCTTAAAGTAACTGTGTGTATGGTCTTTCACTTGAACCTCTCCTAAATTGCTTCATATCGAGCTTTAAACTTGCTATACAAAGCGAAAAAACAATTATAAAATTTATAATTATAACTAAGTCCATAACTATGGAAAAAATATTTGAGGGAAAATTAACAGATACCCAGAGTCACATTTAGAAATCCCTACCAAAATCCCTAATTCCACCTTAACTACAGTTTCCGCTTGCTACCCAAATAACCACTATTGTTAGCATCCTCCCACGGAAATAACTTCCTTATCATTGTGACCAAGGGAACCATTATACATGTGACAAGAGGTACATACCTAGGCATAAATGTAAAAATTTTCATCTATTCCTTTTTAAGATGAAGGAAGCTCTTGAGCGTGAACTACTTTTAGAAACTAAGGCTGAGCCAATTAAGATGTTGGAAGACCTTGAGCAAGAATAAATTTATCTAAATACCTTATTTGGTTACTGATTTAGCAACGCCACCACGACTATTGCCGATTTAGCAATAATATTACCATCAGGGGTATGTTGTTATATTCAGTAAGAAAAACTCGAAATCTAGTGCCTATGGTGCTACCAAAGTTTGAGCTTGTGGCTTGGTGATTAAGTGACATATTATAATATATATGTAAGTAATTTATAATATATGGTGGTGGAAATGAGTCAGGCAGTGGTAAATGTAGTCGAGAGATAAAGACTAGGAATTGAAATAGGGTTCATATAAAAAAAATATCAAAAATTAAAGGATTCCTGTAAAAAAATATAAATAGGATCTTATAAAATTAGTTTAGTTATGAAAAAAAATTATATACTATATAAATTTAAAAAATATGATAATCTTTGAAGACTCAATTCAGAAATTGACTTAAATTTGAAATTCATAACACATTTATGCCTTAACTGAAACTAAAGTTAAACATTTATGTTTTTATTGTAAACTCAAAAATATTCATATCTAGTAGTTTCAAGTTATTTATGAATTTAATTATACTTTTGTCATTCTTCATTTTTGGATTGCAAGAAAGAGATGAAAGAGGCAAGAGAATAAAGAAGGAAGGGTAAAAGGATGAGTGAAAATGAGTGGGACAATTTAAAGATGTCAGGCGAGAATAGGGAATATAAGTGTGTATAGTCAACAAAAAAAATTGTGTAAAGAGAATTCACGTTAATAGGACTCAATTAGGTCTATCTCAATAAAGATAATCACTAATTAAAAAATATTTGGGGTTTGTTTCAATTAAAATATGCACATTTTGAATTTGTATTAAAGACACAAACAAAATAATTTGGTTCCAATTAAAAATGTTCTCAATTAAAGGTATATTATTTTCTCATAAATATGGTATTTTACATATTATAAACATATACAAATAGTTCTAATATTAATATTTATTTTATGTGCTACTCCATCCATTTCTAAAATACATTCCTCATAAATTTCGATGAAAAAGACTGACCATTAATATCTTATAATATAAATTTATACAAATTATTCAAAAAAAATATTATAAAATTTGTTTTCAATACCAATATAACAAATATAATTTTACATCATAATTTATTATACTTTAAGAGAAATAAGTAGTCAAAGTTTATCCTTAATAATTGCAATAAATTCCCTTTAAAAAATAATGGAATAATTAATAACTATTCATATACTATTAAGTTATTATTATTTAATATTTTAAAATTGAAAATATATAAATATAATTAAATATTTAAAATATTAATGTTATAAAATTCCAAAATTAAAAAATATTTAAAAATAAAAGTTTAAATTAAAAAAATAGAAGATTAAAGAAATTAGAAAAAAAAATTCAAAAATCCTATAAAACTCATTTTAATTTCTAGAAATCAAAAATAACAATACATAGAAAACACAAATAAATGATGCTTTAGTAATTTTATTTTTGATGTAATAATTTTAGTTTTGAAGTTCTATTTTTTTTTTCTATTTCAATCTTTGATTTTTTTGAATTTTTAAAATATTCTTTTCTTTTTTTTTTATAATTTTGTATTCTTAAATTTTTTTTTTTTTTATCATTCTTGGTTTTCCAATTTTTCTTATTTTTTTAATTTATATTTTCTAGTATATATTTTTTAAAACAAAAGTAGTTTATTTATTAAAATATTAAGTAAATAATAAAATGATTATATATTAAATTAATTAATATTTAATTAGTATATTAAGTAAGTATTAATAGATATAATAACATTTGTATGTTTATAATAAGTACAATAATAAAGTTGTACAAAAATGATATTATTATGATGGAAACTTCCTTAATTAAAACAATATTCAAACATTTATAAATCTATTATAAACTCAAAAATATTTCTTCTTGAAACAAACTCCAATATTTTTTCTTAATTGATAATTATCTTTAACCTCATAGCCTAAAAGTAATCCATGATGTGAATTAGCGTCAGCATAAGCTAGAGGTGTACTGGATCAAGCCGCATATAAATGTGGGACTTGAGGTGTGTATAAATCATTAAGCTATTATTGTTGTTGTTGTTTAAAAAGTTGAAGTAGAATTTGAAAAAATAATATCGATAAAAGCGGTTTATTTAGCATAAGCTTCATGTACAATCATACTAAAGCATAATTTGGTCGCCCATTAATAGAAAATTGAGGTACACAAAACGTGTGGTGTAAATGCATCATAATTTTTACCTTATATATATATATATATATACACACACTCAAGTTAGAATTATGTTACCTATTTTGCGGGTATTCTTCTTCGTTTGTATGTTATCTTTCGTGTTCTCCTTGGGTGATTTCTTCTATTTTGCAATCTTCTTCTTAGCTTTCTTCTTGTTTTAGTTTTTCATCGTATACACGCCAGTCGATAATGTTTTGATTTCATAGTCAGGTTTATTTTTCTTATTTTCATTTTATAAAGTTTTCTAGATTTTAGGTTGTAATTAGTGATTGTGTTGTTGATTTCAATTCTCAAGTGCAGAATCGAAGCTAATATTTCGTTTAATGAGTAACTTCAATATATCATTTTGATGACTAAAGTAATTTTTTGTTTGATTATATGAAGGATAATGTTCAAAGCTACAGTAGATGAGGATAATAGATAAGGTTTTTTATGTGTTAGCAATAGAGATTGAATAGTAGATATCAACAATGGAAAAGAAAGATTATACAGTTAGCATAGAGAAGGGCCATAAATAGTTTATCAATTGGAGAAATTTATGTGATGTTGAAATAGTTCAGTTGTGGTGCTGAAATTTGTAATAATTTATTGGAAAAAATAGTGTTATCATGTAGAAATTGTATCATATCTATGAAGAATGGTAATAAATGATTGATAGGTGTTGAAAACTATTGTAAGAATGTTGAAAAGTTGTTCTAAAATTGCTGAAAATTAATAAAATGCTTGAAGTTCACAATGAGATGTTGGAATTTTAGTGTCATTGTGTTGAAAATATTACTTGTCTTGTTGAAGTGTTGAAAATTGTGATATGATTTGTTTCATTATTTCATTGTTGTAATAGTATTGTTGTCATTATTAATTTTTTGAAATGTATAATATGATTATGTTCATTTATCATTATGATTCTGTTGTAATTGTGTAGAATAATGATGTTGAAATTTTAGTATAACTCTATTAAAATGTTAAGATAGTCTTGTTGAACCACAACTTGGCAATCTTAATTTTTCCCCCATCACAATAAAGAATTATAAGTTTGAGAAATCATGAACACGGTTACTAAAAAGATATGCCATTAATGATGGAACATTATACAAAAAGTTATTTGATTTCTAGTTTTTACAATATTTTCCACTATTGATGGAGCACCTTGTATACTGATGTTGAAAGATTCTATAAAAAAAAAAAAGCTAAAAATATTAGGTGTAATTTTATTTGTGTTTTCTATTCTTCATTTTTAGAAGGTTAATTTTGATAAATGATAAATAATTTGTTGAAAATTTATTTTAAGAGTGTTGAAATTTTATGTTACTATTTTTTGAAATTAATACAGTTATGGAAAACCGTATATGCAATGCAAATGATAAGATCAAAATTGTTAAGGGCATAAGTGGGAAAATGATGTCAAGACCGTTGACATTTAATTAGAAGAGTATTGAATATCGTGAATACATGTGTTAGATAAGACAAGCTGATTGAAGTAATGTCTGGTGTCGAAAATTTATTATATAATTGTTGAAAATCTATCAATATAGCAATAAAAATTTAGTAGAAGAATGTTGAAAAGCTATCATAACATTCTTTAAAGTGCTAAACATATTTTCTTGATGATTTTTTTTAAATAATGGTGACATTGTTGAAAATATAGTGAAATAGGCTGCAAAATTCAAAAGGTTTGTCTATAGAAAACTATATCTTGATTGTTGTGATCACAATAATTTTTCAAAAGTGTTCAACATTTGGTATTAGAGTATCAGAAAGTTATCAAAAGGGTATTGGAAAAAAATAAACCTTAGTTCTAAAGAAGGAAAGTTATTTAAAATGATGTTAAGATCGTTGAAAATTCGGTGTAAATATAGTCGTATAGTGTTGAAATTTTTAAAAGTAACTATATCATAAATTTCACTTTTGTGATCACATGCAATGTATGTTGAAATTTTAGTATAATAGTGTTAAAAAATTACCATAAGAGTATTGAAAATAAAATAAAATAAATGTTCTAAAGAAGCAAAATTGGTTAAATTGATGAGAACAATGTTGATTATTTAGTGAAAAACCAATGAAAATACAGTCAATAGTGTTAAAATTTTAAGAGAAAATTATTGAGAAGTTATTACAAGAGTATTAAAAATGTATTCATCTATTCAAGAAAAAGGAAAATTGGTTGAAATAAATAGGCATGTTGAAAATTAAGTAGAAGAGTATTGAAAAGTTGGCACAAGAGTATTAAAAATGTAAACTATTGTTCTAGAGAAGAAAATTTTATTGAAAAAATTACCAATAGTGTTGAAAATTTAGTAAAATATATATGTGAAAATATAAACAAATATGCTTAAGAATTTTAATAGCATACCTAAAGAGAAGTATATTATAATCTTGACTGATGTGATCACAAGCAATAGGCATTGAAATTTTAGTATAAGCATATTGAAGAACTACTATAAGAATAATGAAAATGCAAAAATATATTTTAGAGTAGAAAATTTGGTTAAATTGATGCCGATAGTGTTGAAAATTCTATTAAAAGAAGAAGAAGAAGAAGAAGAAGACTAATGAAATTATATTAAAATAGGGTTAAAAATTTAAGATTCATGTCTAAAGAAAACTATATCATAATTTTCACGGTTGCGATCACAAGGAATGTTCCAAAGCATTCAAAATAATATTTAAGAATCACTTTGAACATGACAAATTAGGGGAAACATACTATTATCTAAAATGCAACATAAAATAAGGTAACTCTTCTTTCATTTTTTATCTTTGAATATGACAAATAAGGTACCTAAAGAGACTTTTGCCTACTGTATCCCCTTTTCAAATGCTAAATCACTGTCCATTTGAGTAGGGTTGTAAACGAACCAAGCCGAGCTGAACATCCCTAGGCATAGACTCGACTCGTTTAACCAAACAAGCATAAAATACGGTTTGAACTCGACTCGTTTAACTAAACAAAAAGCTGAACTGAACCAAACCGAGCTCACAAGCCAAAGCTAAAAAATAAACCGAACCGAGCTTTTTCGAACTCGGACTTGGTTCATTTAATAAACGAGCCTAAAAGTGAGGCTCAAGCTCGGCTTATTTAACTAAACGAACGAGCCGAGCCAAATACCGAACTGATTTAACTCATTTACAACCCGACATTTGAGTAAATTTTACTTTTATTTCTTTTGGTTCACAAAAATATTTGAAGAACGAATTACGATGCAAAAAAAATTAAGACAACATACTAGTTCGTTGGGCTAACATGTGAAATGCAATATACTAAACTTAACAAATATGCATGAACATTACTAAAATCGAACATAAGCAAGTGAAATTACAAGTAAAAATGACTAGCTAGTTAGTCAACAAGCAAGTTAGTCGGTGAAAAAAATTTGTTCAATTTCACAAGTTCTTTAGCAGAGTGACAGCATAATTATCTTGAAATCGCATGATTGAAGTAGTGAATGAGAGAAAATTCCACAACCAAGGAGGAAAATGGGGATAAAGAAATGTAAAACATTACCCAAAATGGAGGTAAAAAAATATAGTAGGCAAATATTTTCGTTCTCTTCAAACGACGTCGACTATTAAAATTGTGATATTTAGTGTTTTGCCACCGATTGCACCACATAAGTATTGGTTGAGGTCATTTGAGTTGCTAATATAAGCTTCATTTGGTCCAGCAAAATCAACCCTTGCAGCCTTGCTGACCTAGGATTTAACTAAAAATGTAAGAACCTCTATTCAAGTATACCATAAAATAAGCACTTAAACATTCAAGGAGCCCTCAATTGTAATAGGATAATAAAATCGGCCTAGACGTGGCAAATCTTTTGTATCAAGTGCTTCTCCCTCTGGATATAGGATGGCACATTACTCAACAAGGTTTCACAAGTTCTGTCAGCATTAGGAGCAGGTAGATCATTCCTCAATTTAGCTGGACTGGCAATGTACTGGAGTCGCTCTCTTAGGAAGTGTTCTGTATATGGCTCTAATTGTTCTCGGCGTGGTTCGACAGCATCCTCCAATGAGAGAAGCTCCTGCCTCGCGCCAATTGTTCACATGAGAAACGAAATCAACATCCGAAACCCCCGTGTTTTCCTAGAGCAGAAGCAAAATGCAACAGCAAACTAGGTCATTTTCTATGCAGAAAATGATACTTGATCCTGACGAATTTCCAAGTTAACAAAGAAGAAAACATACCACCCACTCCTTTATGTCAGGGTCATATCTCTCGCCACTGTTTGGATATATGATTATAGGTTTTGCCGATGCCTGAAATAATCATATACAGATAGTACAAAAACAGAGATGAACAGTATTTTTCTGGATTCAACTTAAGATCGAAGACCTTCGGCAATTATTTTGTGAACTCATAACATTTGCAAATTACCAGACAATTTATTAACTTGCACTTTACAATCATCCATGCATTCCCTATAATTATAACCATGAAACCAAAATATTGAAGAAAAAAAGGGTAGCACAATTTATATGAAAGTGATTGTTGTTTCAGTATTTTCTTGTATTGATTGCACAATTCCTGCTCCATTTTAAATCAGAGACATTCCAGGTTGAGGCTATGGAAGACAAATTAAATATTTTTTTGTTCCTCCTAAAATATCAATATTCTTATTTTGGGCCCTGAATAAACAGTGTTCAATTTTGTCCCTATAGATTTCTTAGTTCTTAATTATTAGTTTAACCTACAATAGCAGGTTAACTTACAGCCTCATTCTCCTAATGAGTAATTTAAGCTCCAATCATTCTTTTAATGTTAATTAACTTTAAGTTCAAATTAAACCAACATATAAATAAATCTGATAATTTAAGCACTCCTTCGACCCATCTTCAACCTCCTATGGCCAAGATACTGATGCTGGCACTCCAAATCCAACCACATCAGAAAAATTAGAAGCATAAAACCCAACCCAAGAACATATTTCCCGGTACCACCACTGCTTCATCTCCACCGCAGGCTTGCAAAGTCTTTGCCTACTGTCACCAATTGCACTACCAGAAACAGAAACCAGAATACAAGTTGCCAAAGACATAGTGCTACATAAAACAACTCTAGTATTCGTTTTCTCACTAGTAATCCTCATCTCAGCATCACGATCCTTCAAACTGATTTAATTCTCATGAACACCACCTAAAATTCAACAGCTTCAATTTTCTCTTTCCTTGCTACAGTTTTCCCCATCTTCAGCACCAATCCCAGTTGTCCAATCAACATTAATGCTTAATTCTCCTCCTTAGCCACTACCTCTATCTTTATTATGACCTGCACCGCTGCCCAGAAACAAGCTAGATAGTTTCCTGTTTTATGGGTAATGAAAGTAGATCGTCCGTTACATATTTTTGATGGCGAGTCTTGTTTTTGTCGGGAGAAGTTACTCTGTTTGAGATGGTCCAATTAGTTATTGCAGTGATGTTCTTCAGATGATATAATTAGATAGTGACCTGCTAATACAATATTGTGTTTTGGATTTCTTCAGAGACAAATTTAGCACCTGATGATGGTAAGGTTAAGCTCCCGTCGAATTGGGGTATCAGAAGATGTTTCGATTGAAAGTTGTGGTGAGATGTCACTTGGCTGAAGGAGGTTGAAGATGGGGTGGAAGGAGTGCTTAAATCCAAGGTTGCATGGAAACAGGAAGGGGAACAGGAAATGGGAAATCGGAAATGAGATACTGCAATTTTTTTAAACAAAACATAAATTTAGGCATGGTTTGGGGAAACGGCAATGGGACCCCCCGTTTCCGAAACAAGAAAACATCGGTTCGATGGACTTTCCATGCAACATGACTTATATCATTAAGTCTTATATGTTTTAAATCACCAATTAGGAGATTGAAATTATAGGTTATTAGGGACTAAATTGACTAAGAAGAAATTGACAGGGATTAAATTGAATATTTTTTATTATTAAAGGACCAAATAGAAAAATTGACATTCTAGAGGGACAAAAACAAAATAATATGTAACTCAAACATAAACAATGAAATCAGGTTTACACATAGGGCAACCAAAACATGAGATGAAAAGCAAGCATAATTTAACTTCGCTATTGCTCGTCATACACAGGCAAGGGAACAAGAAAGCATAGTTCAAGAGCGCGCACATTTGTATGAGAGAAAAAGGAAGAACCACGAATCCAAATGAATGTAACCAGCAGCACCGCCACCATGGCTCTCAGTTATTTTTACAATGAAGCTGAAAATGATACTTCACATTTGAATCTAAGTTCCATAACACCTTATGGTTATTTCTTTCCAAGAAAGTCTCTGAGATTATGAACAGAGCCTACAGGCACGCAACAATAGACCTCTTGTGCAAGATGAAAAAAGGGCACTGCAACAATACCTTCTTCACTGACAAAATCAGTCCATGGATGAATCTAGGAGGAGTGCAATTGATTCCAACTGCAACAACTTTCTTGCACGCCTCAGCAACCGAGGCACATTTGAAAAAGGAATCACCGCTGACCACATTGACACCATCCTTAGAGTTGAAAGAAAACCATGCAGGAATCTTTATGTTTTCCTCAAGGAGTTCAGCATATGCCTGGATGTCAACAGAAGTTAATCAGCGGCACAATGAGAAGAATGTGATCAAATCCAAAAAATGTGGAGTAGACTTCCATTTTCAGCAGCCCTTGGTTAAAACAATGCATCATAGAATTCACCTCAAGTTTTCACTTTTCAGTGGGTTATGCAGTGACAATATTAACCAACAAACTATACAAAGTGCTCTGGAAATACCTGAGCTTCCAGCAAATTTGGAATGGTTTCGAATGCAATCAAGTCAGCACCAGATTCAGCTAGAACCTGAACCCGTCGCCGATGAAAATCTTTTAAGAAGTCCAATTTCATATTCTCACCATAATCTCCACTGGACAAAACGGAAAATATTATCAGCATCATAATGTCAACTCATGCACCGAACCGGTAGTGGATGATACAAGTTTTAAACCTTCTACATGTACAGCAAAGAAACATATAACAAACAGTATAATGTCAGCTAAGCCAGATAATCAGCAGTGAATGATATAGGTTTTAAACCTTCCATACCTGCAGAAAAAAATTGAATGCTGATTAACTTTTGTTCAATCACTAGGTGGGGTAAGTAAAGGAACCTATTCATTAACTACAAAATTAACTCACTAGTCAACTCAAATTCAAAATTTTAGCAGAAGCATCTATTAAAGCATGGATTGAGATGGTTTTGCTTCTGAATAAGAAGAATGATCACATGCAGTTTTAAAGTGGTGTTATTGATGAGAATTCTAGACACATAATGTGACAGCAAGGGTAAATGGAGGCTATCAAAAACTAGAAAAAGTCATGATTATGCCCAAATGATGGTGATTTTTGCAGGATCCAGACATAGTCAGTCAGGGATGCAGAATTGCAGATAAACAAAACGTTTGCCTGCTTTGTTCTAGCCCTTGGACTGCAGGCAGAAAAATTACTCCATTAAATATAAAGGACGAGATCCAAACCAGCAAAGTGCACTTGTACAAGGATCATACAAAATCAATTGCTAACAATTCAGTAAAAGAAACAGTGGAGTAATAACCCTCATCTCATGTGATTTTAGTTATGCAAGGGCAATGGAAACTACAATCCAAGCAGTCAAGCATGCCGTCTGTCAATAGGATTCATGACAGAAAAATATTAGGCATGGTGGGAGCTCACCTGTATTCTGAACCATCAGCTAAGTAAGCTCCATAGCTTCCCACTGATGCTGCAACTAGAATTTTCCGTTGCCTAAAAATTTTGCAGTCATCATCAGTGCCATCAGATGCAACTTTATTACATCTGTCATAATACATATCCCGAGCCTCACAGGCAATATCCACACTTTTCTTGAGAAGAGCTTCACTCTCCTCTTGTGAAAAGCCTCTGTCTCTAAAACCCTCGATAGTAGCCTGCTCAAGTAAACAAGTAATTTAGGTTTATTGTCACTCCAATTATCAAGGATGCATATGCATATCGAATGTGTGAGGCTGTATGAGGGAGAGAGATCAAATACCATGCAAACAAGAAAAACTACCTGATAAGATGCTGTAATAATAACATCTGCACCACTTTCAAGGTAATCAAGATGAACCTGTTGCAGTAAACAATTCAGTAAATTCGATTGCTGCAATGATCAGCTCAGCGTCTTAAGATTGCACCATATATGCCCAGCACTTGTGCAGTAAAAAGGAAAGAAAAGGAGAAACAGGGAGGACAAAAAGTAAATAAAAAATTGGCATGCACTCGGGTCAGATGGAATAATAAAGCAGGTGAAATGGAATCTAATAGTGGGGTCCTCACAAAAAGAATCTTGTGTGTATAAAAACTTATCATCTAGATATTTAATGCGAAAATATTCCCACATAATATGTTCTAGTAAAAACAGAATTGCAGAAATATGTCTTCTCAGCTAGAATTCCAACACAGATTTTGTCGAAAAATAATTCTTCAACATATAAGCCAGAGATTTCAAGCCATTTCCAAATATCACAAACCTTAAACAAATGTCACCAAAATCAAAGCAAAAGCTTATACCTTCTCTCCATTACTAATCTCACATGCAGAATCAGCAAGTAAACCTAGACACTCACCCAATAGGTAATATAACAGTATAATACCCAATTAGGTGTGAGGACAGACATCATTCCAACCCGCCCTTCCCCCCACCCATAAAATTTTATAGACAGAAAAGAGACGAGATTTATAATAATAAAAAATGATGATAGCAAAACATTTCATTCATCGAAAGCTAGTGAACTTGCGGCAGTCAATGTAGCAAATAGGCATGTCCCCTGCCTATCTATTGATATTTTGTATGAAAATATTTGACAGTAATTCTAACTTTTAAGTGCCTTGCAGAAGCATCTCCCCCTCTTCTACCCTTAGCAATCGCTGCCTCCCACAAAGTCGCATGACATTGACAACTCCACTAGCTAAAATCTATCAATAGAATTATTCAATAAACTAAGCAAGCCCCTTAGGTTCTCTATCATTCTTCCCAGTTCCGTTTAAGTTCTCATTTTAATTGACAGAAAAGAAGAAGAAGAAGAAGAAGAAGAGGAAATTCACATTTGAATGAAACACCACATCATGAAAATATACAAGAAAATCAAGCTTCATGTGTAACACTTTCTCTTTCAACCCCGCCCCCTCCCACCATAATCTAATATTGAAAAATAAATTAGTAATTCTAACATTGTCAAGTGCTTCTGAATATGCGACTGTGAGGGAGATAGAGAAAGAAAAAGCAACCTGACGAATAAGGTGAGGAGAGCTGATGAGACACTTGGCACTCCAAAGAGGATCGTGAAGATCACAGCCGTAATTTTCCAACTCCGTCGCAAGTCCGCCATCGACCACGGCAGCGCCTCCCGATTGCTGGAGGAGATCCGATATTAAAGATAGTCCAAGGTTCTCAGCCATTTTAGTGATTTACCAATGAAGACAAATCGAGCTACTGTAATTCTTCTGCTCGCTGAGGTTTTAAGGGTTTTACTTACGCTTCAGGTGCATGAATCAGGGCATTACCATAAGCGTTTCTGTCAGCCAAGATCTTATATTCTGAATCAACCCCAATAAAAGCAAATTGCTGAATCCATGCCGATAGAAGCAAAGCCGAATGTAGTAGAAGAGGAGCCAAACAGGTAAATTGTTTATTAATGTATTCGGCCCGCACAAAGGATAACGGCAAAGTTGTCGGCCTTTCGAAGCGGGGGGGAATTGGAGTCGCGCTTGAAATGTTTCAGCGATAAGATAAAACACCCATATAGTTAGGTTAGGCTTGGGCAACTAGTGGAAGCTCTGTCTGATATATTCAATTCGGCATCGTCAAAAGTAGAGCCGGCAATTGGACGGATCGGGTCACTATCGGATCGGGTAACATAATAATCGGATCATATCGATTTCGGATAATTTCGGATCATTTTGTCGGGTCGGGCTGGGTCGGGTTTGATTCGGATCAACTCAGTATCAGATAATCTCGGGTCATTCTAAGCTCTCGGGTCGGGTCTGGTTGAGATCGGATGGACTCGGATTCGGGTAAATTTGGGTTGTTCTAATTTCGGTTCGGGTTCGGATCCGACTTGGTTGAGTTTCAATTATTATATTTTCGGGTCGAATTTAGATTGAATTTAGGTCATTTCATATTTGAGTCATGCTTGTGTCATTTTCTTTCTTTCTTTTTATTCCAAGATATTATTAAAAGCTAATTATTTTGAGATCATTTATTTTAATTTATCTTATTCAATTAAAAGTGAATTATTATATTAATTGTTTTGGGGCCTTAGAATTTTTTATCATTATTTTATCTTTGGAGATGTATCTGACATTTCAAATTTAAAAGTTTTCAAATCGTATCACTTTTCTTTTTATGTTAAGGTATAACTTATAACTCAACTCCATTATTAGCTTGGTCATATTGAGTTCTAGTATTATGTTAAGTTTATATTATATTTATATCTTATACGCTCCTTACATGATATTAACTTATAATAGTCATTGATAATTGATAATAAATGAAGACTTCTAAGGTTGTACTTCTCATATTATTTTTAAAAGAGATTGATCACATCATATCAACATAATTTTAATAAATATAATAATAATAATAATAATAATAATACAAATAATAATAATACAAAAATAATGATAACAATAATAATAGTAATCAATAAATATCAATTATGGAAAAAATAATAATAACAACATATTAGTTTTTTTATTATATATTTTGATTAGATCATATCAAGCTAAATAAGATAAAAATTAAATAAAGTAAGTAATAATGACTATTATTGACAAAAGACCAACTAATATAGACTTCTTACTATTTAACACTATTGATGTAATAAAAAAATATTAATCTTCATTTTTTATAATGAATAACTAACATTCTCACTCTAGATTTTTTCTACTTTCCTATGATATTGCAGGTGCTATTATCTTATGGTACTAGATGGAATAATAGAAGTGGACTAATATTTAAATGGCATAGTAGTGTTATTCTTTTTTTTCTCTACTTTTATTTATATTAGTATCAATGGATATTGTATTTGTATATACATAAGTGATATAAATTTTATGAAAGTATATTGTTTCTAGATTTTGATGTAAGTGCTAGTATGGATTAGTTGCACATCTATATTATTTCATGGTTTATGAAGTTTTAAAAATTTTGAGTTATGGGTTAATGTTAATTTTTGGGTAGTACCAAGTTGAATATTTATAGATTTATAATTTTTCAGATAATATTAGATTTTGGATAAATAATGGATTGGATCGGGTCATTTTGGATTTATAGTTTTTTGGGTTATATCGGGTTTCGGGTGAATAGCGGGTCGGGTCGAGTTTATTTCGGGCTTATGATTTCTCGGGTTATATCGGATATCGGATATGTATCGGATCGGGTCGGATAGATTTCAGGCTTTTAATTACTCGGATAAAATCGGATCGAATTTCGGGCGGATCGAGTCGGTATTCGTCGGATTTTTCGGGTCGGGTCAACTTTTGCCGGCTCTAGTCAAAAGCCTGTTAAAATTTAATATCAATTCCTTTTTTTATTTAATTAAATATAGATCAGTACTAAAAAAAATAAATTTTTTATAATTTTTTATCAGTCTAATATTTTTTTAATTTAATATCAATATATCTATTAATAAAAATATAATAATTCTCATTTGATACTACTTATTCTTTTTATGATGGCTTATATTTAAAAATTACATTTAAAATAATATTTTTTAAACTAATAATTTAGTAGGCAATATTAATAATGATAAATTTGCAGTAAATAATACTACAAAAAAATATTTTTTCCCCTGAAATACAACCAAATTGTTAAAGAATAGATTGACATCAAATTCATCTTAAGTCTAAAGTATTTTTATATGAAAAATGATGATAAATATAAGTATTGACTTTATAGATATTATCTTCAATAAAAACTAGCTCTATTATAGTAAGTTATTTAAAAGTAAAATTTTAATAAAGTAAGATATTACACAAAAATATGAAAATTAGTATATATAGTTATTCTAATTATATTTTTTTTACTTGTAAAAGATAATAAAAATAACCAACTAAAATAAACAAATAAATAAATAAAAGGGAAGAGAGTTTGTGTTTTTTGGAGGTTCAATATTTTATGGCTCACTTGAAATCGCATGTTTTTTGGCTAGTTTTGCATATAAATAGGTTGTGGGATTCTTAAACTATAATCAATTGTTTGAAAAGAGGTGCTTGAAAGATCTAGAATGGACTTTATGTGTTGTTCATAGGGGAGATGAATAACATAAGTGAAATACCTCAATTTTTCTAATATTAATCCTGAGTAGCTAAAATATTAACATATTTCTAATATTGGGAAATGGATATTTCCATCTTATCCTAATTAATTAATCCTAAATATTAATCTAATCATAACCTTTATTTTGGGTCATTGACATTTTTAACCTAAACCTAACCTCGGATGGTTAATAACTAATTTTATCCTAATTTATAATCTAAATTATTTTAACCTAACTCTAATAATAACCCCAAACTTATGTTCCATTTCTCTTTTTTCTTTTCCTTTTCCTCCTCCTTTTTTTCCCTTTTCTTTGTCCTCCTTCCCGTTTTCCTTTCTCTTCTTCCTGCATGTTTCACTCTTCCACTCGACGATTTTCCTCTGTCATGCTTCCATCCCTGAACCTATCTACCCTACCTTCATCATCACTACCATCAACTCCCACAATTCATGAGATCTATCCATTGAAAATTTTGCTAAATCTTTCCCCCTGATCGTGCCTCCCCTCAACCATGCATGCCCTGCCTTCCTTCTCTATTATTCCTCACCATTCATGAAAATGTGTGTATATATATATATACATCTCCCAAGCTCTATCTCATTTAATGCCCAACTAATCACTTCCTCCATTTATGTCGAGCATAACCATCCCAAAACAACCTTCTTTCTCCTCCTTCCTTTACTATTATGTTCGTTGTCGTCATCCACTATCAACAATACTCGCCAGCACCAACCACTAAACACCACTATCTCCCTGGAAAGCCAACCACCACTATCGCCCCATCATTCCTCCTCATCATCGTCCAACCATTTCCACCCCAATCCTTTACCTTTTTCCTCTCCCTCATTGTGCTTTGATCATTTTCATTAAGATGCACAACCATGCACCATCACACGACCCACTCATGGTTTCACGCACAACCCATGTATGCCATTTTCCCTCACCTGTGAGCTTCGCGCATAACCATGTGCGCCCAACACGCCTTGCCCATGCATGTTCCAAGCTCTCAACCCATGCATATGTTGCATGCCACACTGGCGACATTCCTTTGGCACAACCTTACTTTCCTTTTAGCACACACCATGATCTACTCTAGCCCCACCCTAGCACCACCGTACATTCCACTACACTCCCACACAGCCCAAACTTCTTCACTTGTTTTATTTATCCCCATTTCCATCCTCTTTTACCTTAACATTTCCTCAATTGTATTCTTAAGCTCTAATTGTGTTCTATTCTCATTTTTGTAGGTATTTTTTGGTAATCTTGGAGGAGACGGGTTGAGCTTACATACTTAGATACATGTTTCCTTAGCAAGAATACAAGTCGTAGTTAGGGATCTTATGTTCAATGTGTATTTTTGTATGTAATATTATATTGATAATGTTAGACGGATAATGTTACTATGAAAATGTTGTTATATGATATCTTGGAAGTGAGAAATTTGTGAAAGTATCATTGGTGTATTTAATCAGTTGGCATGAATCTAGACATGTGGTATCTATGTATATAATTGGTGTTATATATCTCATATAAATATCAAATACTGGAATTCATTAATATTGGGATTAGTAAGTTCTTTGGAAAAATATAAATATAAGTATCTTAGTTAGGGCTAAGGCATTATGGTCATTTAATGATAATATAGAAAATAATCAAGGCACGATAAGTTTTTGAGGGTGTTATAAATCATTTCATAAGTAATATGATTAAATGATGGTTGAGTAAGATATAAGATATCTAATAATATTTTGGCTATATAAAATAAAAGTGTATTAGTATATTTACATAAATTTTTCTTTTTAAAAAATAGCCATATTTATTTAAGTTTCGTCTATTGGTTGGACCCATTGGATGTGAGTTTGGGCATAATGTAACACCCCCAAAATTCACTCCTGAAAAAAAATTTTTTGAAAGACTAAAGCGGAAGCTAGAAGAGAATTTGGGGAATGTTACCGCCACATCTAACACAAGATAAATGTCCACCATCTATCTTATGCTAGATGCAAGGCTGAAACCTGTCAAACAAAACTTTAGACATCAATGCCGTAAGGATAAACTCCCACAAGGAGATATCCACAGGCAGATGGCAAGTGAATCAATTCACTAAATAAAATCATCGCTGAATCAATCAGCGGAACCTGTGAAATAAATCCGAATTTTAAAAGCTTATCAGAGTACGATAAATTGAAAGTTAAATTACAATACCCTTGATATTTTAAATACAACACTTGAAACTTCCAAACACAAATACAGTTAAACCAGAAAATTCTCGACGGATCAAATTCCGGATTGCCTACTCTCTCAAGCCAGGTCTTCCACCCAAATATAATATCTGAACTCAAACCTGCACAAGAAGTCTGCTCCCCACCATCAGTGGATCATCACAGGACCCATTCAATCAAGGTAGCATCAGTACGGGTCCAGTACTGAGTAAATCAATACTACCAAACTCATGGAAGGAAGCATAAAACACATAAGATACAAGCGTACAAGAAATCACGATAGCATGCTAAGTAACACTAATCTAACAATCCAATGATAATCATTATTACATCTAATTTTATTTATTTACGATGAGTTCAGGGACCCCACTATTCTTAAACCGGTGGAACGGTCTGAAGCACCTCTCGGGGACAACACACCCGAGCCACTATTATCATCCGGTGGAACGGATCCTACACCTCTCAGGGCAAAACGCTCCTGAGCCACTATTCTGAACCGGTGGAACGGCTTGAAGCACCTCTCGGGGACAACACACCCGAGCCACTATTATCATCCGGTGGAACGGATCCTACACCTGGTCCAGACTCACGTAATCTTCCACTTTAAATAATTAGCGTCTTATTCATTACTTAATTCATATCATATTCTTATTCACGATGAGTATAGGGCCCCACTATTCTTAATCCGGTGGAACGGACTGAAGCACCTCTCAGGGACAAGTCACCTGAGCCACAATTATCATCCGGTGGAACGGATTCTACACCTCCCAGGGCAAAACGCTCCTGAGCCACTATTCTGAACCGGTGGAACGGCTTGAAGCACCTCTCGGGGACAACACACCCGAGCCACTATTATCGTCCGGTGGAACGGACCCTACACCTCGGCCCAACTCACGTGATCTTTCACTTTAAGTTATTAGTATCTTATTCCAAGATTTTAACCGACCATAAATCAGGCCCACATAAATAATTCCATGGCATAAAGATACAACATAAGGTATCAAATAGTTTCAAATCCATACTCAACCATTCAAATAATCAAATACATACCATATCCAATGTCATATTAACACACATTTGCATTAAGGCTATAAACTTGTGCATATATGCAATTACCACACAGAACACAACATACACTTGACTTGATTAAATAATCGATAGGCATACTTATCACCTTTCCACTGGGAACAGAAATACATCCAGATTCCATCATAATTAAAGGTAAGCAGTGACTTACCTCAATCCGAAGCTAGCTAAGCAAATTGAGAAAGAGGAAGAGCTATCGAAGGCTCAACAATCCACGAGAAAGTTTTCCTAGATCGCCGATAGAAATCGGAACTAGGTTAGAAACTATCTTATCAATTAATAATTCACATATTCTAACAAAATCAAGACAAACGACCTTTCTTGGAAAACGTGTCCGAAACTCAGGACTCAAGAGCATAGCTCTATTAAGATTAAGATTAAAATATAAATCAAATGATTTAAAACCCAAAGACAGAAATCAATTTGATAAAAGACACACAGCATAATCGGTTTTATAAAACAATCCCTGAAGATTAGGGTTTTTAATGCCTAAACTACAAATCGACCAAATCACTTCAATTACCTCAAATTGATAGTTTTAAAACACAATTAAACTAATTTTAGATAAATCTGGATAATTAATTTTAACAAAATAGTCTTCCGATTAACCAATTCAAGATGATCCGTTTTCAAAATTAGGGTTTTAAAGCCCACGACACAAACTCAGATAATTCAAATCAATTTATTCCAATTAAAGGTATTAGAAAGCAATTAGGATCATTTCAACTATTTCTACAAATTTAATTTTAGAAAAACAATTATACACATAACAAATTTCATAATCTCACTTGAAATCTAGGGTTTTAGGCCCGAAAATGCAATTCGGTTGAATTCTATTAATTTAATTTAATTGAATATTTAGAAATGCAATTAGACACATTTTATAACATATCAAATAATCAATTGATCAAAACCGCTAAAAGAAATACCAAATTTAGCACAATTAGGGTTTTTGAGCCCGGAACGCAAATTCGATCAATTCTTGCTAAAATATATAAATTGACGGTTCGGAAATGTAATTAAATATATTCTAATATAAATTGTATAGTCAATTGAATAAAACGACCCGATTACACAATCCAATTTGGACCCGTAAGAGTTTTGACCTAAAAATCCAATTCCGATTAATTACGTACCATTTTCCCAAATCAACACTTCCGATATGAAATTAAATACATTTCAAACGATATTGTAAAATCAATTGAGCGGAACGACTCAATTACGTAACCCAATTTCAATACACACGAATTTTGACCTAGAAATCAAATTCCGATTGATTCCGCATAAATTTCTCAAATTGACGGTTCCGACATGAAATTAAATACATTTAAAAACATATTGTATAATCAATTTATCCAAAATCGTCAAATTGGTCGGATCCGAAAAATTTGGGCATAACCCGGCCTAAAATTCAATTTTCCAAATTTCAACACAAACCATACAATTAACATATCCAAATCAATCTTACAACACATATATACATAATACAACAATCAATTTAGCTTTTCACAAGCTAAATCACACTCAATTAATCAAATTCAATAATAGGGTTTTCGGAAATTTATACCCAACGAAATCAGTAAAAATCGGAGCAAGGAGGGCTAGGGAAGCTTCGTCGGAGACCGGAGGTGGCTCGCCGGTGGTCAGTGACGCTCGCCGGTGACCGGGCGATGGCTGGCGAGGAGCTGGGGAGAAGGAGGTCGGGGCTGGGGTTTATGGCGTAGAGAACAGAGAGCAGGTCGGGAAGGAGAGAATGGGAGAAGAGAAGAGAAAGGGAAAGAAGAGGGGGGGGTCCGGTCGGTTTGGGTTAGGCTGCGTTTTTTTTTTTTTTTTTTTTTTTTTTTTTTTTTTTTTTTTTACAAATACTCATATAAAATAAATACTAAAAGTATAAAATTATTAATGGGTGATTTTATCTAAAATTCATTAAACGAAAATTATTTCGTAAGGTTCCGAAAGCTTAAAATTAATAAAAAGACTATATAAAGAATTTCGGAAACCTTTTCGGAAAAATTTACCAACGAACATAAAAATTTGTATTATTTACGAAAATATATTATAAGACCTCGAAAAATCATTTAAAAGCATATAATAAAATATTTAAGTCAAATTCTAATAAACCGAGACTAATTTAAATAATTTCCGAAATCGATTTTCCGTAAACCAAAAATCATAAAACGGAAGAAAATAAATTCCGAAAAGAACTTCATAAATAAACTCCGAAAATCTTTTTAATTTAAAACTTCCCGAAGATATTAATGATTTCCGAAAATGAATAAATTTAAAGTCGGAAATATTTTCTACGGATAAATTATTAAAATAAATTTAACTATTTAAACAGAAATTCCATAATTTAAATAATATATCTCGTTAACGAAGTATAACTCCAAAATAAAGTCGTAATCACACGACGAAGTTATAATCGGAAACGAATCTAAAATATTAAAAATCAAAATACGAGAAAGAACGGAATTACATATTTTTAACCGAAAATCGAAATCATAAGAATATAATAAAATCATGGTCGTGAACGAATTCATCTAAAATGATTCGCAACGACAACAATTAATTAAATTCAAATATGAATTCGAAATCGTCGATAAATCCATAAAACGAATCGAAATTAAAATAATTAAATATTTACATCAAATTACGCTAATAAAATCATTAGGCTTAATAAAATTAGGTTTCAAAATCCGGGGTATTACATTACTACCCCCTTAAAAAGGAACTTCGTCCCCGAAGTTCGGGAAAACCTAAGTAGCGGAAACTTGACAAAACGATTGAATAAAGCATTAACCACAATAAATAGGTTAAAAGTAAATCCGAAGAAAAGTAAAACGATGTTTTACAAAACCAAACCAAACAAAGTTGAAACAAACAAGGCATAGGAGCTAAAATAAAAGAAGGAGAATCAATGTTTAGCAAATTAAATACAATAGAATTCAAACAAGAAAGAAGGACATATTTAAAGTCAAAACAAGTTACAGAAAAATATTATTCTTTAAAATAAGGTCTTACAAAAGAATAACAAAAAGTATAACGTGAAGCTCAAATAGAATAAAGGAATGAAAATTCTAAAGATTACACAACTCTAATAACACAACCAATACATCACATGCATGTAAAATTTATTTATTTTTTTTTCAACAAGTTATCTCTATAACATCACATATGAAAACAAAGTTAACACTTGGCTCAACAACTCATAAAAAGTTCTTATACACACCAACCACATACACCTAGGTCAAAGGAGATTCTTAACCCAAAACACTTCACTAACAAGATCCCTAATCTACGCTATAACCATGATAGTCTAGACACTTAAATTCGAAAATGCTACTACTATAGCAACTATAGCATTCAAAGCCCAAAATTTTTATTTATCTATTTATTTATTTATTATTTTGACTATTCGTTAATAGTTCTCATACAAGATAACTTAATGCATTATCATTCACCAATAACTAGAAAAGAAAATATGCATATTTTACAAGGAAGGATTTTCATACATTAACGTTGAAATTACCAACACGAAATACAAGACCGAAGCAACATGTAAATGAATGTTAATTAGCAGAAAATTAAAATATACACACATAATGAAAGTCATACAAAATTATTAAAGTCACTAGAGCAATTTGGGCACCCTACACACTGCTTATTAAAATTAACACTTCTATCTAAACCTCAACATTATCATTATCAAAATTCTAGGTTTCTCCTAATTGAAAATGACACATCTATTTAAACATCACCATCAAGGTTGCAAACCTAAGTTTCTTACAACTCCAAAAATTAAAACAACTTAATAAAAAAAAAAATATATTACAATTTATATCACATCATAATACATCCAACAATATACACCTTATGATTATCAATCCAAAAAAAAAACTACCGGACTAGGGTTAACCTAGTGGGGTCACTACCCCCTTAAGGGCAAACTAATTACAAAACGATAATAATTACAACACATAACGTTTCAGAGTTAACACAAGTCAAGCATGTGAAATACCAAGTAACCATATACAAAGACATAATTACAAAAGCAAATAACAAGGCCACTTACACTACCCAATTATACTATCCTCACAAGCTAATCCGGATTTAAAATTCACTTGAAAGAAAGCAAATACATTTTCGTGTAAAACATTTAGGATCGTGAGAACCGAATCTCTAACCGAAACCCGATTCTCAACAACCAAAAGCTCTGATACCAACTTGTAACACCCCCAAAATTCACTCCTGAAAAAAAATTTTTTGAAAGACTAAAGCGGAAGCTAGAAGAGAATTTGGGGAATGTTACCGCCACATCTAACACAAGATAAATGTCCACCATCTATCTTATGCTAGATGCAAGGCTGAAACCTGTCAAACAAAACTTTAGACATCAATGCCGTAAGGATAAACTCCCACAAGGAGATATCCACAGGCAGATGGCAAGTGAATCAATTCACTAAATAAAATCATCGCTGAATCAATCAGCGGAACCTGTGAAATAAATCCGAATTTTAAAAGCTTATCAGAGTACGATAAATTGAAAGTTAAATTACAATACCCTTGATATTTTAAATACAACACTTGAAACTTCCAAACACAAATACAGTTAAACCAGAAAATTCTCGACGGATCAAATTCCGGATTGCCTACTCTCTCAAGCCAGGTCTTCCACCCAAATATAATATCTGAACTCAAACCTGCACAAGAAGTCTGCTCCCCACCATCAGTGGATCATCACAGGACCCATTCAATCAAGGTAGCATCAGTACGGGTCCAGTACTGAGTAAATCAATACTACCAAACTCATGGAAGGAAGCATAAAACACATAAGATACAAGCGTACAAGAAATCACGATAGCATGCTAAGTAACACTAATCTAACAATCCAATGATAATCATTATTACATCTAATTTTATTTATTTACGATGAGTTCAGGGACCCCACTATTCTTAAACCGGTGGAACGGTCTGAAGCACCTCTCGGGGACAACACACCCGAGCCACTATTATCATCCGGTGGAACGGATCCTACACCTCTCAGGGCAAAACGCTCCTGAGCCACTATTCTGAACCGGTGGAACGGCTTGAAGCACCTCTCGGGGACAACACACCCGAGCCACTATTATCATCCGGTGGAACGGATCCTACACCTGGTCCAGACTCACGTAATCTTCCACTTTAAATAATTAGCGTCTTATTCATTACTTAATTCATATCATATTCTTATTCACGATGAGTATAGGGCCCCACTATTCTTAATCCGGTGGAACGGACTGAAGCACCTCTCAGGGACAAGTCACCTGAGCCACAATTATCATCCGGTGGAACGGATTCTACACCTCCCAGGGCAAAACGCTCCTGAGCCACTATTCTGAACCGGTGGAACGGCTTGAAGCACCTCTCGGGGACAACACACCCGAGCCACTATTATCGTCCGGTGGAACGGACCCTACACCTCGGCCCAACTCACGTGATCTTTCACTTTAAGTTATTAGTATCTTATTCCAAGATTTTAACCGACCATAAATCAGGCCCACATAAATAATTCCATGGCATAAAGATACAACATAAGGTATCAAATAGTTTCAAATCCATACTCAACCATTCAAATAATCAAATACATACCATATCCAATGTCATATTAACACACATTTGCATTAAGGCTATAAACTTGTGCATATATGCAATTACCACACAGAACACAACATACACTTGACTTGATTAAATAATCGATAGGCATACTTATCACCTTTCCACTGGGAACAGAAATACATCCAGATTCCATCATAATTAAAGGTAAGCAGTGACTTACCTCAATCCGAAGCTAGCTAAGCAAATTGAGAAAGAGGAAGAGCTATCGAAGGCTCAACAATCCACGAGAAAGTTTTCCTAGATCGCCGATAGAAATCGGAACTAGGTTAGAAACTATCTTATCAATTAATAATTCACATATTCTAACAAAATCAAGACAAACGACCTTTCTTGGAAAACGTGTCCGAAACTCAGGACTCAAGAGCATAGCTCTATTAAGATTAAGATTAAAATATAAATCAAATGATTTAAAACCCAAAGACAGAAATCAATTTGATAAAAGACACACAGCATAATCGGTTTTATAAAACAATCCCTGAAGATTAGGGTTTTTAATGCCTAAACTACAAATCGACCAAATCACTTCAATTACCTCAAATTGATAGTTTTAAAACACAATTAAACTAATTTTAGATAAATCTGGATAATTAATTTTAACAAAATAGTCTTCCGATTAACCAATTCAAGATGATCCGTTTTCAAAATTAGGGTTTTAAAGCCCACGACACAAACTCAGATAATTCAAATCAATTTATTCCAATTAAAGGTATTAGAAAGCAATTAGGATCATTTCAACTATTTCTACAAATTTAATTTTAGAAAAACAATTATACACATAACAAATTTCATAATCTCACTTGAAATCTAGGGTTTTAGGCCCGAAAATGCAATTCGGTTGAATTCTATTAATTTAATTTAATTGAATATTTAGAAATGCAATTAGACACATTTTATAACATATCAAATAATCAATTGATCAAAACCGCTAAAAGAAATACCAAATTTAGCACAATTAGGGTTTTTGAGCCCGGAACGCAAATTCGATCAATTCTTGCTAAAATATATAAATTGACGGTTCGGAAATGTAATTAAATATATTCTAATATAAATTGTATAGTCAATTGAATAAAACGACCCGATTACACAATCCAATTTGGACCCGTAAGAGTTTTGACCTAAAAATCCAATTCCGATTAATTACGTACCATTTTCCCAAATCAACACTTCCGATATGAAATTAAATACATTTCAAACGATATTGTAAAATCAATTGAGCGGAACGACTCAATTACGTAACCCAATTTCAATACACACGAATTTTGACCTAGAAATCAAATTCCGATTGATTCCGCATAAATTTCTCAAATTGACGGTTCCGACATGAAATTAAATACATTTAAAAACATATTGTATAATCAATTTATCCAAAATCGTCAAATTGGTCGGATCCGAAAAATTTGGGCATAACCCGGCCTAAAATTCAATTTTCCAAATTTCAACACAAACCATACAATTAACATATCCAAATCAATCTTACAACACATATATACATAATACAACAATCAATTTAGCTTTTCACAAGCTAAATCACACTCAATTAATCAAATTCAATAATAGGGTTTTCGGAAATTTATACCCAACGAAATCAGTAAAAATCGGAGCAAGGAGGGCTAGGGAAGCTTCGTCGGAGACCGGAGGTGGCTCGCCGGTGGTCAGTGACGCTCGCCGGTGACCGGGCGATGGCTGGCGAGGAGCTGGGGAGAAGGAGGTCGGGGCTGGGGTTTATGGCGTAGAGAACAGAGAGCAGGTCGGGAAGGAGAGAATGGGAGAAGAGAAGAGAAAGGGAAAGAAGAGGGGGGGGTCCGGTCGGTTTGGGTTAGGCTGCGTTTTTTTTTTTTTTTTTTTTTTTTTTTTTTTTTTTTTTTTTTTTTTTTACAAATACTCATATAAAATAAATACTAAAAGTATAAAATTATTAATGGGTGATTTTATCTAAAATTCATTAAACGAAAATTATTTCGTAAGGTTCCGAAAGCTTAAAATTAATAAAAAGACTATATAAAGAATTTCGGAAACCTTTTCGGAAAAATTTACCAACGAACATAAAAATTTGTATTATTTACGAAAATATATTATAAGACCTCGAAAAATCATTTAAAAGCATATAATAAAATATTTAAGTCAAATTCTAATAAACCGAGACTAATTTAAATAATTTCCGAAATCGATTTTCCGTAAACCAAAAATCATAAAACGGAAGAAAATAAATTCCGAAAAGAACTTCATAAATAAACTCCGAAAATCTTTTTAATTTAAAACTTCCCGAAGATATTAATGATTTCCGAAAATGAATAAATTTAAAGTCGGAAATATTTTCTACGGATAAATTATTAAAATAAATTTAACTATTTAAACAGAAATTCCATAATTTAAATAATATATCTCGTTAACGAAGTATAACTCCAAAATAAAGTCGTAATCACACGACGAAGTTATAATCGGAAACGAATCTAAAATATTAAAAATCAAAATACGAGAAAGAACGGAATTACATATTTTTAACCGAAAATCGAAATCATAAGAATATAATAAAATCATGGTCGTGAACGAATTCATCTAAAATGATTCGCAACGACAACAATTAATTAAATTCAAATATGAATTCGAAATCGTCGATAAATCCATAAAACGAATCGAAATTAAAATAATTAAATATTTACATCAAATTACGCTAATAAAATCATTAGGCTTAATAAAATTAGGTTTCAAAATCCGGGGTATTACACATAAACACCTAAGATCCAATTAATTTAAATCTAAATACTATAAATAGGCCCGGTTTTAGTCAGATTTGATCTATTGGCATCCCTAATTATGAGTAAATGACCTAATACATCTGCATATCTATAAGAGGTTTTACAAAGAAATTAGACTTTTCGCAAATTGGGCTTAACCTTGATTTGGTCATTAAGAGGGCTTAGGTCGGTCTAGTCATGGATTGACCTAGTCATTTGTTATTAGATCTTGATCGGGTTTAAACCAACACTAGGTCGGGTCAGGTTGGATTAGACCGTGGATTTTTAGTTTTCATATATTTTATGGTTCCCATAGTTTCTCTACAATTACAAACAACATGATAAACATAATCAAATGAGAATTCCAAATTGACAAGCAAGTGTTCAAAATGATTTTTATGGTCCTCGCAACCTTGAAAAAAAAACATGGTTATTCAAACACTTTCTAAACTAAGGCCGGCAAATCCAAGAGAAATTATATCGGTTCATACAAGAAGAAAAATCCATGTATTATTCTTTGATTGGTTCAAAGTTTATGCTAAACAAAATGGAATTATCTTCCTATTCTAAAATATTAGCCCAGTCACCATATGAAAAAAACCAAAACATGGCAGAATAATAAGAGCACAATAAAGTATGACCATCCTCCCATACAAAATATTAAGATGACTTAAGGTGATAACTCGCTTGAGTTAAAACCTCCTTGAATGCCAAAAGAAGATGATAAGGATGATATCAAAAATATTTTCCTACAAAACAACTATACAAATATTCATCTTAATATAATTGGCTCCCAAATCTCACTTCTTGACAAAAAATTCCAAAAATACTTTCTTCTAGTTTTCCAAATGACTTCTTCTATTTCCTCTCCCACACAGGTCACAAAAAGTTAAAAAAAAAACGTGCCCATCTTTAAACCCTTTCAACTATTAAAATCTAGTCAAAACAATATCCAAACCAGCAAGAACAATTTCCTCAAAGCTATTAAGACTCAGCTTAGCCAGATTAACCCTTCATCTTCCACTTCAAAACAACCTCAGATCCTTAATACTCCCAAGAAAAAATATTGCATATAGACACTTAGGATCACTTCTACTCCTCATCAAATATACAGTGAAGGAGAAGAAGAAGAATCAACCATCTCTGGACTCCACTAGAACAATGCATCTTCTTCTAGAAATTGCATAAGCTAAACAAATTTTTCAAGCTAGCTAGGAAGAGAGGTAGGTATGGGGATTTAGCCACAACCAAGAAATGAAAAGGTGGGAAAAGAGATGAAGAGTTATTTGATTTACAATTACCCCTTGAGATAAAATACTCACATTCACCACCCTAGGTATAAACACTAGGGATAAAGAGTGTGAGATTTTGAAGTTGTGAGAAAAAATCCTTCACTTAAGCTTTAAATGTAAGATAAGAATAATACTCTCTAATTTTCAGCCAAAGGTAGTGTGAATCTTATTCATGTGGGAGCTAACACATATATGGGGATGTGTTAGTATCCTTGAGTTACAAAATGAATCTTCTACCCTCCATGGTTGACTAGATTACATTCCCCAAAACTTAGTTACATTATAATCTATCTAGTAAAAAAATGAAATCAACTCCTTACACCCTTATTGATTTCAAAAATAATGCAACAAAAACCATACACATACGAAGCACCTATTCAGCCATTAATGGGGAGCTACAAAAGGGATATAAAATTACATCAATCTTTAAGTGACAATTAGCTAAAAATAGGAAAAGTCAGCAAACTAAAAATGGCTAAATACCCCATTATCCAACCGATACACCCAAGCCTCCTTATTGCCTAAAAAATAATAATGAAGGGAAGGATGTCAATATCTCCCAATCAAGCCAATCAATCCATTAATATATTTTGTGACTATTTTGATTTTATTCATGTGGCCTAATGATGAAAAATGGATTCTTCACGATTGATCTTGCATGGATTGATTTTTGAAATTTTTGGTTGATATCATGAGTTGGAATTTTGATCCTACTTGGTTAAATTGCATGGGCTAGGTTTTGGGGGTTTTTTTGGGTCTAGGGTGAGCCATGTTGGGTTGACTTGAGCCATGAGAAAAGGTGGTGTCTTGGCTAGCTCATGCATGTCTTGTAACCCTATCTAATTATCTTTGTCCAAATTAGGAGTGTTTTTGACACTTTCTAACTTAGAGAAATTAATTAAAAAAATTGTATAATCTATAGGGAATGCTCCTGCGTCAATAATTATAAGGTGCACAACCCCTAACCTTAGCCCTGAAATCTATCCAAACAAGCTTATTCAACCCAACTGCAAAGACTCCTTTTTTTATGAGTAGAATATTGATGGAATGTCATAATACAAAACCTCCTCCAATAAATGACTATGGTTGCCAATACTTATAAGACCTAAATCAGCACATATGATAAGCCTATAATAGAACTCCTAATTATAGGGTTCTCCATACAACTCAAAGGATGGTGGGATTTCCATCTCACCTAATATGAAAAACATCCATCTTTGAGGTTTTCCAAACAAATAAAGATGGTGACATAATCGTCAAAAATGGTGATATCTATCAAGACGTTGTTGTCTCCCTTATCCTTGCCATATCCCTTTACTTTGTTGGTGATCCTTCACACCTCAAAGACAAAAATGTCAACCTCCTTTAAGTCCTAAATTATAAGAAACTCAAAGACTTGTAATGGTATAAAAATTCTTTTTAGTCCGTTTCATGCTTCGAGATGATTCAAATCAACCTTTTTGAAAAGAAAATTTATTGTCTTCTTCCGCCTCTCCTTGGAGAAAGAGTCATGGAAAAAATAAGTCTGAGGTAACCAAATTCCTTACTCAAGGTTCACATATGGAGAACTTATCAACCTTGCCCAAAAAATAAGGCTTGAAAATTTATCATGATATCAAGCTTAAATAAAACTCAAATGGGAAATGAGGAAAACTTAGCAAGAGCCTAGCTCTTTCTACAAATAATTTTATATCTACTACCTCAACAAAAATTCTAGCCCATGTAAAACCTCATAAGAAATAATATCTTCCTTTAGAAATTCACATAAGAACTCCTCCAAACATAGGACACCCTAAAGGTCAACCATAAGATAAAAAATCCTAACCTCACAAAGAGGTAAATTTACCGGTATTCTTCCTCTCCTAAACCACCTAAAAAAAATATTACATGTTGTAAATGTAAAAAGAAAGGCCATATCTCCAAATATTTTTCAGTTAAATAAGAAAAATTATGAACTTCATCTAAATGAAGAAACTATAGAAAAAATCCAGATTCTTCTTATTGAATCCTCTGACAATAAATCTTGAGAAGAAAACCATTCTAAATCTAGTCTCTAGAATTATGAAGTTGCCTCACCATCTTCCTCCTCTTCCTCAAAATATGAGAATGATGATAAGAAAATAAATGTCCTTACCAAAGAGAAAAAACTTATGCTCGACGTTGTTCAACACATGTCCAATCTACTCAAGCAAAAGGAATACCTTGAAAGACTTTGTTAGTCTCTTGAAGAAAATGAGCCCAAAAATCTTCCATCGAAGCTCCCTAGTAAACTAAAAAAAATCTTACAACATTACCTCTATCCTCAAGCAACAAGAAAGTTATAAACATTCTCCTCCCACAACTCTTGAGCTCCAAAAAGAGATCAAAGAAGTCAAATTTGAATTGAAACAACTCCATAAAAAATAATAGAATGGTAGCAGCAGCATCCAATTCCTTCTTTCAAAATATATTGGAGGATCCTTCACTAACCCTAGTGAAAAGGGTAAGGAAGATCCTGAAAATCAATCCCTTAAATATTTTCCTACTCCTACCGATTTTCTCAATGTACCAAAAGAAATAAACGCTCAAAAATACATCATCAATATCCCACTCAAAATCTCTAATGATTTTCAACTCAATATAGTTGCCCACTTTGACATGAGTATTGATATTAATTGTATCAAAGATGGTATCATTCAAAAACACTTTCTTTTACTCATAACTAAAAGACTTTCTGCAGCTAATAGTTCCAAACTCAAGATCTCTAACAAATGTGAAGCCAGTGTTATCTATGATAACCTCCAGATTATATCAACTTATCTCATAAAGCATGAGATCAGTCATAGTATCATTCTAGGCATATCCTTAATAAACCCAATTACTCCCTAGTCCCTGCCAACTTGATTATAATTGCATCACATTCAAAAATAAGGGTACAAAAAATCCCTTATCCTTCCTTGAGGTTCCTAGAATAAGAAATCTAAATCTTCTAAAGGAAAATTTGATCTATCACAACGAACACAATCATCTTGTCTAAAGTAAACATATACCCCCATCAAAATTTCAAACAAAGTGTGCATCTCTCAAGAATTCTAGAACAATTTGAATCTAACTTGTTTAAATTTAAAAAAAAAATTACTAGCCTTAAAAAACAAATTAAACAAGATGTCTATTCTGATCTTCCCAATACTTTATGGTTTAGAAAAAAACACATCATTAACCTTCCTTATGAAGAATCCTTTATAGAGAAAACTATTCCCACAAAAGCTAGACCAATCCAAATGAATTCTAAACTTGATAACCATTATTGAGCTAAGATTACCGACTTACAAAATAAAGTCTTTATTTCATAATACTATTCACCATGGTCATGTGTTGCATTCTATGTCAATAAGCAATCTAAAATAGAAGAAGGCACCCCTAAGCTTGTTATCAACTACAAGCCTTTAAACACAAAACTCAAATGGATCTGTTATCCTATACCAATTAAACAAGATCTACTCCAAAAGCTTCATTCAACTCTTATCTTTTCAAAGCTTGATATGAAGTTAGGATTATGGTAAATTCAAATTTCTATAAAAGATCAATACAAAATAACCTTTTGTGTCCCTTTTGACCAATACCAATGGAATTTTATGTAGTTTAGACTTAAAAATTCCCTTCTAAATTCCAAAGGATTGTGAACGATATGTTTAACCCATATTCCAATTTCAAAATTGTCTATATTGATGATGTCCTTTTATTCTCAAACTCTATTGACCAAAATTTTAAGCATCTCAAAACATTTACCTCTATTATCAAAAGGAATGGTCTAATTCAAAAGTTATCCCTCTTCCAAACCTTCATTCGATTCCTTGGTCATTATATATCTCATAATGTTATTACCCCTGTTGAGAGATATTTAGCCTTTCCATCCAAATTCCTAGTTAAAACCCAATTACAAATATTTGTAGGTAGTCTTAATTCTATCCTTGATTTCTACCCTAATATTAATAGTATTGCCAAACCCCACCATGATCAATTAAAAAAAACTTATCCCTTGGAATTAGGAATGCATGGAAACCATCAAATGTATTAAGACTCAGGTCAGAGAAATCCATTCATCAAACTGATCCAAAGCTCCCAAAGATTGTTGAAACAGATGCCTCCAAAATATATTATGGTGGAATTCTCAAACAAGTTAATGATAAAAAAATAGAGAGAGAGAGATGATTAAAAAAATTATTCAATTTGCTTCAGCCCACTGAAATGAAACCTAGAAGGAATACTCACTATTAAAAATAAATCATCTCCATATTTCTTTACATCTAGAAATTCCAATAATACCTTCTAAATCAAAAGTTCTTACTTAGAATAGATTGTAAATATACAAAATAAATCTTGCAAAAGGATGTCTAGAATATTGCTTCAAAGTAAATTTTCACAAGATAGCAAGTCATATTATCAATTTTTTATTTCAATAGTGAGTTCATTAAAATTAATTCAAATTCTATTCCAGACAACCTAGTTAGTGAATTCCTCTAAAATAGGAACTAACATGCCACCAAGATGATAAGACAAATAGTATGCTACTTCAAACCCTTTTACACACACTCCAATCAAGTCATGGTATGAAGCTAATATTGAGGATGAAGAATGATTCCCCTCCCCACAAGTCCCTCTAGAACAAACCCACGAAGATATGAAAAATTAGGTTTCCACCCTTACAAAATCCCCAAAATCACTTATGATGCTTCGACAAATTATGCAGATGGTGCCACCACCAACAACTAAAATTTTTTCCAAGTGTTAAAACTAGATAAGGTTTCTTCCTTACAAAAAATCCCTTTTCAAAACTTGATTTCAAAACCTTCTTCGTCAAATTTAGCAATCATGTTTATATTTTGGATACACACACACACACACACATGCATATTAAATAGGTCTGGAGGATTGGGTCTGGGTTGGATCTAAGTTTAAAACTACTAAAATCAGACCCATATTGGTTTAGATAAATATAGACTCAAACTCGCTAAAAATAAGGTAAGTACAACAGATATGGACCAGATTAGGGACCTATTGTTGTCCCCAAGTATAATCATTGAACACAATTAAATAATGGTTTAATGAAACCTAATTAGATAAATGAGTCAAATACCACCATCAACGTCAATTCATATAATAACTAAATTACATTTAAATAGAAGAAAGTTGACTCATTGGTTTGTTAGTCAAATCTAACTCTTGTCAATCATTATAAGTTGGTTCTTTCAAGACTCGCATAATAATAATAATAATAATAATAATAATAATAATAATTATTATTATTATTATTATTATTATTATTATTATTATTATTTTTGATAAAATCATGTATTATTAAGTTAAAATGAAAAGATTTATGAATATTTTTCTTGATTATAATTAATTCAGTATGATAATTTTCATATATTTTAAGCTTATTCTCCTCCAAACGAGCATGGAGTTAGGTAGATAAAATTTTAAATTAGACTCAATGTAATCATCGCTCAAGTTGATTTAAAAGATTAATTCTTGTTTAAACCACAATATTTTTAATCTAGAAGATTATAGCTGAATGATGGCTTGATTGAGATTGAATTGCTAAATAAATAGACCTAAACACGCACTTAATATTCAATTTTAATGAATGAACATGTTCAAGAAAAGAAAGGCATGAATCAATTCAAATTATTTATGACCATAAGCAAGACGACCATATCATCACCACATATTCTATAACATTCCTTACTATATATTGTAATGAGAATCTAACATGAGCATAATATTCAAGAATACAAATCCATGGTGAACCCCAAATCTAATCCTTGTGTGTATTGTAGATCCCTCTTCTCATTACTCTTACAAGAGTTCAAACAATGTTCGCCAATATTTATTGTGTGCTTTTATGTCTAACTTTTAATGTATTTAACTTAAAAAATGCTCATTTAACAACAACACCAACTGAAGAAAAATAATAACCATTCAAGTATATAGTATAAAAGCGTTTCAAAATACTAATTTTTTGGTTAATAATTTTCAATAGTAAAAATTCATGGTGGCTCATTTTGATTTCATTCATACTCTTCAAAACTAAAAATAAAATTTTGAATTTGAAAGTTAAATATTAGGGTTTCTCAAAATCGTTTTTATGATGTTATCATAAAGCTATTTAAGTTACTTTTATCTATTAGAACTTTTCAATATATTTCAATATTGATTATATTTCATGTTCAGATATTATTTTATGATTTTTTTCAATTGATATAAAGTAGTTTTGAATTTTGGTGATAATTTTTTTTATTAGCGTTTAAATGTGTCTTTCTCGCTTTTTCACATTCATAAAGCCTTTTAACCTATTTTAACTCCCAAATTCCTTATATAACAATTTTTTAACCTTAATTAAAGATCATAAATAAAATACAAATACTTTTAGGATTTTTATAATTATTTAATTATTTTTTATAATTTTTATTAGTTATTTTGCAATTAACATTCCTAATCGTACTTAACATTCTTTTACCATATTATTTACCTTCTTACCCTTTTTAACTTACTAAATTCACTTTATTAGGCCTAAAAAGATCTTAATTTCACCTATATCACTTTTCACTACATTACCTCACAATTTCTTTTTTCTGTTTTTAGTGTATTTTATGCTTTAAACTATCTTTTTAATGATTTATCTGTTGGCCTTTATTGTATTGCCTACTAACCAACTATCTCCTTAAAGTAATGAAGATCAATCCTCATAGCTGTTATTGTTGTCACAATAATCACAATGTATCTTCTCGCATTTATTTTATGGCCTACTACTAACCAACTATCTCCTTAAATTAATGAAGATCAATCCTCATAGTTGTTATTGTTGTCACAACAATCACAACAGCCCTATGGGTGATTTATTTGCCATTTTAACCCATAAAGCATTAAAAAGTGGATCTTAATGTTGCGAATTTATCCCCTAACCTTAGCCTTTTTTACACATTCAAAATTAGATTTTTGGGAGCATTATTATGTTATTGAAAATGGTTTAGTTGTTCTCCATTTTTTTCAATTTTTTCTTGAATTTTTCTAACTTTAAACCTTAAGGCTTCATTTGGTTCTTGTAAAGTTTCAAAGAAAAGAAATAAAATAAAGAGGAAAACATATTGTTTTGTGTTTGTTTAATTAAGAGGGTAAGATAGAATATGAGTAAGGAATAAAATTATCAAAAATAAATCATTTGATTTTCTTTGAGAAAATTTTAAAGAAAGTCTTTTAATTTTAATTTTTTTTTCCTTATAAATTTCTTACAACCAAATTGAGACTAATAAAATTACACCAAATTCTCACCTTTGGCCTAGCTAGTAAGAGTTTGAGTTTATGCATCCAAAATGAAGCTTTTTCCCTTCATTCAACCCTTATTATTCATTTTAAAATGATATCCTTGTGTAAGAACCTCATTCATCTATCTTCTTCTTCTTCTTCCTCTTCACTCATTTTATTAAAGCTCTGATCCTCAATTTTTGCTTGATCTCTTAGCTCTTAAATCATTTCTCTATCCCATCTTCACTTTTCTTAAGTAAATGAGGGTCAGAATTTAGAGATTAGTGAATAATATATTTTTTTATTTCCCCCCCTTGGTTCATCATGTTTTCAATAGAAGGGTATTATCATCCTTTCTTCTTTTTTCTTAAGTTTTATGTTCATATTTTGATATGATAAAGAAATTTTATGTTCTAAGGGTTTTTTTAAGGTGTTCAAGAGGATTCATATCCTAATGCTTTGGAGGGGTTTCTAGGAGTGTTGGTAAATCATTATCAAATCTTTTATATGATAATTTTTTGTGTTGGCATGTATTTTTATATGATTAAGTATATATGTCCATACACACTTATTTTATTTAAATTCATGAAAGCATGCTTATGTGTAAGGATGTTTGGCTAAATATTCTAGGGGTGATTTCATCCAATAATGAGATTTTTCTTGTTTTAATTTCACCATTAACTTCATTGCATCCTTTAAATACAATTTAATATATTCAATGACTATGTTTTCTTAAGTATGGAGAAAATTATGGAAAATGAATTTTTGGACCTTTTTAGATGTTGTCTTGGATTAAGGTCATTTTTTTAAGTAGAAATTGTTTTCCTATGTTTTTTATTACATATTTTATCTAAATTTTGATACATAATATGTCGAGGTTTGAGTCTCTATAGTGTAAGTTATGCTTGAAAGAAGTTGTATGCCTTTAAGGATAATTTGATCTTTTCACATGCTTGCTATAATTTTTGAACTTTTTCTTATAATATGTTACATTATTATGAATATAAGATATGTGAGTTGTATGTTCCATTTTATAAAGTAGGATATTTTGATTATATAGCCTTTAAATTCATGTTTAATAAATTTAGGGATTATTTAGTCAATTTACCTAGTAGAATATTTCCAAATTTTATTTCAAAATATGATATATATTTTTATTCTAAGCATGAAAAACATGTATTATGCGGTGTGTTAGTAAGCATATACTAAGGATTTATGTATTAAATGGCTAGATGTGTAGTTAGGGACAATTTTACCCTTGTTGGAAAATATGGGTAGACTCGTTATAAGCTTAACATGATTTATTTGAGGTATTTAAGAGATGGTTTGAATTTAGTTAAGTGAGTAATTAAAAAGAAGATTTTGCAACCTCAAAATGAATCAAGGTTTTCCAATAAATAAGATGGATAACATAGACTTGAGGTGGCATTGGTTGAATTTTAGTTAGTATTAACCATTAATTTTGTCTTTGACTGTTAAATTTTGAGTTAACTTTGAGAATTAGATGTAATGGTGGTGAATGGAACAAAATGGTTAAGTATGGTGAAAATGGTTTAACGCCTAATTCGAAACTCAAATAGTTTTGGACCAATGGATTATTGCTTGATGCCTTTAGCATTATTGTGATCTTATTAATCAAATGTTGGTGGCCTTGATCCTTTGTTGATCAAGTAGTTAATAAGTGAATAAATGGACATTAAAATGTTGAAGTGTAATTCTATGTGCTTATGTGTGACCACTTAATAAAATAAAAATACATAAAATAGAAGATGTTTGAGTCAAGCCATAATTTATTCAACTGGGGGTTAGTTGGTGTGATTCCTTTGAGTTTTCTTAAGTTGTGATTGTTGTGCTTTTGAGCATGACTCAAAACATATTGTTACCATGTCTACTAAATAGACTTTCTACATATCCTATAGGAGGTCTACATAATCAAGGAATGGTTACCTAGGTGGTGGTTTTCCTTTGCTATGATGGATACCTTGACGGCTATACTTTTGTTCTCGTTTCCCGTGATGAATATACTATAATTTTCTTTTTGGTGTGATGGTTATACAGATGTGATGTCAATGGTTCATTGTCATATCTTATATCCATGGTGAATAATGTACTCGCTCGAAGCCTTAAGTAAATGGAATTGTGTGCCCATGAGTTGACCGTGGTGATTCCTTATGTGATATTGATACAATGTTTGAGTGTGATCTTTATTATCATATGATCGTTGTAATCATATGTGTATCTTACTTATCATATGACTAGTTGATCATTGTTATCATATGATTCTTGTTGTTGCATGTGTGTTTTAGATTTGTCATATAACTCGTTATCACACAGTGGTATGATACTGCAAGACCGTATGGATACTCTAGAGGGGGTGAATAAAGTATTTTATAACAATAATACTAAATTAAAATTTTTATGAGAAATAAGTAGAAGGATGGAAATAATAAGCAAGAAATTTATAGTGGTTTAGGAAACTCTACAAAGTTTCTCTACATCCACTACCAAAAGGTTTTGCCTTTTGGATTTGAATATCTCGTTATTTATAGTGTGCGTTTGATGATGATCACTCTTCTCTTGGTTTATGAGCCTACAATCTTAATTACCCTCTAGGAGATGATTTATACGTTTCCTAGTTATTTTCTCTAGGTTTATGATACTACAATCTAAATAACATCCCTTAGAAATGCTAGACAACACACCACTCTTCACTTGTGTTTCAAATGATGAGTTTGAATGAATAAAATAAGAATCTTCACTAGATAGTATATGAAAGTGAGTAATCACTAATGAATAATAATAATTACAATTGTATGAGTACTCTAGCTAAATATGAAGAAAAAATTGAATATTAGAGAAGTTTGATTTGGCTTTGAAATTGTAAAATCAAAACTCTCTTTGATTCTTTGTAAAATGTGAAAGTAATAATTTTAGAAGAGTTATGCTAACTTGATTGATGTTTATTAAATTCTAACAACTCTTATTTATAGTGCTAAATGATGAAAAAAATTGGCACTAGCCGTTGGATGTAAAAAGTGCTCTAACGGTCAAATTACAATGGGTAGAAAATCTCAAAAATGCCCGGACCAGTCCACTGGTTTTGACAAACCAATCGATCGGTGGAACAATTTTCAACACTACGTACCTTTACAAAAAAATATTGTAACTTGAGCTACAAAGCTAGAAATTGAGTTCCATATTTTTTGATTTAAAGTAGACATCTTAATCTTTCCAATGAGATATTATTAATCCAAAAATAATGTCTATAGAATTTATAGTGAATTTTTCAAGTAATATCATATGTAAAGCTACTTAAAATAAAATCAATTTAAGACAAGCTTTTGCAAAAATAATTGGAATTATTTTTGGTACATGAAATCACTTTAAGATATTTCAAAATTATTTTTGAATAGAATTAGAAATATCAAAGCATCGATATATCTAAGTTCTCAATATGTAAATCATATGTACATAAAAACTAAGACTGTAACATACTCTTTGAAGCTTGAGTCTTAGAGTCTTGAGTACGCTTACTTATCGCTTCATGGTTTGTGTATTACACATATGAAATTGAAGTACTTGAAGCTAGAGTATTATTTTAACCTCCTTGTTGATCTTTGGCTTGTGCGGATATGATTTGTAAAATTAATCTCCTTAGCACTCCTTGACTTAGTTAAATGTTGAATACTTCACTTTTTACTAAAATACATATGCACACGTGACAAGATAAGTCAAATTCATAATTGAGTTTGTTATCATAAAAACAACGGTTGATGGACCTATGAGGTCAACATATATGATGCATTTATACAATGTTTCCATGTGATCCATGATCCCTGGCACACCAAAGTGGTTTTAATTTACTTAGTACAGTCCATATTGATACTATGCTTGAATTGGGTCCCATTGTGATTTTCTCAACTTCTTTTGAGGAATCAAATGAATTCTTACGATGTTAATGTTTCATATTCTTTTGAGGGAGCTTAGGAACATGGGCTAGAGAGTTAGGTTATCTAGAGTGGTGAATTTCAGTGTAGGAATTTCTTGTTATTATGTCAATACGCTTGTAATTTATGATGTTAATGTATTTGAGTTATTCAAATCCTAAATCATTTTATGTTATCTTTATCTTGTTAGAGTTTTAAGTGGTTGGATACTTAGTCTTACATCTAACATAAATTAGTCGATGATCACATCTCTCGTCATTTTAGATCTAGTGCTAAAATTTTTGTTTTCTCATTTTAACTTCTACAATCAATCTTGGAAAAAAAACTGAATAAAAATTGGGTTTTACATATAACCTTTGGATGAAGAAATAAAAGATTTTGATAGTACTCTCAAGATCTTTGCAAGGAAACAAACCATAAGTATAGCTTAGAAACCTACCAAGATTATACTACTCAAAATCCCACCTAACACGCACAACTCTTAGGATAGAGAAAGAAGAGATTTTGGATAGAAACTATCAAATCTTTGAGATGAAGCCATAACCGGCCAATCCCTAATGGTATTTGCTGAGGGGGATCTACATGGCTTCTCTTACATGTGTCGGCCTCTTTATATGAAAAAATAAGAGACTAAAAGCTTGGTTACATTAACAAAGTAATTTGAATACAGCTAGTTTTATGCTAAAGTCTAACTGAATAATTACAACTCAACTAGAACTCAATTACATCACAACTAAACAAGCAAGACCTAACCAACCAGTAATCTAGGGCACAACTATCACCAATAACGTTCCACACAATGTGGCAAGTAGTTTTATCATATTTCCTATACCTTGACCGAGTGTAAGGAGCTCATGTGGCTGCTCTATCCCCAACTAAACTAGGGTTTTTAACTAGTTGAACAGACTACTAACAGTACATCCAAAAGATTACACGTTTAGAATACTATAGCTGATACTATCCAACCAAAGAAAGTAGGATATGTTCCATCTTTCTTCTTATTGGCTGAACCCGCTTAAGCCCATACGGGCTCTGAAAAACTCAGCTAAACGGGACCAATCATATAAACAAATGGTATCTTTAAGACTTACTTCAAATAATAGAAAACATAAGTTAAACTAGAGTAGAATAAACTTGATTGTGTTCAGTTAAATTCTACACAGAATACCATAAGAGATAGTCTTCATGATATATTTTCCATGGAATGAACAAGCGTTACATGTTAGTATTGTAGGGGAGGTTTGTGTTTGACCAAATCTATCTTTGTTTACAAACATGTCACAGGTGTTCCTTGTTGACCGAGATTGACTAATTAAGTTCTTCCATCACTGAAGACTTCTTGATTTTTATTAGCCGGTTGCTCCTAGCGTTCATGCGATAAAGCTTTAATTGATAATTAAGAGTTGATTGATAAGTAAGAGTGGATAATAGGTGCCAGTTAGTTTGATATTTTAGTGTTGTTTAGCAAGCATTCTAAATCGATAAAGTCATTAATAAGATAAATATTTAATATAATAGCTGGTGGTGGTTGTCGGTCACAATAGAATTTTACTGCTAACAATCGAGCATGACAGATGCAATCAAATTAAGCCGAAAATTCAACCTTCATCTAAAACCAACCATACAACCCCCCCCCCCCCCCACCTTCTATAATATAGCACCTATAACTTTTTCAAATTTATCTCACAATATAAGCCCTTTAACAATATATATATATATATATCATTAAATATTTTATTACCCAATTTACTCCTCTACTGACATTAGTAATTCCAAACAAAATTTTGAGCACAATTAATGTAATGCATATTCGTTAAGCATGATGTGTGATCAAAGTATTACCCAAAATAATACTTTTAGCACACAAACAAAATATTTTAACCACTTTTTAATGTGTGCTAAAATACTCCACTGTGAAAGAAAAAGAGTAATACTTTAACATGATTATCTCATAAATAACAAAAAAATCCATTTCATCTATTAAAAAAAAATGAGATGAAATGTTAATCACTAAAGATGAAAGAATCGAAAATTTACTTAACAATAGAAGTTTGTACGAGCCTCAGCTTGAAGACTTCACTCTTGTGACTACTAGCAAAACTACTAAACTATAATTATTCAATTCCCTTTTCAATCATGACCTATGATTAGATTTGCATATAGTTGGATGAATGACTAGAAACAAGGAAATTTTGTCACGGACCACGGGATGGACCGAAACAGAAGCAACCAGTAGCCTGACCTTCGGGAATCATCCCACCTCCCTTGCTCGTGTCAACTGCTTCCAATAACGTAACCACGCCATCCATATCAGGACGCTTATCTGGGTTTGCATCCCAACATTTGCGCATGATGCTTGCCAATGAACTTGGGCAACATTTAGGTATCTCAGGACGTAAATGCTGCAACCACCAACACTCGCCATGTTAGAATTCCAAGCATCAAATGGATATGATTGAATATGATCTAAATACTAAGGTCTATTATATAGAACTGGGGTAGCAAGGTTGAGTCTTTAACTTCAATCCAAAACTAAGCACAGGTTGAAATCCTTCCCCTTATGTGGCAAAAATAAAAAGAGACCAACAAATGTTAAGGAGTCTAACCACCTCGGCCAGTGAGAGATCTTAAGTAGCCAGACCTAGTTGAACCCCAGGTTAATGAGTGTGCACTACTAGGGCCTTTCCCCTTTACACAACCTAAAAGAAACGAAACGTAGCTAACAGCTAAGTTCCAATTCCAAAGCCTTGTACATGTGATCAAGCGGATTTGTGAACGTTAAAAGAACTTGCTGCTAGTCCAGATAAATCTAAACATGCTAGGGCCTATCATTCTCAGCTTATTTTTAAAATAAGCTTATCAGATCAGCAAAATCTTAACAATAATAAAAGAAATATAAAATCAATGATAATAATGATGGAAATGATAACAACTGTAGTAACACAAATAGGAAAATATTAGTTATGACATTAATATTAGTAAAATAGAAATAACAGCTAACTGAAATTTTCCATTCAGATCAAAAAAAGTACGCTAAGGAGAAGGCCTTAGTCCGTTTTGATCTGAAACATATGGCAACAATTTTTACTGGTCACAGAGATTGAAATTATCATTAACTGTTATAACATTGACGGGACAAAACTCATAAGATGGGGCATGCTGTGGGCTATGCCTAAGACGACTATAGAAGGTTTCCGTTCCTGGAGAGGCGCGATCAAGGGTAATCACAGAATGAAACTCTAAAGCTCCCTCTTCTTGCTACAATGAATGCAATATAAGACCAAATAAATCCTTGCATCTTCAAACAAGAGTTGAGGCTTTGTAATGTGCTGCAGGAGATAAAAACTGGGGTTGACCTTCGGATAAAAGCCCACACCTAAAAGTTTAAAGGCTTCCCTCATAGAGTGGGTGAGGTTATTTTCAACATTCAAGGCATCACTAGATGAAAGGCACGGGTATTGATGGTAGAGGAATGGTATCTTGCAAAGGTCTTTACAGAGTTTCCAGGAGAATTGGCAGCTGTGCTCTTTCTTTTTTTCTTTTTTCTTTTTTTAACCTGGCCATGTATTAGTGTTTGAAAGGCGCGAGGGTTTAGGACTTTTTTTATCCTAAGTGAGAAAACATTAGCAAGGTGCATTGAAATCAATTAGTGTAGATTTTTTTAAATGAAATCAAAATCTACACCAATTGGAAAGATAATCTACACCTTAAGTTATAGCTACTTTTAAATTTTGATTTCATTTAAAAAAATCTAAAATCAATTGGGAAAAATTGGGAAGGAAAAGGAGGACGGAAAAAGTTCATAGGAAGATCAATATACTTAATTTTGAATCGAAAAGGAAATAAATGCATTTAAGATAGAGAAAAACTCTGATTAGCTATTTTTGGGCTTTATTTTCAAAAACACAATAACTGAATTTCATGTTGGGAAAGAAAAGGAGAGGAAAAAGGGTATATATTTTAGGAAGATCAAAAGTAGTATTAGACTAGTAATATTGGCACCTCACTTCGTCTTGCGAACCTTCGCCTTGTGCCATTCTCCTTTGCCTTGTGCCTAGCACCTAAGTTCTAGGACCCCTATCGCCTATGCACCTTAAGCATTTTCAAACAGTGCCTTGTATTGAACCTAAGAAGGATGTGATAGTGTTCACATGATCTGGAGGAGATGGGCTAAAGTGGGTTTGATGCACAGTATAAAGCTGAGAGCTGGTGGGCAGGTCTAATGGTGCAGGTGTGAAGGTGACTATGTGCCTATGAGACTAGAATTAGGTTTTACTAGTGTTGATATGTAGCACAGCAGCTGCTTCTTTTTTTAAGCATGTCAAACGAACAGCTTGCCTTTGGGTTGCAGCCAGAGGAGTAGTTTTGGTAAATTATTGATGGCCTTTGGAGAAGACAGACTGCAAATTGTCTAGGGTGCCAAACTGCCAAGCTGCCTATTCGCCATTTGGGATGCCTCTTGGGGATAACCCTAAGAAGGAGAGCACATGGAAGTTAGTCATTACCAAGATTCAAACTAAGCTAGTCGCATGGAGAGCTCCTCTCTTGAACAGGCGGGCTCATGTAAAGCCATAGGAGTATGAGGGCCTCAGTATGGAAATACTACAATAAAGAATATAGCGCTTTTGTCCACGTGATGGTGGCACTTCAACACTAATAATAACTTGCTTTGGAGAAAAAATTATCGGGGAAATTCATAGTCTGAAGCCTGGTGCCCAGCTGGAGGACTGCAAGAAACTTAAAGGAACAGGTCAGTGAAGGAATATCACTAAGTCCGTTGGAGAACATGCTTCTCAAGTGTTGATCACAGGCATAAGGGCTGAGGTTGGCAACACAACAGAAATCAGACTCTGGCTTGATGATTGATTGGGCATTGGTGACCTTAGATTGCAGTTTCCAAGGTTATTCTCTTGTTTCGACACAGCAGCGTTTTACAATTAGAGACATGGGCATATGGGATGGTGCAAATTGGACACAAACCTTCATGTCACATCGACAACTCCTTACTTGGGAAGAGAAAACTTGAGAAGATTCATGAATACTTTGGAAAAGGTGAAGCTGGGCAGCAAAGACGACGCACATAAATGGCAGCAGGACCCAACAGCCACTTTATAGTGAGATCAAGCCAGTCTTAAATATATAATACTTTGTATAATAATACCCCAGTTGTTATGCAGACTTCCGAAAGGTGGTGGACCGGTAAAATCCTGCCTACGGATGATCTCTTGACATGGTTTGTTATACAATGAAAATGCATACGAAAGACAAGCTGTCTAGAATAGGAATTACTGATAAAAATAATAATCTGCCCATTATGTCATACAACCTGGACTGAAGCAGTAACAGGATTGCTTCCAAAGAAATTGCAGAGGTCATGTTTTTGTACAGTCATGAATGGTAATTTGGGATGCAAGGAGCAAGGTCACTTTTTAAGGGAAATCAACTGATTGGAACTCGCTTGTTTAGCTGCCCAAATGGACTCTTGTTGGATTGATCGAATGGAAAGTATCCTTTTGATGTAAAGGATGGAATAAGGTTCGGAGCTTTAATATCAATGACTTGTTATTTAATATCATAAACCATCGTAGTGTATTTTTTTTTTTTTTTGCTGCAATTGACATGACCTTTACTTGGCTGCAGTGGTTGTGCAGCTAATTGATCAGTGATCTTGCTCCCTGAACGATGATACTTTAGGCTGTTTGCTACAGCTGATGGGTAACTTGTGCACGTGGTCAGAGCTGGTGGGATGGATCCACCCTTGGAGGATGCTTTGACTGCTTTTCGAATTCTTTTGCAGTTCTGCTCCTTTCTAAAAGGAGTTACTTATGGTAGATGGGCTTCAGAGAAGGTTCTGCATCAAGGAGGACTTACAGCCTGATCTGTTTAGTTCATGTTCATGATTGGATGCGTTTGATGATGAAGTCAATTATTTCAGAGTTTTGGTTGATATATTTTCAAGTTTACGCGTGTGGTGACACTGAGATTTAGTTTGATCTTTACAGTAGGATGACCTAGCAGCGTTGCATGGGGACAGGGACGGAGACGGCGAAACAAGAATGGGGAGAAATACAGAAACATCATTTCTTAAAAATTTAGGAAACAGAAACGACAGAAAACGTCAAAAAAAAATTATATATATATATATACATATTATATATATTTTTTCAAAAAACTGGACCAAATCTACTAAAATTAAGAGAAAAAAATAATTAAAAATCCTAAAATTATTACCTATATTAGTTAATTTTAATCATTAATAAAAAAATTAATTAAATAATTCTAATATAAATTCCGACACCGAAAAGTTTTCAGAAAAAGAAACGTTTCCGGGATGGGGGACTGCGCCGTTAGTGTGCAGCACAGTGACCTGGTAATCTTGATCTTATCTTTCCCAGACGAGAGAATGGCAGCAGGAGCTTGTACTTCTCTTCCTGATATGAAGGGTAGCTTAAGGTTTAGAACAGCATGCATAGGCGCTTAGCTTTTATTTATCAGGTTGCTATGTTTGGTATCATGCTGTTTTGGGAGCGTTTAGCAGCGCTATATGGGTTGGCTTCTTTGTATTTTGATTTGCTATGGTAGATGTTGTAAGAGTGTCTAGGGTCTTTCCTTCATAAGGGTGATGTAATGTGGGTGTTTATGGCTTTGCCTAAGCAAATGATTAGTGCCCATTTCCAAATTCTTCATACAACGTGGGAAAAATGAGCATTGATGCATGGAAACTCTGTTTAACCCGACGTCCCCATTCTGGTAACATTTCTCTGTTTCTATTTTCTTCACAGTTTCTGTTTTTGTTATCCCCGTTTCATTGAAATGTACATAAACATACTTTATATTATTACAAAATATTGTCTCTCCATCCTCATTTCGTGTCCCCAACCCTATACCTGTACAACCCTAGAAAGGACTTGCTATAAAGGTAACCCTTATTCTCTTTGTATTTATGTAGTTCAGCTACATATCAGAAAAGAAAAGAAGAATACAGTTGACCGTCAATTTCATTGCTTTGGACTGCAAGCTGGAAGTGAAGAGGAAGGACATGCAACCCGTGAGGGTCATAAATGAGTCGAGTTAACTCAAGGAAGGACGTGTAACCTATGGGGGCTATAAATGAGCTGAGCTGGCTTGGTAAAAGCTCAGCTCAACTTATTTGTTTACTTATATGAGCCAAACCCGAGCCTAATTTTTAGGCTCATTATTAAAAGAGACAGCTTAACTCATTTGTTAGCAAGCCGACTCATGTGAACCTTGTTTAGAAACTCATATATAATTAGTACAACGTCATACACAAGTAGTGTTTATGCATTCATATATAACAATTAGTCTTTAATTATGTATTATGTTATATATAAACTCATCAACTATAATCGAATTAGAAATATAAGACTTCCTATTATAACTTTAGATTCAATAAAAAAATAAAAAAATAAATAAATAAAAAAAACTTTTCAAAATATAAGTCGAGTTAATAATCAAATTTATAATGAAACAAACTAAAACTTAATATACTTAAATTACTAGAGCTGACTCAGCTCGACTGGGTCACTAACTTGTGAGTCAACTCAGCTTGGCCCATTTACTAAACAAATCAATCTTGAACATAGGTGATTCAGTACGGCTCGGCTTATTTACAACTCCCATACCTCGGTAGCTTTTTGACAAGGATTTATACACAAGGAGCATCACAACCTTGCATGTAGGAGGCATTTTAAAGGTTGGTTGCTATTCTCAAGCATGCTTTTTGGTGGTACTTGCGGTGCAGGTTTTGTTCTTTGGGCAAGAGGGTGAAAGTAGGTCATCATCCTTGTGCCCAAAAGGTCGTCTATAGGCCTTATTGTTAAAACAGATTTAGTAGCAGGTTTAGTGTGCAATAGGCATATAGATGGAGAGGTTTAAACACATACTATGAAGGGCTCTATATCTTAGTTATGGTCTGATGCATTATGGGCTCATAATTGGCTTGAATGTGTGTAATGAGTGTGCTGGAGCATTTGCCTTAATAAATGATTCATGGCCATTCCAAAACTTTTGTAGAAGGTGAAGGAGCCTTCGCAGATGATGATGAAAAAATTGGTTCAGCATGATACTTAGAAGTCAAGGAATGAACAGACAAAACACATTATGCAGTCACGAGAGGGAAAAAGAACAAACCTGTCTGACTACAGCAGAAGAAATGTCTGCAAAGCTGAGATCAGGGTATGGCATGTCACAACAATAGATTTCCCATAAGCATATGCCAAAACTATAGACATCACATTTCCTATTGTAAGGCTTCCCATCAAGGACCTGAAAAGTTTTAGCTCGAAATTTTCGATCCTTCTTGTGTTCACAAACAAGATATAATAACAATAATAATAAATTATATATATGAAGTGTCATTATTACCTCTGGAGCCATGTACCCAAGGGTACCCGTTTCTCCAGTCATGTCCCTAGGATTCTGTGCTTCAACTCGAGCAACACCAAAATCAGCAATTTTTAAGGTTCTTGAAACATCTAATAGCATGTTCTCTGTCTTGACATCGCGGTGTACTATCTTTTTCGAGTGAAGATAACTCAAACTATAGAACATTGATCACAAGGGGTTACCATCCAACAAACTCAATAATTTTAGCATAGAAAAAGGTAACATATTTTCAAGCACCCAAAAAGAGAAACAAAGATCATTTACCCTCTAGATAGGTCCAAAGCAAGTTGAACCACAATTTTAATGGCAAGTTTCTTTTTCCTATTTCTGATCAAGTAATTCTTAAGAGTGCCACCTGCAAGGTACTCAACAACAACACAACATGCTCTGGAAGGAAAAGAGTCATCACCGCCATTTGAAGTGTTTGTAGTAGGAACCCTAAGATTTGAAGTCCCCATTGAAGCTCCAATAAACTAGAAAAAGGAATAGGAATATGAATTGAATATTCCGGATCTAGAGTGTGAGGATAAAAAGACGATAAAGCACATCTTTATCATCAGCAATCAAATATAATATGAATATGCTCATTGCTTACAACAAAATGTCATGGCTCACAAAACATAGGCATCATTATGCTAATGACATACCGCAAAAAGCCACGCAAGATCATAACTGGCCATGAAACGAGTTTACCTTTGTTACATTTGGATGGTCAAGCTTATGCCAGACAGCAACTTCTTGTCGAAACGATGACCGAAGTGCAGCAGTTTCAGCAGCCGTGGCCATACCATCCTCTCCCCAATCCAATACTTTCACTATCATATATAACATGGTACAAGAAAATCCACATGAAAAGAGGTATGATGCTGTCTAATATCAATTATACATGGTCAGGTTTAAATTATTTATGAGCCAAGTTTTGTCAGCGACAAAATTAAAAGCTGTTATTTTGACAATGGACAAGACTAAACTTTGTTATCAGCAGATTAAAAATAAATAAATAAAAATGACCTTCAGTTTAATTAATGGAGGAATAGTTTAACTCAATCAAACAGATATCAAATTCCTCAAAGACATGCAGACAAGGTATCTCATAGGTACACAAGGGACGTTTGCATCTAGAACAAACACATCAAGATGAAGTGTCTCCCCTGACAAATCAAATATTGTCTATGGCTTTTATACATGAATAAACATAATAAAAATAAAAAAATAAAAAATAAAAGCCAAAAGTGTACAGTTTTACCCTTCAAGCACTTCATCAGGCTATAAAGAAGCACCAAGGGGGAGCTTAGTTTGATGGATACATTCTTCGGCACATGACAAGTCGGTCAGCTGCTAATATAGGAGCTTTCCGATGGCAAGGCCGTATTACCAATGGTTTCTTGGAGCATGTTGCATACTCTGCTAAAGTTGGCTCAAGTTTTTCAAGAAAATTCCCCCCAAAATTTATTAAATGCAATGCCAAGTGTGATATTTAGGACATTTCCTGAATTGATTGCATGAACTATAAACAAACAATGAGATAGATGGAGGCATTAGACACACACACCAGACGCTGTCGGACGGGAGCTTCTAAAATTAGGATGGATAAAAAAACACTTCATGATAGCAAGAGTTATTGAACCCATCCATTCAGCAAAAAATGTCCGCAGCTCACAGCCACAGCAGTACGATGTAATAGTGATCTACAAATTTCCCAACCAAACTTCAACATATTTCTATACTTTCATGAAGAAGGCTAGAAATAAGGACCTATGTCATGTGGTTCCAACGTTAGAAACAACAACTATCTGAAGTTTGGATGAAGTATTGATAAACTTAGACAAACATTTGATAAGCATGGAAAGTTATTTGATGAAGTTGGCCAACACCTGTGGGAGATGACAAGTGATATTAGATGGATTACCACTCTCCTTCCAATATGATAAAGCCATATATTCTGAAAAACATGACCATAATGTCAAGCTTGCTACACTGACAAATGTACCAATTCCGGTCTTCCAACTGTTGCTGGCAAATTCAAGTCTACAAAGAAGCCTAGTTCCAGGTTCACCTGACAACGTCTTGGTTGATCTATGAAGTCTAAGAGTAGTGCTGAGTCAGGCACCCCACGGCCTAGGAGTTTTTAGTATAGCCAGATGGGTCATGTCCATCAGACTTGTCCCAAGTGAGTCTCTTCAACACTTCAAAATTCAAAGTTAAAACGGGAGAATAATCCTATGTCAATACCGAACTACCGGAAGAAGTCCAAACAAATATATTTCTTTCTATAGACCCAAGTTCAATAGAACTAGTAGTTTTTAGTAATTGACTACATTTTACTATTTACTAAGATAATATATTTATCTCTTAGGCATTAGTATTTTTGAGATATTTATTAAATATTGCAAGTTAGCCTTTTGCAGTCTTATGACTTCTGTATTTGGGTTAAAGCTTATGTTAGTTGGCGTGTTTAGATTAATGAAAGTTGAGAGTTTGAAGTTTGTGAGAAACCTTATGTAGCATTGCATCAGATCTCATGGGGTCTCATCAACAGTATTCTGAATGCTTAATCAGCACAAACGTTAGAAAAATATCATTCTACAATAAACTTCATTGAATGAAAAAAATAAAGAAAGCAATAAGGTCCACTCAGCTAATAAGATAAGAAACATCTGCGTGGATGAAAGAGAATGAAAAGAACAAACAATGAGATCAACTAAAATGATAGAACCTCCTGACGTAATGCAGGAAATCCTGGATGGAGCAACTTTCCACAATCTCATCCATAAAAGACAAAGGAAAAACTCAAGGTAAATCTATTTTACCCATCAACATATCGATAAGTAGAGCCGGCAGAAATGCAGGAAATGCACATAAGTAAAGCCTCAAGGTTCATATACAAAGCCACTTATTTAACAAAAGAAGGGAGGGGAAGAAAGAAAGAAAGAAGTCTATACCTGCCACATCTTGCCCATCATAAACACCATTGTAGATAGTGCCATATGTTCCATGAGCAATAAGACTCTTCATATCAAGTTTTCCCAAGTCAATCTCCCATTCTTCTTTCTTAGTACTAACTTCAAAATCCCTTGACCAAGCCCGACTTAAATATTTCTCTGATTGAATATCCCAATTCTTGAAATCAATTTTATCAGCCCTAAAGTACATGTCTTTAGCACTGAGACTCCCTACATTCCCATTAGATAAAGCATTCACCCTGCTATTTGAACCATTAACAGCCCCAACAGATGTTGCAACACCACCAATTTCACCGCTAGCTGAATCCATATATTCTCTTATAAAAAAGACGGATTAAAATCTCAACAAGAATGGTAGGTTACAAAAACCCCTTCAATTCTCCAACCTGAAGACAAAATTAAGCAAAAATTAGAGAACCTTTAAATAAACTACCAATTCTTCAGATTTCTGCCGTATAACTAGTCACGACAATGCCAGGAATACAGGGAAAGCATAGATCTCACCCGTTCAAGAAGAGAAATAAGATGCCGATAGCAAATAAATATCTAGATTATCTCCTTATTAACCTTTAGAATCTTCACACAATCACGTCTCCTCTAACTGAGCAGTGACTGAACGCCATAAATGTCAAGAGTTAAGTAAACTAAATAATAATTTTAAAAAAAAAAGGCAAGGAGGCTTATATACCTACGGAATCTTGTGCTCCTCAAAAAATGAAAAAAATTAATCCACTCGCCACAATTAAAACCCACAAGTCGCAGAGATTCAATTAATCATCAAGACGAAACCCCGCCTCCCACAACGACATAATTAACCAGGGAAAAAAAACAAACAAGAAGAAAAAACCCACAAATGATGCGTTGCCGATACATAACAAGGCCACATAAATTACGTCCACAAAAAGTGAACCAAACTTAAAAATAAATACTTGCACGAAAAAAAAAAAGAAAAAAAAAAACAGTGCAAGACATGTACCTTTAGCAAGCGAGAACAAAATTGAAGAGGTCCGGTCATAACATCCATATCATCATCGTCAGTTTCACTATGAGAAAGACCTAACAACACCAGCTGCGAGAATTGCTGATTCCAATGACCCCTAACGAGAGAGATACATATTTTCAAAGGGACAAGAAAAAGAAGTGGCCTTTAGGGCGTGTTGAAGCTATATATGAATAGTACTATAGTAGTACTCATGGACATAACCAAAGGAAAAGAAGTTCGGCGCTGGAATCCAAACAAACAAAATTGGGTCGGACTTTAACGAGATGCGCGCCCTCTGACTTGTTTGCACCACCACCATTTGTCCGAAACGGAATTTTGCCTGGCGGATGGGGACGTGGGTTGGTGCGGTGGACCCGTAATATTTGAAGGGACAAAATTCCACAACCGAAAATTCAATCCTGTGTTTAAAAATTTTGATTTAATGTTTAGAACAATCGACTCGGTATTTTTAAAAGATATGTGACACATATCTGATTTTTGTTTAGATTATTCGATCAATATGTGAAAATTCAATTTTACAGCAATCTATTATTATACAATTTATTGTATGGTCTAATATTATATAATGGGTATTATGGTACTAAATTTTTTTAAGTTCTACTAATAAATTTATTTTAATTTTGATTTATTAAATTAGTACATTAGTAATAAAATTATTTTAAATAGAATAATAGTAAAAAATTATCTTACTAGTAAGAAATTAATTTTAAGTAAAATAATAGTATAAAATTATTTCCTTTTTTAAAGAACACTATATTAGTAATGAAAGATTGATTTAAGTAAAAAAAATAGTAAAATATCAACTTACTAGTAAAAAGCAATACATTAATAGTGGAACATTGATTTTAAGTAAAATAATAGTAAAAGATTAATTTATTGATGAAAAATCAATATATTTGTAATAAAATATTTGTATATTAGTGATAAAATATTAATACTTTAGTGGTGAAATATCATTATATTAACGGTCAAAAATTAATCTTAGGTAGACCAATAATGAAATGTCAACTCACCGATAAAAAAATAAAAACATTAGTAGTAAAATATCAATATATTGGTGGTAAAAAAATAATTTTAAATAGAATAGTAATGACAAAAGATCAATTCGTTAATAACAAATAGTACATTAGGGATGAAATATTGATTTATGGTGAAAATTTAATATATTGATAGTAAATGATCAATACATTAATGGTAAAAGATTAGTCCATTAACAATGAAATATTAATATATTGGTGAAAAATAGGTACATTAGTGGTGAAAAATTATTTTTAAGTAGAATACCAATAAAAAATCAACTTCCTGGTGAAAAAAATAGTTCAGTAATATTAAAAGATTAGTTTGATAATAGTAAAATATACATAAATGTATATATATATATATATATATATATATATATATATATATATATATAGTTGTCATGAAATATTTACTAAAATTAGAGTAGTGAAATATTTATATAATAATGGTGAATGATGTATACAAGTTATTTTTTAAATTAAAAATATATCAATGTGGGCATTAATTTATAGAGAAAATTATTTAAAATATTATGGTATATTTTTTTATAATAATCATAATAAAATATATGTTAATTTAAAAATTAAAAAGAGGGAAATGTTGATATTTATATATATATATATATATATATATATATATATATATATATATATATAGTTGTCATGAAATATTTACTAAAATTAGAGTAGTGAAATATTTATACAATAATGGTGAATGATGTATACAAGTTATTTTTTAAATTAAAAATATATCAATGTGGGCATTAATTTATAGAGAAAATTCTTTAAAATATTATGGTATATTTTTTTATAATAATCATAATAAAAGATATTTTAATTTAAAAATTAAAAAGAGGGAAATGTTGACTCCAAAGGTTATACACAAAAGCTACATGCAATACTTCGCACATTATAAGTATATACTCTCAATATTTGATCTGATATTTAGAATACTCTATCCATTTTTTTTAACAAAATAAGATAACTGACCCTTATGATAAATTTTATTTTTACTTAGATTATTCAATTAAAAATGGTATTTTAATTATTATTTCAACAATATATCATAATGTTGTGATTTTATAGTGATCATATTTTTAATTTTTTTTAATTTAAACATTATTAATAATGTTTTTAATGCTCTTTTTAAATAAAATATGACACTCATATGAATATTAATATATATGCATTCTTTTTTTCAAAATTTTCTTATAAAAATTATTAAAATAGCTTTTTTCATGTGATCCATATTCAATCCACATTTTTAGATATATGAAAATTCAGATATTTGATTTAAGGGACGTGGAGCAGATATCCAATTCAGGAGATATCGAGATTGTTAGAATCGTGATTCTACCAAGGATCAATTAGTTTCATTATAATCGAATATTGGAATTGAATTGTATGCTCATAAGATCATACAAATACTATAAAAATATGGTATATATATTATTGTATCCAACAAAGTTTTATAATTGAAGTTGAAAAATACTAAAAAGATCATTCTTAAACTCTTATTTAGTCATTAATTAAGTTGCGGTAAGTAAAAAATAAGACAAACTATCAAATATATGCATATAGAAAAATGTTGTACTATGGAATAAGCTTACAACAAAGCTAACAATATCATACAGAAATGACAATCGTTAAGTAAATAGAAAATGGTAAATAAATAACATCACAAAATTAATATATTTTTTAGAACATTTTGGAAGTATGTTTCTTTCCAACAATCAACTTTGTTAATAGTTGGTTTGTGTTTTCTTTACATTGATCGGTGCTTAATATAAAGTATGTATAAAATCATACAGCTAACATTTAGAGTTAGTGAGCAAATATAGTGAAAATAAAACAAAAAATAGATTTTAAGGTAAATAGGAAAAAAAATTATATCTAATATATAGAATCATAAGAGTCAATTGATCTTACATATAATTGTAAGATCCTACCATAATTATACTACTTTAAGATTATATTTAGAATCGTGGATTATTTAATGGCTTTTTATCATAAAATTGCAAGATTCAGAACCTAAATTTAACAATTATGATAGATACAAATATCTGATTATAAATACCCCTAGTAATGCCCTTGTATCCCTACCCATTTCAATATACATCTAATCCATTTTGTCGGATATCTAGAAAAATAGATTCAACATCAAATAATTTAAAAATATATGATTTCATTTATATTTAAAATAAAAATATAAAATTTTATAATGTTATATTGAATCTTCACAAATTTTCTTAAATAAACCATGTTTATAACTAAAAAATGTATAATATGATTACCACTCACTAATAAAGTGTGAGTTTTATATTTATATGGTATATAACCTCTATTTTTAAATAGTTTTCATTTTAGTATCTTGCACAAGAATTAAGTGTAACATCCAATGTAGAAACGTCAAAACATAATTGAGGAATGTTATCAAGACATCAAACATAAAAGATGTATGATCATTCACCTAACTTATGCTTGGTATAAGGCAAAACTAAATGAAATACACAAATAACCTCAGAGAGAAGTAAATGGGATAGACAATGTACCACACCAATTTTCATTCCTAAAAAAATTATTTAAAAATGATATAATGTGAAAGTAAACATGAAAAATGGGAAGTGTTACTACTATTCCTACCATAAGATGGATATTCATCATTTATCTTCCAATAGGTGCAAGGCTAAAAAAATTATGGTTAGCATATTCTCAAATAGAAATTAAATAAAAAATCATCACTGATAAATTCAACAAAAAATGCCGTAAAATCATCGCTAATAAATCAGTAAAAAACCTATTTTTAAAAATCTAAATCAAACGACATAAATATAAATGGTTGTTTATAGCACCAAATTAAATTTTCAATACAACTTAACTTTTAAAATACTTACAAATAATTATAAAAGTTCTCGAGGTACAAAACTTCGGGTAGCTCTTACAGTCAACTCAAGTCAAAATCACATATTAATTAAACCTGTATATAAAACTCTAAACAAGCATAGTATTCATGTAATGACATACTGAGTAAGCAACTCAACTCATAACAATAACATATATACGTAGATTCATATACTTGTTATAATTAATAAAATATGAAGGACATACTCTCATATAAGATCATAGAAAACAAAAGAACAATATATACATACTAAAAAAAAGTAGTTGCAATGCATGTCCCATAGATCAATGCATATCTCAAAGAAAAAAATACAGTATTTATTATGCATGAATTCACAAAAGAACATAAAGTTGCGGTAGAATTTTACCATTTCAGAATAATGTCATGGAAGATAATAAAATTTATGAATTATAGTTCGATTTGCGTCAGACACTCACACAAAGTATCACGTCATATTCAATTGCAGACCGCTATTCACTTGATTTAATTCTATTTACATCATTCACTTATTTCCATGTAATCATTCCACTCTAACTCATATGATCACTTATTGATCAATTCCACCAAAAGATGTTACATCATACATTCCTATCCACATAATTACTCATTTCCTTGTATATAATATCACAATCTACTTTTCTCTGTATTCATTACATTTCATATGATATAGTAGTTCACGTATGTAATCAATTCGATTGAACCATGTATACATATAATACCACATTTCTTTATTCACGAAAAACCTAAGCACAAAGGCTTCAGGTCACTCACGAAATAATAATCCAAAGCACAGAGGCTATAAGATAACCACGAATATGCTACCATACAGAGACAGATAACACCATATGAAATAATTTTTGAGACCACAAAGACTCAAGACATCCACAAAAACCACTCATTATCGTAATTCCTTAAGTGTACACACCCCCGTAACACCCCCAATTTTTGTACCAATTTTTTTTTATTTTTTTAAGAGAATGTGAAGTGTTTGAAAAATAAAACAAGGGAATGTTACCGCCACATCAACCATGAGAGGGATGTGATCATGACTTAAATCATGCTTGATGCAAGGCAAAACGAAATAAGGAATAAAAGATGCATGCTCAGAACTTTTACGTAACAATACAAGATAATAAAGACAATAATAATATTATAGATATGATGAGTATGATAGTTTACAAAACCAAGTACAAGAATCAAGCCAAGAGTTTAAATAACCAAAGATACAAAAAATTCCCAATGTAATGAGTAAAATACTTATAATCGAGTATCCTAACTCTTAATCATAGAAATAACTTCCAACCCCAAGCAATGGCCCCCTAATAACCCACGTCAACACCCTCGGCATACTCTAATTGAGAGTAGTAACCTTGCAAATCATCATTTGTTACTAGATAAGAAGTCGGATCATCACAGTGACACACAAGTGCGGTATTAGTATGGTAAAGTACTAGTAAAACATACTACCTAAAACTTACTCATGCAACATATTAAAGTTACACAACGGTATGGTGATATCATATTGGTGTGTTCAAAACTTAGTCTCAAAAGAAGTAAACAATACATGCTTGTATGGAATTCATGGAAGTATAGAAGTACGGTAAATACATGTACTCCATACAACATAAACCATATTACGTCCTACTTTAGTGATCACACAAATTTTAGTTAATAAAATAGTTTGTTCGACCACACCCAATTTTCTACCATGAAAAAAATTCATAGCAGCACAAAATAACCACAATGGGATACCACACCCATCACACAAGGTTAGGATACATCAAAGAGGCTTTCTTTGGTGATACCACACCCTCCACACTTGATCGAAACACATCAAGGGACTTGTAGTGGGATACCTCACCCACTACATCTTGAATGTCTCTACCTTAAGGGTTAAAAATTTGGGATACCACACCCGCCTATGCAATAGATAGTATGAAGTGTTAGGGGGCTTGTAATGGGATACCTCACCCACCTAAGATGGACACTAATGCCATGTGAGCATGCCACAATATAATCATATACCTCAAAGATACATGCATACCCACTACTGACCGCAACTTGGTAGAGAAGGAAATAGGTACTGAGTGAAAATATAACCAAGGGTGACCTACCCACTAACTCCCAACAGTTACCCCGAGAGCTGAAGAAAAATGCTCGAATGAAATCTTATACCATTAATTTATATTTTCAAGTGATATCACAAATTACAATAAAATCCATATATAAACAAATTGGATGTTTCCAAGTGATAATAAAAACATAATTAAATTTCATTATTTAACAAAACCGGGTGTTTCCAAGTGATATACTAAACATATCACAAGGCATCAAAGCCTCCATTTAGGTGTTTCCAAGTGCTAACACCAAACACATCACAGGAAATTAAATCCACCATTTGGGTCTTTAGAGATGACACCAAGCTTAAACAAATTCAAGTCACAAAAACCACCATGATGATTCTTATTAAATCAAAGCAATCATAGTTGGAATCATAATTTAAATATTGTAAATACATGGAGGTATCAACACAAAAAGCTTAAGAGATACACAACAATATATAAACAAACCAATTGACATCTATATGAACCGATCAATCGATCCCTCGGACCAATTGACTGGTTGGCCTCACCGATTGACTGTTTATGGGAACCAGTCAACTGGTTTGGTCTAACTGGTCGATGGGTCTAAGCAATGACCAATCCATTTTAACCAGCAGAGAAACCAATTGACGAGTTTAACCAATTGATCAACTGTTCATAGGAGCCAATCAATTGGTTTGATCCAACCAATCGATAGGTCAAAGTAGAGGCAAAACCATTTTGGTCTACAAGGACACCAATCAATGAGTTTAACTAATTGTTCAATTGTTTATCAAAGCTAGTTAACTAGTTTATCAAACCAATCAATTAATCTCGTGACTAACCGATCTAAAACTCCAAACCATTCGATTGCTCGCAAAACCAGTCGATGGGTTAGAGGAATCGATCGACTGGTTTGAGTAAAACACTACCCAGATTTACAATACACACACTAAAATTTACCAAATTTTATCATATTAATTCTAGCATGCTTCTATGTCAAAACAGACATAAAAATAAATGTTTCAAACATAGAATCATATGGATATATGATAATAAACATACTCAAACAAATCATGCTCCTATGGCTAACTTATGCTTAAAATTAGAGTACTAACTTGGGAAGAATTATGTCATATGCTCAAATCATGGAACACAATTTCGATCATACTCACACATACACCAAACACATGGAACACCAATACTCCATAGAATCCCATTTATGTTAAAGATAATAATGCTTTACCTTAAGGCAATTCTTCTAGTACAAAAGCTCCTACTTGATGGCTATCTACCGGAACCTCAATTCCTAAGAGAATAAAAGTTAAAACCATTAAAATGATCTTTGAAAACTATATACAACCTCCAGTTAGGAAGTTATGGCCACTGATGTGACCTATAGCACAATTCTCACAATTTATTCTTTTCACTTATCACTATATTATTCATACTTTATGTCCATAAGCATATATACTATCATATATAACACATCACAAATATTCTTAACGACCATCACATGTGATTAACAATAAAGAATTTAACCGCGTGCATTTGCATTAAAAACCATGATATCAAAAGAATAGATCATGGTACATTTATACAACTTACACAACATAACACTCATAAACTAAAACTACAAAGAATTATGTTTCATATTTGTGAAGAAATACACTATACCACACCACAAGATCAATACAACATAATATCACTAAGACATCCATATGGTGGAGATACACAAACTACACACCTTATTGACAAATCCTATCATGCTCTTAGCATACCTAAAATATAGAATAATAAACATCAATAAATAAGATTCTATTAAATAAGAGTTTAGGAGGTTTATCTAGCTTCCAAGCTATTATAGCACAAGAAGAAGGAAAACACTAGTTTAGGGATCCACTAACACTCCCTCCTAGATCACCTTTGAAAATCATAAAACCAAGTTAGAGACATCTAATCCAAACATGGAATAATATAAAACAAGTAAAATTTTATCAAAAACCCATTTCAACAGTTAGGGTTTACAACTTAAAACATCAAACTGATCAATTTTAAAGAATCAATCAAAGCAATAAGTTAGAAGCACAATTAATTGATTTTAAATTAAAACTAATTAATTAATATATGAAAGAATCAAATACAACTATATTTCATAAAACTATTCACAAAAATTATGGTTTTAAGGCTCATAATACAAATCCAAACAATTCAAGCAAAGTAATCCAAATTGAAGGTATCAGAATGAAATTAAAGTCATTTAAAATAATTCTGTAAAATCAATTTTAGAATAAACAACTATATAAATGGAAAATTCTAAAATTTCATTTGAAAGTTAGGGTTTTAGGCCTAAAAACATAATTTGGTCAAATTTTATTAATTTATTTAAAATTAATGTTTACAAATACAATTAGACCTATTTTATAACATAATATATACTAAATTAGTTAAAAAAATAAAGAAAAGACCCAATTTAATATAATTTGGGTTTTTTAGCCTAATATGTAAATCTGATTAAATCTTTCTAAAGTAATCAAATTAACAAATCAAAATTGAAATTAAAAATATTCTAATAAAAATTATATAACTAATTTAATAAAACAACTTAATTACACAATCCAGTTTAAATCCGCAAGAGTTTTAACCTAACAATCATATTTCAATTAATTTTGCACAAATTTCTCAAATTAAAAATTCTAACATAAAATTAAATACAATTCAAAGTATATTGTATAATCAATTTATTTAAAAAATCTTAATCAGACAAATCCAAGAAATTCGAACATAACCATATCAAAATTTCAAATTCCAAAAATCAACATATACTACACAATTAGCCATCCAAATAAATCATACAATACATATATCTCAATTCAGTAACTAATTTAGCTTAATTATAGCTAATTCATAGTATCACACCAAAATTTAGAATTTTGGTTTGGGAAAAATATACCGAACAAATTTAGCTAAAAGAGAACGGGTGAAGGGTAGAGGAGCAACATTGGTGGGTGAGGACCACTCATCAGTGGTTAGATAGGTTCACATTGGTCGGCGGTGGAGTAGGGTCAATCAACTTGCTTCGCTACCCTATCTATCTTCTCCTTGATGAAATGTTTGTCTACGTCTACATGCTTTGTTCTATTGTGTAGATTATTTTTAGCTATCGAAATAGTTGATTTGTTATCACAATAGACTTTAACAAGTACAAGTGTATGAACTTTTAGTTCATTTAGAAGTCTTTTAATCCATAGCACTTTGCAAAAACCATGGGTAACAAAATAAAATTTTGTCTCTCCACTGCTCATTTCCATGAAACTCTACTTTTTTCTCCTCCAAGTAACCAAAATTTGTACCAAAAATGATTTAATAATCCAAGTTAGACATTCTATCATTTACATCACTTGCCCAATTTGCATTGTGGCAGCTTCAAATTGGAAATGACCCCTATTTTTGAACAAAATTTATTTCCCTAAAGTTCCTTTCAGAAATCTTAAAATTCTAAATGCATATTCAAAATGAGTAGGTCTAGATGAATTCATAAAGTAACTTACAATACTTACCACAAATGCTATATTTGATCTGGTGTGTGATAGATAAATTAATCTTCAAACTAGTCTTTGATAGCATTCTTGATCCACTGCCTAATTTTTTGCCACCGTTTTAGTTTCACATTAGATCTATCGGAGTTTCTACTACTTTAGAACCTACCATCCCCATCTCCTTGAGTAAATCAAGGATGTATTTGCGTTGGTTGATGAAGATTCCTTCTTTTGAGCTTGCAAATTCCATATCAAGGAAATATATAAGCTTCCCTAGGTCCTTGATTTTTAATTTTACCTCTAGCTTATTTTTCAACTTGTGGATCTCAGACAGGTCATCCCCAATCATGACAATACCATCTACATATACTATTATAATGTTTATCCTTCCTTAAATGGAATGATTGAAAAGCAAAGTATGATTAGATTGACTATGTGAGAAGTTGTGCCTCCTAAAGACATTCTCAAATCTCTCAACCAAGATCTTGGTGATTGTTTTAGCCCATATAGGAATTTTCACAACATGCAAACTTTGTTTCTTCAAAAAATTTCTTTAAATCCAAGCAACAGATCCACGTATACTTCTTCATGTAAGTCTCCATTCAAGAAGGATTTTTTTTTAAATATCAAACTAATGTAGTGGCTAATTGTAGCTCACTACAAGGAAAAGAATTATTTTGATATAGTTCATCTTAGTAACATGAGAAAAAGTCTTTTGGTTGTTTATAACATGAGTTTGGGTAAATCCTTTTGCTAGGTGTCTTGCTTTGTATCTCTCTTATCTTGGGGTAAATTAGTAATACTCCACGTGTTTTTTTCTTAAGACCGTTCATCTCTTTTATCATAGTTATCCTTCAATTCGGATCATGTAACGTTTACTATATATTTTCTTTGGCACAAATAGATTAGTAATCTTAGAAACAAAAGTTTTATGAGTATATGATACTTTTTTATACGATAAGTATCTTGTAGTGGGGTGTTTTGTGGAAACTTGTGTACCTTTTTTGAATGTAATTAGAAGGTTAAGATTTGGAGCGGACATGTTAGCTATGCCAGTAGATAGAGGATGATTATGAGTAGATAAAGGATTACCTTGAGTTGTAGCACCTTCACTCGGTAAATTGGATTAAACTTATGTTGGAGTAATAACTGGAACATTAGCACATTTATGAAGCATCTTCCTGGTATAAAACTAAAGCTTGGAATGGGAATTATGATTCATTTGCAATATTTCTCCCCTATCTCTGGTACTATATCTCTTGATCTTACATTAAGGGTATTATCACTAGGTTACACTCTTTCGACTAATGTTTCTAAAATTTATTTATCAAAGTTAATCAAAGGTTCTTGAAGAGGAGGTAAAATTAGTAAAGTTTCCCGAAACTTTTTTTACTGGGGTTCTCCCCTTGAAGAGAATTTTTCTAGAAAAAAAGTTGGTTCTCAACAAATTGGACATCCATACTCTAAAAAAAGTATTTGTAAATTGATTAAAGCACTTTTACCATTTTTTATTATACACATAACCAAGGAATATACATTTTTTTAGATTTTGGATACAATTTTAATCTAAAAATAGTTGGTATATACATATAACAAATGCAACCAAACACTTTTAAAGGGAGATATTATTTATTTAAAATGTGGGGAAATAACCTTCTAGAATTTGTAATGGTATTTAAAATTTCAACACTCGAGACAACATTCTTTTTATTATATGGAAAATAATAAGAAATGCATTTTCCCAAAGGTATTTAGGAACATTTATGGAGAACACAAGAGCTCTAACTACTTCAAAAAGGTATCTATTTTTTCCTAAAATTCCATTTTATTGAGGTGTGTTACTAATAAATAATTTCTTTATGGGTTATGAAAGCAATTAAATATTTATTAAAGTATCTTGCAACATTATTTGATTGTATAATGTCAATTTTGGTTTGAAACTGATTTTTTATCATAAGGAAAAAAATCCTTAAATCTCTATTCAACCTTAGATTTTCTTTATAACAAGTAGTCCCAACATACTTCTGCGTGATCATTAATGAAAGTGATAAACCATTTATTCTAGATAAAGTATTAACCTTAAATGGGTCCCACACATCACTATAAAATAAATAAAAAGGTTTAAAATCATAATAAGGTTTTTTTAAGGAAAGAAACACGATGATCTTTAGCCTAGTGACATGCCTCATAATGGATATTTGAATAATTAATTCCTTTAAACAAATTAGAAAACAAATGCTTGATGTAAGGAAAACTAGGATACCCTAAACTTTTATGCCTTAACATAATTTTATCATAAATAGAGCTTGAACTTGTAATACCTAACCTTGAGCTATTTTGATGCATAAAATGCTAAACAAAGTGGGTCTTGCTAAGAGATGATGATGGAACTTGGGTTTAGCTCCAAAAAAAGAGAAAATAAAAGATAAGATGAGATGGAGAAAATGATTTGATATTCAGGTAACCTTTGAAATCAAATACTTACAATCACCAATTAAGGTATCAATTCTTAAGCTAAAGATTGTAAGATTTTTGAGATACAACAAACCATGCACTATATTTGTTAAGGAACAAAGGCATTCAAAACCTTCTCTACAGAATACTCAATAATGGATGCCTCTTTCATTCATTTTTACATCCATATAAGAGCATAAGAAGTTGAGAAAATTACAATAAACCCTTAGGTAACTACAAGGGTTTAACTTAACCAAATTATACTCTAATGCATGCTAACTATAGTAGGATTCAAACAATCAGCATGGGAGCTGATGTTTCGAGCCTCTCATCATGAAATAGTTGTTACATTAGGTTTATAAGCTAATAATAAGAACTTAGGAAACATAAATTATAAGGAAAAGGAAAACTAGTAAATTACTCATGCATATGATTAACTAAATAGAAAAATAAACCTTCTCCCAAGACCTCATTTGGCTAGATGATTTGGATACTTTTTATGAAACTAAATCCCTTTAATTAATGCTAATTAAGGTATTGGAAAACACCAAAATTAACTCCAAAATCTTCTACAAAAGTGAAGTGGCTGCATGCTTGTGATTTTTTAAATTACGAGCTTGCATGGGCTGATTTTTGTTGGATTGTTGACCGAAACTTGTGTGGCTTGTGAAGCCATATTTGTAAGCCATATTAAAGCCAACAAAAAGTGGTGAGTTTATGGCTTTTAATTGTTGTTGTATGGATCCTTATAATCTAGCTCATATTTTAGTCCAAGTAAGGAGAGTTTTTTATTCTTATAAGTTAGAAAAATTTATGAATAGATTATTACCATCACGTGAAGGAGATTCTCCTACATCATATTTTATAACCAAATGTAGTTTAATCAAAGTAGTAGAATATATTTATCTCTCTAGCAATTTCAATCTTCTTCCTTGAGCTCTGGTCCTAAAAAACATAGGTGGAAGGAAGAAAAAGGATCGTACAATTAGTATATTTAGATAATTTGCTTATAGAGAAAATATTACGGGTATGTTTTGGAATGTGTAGAATATAATTTAAAATATATATTTTTTTTAATTTTTAATGTTTCATTTTCTAGCAATATATAAAAAACTACCATGAGCTATTCTTATTTTTTTTTCAATGCTAAACATGAATAGTAGGAACTAAAAGAATGAGAGCAGCTTGCTATATGATCAGATGCATCTAAATCTATGATCTAGGGATAAAATTTTCCTAGAGTTGAGAGTGCTAGAGAATTGCTACATGTTTGTGCCACATACTTGAAAGAAGTATTAGGCAAAGAATAGGATTTTAGTAGTTTAAGAAGTTGATCTAATTAAACTTTATTTGGTGTATATGATTTAGCCTCATTGGACCTAGGAATATGTTGTTGCTTAGATTTATTTATCCTAGATAGTGTACCATATAACTTGGAGTAATTTTCTCACACATGGTGAGATTTTCCACAATAATCACATCATAGTTTATTTTTGTCAATTTGTTGATTTTGTGGTGATTTTCATCTGACTAGAGCCTCAGGGATAGCTAGGGTTGATCCTTCTATAGGTTTGATTGTCTCAACAACCTTCTTTCCAAGCATTGCTTGTCTCTAACTCTCTTTTCTAAGAACTTATGCAAATACCTCACCAATTGGATGTAGAAGATTTATTCTTATATTTTGCCCTTGTGCCTTAATACACTTAATGTTTAAGCCTACAAGGAACTTAAAAACTCAGCTCACATCCACCATCTTCTTGTAATGCTTGTAGTTCTCGAGTGACTTCCACTCGTAATCATTGAACAAATCCAGGTCTTGTCAAATTATTTTAAGAGAATTTAAGTATTTAGTCGCAGATTCCTCACCTAGGTGAATATCACCAAGTTGAAGAGTTAGTTCATAAAGTTGGGATTGATTTCCTAAATCATAGTACATTTGTGAGACATTGTCCCATTATTCTTTGGTTATAGAATAATATAGATAATTTGCACCTATCTCTTTAACCATAGAATTAACTAACCACATAATTATCATGGATTTTCAACATCCCAATTGGCGTAGGATGGATCCTTCATGTTAGGTTGTTTGGTATCCCCATGGTATTGCCAATATTTCTTCTCTCTCTAAGATACATGCTAATAGATTGGGACCATCGAAAAAAATTATCACCACTCAAATCGATTATAGTGATTAGATTAGGGTGGTTTTCTGGTATATTATGAGTAGCAAGTTGAGGTTTAGACTTAGAGGGTTGAGATGTGACTTTGGGCATTTTGTTGGATAAAGACAGAAGCAAACCTAGTTCTTTTCTATTTTTCTGCTCTGATACCATAAAAAGATAGAATAGAGTAACATTAAATGTATGTCTTGTTATTATGTTTTTGTACATGAAAATATATAGAGTCCCATTAGGTAATAGGATCCTTAAATTAAAGGGAGAAAAAGAATATCTTAAGTAAACAAATAATAATAACTAGTTCATAATGATCTAGAGCTAATATATCTCTTAATAATGTGGACCACAAATATCTCCCAGTTATTTATACAGCATGACTCTTATATCTCTCATCTTCTTGTATTATCTCAAAATAAAAAATAATATTCAATTACTTATTGCTGAGGCCGACTCCTATATGAGTTATTAACACCCTTCTATAGGGAGGAAATCAGACATGATTTTCTCTACATGCTCCCTACTAAGTCCCCATGGCCCAGTAGCATGTGTGCACTCTTCTATGGTAAATTAGGTCCTAGACTTTGGTATGTTTCCATGCAATGCTTTTTAGATCTTGAAACTATTGCTTAAAAACCAGTCTAACCAGTACAATTTGGTGAATTGGTAAATAAAATTGGTTAGAAACCAAGTGGATTTGTATATATTTTAATTTTTTACATATTTTATATTTTCTAACCTAATATGTACCATTGGGATTCTCACTAAATTAGTAAACCAATAATAACACTAGTTCAATGATCGGTTCACCTTTTAAAACTATAGGTGAAACACAAAGATAATAATAGCGAAATATAAGTATAATAATAATGACATTAATTTTAGAACTATATGATGCACATTTTTCCTATAAAAATGTGTGTGTTTTCTAAAAGCTTTGTATTTATAACATATATGTTAGTCCCTTGTTATTTTATAAATAAAGGATGTATATTTTGTTGAATAAGATATGTGTTTATATTATATAATATGTGTATTTTTGTTTATATGTCGACTATATATCAATATAGATGTCTATTTATAGGAAAGAAATGCGGAAAAAAATTAACATAATTTTATTTCTATTTTTTAGTGACCCAAGTTAAATATAATTTTATTTTAAATTAACATAATAGTTACTAGTTATTACTAGTAGTAGAAAACATATCAATACCTATACCATAGAACAACTTGCATATAGGAGATAGGTGCAACATGCTGACACCGAAATGATGTCAACATGAAAAAAATTTGAAAAATCTCTCACTAATTTGATTAGAAAGATATAAAAAAATAAGTATAATATATGTCATATTTTTCTCTATAAACTAATACCCATATTGATATACTTTTAATTTAAAAAATAATGTGTATACATATTTCACTATTATTGCAACAATCTTTCACCACCCTAGTTTTGCTAAATATTTCACCACAACTATATATATATATATATATATATATATCATACATTAAAGTATCTTTTACTACCATTAAACTAATATTATACCATCACTGAATTAATTTTCACCAGCAAGTTAATTTTTTTATCATTATTCTACTTAAAAATGATATTTCACTACTAATAAACTAACCTTTCACCAATAATGTACTAATTTTTTACCATTAATATAATGATTTTTCACTAGCAAATTAATCTTTCATCACTATTACTATTCTACTTAAAAATTAATATTTTACCGCTAATATATTAATCTTATAATGCTAACGTATTAATCTTTAACCACTAATATACTATTTTTTTATCAACAAGTTGACATTTCACTTATTTACCACTAAGGCATTGATATTTTACCACTAATATGTTGATTTTTTACCAGTAAATTAATTTTTTCCATTATTCTACTTAAACTGATCTTTCAGAGTTGATATTTTCCTATTCTTTTACTTAAAATTTATCTTTCACCACTAATATAATGATTTTTTATCAGCTAATTGATCTTTCATCATTTATGTGACTATATTTTATCACTAATGTATCGAAATTTCACCACTAGTGTATTAATTTTTCATCTATAAGTTGATACTTTATCATTGATGTACTGATTTTTACCACTAATATATTAATTTTTCATCATTTCTATTCTAATTAAAGTTGATCTTTCACTATTAAATATTGATCGTTCACTACTAATGTGCTTATTCTTTTTACACATGAATTTATATTTTCCTATTTTATTACTTAAAATTAATCCTTTACTACTAATATATTGATTTATTTTTACCATTATTCTACGTAAAACTAATATCTCACCATTAATGTATAGGTTTCTCACCATTTTTTTATCAAAAATATATTAATATGAATATTTATTTATAAAATAAAATTTTAGAAATATTATGATATTTGTTTAATAAACTAAAATTAAAATAAATTAATTAGCAAAAATTATATATATATTACGTTACCTATTACACGGTGTTAAACAATGCAAGTTGCACATTATAAATTTCCAAAACATGCTGCTTTAGGAACACACTAGGTAATAATAGCAAAACATTGAGCATAATCCACAAATCACTAAATCCTTTGATGTATGAAAAATAAAATAGTAGATTGACCAAGCATATTAAAGTTTTGAGGGGTCAATTTAAAGTTTTGAGGGGTCAATTTAGGGGCAATGACCACACCAACAGACGGACCAATAGAAAAATCTTAAAAAAACACCATTCTCACTTCAACAACTATGCACAGGAGCCCGTGCGCCATATAACATGCTATCAAAATTTTCTGCATAAAAAACACTATTTGGAAATAAACGACTTTCAACAAAAAGTATAGTGGGAAAACAAATAGATAGTTCTCAACAAATGAAGTTTTATGGTGGATTAAAAAACAAATACAAAAACTACTATAAAAGACTTTAAATATATTCAAAATATATACTCATCATGTTTGAACTTGCTACTTAAATATATACATGTTTTTAGTTTTGAAAAACATGTAATCATGACGTTCGATGCCGCAAAGAGTTCGTTCCCCAGGCATGATGATCATTCCTGTCCACTTTAACTTCTCAACATCAAGTCAGTCATTTTAAGGAGAATTTGGTAAAAATAAACAATCAAGCATACCAACTTTGTTCAACTAACACAAAGTCGGAAAACAAAACCAACCTCACCTCAAATCTTTATGCCTGATCTTTTAGCTTGCTCGATTAAATAAAGCAATCAGCAAATAGTCATTTATACACAATATGATATGATCAAAAAATTCCACGTATACTTTTTCTTTTAAAAAAAAACTACAAGCATGATCTTAATGATGTTAACTGCGGTTTTCATTTGTTTGTGATCATCAAAAATACATTTAGTGTAGTCGGCTCAAACTTAAAGGAAGTGTTCGGTCGCCCTATGCCAAATAAGACTTTTTTTAAGTGCAAGTTTCAACAGATCTATAGGGAACTCAAAATCCTTCTTTAGCGAAATCAAACACCTACTATCCCGCTACATTACATTCCAATGTACGAATATAACAGTAAAGGAAACCTAAAGAAGCAACTACCTTCTCCCATTAAGTGCTCGTTTGGTATGGGGGTAATAGAGGTGAAAAAATTACCCCTATATTTTATATATCTTATATAATTTATTTAAAATTAAATATTTGTATTCTAATGAACACCCATTTTAGATCTTAATTTAATCTAAAATGGGTATTTCATTAAAATATATTTATTATTATTAAATACTTAATATAAAAGATATAAAATAAAGGAGAAAATTTTTCACCCCTATTACCCCCATACCAAACAAGCCCTAAATGAAAAATGATAATTTGATCAAAGCACAATCAAATACTGATACAAATACTATTCTTCCATAGCATGATTTTCCTCCTGCGGCTGCGCCACCGTGACTTTGATCTTTGGTAAGGTAAGTGAAGAATCTTGTTGCATGACAAGAGGAGCTTTGACCAACGAGATGTCTTGTTCCAGCTCCTTTCTCGCCTCCCTCATCAGCTTTGCACTCTTACCCTTCATCCTATAAAATTGTTCGGTTACGACGTTATAATGATCAATACACATACAATACATTAACATTAACATGAGAATCCAATTTGCTCTTCAGCAAGCTCCTTACTTTATCAATTTTCTTAATGGCCTTCAATGTCTGTTAAGCAAGGTTCCTGTCATATCTCTCCGGCCTTTTACGCTTCCTCTCAAACTCAAAAGTAGAATCCTGAAGAAAGACGAAAAAAAAGCAAAGGTACCAAGACGGGGATAAGATAATGTTTTCATGACCTAAATGCATAATATTTCAAGCAATTTGCTCTTCTTCTTGGATCAAAAAACTAAAATCTTAATTATGGTTGTTAACCTTTGTCATATCCTTTCCACGAAGCTGCCTGTAAGTCTTTGTCCATTTCACTTTCCGTGGGTTCCTCTTCATTTTGAAGTTTTTATGACACTTGGATCTACAAAATCTAAATATCTGCAAAAGGCATCAAGATGAAAAAACAATCAAATGACAATCCCAATAATCTACCAGCACAATAGCGGTGCGCACAAGGAGATGCAGCATGCAATATAAGAAAATTCAATCACTACACAAAAGCTCTTCACTAAAAGCTTATTATGTGAACCCATATAACAAAGAAAGGCACAACGCTTTCGGACTATTAGGTACATAATCATGAATCAAATTAATGACAAACATTCTAAACCCATCAATCTACCATAAAAAAATCATCATAAAAAGAAAACAGTTGAATAAACAAAGTTAAAAGACTCATTTAGTCCAACTTAGAGGGGGGGAGAGTGAACTGTAAACATCAGGCATAACAATCAAGCTAACGATAACATCTTGCAAGCAAAACAATGGTTATCGATATACATACCAAACTAATCCAAAACACAATGGCAACAGAAGAGGAGACTAAAGACCTAAACTAAAATTTTCCTTTTTCTCCATATAATCCTTTAGTTTATAATCAACTGAACTTAGTCGTAACCTAAGATAATTGATGTGGGAGCATAAGATATGATATAGACCAAAGAGTATCAAGTTTTATATATAGAATAAACCACAAAATCTATTCTACACTATGTTGAATAGTATTGAAAATGCAACAAAATGTGAGAATTAGCCAGAAATTTTGCCAAATATAGCCCCACCTTTGCATCATCACAGACAAATTGAATACCATGCCCAGGATATATTGTGGACGAGTAGAACCAACACTTCTCTAACCTCATGTTAAGTCACGTCAATGCACGCACCTAAAACCAAAATAAAATGCGTTACTTGAACAGACAGAAAGAATCTGGCACCATTCAAACAAAAAAAATTAGCAAAATGATGCAAATATCAAAGTCACAAGCTAAAAATAACCCTTTTCGTACAGAAGCTGCTCATACAAGTGTGGACAAGAACATAATGTTTCAATGCAAAAAGCTCATACTTGATACATAAAATATTCATCTAATGAGTGTCCAATCAGTCACAATAAATTACCATGTTTGAAAAAACGAATGTATGAGCCTTAAGTTAATTATGATTTTATAGCGAGTAAAACATTTCCATAGATTTTTAACTTGCAGCCAATGAATTGTGCATGACTTGTATAATTGAACCCAACCAAACAAGTTTTGAGTAATTCAAATAAATCATTTAAATAAATTCACATCCTTAGGTTGCAAGCATTTTATCATAGATATGTCTTGTAACACCCCCAAAATTCACTACTGAAAAATTTCGTTGATTAAAAGGAAATTAGCGGAAGCAAATTAATAAAACATGAACTTTGGGAGTATTACCGCCACACTTAGTACCAGACCGGTTCACTCATACCGTTCCAGTACCAAGTGCTAAGGCTAAGAACAATGAAATACAATTTGAAAGAAATTCAACATACAATAATCAGAGTAGCGCATCAAATCGTTTACGAGAATAACATCTACCAATGATGGTTACTTAAACAGCATTAACATTAAAACCAAGAGTTTAAAAGAGAAAGAGAAAACCCTAATGATACCAGATAACTCCTTACTCTCTTTCCCGTAGCCCACTTGAGTAGCACCTGAAAGACCTGCAAGGGCACTGCCCATTGAATAGGCAGGGGCCCCACAAAGGGAATCCCTTCAGTACTACGGTATTGAGTAACCCTTTAATACCACACTTAAAGACATGCCCGCAATGCAACACATAGTGTAACTATATACATATGAAAACAGAGGTGCATACATAACAATCACACATAAAACAAGCTATAATTCACAATCGATATTTTTGGGCCTTAAGCCAAGTCATAGTGTAGAATCAATACATTCGGGCCTTAAGCCATTATTCCATCATCATTCAATCAATATCATATTTTATATCCATGTGAATACGAGAACCCCACTATTGTAGCCGGTGGACCGGTCTCCAAGGCAAGATGCTCCTGGCCACTATTATTTGCCAGTGGACCGGTCTGGCCCCGACTCACATGGTGTTCCACTATAAGTGATTAGTATTTTTCTAGAACTTTATTCACATGCATATCAGGTTTTATTGAGCTCGGGACCCCCACTATTATTGCCGGTGGATCGGAATGTGTGTGTATATATATATATATATATATATATATCATCCAGGGCACAACACTCCTGGCCACTATTATATCCGGTGGACCGGTACTCAATATCACTTGCCAGGGCAACACGCTCCTGGGCTACTATTATAACCGGTGGACCGGTACTCAATATCATAAATCATCTGGGCCTGGCTCATTAATAATCCACTTTCAATAATAGTATCCTTCATTCCTTTAATCAGCACAACAATCATATTTATTTGCCTCGAACGGGAGATCAATAACCCGGGATACAAAGGTGCACCGGTCGTACCGGTGCATACAAGCTACTCCGTACCCTTCAACCACGAACTCAAGGACACAAAGGTACCCTGGTCGTACTGGTGCATAAAGCTAACTCAGTACCCTACCGACAAGGACACCTAATCCATAAGTATGCATACCCCCTAACTAGGTCCGTAGAGCTAGAAAGAGTAAGATATAGGGCCTGACTGGGGCACAAAGGCACACCAGCAAATACCAGAATAATCGTGGACTAAACCACGTCCTTAGGGTAGAAACTAGCGACCCCTAAGGAGTCACCATTCCCGATCTCGAGGTCTTTCACTTTAAGTATTAGTGTCTTAATTAAAGTGATCACGAAAAGCACGATAATCTGATACTTATTCACTTTCAGTCGTTTCGATATCATTAGTCATTCCTTATTCAGATGATTATCCAGGATATCACAAAGAAACTATTAAGGCCATACTAATTATCAGATACTCTTACTTAGCTAATCAGCGTTATTTAAATCATATTATAATGGTCCACGATCACAACGACATGTTGGATACAAATTACTTATTTACCCCTTACTTATATAATTGCTAAGTATTCCTTCCTTACTTAACAATTTACTTCATTACCCTTTAGGTTGCATAATTACCAAATTACCCCTTGTCCAATTTAGATTACCAAATTATCTCCTACACTTTTTAGATCACCATTCACTTCTCATTATTGCTACACTTATCATATTTCCCATTTGGTTGGTTAGATTACCAAATCGCCCTTCTCCTTTGTTATAATTACTAAATTGCCATTGAGTTGGATAAATTACTAAATTACCCTGCTTCATTATCATGATTACTATTTTTCCCCTTTAGTTGGTTAAATAATTATCACTTTACCCTTTAATCAGCTAAATTACCAAATTGCCCCTTTAGTTGGATAAATTACCAAATTGCCCTTCTCCTTTATCATAATTACCATTTTACCCCTCTCAATTATTTTAATTGCCATTTTACCCTTTTTATTTATCATAAATCCCAAATTACCCTTCTTCATAATCATAATTACCATTTTACCCTTTTTATTTATCATAAATCCCAAATTACCCTTCTTCATAATCATAATTACCAATTTACCCTTCTCCATATTTATAATTATTATTTTACCCTTTTATAATCATAATTTAGTTACCAATTTGTCCTTCGTCGTTATCATTATTGCCAAGTAACCCCTACTCCCAAGTTTACCATAAATATCCTTTTAACTTACAAAATTACCCTTTTACCCCTTACTTCCAAATTACCATAATATCCTTTTATTTACAAAATTACCACAATATCCTTTTATTTATAAAATTACCATAACACTCCTTTTACTTTACAAATTACTATTTTACCCTTTCACATCCAAAATTACCATCTTTATCTTTCCTTACATAATTACCATTTTGCCCTTCTTTTTCAAAATTACCATATTACCCCTTTACTCCCAAAATTACCATAATACCCCTTACTTATAAAAATTACCATTTCGCCATTTACTTATAAAATTACCATATTTCCATTTATTTATGAAATTACTATTTTGCCCTTCTACTTCCAAAAATTACCTTGAAAAATTACCATCTTTTCCTTTACTCATAAATTTATAATAATACCCCTAACTTCCATAATAACCACAATACCCCTTCTTACTTCTAAAATTTCCATATTACCCTTTTCCTTCAAAATTACCCTAATACCCTTCTTTCTCACAACTTACAATTTTTATCCTTTTACTTATAAATTATCATCTCACCCCTTTCCTTTGAAAATTACCAAAATACCCCTCTCACTTATAAATTTACCACTTAACCTTTTATTACACCACTTTTATGAATTTACCACCAATACATAAAATACCAATATTAGCACTTCATTCTTATCATTTAAGTCCACCAACTTGTCATTATTCAACATAATACTCATTAGCAACTACATACATTAGATCACATACTTCATAAGCATAATTACTAAAATACCCTTAGACAATAATATTATTCATGCATTAGCAACATAATACATCATAAACAAGCATTTAACATTTCCATCAATAATCAACCTCTTCCTTAATTATCATACCTACACATGGCACAAAGGCTATCATGCATTTCCTTTTTCTTTCAGTCAATGTAAACAACCATTTATATATCATGCTAGGCACACAAAACATGCATAAAATCATACCAAAATTCCTAATGTGCTAGCATACGTTTTTCCATGTATTTAAGGGAGGATTAACGGTTACCTTAATCCCGCAAAAATCAACCTTACCGGTATCGCGATTAAGGATTCAAGCTTAATTAGCAACTCAACACCTAAAATAAAAAATTTATTTAATAATAAAACACTTTACTTAACTATTAATATACCTCAAAAAAATTTAGCTAACTAATTTCCAAAACAAGGGGGAGTTCACACTGCATGAACAGTGTGAACTTCATGCAAAATGAGAGGAGGAAAAGGGTTCGAGGGGGGGTAAGATAGAAGGGAGGAGAGGGCTCGGTTTAGGGACTTTAGGCTAGAAAAGAAGGTAGTTAGGGGAGGTTTCAAGGCAAGGAAATGGTGCAGGAGTGAAGAGGGGGTGTAGATGGTGGCTGGGGATGGTTTCACGGCGGTAGAAGGCGGCGGAGACGGCGGCGGCGAGGCGGCGAAGTTGGCTGCCGAGGTGGAGGGGTTGAGAAGGAAGGAAAAGATGAGGGAAAAATGTAGGGGTTCAAAGGCTGTTTTCAGGAAAGTAAGGTATGGGGGTGGTAGAGGGGGTTGCAGGGTGTCGAACAGTGGGTTGGGTGGCGGCAGAGGTGGCCAGACGGCGGCGAACGGGGCGGTTGCAAGTGGCTTGCCGGTAAGGGCAAAAATGGGGAGAAAAAGGAAGAGGTGGAGAAGGGAGGAAATGTAGGGGGCTCGAGGGGTGGCGTGATGGTGCAGGGAAGTAGGGGGTGGTGGCAGGAGGTGGCGTAGGGGCTGGTTGCGGTGGTTAGAACGACGGTTGACGGCAGTGATAAAAAAATGGGGGAAAATGGAGGGAGAAGGAAGGAGAGAAGAGGGAGCTCGGGGAAGGAGAAAGGATCGAAAATATGGGGAATGAAGGGCTGGGGAGATGAAGAAAAAGAAGAGGTAGAAGAGAGGGACAGGGGGCTGGCCGGCGAGAGGACGAAGGGTGGCAGGGCTGTCGGTTGGCAGGGGAAGGGAGGGAAGAAGGAGGATAGAATTCAGGCGGGAATGGAGGGTGTAGGGGGGTAGTTTGGCTCGAAATAGGAAAGAAAAGGATGAGGTAGAGAGAGGGAGTAGCAGGGGGCAGGTACGGTGGCAGGCAGCGACAGTTACAGGCGGTGGTCGGGTGTGCATGGAGGATAGGAGCAGGTCGGGGCGTGGGAGAAGAAGAGAGGAGAAGAAGGGGCTGGGCGGCTGGACCAGCGTAGGAAATAAGAGAGCCGGCTGGTCCAGGAAAAAAAATAAAGGAGACGGCTGGGCTGGAGGGGTGGGCGTGCGAGGAGGAGAAGGGGTTGAGGGAACAGGCCTAGCCCAAGCGCGCGGGGGAGGGCTGGCCTAGTGAGGCAGCCCGAGAGAAGGGAAAATGGGAAAAAGAAGAGAAGAAAAGGAAAAAGGGGGAAAAGGCTAAAAGGGGGAATGGAAAAATAGGGAAAGTAAGGTAAATTAATTTATAAAATCATAAAATGTAATATTCTTGATAAATTATTTAATTTAATAATTTAATTCATTATAATCTAATATATTAGTTTAAAAAGGATAAAGTGGGTAAAATATTAGTTTGGAAAATTATTTAAATAAAATAATATGATAAATAGAAAAATATTTATTTTTAATTTATTAAATGCTCTTATCCAAATTTACATACTCTAAAATCCATAAAATAATTAAAATAAATAATTTTAAAAGCAAATTTTATTTCAAATAAAAGTTATTTATTAAAATATAGGTTTTCGAAATTTTTGGGGGATTACATGTCTCCCTTTAAAAACCAAATTATATCAAATCTAAGGTACACAAGTAATTTGGACTTTTTTACTTCTTTCTTCAGTCTTCCCATAACTCAAACCCATGAAGATCCTTCATACTCATCATAGCGATTTCAATTTAGGCAAAGGAAGTGAAGGAGACAGATTGGAGCAAGAATAGCTAATTCAATAAGCAAGTTGAAAGATACATGACACTACACTATTGCTTTAGTAATTTCTTTGGTTCTTTTGATTTTGCTTATTTGTTCATTATAAGTCACCTAAGATAAAAAAAATTACTATGTCAGCTAACTTAGATCTTCTTTGCTTCGTTAATGAATTATATTGTTAATGTTTGTCACCTAATTAGTAATAGTTGAAACACTAACCTATGGAAGAGGTAAACTCACCATGAATGACACCATGAACAATTGTCCTCATGGCAGTATTATTTGAAGGCTATACCTGTAAAATTGGAATAAAAAAAGTGGAGCCCCATATTTTAACTCCTCATGCTCTCTCGTTCAAGAAAAAAAATTATGGTGTGCTAGTACAGAGAATAAAGCGAAATGGAGTAGTATAAAGTATAAGATAAGCTCAATAGTGATGGACACTATTAATTGAAAAAAAAAATAGAAAGAAAAGACGAGGTTGAGTAATTATGATAGTGTTTTTCAATAGCCTAGCCTTATTGAATAAAATATCAGTCTCAATACACAATATTGACCAATATTTATCAGTTTGATACAAAAAATAGCCAATGCTGATACATAAAACAGCCAAAACGTGATCAATAAAAAAATTACAAAATTTATCGCCGACATATCTGTGAAATATCATATATCAACAATCGTTTCTATAGCGAAACCTAAAATTATAAAATAAAATATAATAACCAACAATCGTCTCTCTATTTTTTAGGTTCAATATTAATATTTGTATAAGCAATTAAGTATTATTTGTCAAGTAATGTAAATATTCATTTTTTTAGTATAGGACTAAGAGTTAGACTAATGGATAACAAGTCAACAATTATTTTAGTTTTAATTTATTGTAGATGTGTAAATCTATGATATAGTAATAATTTATTATCACTAATTTTAATATTATATACTAGCTACCAAAAAAAAAGTAACAAATGTAGTGTTATTAGTACAATTTATCATATAATGAGTCATTTAAATGCTTCTAATATAATATAGAATACTATTTTATTAAATAATCATGTCTAAATGATCAATAAATATAAATTAGAGCATTTTGTGAAATAAAAATAAAAATTTATGCCATGACGACCGTGATATATAATTTATCGTTTGTGATGCTCCGTTAATACAACACTACGTCTGCAACCGTGATTTAATTACATGCCTAGACTGCATTTTGATAAGGCCTATAACATGTAGTTCAGATGGCAAGATAAATGGCACTCACATCATATTTCTTGGCTAAGAGTAATATTAGTTAATTTAAACTCTTATGCTACGATCGATCAAGTTGTAGGTTAATTAAATTCTAAGCCTTATTTATTTCTGTATATAAGTAATGAAAATTAAAATACTACTTAATCAAATATTTTTGGCATAACCACTCAAAGACAAATATTAATTAGTGGACTTAAATCGATAAATCAAATGCATGGGTAAATATAAGTATGATATTTGGTCAGTGCTTCCAATTTATATTAATAGTATGCTAAATAGTATAATAGAACCATTCGACTATCTAATTGATATCAATTTGTATAGCGTCACAAGGTAAGTAACTTGTCCATTAACCTTATCACACTTAAAGATATGTTTTGCAATTTTTCTCATGTGTTGTTGTTGTTGTTATGTTCTCACCATGCCTATTTTAAGTCATGAATATCTAGTTTTCATACTTTATGTTTAAAAATGAAATGAGATAACACATTTATATTGTTTTACAATGATTGTGTTGTATTTGATAAATTAGTATAGTAATTTTTTATTCGGGTATCTTTTGAAATATTTTCTAGCGGAGTAAATGCTTTCTGAGCCATTCATGTGGGATGGCTAATCAATATCACTATAATTTTATAGTACACTACTTAGGATGACTAAAGGACCCATCGATTAGGCGATCGTTTCTGGACCTAGCTGCAATTGACACTGCCATACATAGCAATCACATTCACTTTGAAAATTTTGAATGATTGATGGTTAATCATTCAATTGGTTACTTATACTATTCTAATTCTCAATTGTTTCTTCATGAGCCATTTATGTTCGTCATTGATAAGCCTTCTCATATTATTAAAAATTATTTTAAATGGGTGCAATCATTTATGTTGCTTAGTGTTTCACCACGTTTTTTCTAGGAAATGAGTTGTTTTACTAAATCATTTTGCATGAACTATCATTTATGGCTTGATCTTTATTTTGGTAGGTGGGCTTGTTATTTGTTGTTACTTGCTGAATTGTGGTTTTGCTTAATTCTTTTACAAAAATATCAAAGGAGGCCAAGTTTTAGTAGGCATATTAAGTTTGAGAACTCACCCTTGGAGATTGGTAGTTCGAGTCTCTAGTTTAGCAAAAATGTTTCTCATCTTTAGGGTGTTAGAAAATAGCCTCACTTGACACCTTTAACTATGAGTTGTCGTTGTCTTTGGCTATTTAATTTGCTATTTGGTTTATGGACGTTTCCTTGAAATATTCATAAGCCTAATTGGTAATGTTATTTTATCCGCATCACTTTACCTTTGCCTTACTAGCTACATAGCGTTCTCATGTGGATATCAGCATGTAATCCTTCCCAACTTAAGGGTAGGTTGGGGGTGTAACATCCACCATCATACTCTTGCTTTCAGCCACCCCATAAGTTGAATCCAATTTGTTCCACCAATCACAACATGAAAAATGTCTATTTACTACCTTGTTCCACCTCAACTTATCTCCTTGCCTTATATTCTTGCTCTTCTCAATTTTGTAATCCTACTTTAGTATCTCTTCCATTTTGTTTCATTGATGGTTGCATTTTATTTCTCTTAAATATTTTTAAGATGATGTTGCCATTGATTATGTTGTCAATGATCTTGATTTAGTTTGGATTGAAGTTGTTAATCCATTTTATTATTGAACTAATGTTTCATTTTTCAGTTTTTAATTTCTTTTCTAGTTTGGGTTTCCAATTATTAGTGTCATGAGGAACCAAATGTTTCCATTTCTGCTTTCTACAACATCTAATTTTACAGATTAAATTTCATTCACAATGTTCTTTTCGTTCAAGTTCACAATTTTTCCATTTAAGTAAGAATTATGTTTCACAACTAAGGCAGAAATGCAAGCCTGAGTTGTTAAATAAGCTCTTTATTTTAAAACTAAGAGAATGATTTCTTGAACCAAAGGACTATTCTTGTAGTCTTAAAATGCTGAAAGTGAATGTATGGTACTTTAATTGATTAGCTTATTAATACTCAAGTACTGGGAATTCCTATGAGATATTATGGGATTTGTGGTTCTCGCAAATTTACCACTTCAAAGGATTCTCTGGTGGATAAAGTGAACCAAATACTATTCGGTTTAACAAGTGCTTTGTAATAGGGTTTAGGGTTTTGTTACTAGGGTTTATATGGTTATGGTTTAGTTTTAGGGGGTAGGGTATATGGTTCATTATTAGGGTTTAGGGTTTGAAACCCTAAAGGTTTTATAGTTTAGTTTTTAGGGTTCATGTTTTATGGTTTAGCTTTTACAGTTTTGCGTTCAATGTTTAAGATTTGGTTTATTACTTTGAGTTTAGGTTTTGAGATTTAGAGCTTTAGATTTAGGATTTATGGTTTAGGGATTAATATTAAGGATATAGTTTAGTGTTTTTTAGGTTTAGGGTCTAGGTGGTGGAGTTAGAAGTAGAGATGATGGTTCAGAAATTGCTGACGGTGGAAGTGTAGGTGGCAAGTAATTAAGTTTAATTTTGATTATTAATGAATTAAATTTTTTATTTTCCTTTTGGTTTAGTTTTAACTCAAATATTAGGGTTTAATTTGTGTTGATCTAAGGGCTCTTATTAGTTCTCATTTTAAGCATTATTCTCATTGGAAACTAACTCTATACATATGAGACATATTAGGTGAGAAACCATATAAATATATGAGATGTATGAGGCAAGGATGGGAGGTTTTGGTGCACACTACAAATGGCAAATTAGGGCTGTTGGATTTGAGTAACACACGATGTATGCATAGCTCAAACAAGAATTGTGCATGAAGCACACACAACTCTAGTTTGAGCACTGCTAAGATCCAATAGCACTAATTAGTTTGTAGTTGATATTGTGATTCCCAATTCTATTCAATACATCCCTTGGGTATAAATGGCTAAGTATATGTTTGGTACGATAGACTGAAACTAAATGCAAAAGAAAAGCTAAAAAATTACTAAAAATGCAAAACGTCAACTTGCAATTAAAAACATACACATTTACATGCAAAGAAAAAAACTATTATGCAATTAAACAAAAGAAAAGAAGAGGAAAAAAGTACACGAAAAATAATAGCAACATGATAATTAAGAATATAGACAGCAGCAGCAACAACAAAAAAGGGAAATAAACTATGCATATATAACAACAACAACGAGTCCAGGACAAAGGAAATAAAAGAGAAATGATATTTGTTGGTATAGATGCAAGAAATCGTAGTATATCAGAGACACTAGAGAGAAGTGTTACTGCCTAAATTTGTGTGAGCATTAAGGCTTAAATAGAGAAGATTCACTACAAAGACCTTGATCAACACAAGAAGAAGCTTCAAAAATTTAAAGCATATAATGATACTAACTAATTTTGGAAGGATAATTTTCCAGTATTTGAGTAGTGGAAGAGCTCCATAATACATAGATGAGGAGGGAAAAGAAACTCTAGATAGGGACAAGAGGTTTTTCATCAATTTTCTGCTTAACTCATTTGTTAATTATGTCGCTAATATATGGCCCTTGTGCAAAATGAAACAAAATACAAGAAACCATCCTAACAACCCAAGAAGATTTACAATGACAACAAATCCTCTCCTATAAAGATGATTAATTAGCCAATTAATTTAGAGTGATTTACAGCAATAGAAGATATGGTAGTCCATCAGCAAACAATTACTTCATGGGCCTTGTCTTGGGTTGGATTTCATTACCCCACTCTTCAGAACAACCTTAAGGTTGAGTGGATTCAAGCCAAGCTCAAGCAATTAAAATGCGATCGTGGTGATAGGGTGCTACGAATAATATTTTATATGTTGCAATAGTCGCGGCGTGATTTTTTTTCCCAACAAATATTGGCCTATAACCAATATATTGCCAATAAATACTTAAAATTCTAAAACCGTTGTGTATTGCCAATTTCGTGTGTTGGCCGACTCAAAATCATATAAATATCGGCCGATATTGCGTATTGGGACCGATATTTAGTCATATGGCCAAGCTATCTTCCAAAGACGAACATAAAAAATTATATGATCGAAGACTAAGCCATTCAATTGTTAGTACCTACACCATAATTAAAGAGTGTGCAGTATCATGCTTGAATTTCCGATGCCCACATTCATACTGAAAACTACATTTGGTTCCACCCATTTGGCATATAGAAAACAGATTGAGGTTATAGATGATTTGAGGCATATCTTGATTTGAAATATTCACCTCATTCTCCATAGCAAGGCCAATATTGAGACAATGGTTCCACGGAGCGAATTTGCAAACATAGTTGAGCAAAACAAGTTCCTTCAAATTTCCAATGAGCTTAAGGAAATTATACAGGATATTCCTGCTTATGAGTAAACAAAATTTAAGTGTCATTGTCCATTGTACATAAACGGTTGTGTCCACTACACCTAGAAGAAACTTGAACTCCCTTGCCGAAGAAACAATAAGGTCTTCCAAATTGGGAGTTTGACATAGAAAATTAAATTCCCCTTGGGAATGTGTAGTTCATGGAGGTGTACCATCACCAATGAACAAAGATTATCCAAATCTTGTCCCTTGTGTTGCAGCTCTAGACTCACATGGTGGAAAATTCATTATTACACTAGCAATGTTTTTGAGAGGACAACTAGATGTCAACATTTTCCCATTCCCATTATGCTTCGTGGTCACCTTCTAACTTCATCTTGCTTTGTCATCTCCACATAGATTTCCAGTTGCTACAGAAACTATGCAGAGAGTTTGCAGATCCTTTGCATGAGCAGTGGTTGTTAACAAAAGATCAGTTTCATCCTCATCCACTATAAGTGCTTGATTAGCTTCATTTATGGCAAGATGGGCAATGAAACCAGCTGCTAACTGACAAATAGTTTCATCTTCATCACTTCCAAAGATCAATAACAAGCAATTGAGGTCACTAGCTGCTACCAAAGATCAAATAGTTTCATCCTCATGAAGGTTACCACCACTTTCATAGCATGCTTCCTTAGCACTAGTAGAGAATCCAAAAATACATACATAGACCTTTCATCAAATAGACAAGGAGTTATGCTATGAATTTGATAGCTCCAAAAGTCTACACATCTCTATTATTGCCAGGAAGTGCCTAGTTATCTAACTCTTTAACACTCCTAATGACACAGAGAATGCCACAAACTGTAACCATCACATGGTGTCTTTGAACACTGTAATTTATAGTGCAAATCCAACAATTAATCCCCCTCACCACCTTTTTTCTAGTATCAAGCAATATTCCCATCGACAACAATATCCCATACATCTATATGCATTTCATGAAACACCTTACATGCATACAAAAACATTGCATATCGGTCAAAACGTCTCAAATTTTTAGGGTCTCAATATGCTATCACAGTGAAATGAGATAGATAAAAATTCACACATATATCGCCTATATTGACCATATTTGACAATGAAATTTCACATCGCAGCAACTGCAACTTATAAAATATCCTCCGCAATACTCTGATACCGCAACCGTGGATTTATTGCCTGCTTACATGCATGGCCAATAAGTACACACTCATACACTAACTATACTTCAAGACACCAACATGTACATGCTCAGCCAAGCTATGTTCAAGCATGAATTTACAGATTTCAACTCTTGTAAAAAACCAAAATCCAAGAGCATAATCCAACCCATGATCTAGTACTATCTATAAGCACGAGGCAATTATCATAGTCAAGCAATTGTAGCTCAAACTTGGACCCAACACAAGAATTACTCATTTCACCTTCAAAATTACCATGAAAAAAAAATACATCTTGGTCAGAGGACTAGTCAGAACTACCTCATTCAAGAGGAAGTTCAGGTGTGGTGCAAATTCCAGCAAGGGCTCAATTCCACCAGAATCTGGAGGTTTGCCTTGTTCTAGATATATCCTGTCTTTGTCTATTGGAAATAAGAAGAATGATAGGACTTCCAATTTGGACACAACATCAAACTCAATCAACTTTGTTGGTTTATATTTTCCAAGATCTCGAGGTTTGTACATCAATAAGTGAAGAGTACCTGGACGTCAAAATGGATTGAAGGAAGTTTCAAGTTCTACCAAATGGGTGCCTCCAGAATTAGAATTAGGCGGAGAAATTATGGGATCTTCTTTAGAAATAAGGATATCTAGTGTGTTGTTGAGTTGTTGTGGGTTATGAAAGGTAGATTTCATAAGAGAAAATTTGTGCAGCTAAGTGGTGAGTATGACGAATTTGATCTTCTCAATCAGATTTGGTTGAGGGTATGGATGGCAAAGGAAACAATGGTGATTGACAATCAAATTGACCACTATGTTTGTTTGAGCAGTGACAAAATTAGGAGTGATGAGATTTGTAGCTAGTGGTAGTGGAATTGGCAACACAATGGAATTCAAAATGACTGATTCATTCTAGCAGTGATACTGTGATAGAGATGAAGGTGGTAGATATGGATGTTCAAAATTCATGGCCAACAGGACATCATCCTCAATCAAGTTTTGTTCAACATTTGATGAATCTACAAGGGAGGTCTGATGCATTGATGAAGCTTCAATTATCATAATGGGCAGATCTTCATTTTTGAACTAGTCATATACTAAAAAACAAATGGCTCCTCCATCGACTTGTAGTGATGATTCACAACAAATTTTTCCTCACAAAAATAACACAAACCTAGAACTTCAATCTCCCTACTTGTTGTTCTCTGAATTAGATAGCATTTTGAAGACATGAGATCATCCATCAAGATCAAAGATAAACAACTCGATGGCATCCATGATAGAAATGGTTGCCTCTCTAGTGAAAACACCAATTGATACAAAATAAATTTGGAAGGGATACTTTTCCATTGTTCGAGTTGTGGAATAGCTTCTAAAGAGAAAGATTCGAAGGGAGATCTAGGGATGCACAATAGTTTTTTCATCAATTTTCTGCTTAATGCATCCATTGATATTGTAGCTAATATATAGCCTTAGTGCAGAAGCAAACAATATATACAAGGATCCATCCTAACAACCAAAAATGACAACACATTATCCTCAAGAAAGATGAATCAAAACAAAACTAATTAATCTAGAGTAACTTGCAGTAGTAGATAACACAACCCATCTACATTTTCAGCAAACAAGTGTCTTCTAAGTCTTGGGTTGGACTAGATCGTATCAAATACACACAAATATCCTATCAATTTTCAAAAGTATCATAGCAATGCAGACATTATGATAAATTCAACAACAAACTAATGCAAACCAATTAATGACAATTACACACCCCAACTCCTAGACAAACATTAGTAGATAAAAGATAAGAAAAGAAAATAGTACTTTTAAAAAGGGGGCTTCAAAGTCACATCAAACTCAATGATACAACACTAAAAGAACTACTTCACCCCTCAATCCAAAGCACACACAAATCAGCAATCAAGGGTTCAAAATTTCAGATTAAAACTTCTACATAATCAAATGGTGCTCGTACAATAAATTTTATCTAACAAAAATTAAGAATAGTACAACAAAAAAACTAAAAAGATGCTATAAAGCAACGCAACAGTATAACAACTCATGGTTCCACTTAGTACCTTGAATGGATGACAGTTTCAACAAAAGTTCTGCCGTTTATTCAGAATAGTCGTAAGACCAATACCAAAAGAAATCGATACGGAGTCATCAAGATGATGAGAATATTAGATGAAATGTAGAAGAAGAGATATAAAAATAGTGGATCATCTGGAAGAGACAAGAACCGAGACACTCACCTATATGATGCAAGCCTGGCCAATTTTACTGTTGAGAATGAGATGCAGTAAAATATTCCTCATTCCCTTATTCCCACAAAATTAGTTTGTTGGTTATGAAAAATTGTAGTAATTTTGTTATTTCCCTCTCGGTTAGTGTAAGGTTATATAAGGCCCTTATGGTGTAGAAGAAGAGGCGGTGGAAAATAGAAAATCTCCTCTCTTCTCTCTCTTTTCCTCTAATTCTCTTATTAATGGTAGTTAAGATTGATTAAATTCTTGAGGAATCCAACTCTCTTCTCAGTTTTTCTCTGAATTAATCAATCACTGATCCTCATCTACTTGAATGGGATTGGATCAGTTCCCTTAATCTGTTGAATATTAGTATAAAATTTAGCTGGACATATCATTAGTATCAGAGCTAGCCTTTACTTGGATAAGCCATGCCTCCGAAACCTACAATGCGAAATAATGAAGGCAATGAAGAAGGAGATTTTGGCGCTCTTGCAAATCTTCATAAGTTAGAGGTAACTATAAGAAGCTTGCTGGAAGCTCAAACTAAGAAATTCCATGAAATTTTTACCTCAAACAATGCTAATATTGATACAAATACCAAGGCAATCTCTGAGATTGCTAAGAAATTAGAGGAAAATAGTACAATTTGTAATTTGAATATTGATAAGAATGTAAAATCTATCTCTGAATTAGGATATTTAGTGATGGGATTGTCTATGTAAATCACTAAATTGATTTCTGAAAAGGACTATGAGAACTCTGTGATTCTTCCTAACTCTCAGTTATCACCTCATGTAGCTAGAGCTGGTGGTAATAATCAGACTTATCAGTATTCAACCCGATTAACTAAAATCGAATTCCCTAAGTTTAATGGAGATGATTTGAAATCTTGGTTATATAAATGTAATCAGTTTTTTAAACTGGATAATGTGAGTGATATGCAGAAGGTTAAGCTAGTTGTTATACATTTGGAGGGTAGGGATTCATTGTGGCATCAGAATTATGTTAAGGGCAAGGGATTAGTGAGTTGGAATCAGTATATACTGGATATCACTAAACGTTTTGGGGAGTTGTATGATGATCCGATGGCGGACTTGAAAGCTCTTAAACAAATGGGAACCATAACTGAGTACCATGATGCTTTTGATAGCCTTGCTAGTAGGCTGAATTTGTCACAGGAACACCTATTGAGCTGCTATTTGGGTGGGTTAGAGGAGGATATCCAACTAGCTGTCATAATGTTTTCACCAACTTCCATTCAGCAGGCTCATTGCCTAGCTAAACTACAAGAAGCGGTCCACAAAACTAAAAAGCCTAAACCTCAACCAAAACCCTTACCCCCACTTCTCCCTACACCAAGACCTTTTGCTAAGAACCCAACCTTCAACTCAAATTGGAGAGGAACCAACAATAACCAACATCACTACCCAAAAGACTACCCAAACACCCATTACTAATAGAAAAACCTTGACAGCAGCTGAGATGAATGAAAAGAGGGCCAAGGGCCTTTGCTTTTGGTGTGATGAGAAGTACGAATTGGTCACAAGTGCAAGGGAAAGAAACCACAACTCTTCCAATTGAAGTTTAGGATGAGGAAGAGGAAGTTGACTTGGCAGTAGAAGGAGAGACCGAAGCACAAGAGATGATGTGTGGTCAGATATCTTTGCAGGCTTTAGATGGAAATTGTAATTTCCACACTATGAGGATGATGGGACAACACAATAAAAAGCCATTTCATATTCTCCTTGACAATGGGAGTGCTCATAATTTCATTGACACTACCACTGCCTTGAAATTGAATTGTAAGATAGAAAAAGTGGCTCATATGTGGATGAAGATTGCTGATGAGGGGCAACTTAAGTGTGATGCTGTTACTAGGGACTTTGAGTGGAAGATGCAGGGATATACATTTATAGCAGACTTACTATTATTACCTCTTAGTGGAAGTGATATAGTAGTGGGAATTCAATGCTTCTCCACTTTGGGACCCATATTATGGGACTTTAAAAACTTAACTATGAAGTTCAAGAAAGGGGAAAGAAAGTAAAGCTCATAGGTGCTACTAGCAAGAGGTTGAAGGGAATTCAATCCAATCAGTTAGTAAGGCTAATGTAGAACACAAGGGAATTATACATGATGCAATTAGTTCCAGTCACAACAGATGTGAGCCCTCAGTTAACTGCCTTGCATACTGAAGAAAATAAGGAAATACTCCCTGATATATTGGCACTGTTGCATCAATTTTCTGATGTTTTTGAATCACTGAGTGGTTTACCCCCTATAAGGAAGCAATTTGATCATATAATCCCACTCAAGGAGGGTACTCAAGCCATCAATATTAGACCATACAGATATCCTACAGGCCAGAAAGACGTTATTGAAGAATTGGTGCAAGAATTGATCGAGCAAGGGTTAATTAGGGACCTGATTAACCCTAGTCCATTTGCAGCCCCGGTGGTGTTGGTTAAGAAGAAAGATGGAGGGTGGAGGATGTGTGTAGATTATAGAGCTCTTAACAAGGTGACAGTAAAAGACAAATTTCCAATTCCGATGATAGAAGAGTTATTGGATGAGTTGCAAGGTACCATCTACTTCTCTAAAATTGATCTTAAATCTGGATATCACCAGATTAGAATGCATGCTAGTGACATACACAAAACTACTTTCAAGACCTACTTTGGGCATTTTGAATATCTAGTCATGCCTTTTGGCTGAGTAATGCTCCCTCTATATTCCAGTCACTTATGAATCATGTATTCAAACCTTACTTGAGGAGATTTTGTAATCCCCCAAAATTTTAGAAAACAATAATTTAATAAATAGCTTTTATTTAAAATAAATTAGCTTTTAAAATTATTTAATTTAATTATTTTATGGATCTTTGAGTATATTAATTCGGACGGGAATATTTAGTAAATTAAAATAGATATTTTGTTATTTTATCATGATATTTTTATTTAAATAATTTTTCAAACTAATATTTTACCAACTTTATCCTTTTTAAACTAATATATTAGATTATAATGAATTAACTTATTAAATTAAATAATTTATCAATAAAAATTACATTTTATGATTTTATAAATTAATTTATTTTATTTCCCCTATTTTCTCATTTCCTTTTTCTTTTCCTTCTCCGTTTTCTCTTTTTTTTCTTCTTCATTCTCTTTTCTCTTTTTCTCCTCCTTAGGCCGCCCGCACTGGTCTGCATCTCCCCCTCCCCTGCGCGCTTGGGCCAGGCCCGTTTGTGCTCCCGCCCAGCACAGCCCAAACGTCCCTCTTCTTTTCCAGATTGATCGACCGGCTCCCCTTCTTTCCTGCGCTGATCCAACCGCTCGCTCACACCTCCCCTTCCTTTCTCTCTTCTTGCAACTACCATGCTCGACCACCACTTACCTCCCTGCTACTCCTCCTCTCTACCCCGTCATTTTCTTTCCTATTTTGAGCCAAACCAGCTCCTGGACCACAACTCACATGCCCTCTCCCTTTCCTTCTTCTTCCCTCCCTTTCCCCTGCCAACCGACAACCCTGCCACCTGCGTCCTCTCGCCGGCCGACCATCTGCCCCCTCTCTTCTCCCTCTTCTTTTTCTTCATCTCTCCAGCCCTTCATTCCCCATAATTTCGAGCCTCATCTCCTTCCCCCGAGCCTCTTCTCTCCTTTCTCCTCCCTCCCATTCTTCCCTGGTTTTTGCACCACGCCGCCGCCAACTGCCGTTCCAACCACCGCACCCAGCCCCTGCGCCGCCTTCTGCCACCACCTGCTACTGCCCTGCACCACCACGAGACCCCCAAGCCACCCTTGAGCCCCTTCAGCTCCTCCCTTCTCCCCTCTTCTTTTTCTCCCCACTTTTCTCCCTTACCGCCAAGCCTCCTGCAACCGCCCCGTTCGCTGTCGTCCGGCCACCTCCGCCGCCACCAAACCCATCATTCGACACCCTGCAACCCCCTCTACCACCACCATGCCTTAGTTGGTCGAAAACAACCTTTGCATCCCTCCATTTTTCCCTCCTCTTTTCCTTCCTTCTCAGCCTCTCCACCTCGACCCACCTCGGCAACCATCTTCGCCGCCCTGCTGCCGCTGCGTCCGCCACCCTATGCCGTCGGGAAACCATCCTTAGCCTCCACCTACACCCCATCTTCACTCCTGCACCATTCCCTTTCCTTGAAACCTCCCCCATCTATCTTCTTTTCTAGCCTAAAATCCCTAAACCGAACCATCTCTCCTCCCTTCTATCTCACCCCCTTCGAACCCTTTTCTCCTATCATTTTGCATGAGACTCACGCTGTTCATGTAGCGTGAGCTCCCCCTTTGATTTGGAAATTTATTATCTAAATTTTGAGGTATACTAATAATTAATTAAAGTGTATTATTATTAAATAAATTTGTTTTATATAGTTTTATCCTTTAATTTATTACTTCTAACCTAATAGTTATTGATATTATTTTTAGGTGTTGAGTTGCTAATTAAGCCTTGAATCCTTAACTGGGATACCGGTAAGGTTTGATTTTTGTAGAATTAAGGTAATTTTTAACCCTCACTTAAATGCATGGAAAAACGTATGCTAGCACATTAGGAATTTTAGTATGATTTTATGCATGTCTTATGTTGCCTAGTATGATATATACATGGTTGCTTATATTGATTGATAAAAAGAAAAGAAAAGAAAATTATGATAGCTTTTATGCCATGTGTAGAGATGATACTTAAGGAATGAGGTTGATATTTGATGGAAATGTTAAATGCTTGTCTATGATGTATTATGCCATTAATGCATGAATTGATATTATTGTGAGCCTAAGGGTATTTTAGTAATATGCCTATGTAAGTATGTGATCTTATATATATGTATTGGTTAATGAATATTATGTTGAATAATGACAAATTGGTGGAGTTAAATGATAAGAATGAAGTGCTAATATTAGTATTTTATGTAGTGGTGGTAAATTCACAAAAGTGGTGTAACAAAGGGGTTAAGTGAAAATTTTATAATTGAAAAGGGTATTTTGATACTTTCAAAAGAAAGGGGTGAAATGATAATTTTATAAGTAAAAGGATAAAATTTTAATTTGTGAGAAAGAAGGGTATTATGGTAATTTTTGAGGCAAAAGAACAATATGATAATTTTATGATTAAACGGCAAAATGGTAATTTTATAAGTAAAGGGGTATTACGGTAATTTTTGGAGAAAGGGGTAAAGTGGTAATTTTGGAGTCAAAGGGCAATATAGTAATTTTATAAGTAAGTGGTAAGAATGATAATTTATAAGAAAAGGGTAAAATTGTAATTTTGGATGAAGGGGGGTATCATGGTAATTTGCAAGAAAAAGGACAATATGAAAATTTTACAAGTGAAAAGGGGTATTGTGGTAATTATGGAAGTGAGGGATATTATTGTAATTTTATAAGTAAAGGAAAAGATGGTAGTTTTTCAAGTAAATGGGCATTATGGCAATTTTGGAGGTAGAGGAGAAAAATAGTAATTTCATAAGTGAATGGTAATATGGTAATTTTATAAGTGAATGGCGAAATGGTAATTTTATAAGTAAGGGATATTAAGGTAATTTTGGGAGTAAAGGAGTAATATGGTAAGTTTGGAAAAGAATGGCAAAATGGTAATTTTGTAAGGAAAGATAAGAATGGTAATTTTGGATGTAAAAGGGTAAAATAGTAATTTGTAAAGTAAAAAGAGTGTTATGGTAATTTTATAAGTAAAAGGGTATTGTGGTAATTTTTATAAATAAAATGATATTATGGCAATTTGAAAGTAAGGGGTAGAAGAGTAATCTTGGTAAATAAAAGGATATTATGGTAAACTTGGGAGTAAGGGGTAACTTGGTAATTATAATAACGAACAAAGATAATTTGGTAATTAAATTATGATTATAGAAGGGCAATTGGATAATTATGATACTAGAGAAGGATAAATTGGTAAATTAACCAATTAAAGGGCATTATGGTAATTTTAATAATGGAAGAAGGGTAATAAAGTAATTATAAAAATGGAGAAGGGTAAATTAATAATTATAAATATGGAGAAGGGTAAATTGGTAATTATAATTATAGAGAAAGGGTAAATTAATAATTGTAATTATGAAGAAGGGTAATTTGGGATTTATAATAATTGAAAGGGGTAAAATGACAATTATAATAATTGAGAGGGGTAAAATAGTAATTATGATAAATGAGAAGGGCATTCTGGTAAATTATCCAACAAAAGGATAAATTGGTAATTATTTAACCAACTAAAGGGGCAAAATCATGATAATGAAGGAGAATAATTTGGTAATTTATCCAACTCAAGGGCAATTTAGTAATTATAACAAAGGAGAAGGGCAATTCGGTAATCTAACCAACCAAAAAGGGAAGTATGTTAAGGTTAACAATTATGAAGGGTGAATGGTGATCTAAAAAGCATAGGAGATAACTTGGTAACCTAAACCGAGTAAGGGATAATTTGGTAATTATGCAACCTTAAGGGTAATATGGTAATTTGTCAAGTAAGGAATGGATGACTTAGCAATTATATAAGTAAGGGGTAAATGAGTAATTTGTACCTAACATGTCATTGTGATTGTGGAACATTATAATATGATTCAAATAATGCTGATTAGCCAAGTAAGAGTATTTGATAATTAGTATGGCCTTAATGGTTTCTCTGTGATAGCTTGGATAACCGTCTGAATAAGAAACGACTAATGATATCAGAACGATTGAAAGTGGATAAGTATCTGATTATTGTGTCTTTTGTGATCACTTTAATTAAGACACTAATACTTAAAGTGAAAGACCTCGAGATCGGGAATGGTGACTCTTTAGGGGTCACTACCCTAAAGACGTGGTTTAGTCCACGATTATTTTGGTATTTGCTGGTGTGCCTTTGTGCCCCATCCAGGCCCTATATCTTACTCTATCTAGCTCTACGGACCTAGTTAGGGGGTATGCATACTTATGGATTAGGTGTCCTTGTCGGTAGGGTACTGAGTAGCTTTATGCACCAGTACGACCAGGGTACCTTTGCGTCCTTGGGTTCGTGGTTGAAGGGTACTGAGTAGCTTGTATGCACCAGTAAGACCGGTGTACTTTTGTGTCCCGGGTTATTGATCTCCCGTCCGAGGCGATAAATAGAATTGTTGTGCTAATTAAGGAAAGGAGAGATACTAATAATGAAAGAGAAATATTAATGAGCCGGGCCCAGATGACTTATGAGAGTTTGAGTACCGATCCACCGAATATAATAGTGGCCCAAGAGCGTGCTACCCTGGCAAGTGATATTGAGTACCGGTCCACCGAATATAATAGTGGCCCAGGAGCATTGTGCCCTGGATGATGACTTTACATATATTCCAGTCCACCGGCTAAAATAGTGGGGGTCCCGAGCTCAATAAAACCAGTTATGTATGTGAATACAATTATGTAAAAATACTAATCACTTATAGTGGAACACCATGTGAGTCGAGGTCAGACCGGTCCACCGGAAAATAATAGTGGTCAGGAGCTTTTTGCCTTAGAGACCAATCCATCGGCATATAATAGTGGTTAGGTGCGTTCTGCCCTATAAGTGACCGATCCACCGGCTATAATAGTGGGGTTCTTGCACTCATATGGATATAAAATATGAGATTGATTGAATGATGACGGAATAATGGCTTAAGGCTCGAATGTATTGATTTTACACTATGACCTGGCTTAAGGCCCAAAGTATCGATCGTGAATTATAACTTGTTATATGTGTGATTGTTATGTATGCACCTCTGATTTCGTATGTATATAGCTTGCATTATGTGTTGCATTGCGGGCCTATTTTTAAGTGTGGTATTAAAGGGTTACTCAGTACCGTAGTATTGAAGGGATTCCCTTCGTGGGGCCCCTGCCTATTCAATGGGCAGTGCCCTTTGCAGGTCTTTTCAGGTGCTACTTAAGTGGGCTATGGGAAAGAGAGTAAGGAATTATCCGGTACCGTTAGGCTTTTTCTCGTTCTCTTTTAAATTCCTGGTTTTTAATGTTATGTTGTTACTGTAACCACCATTGGTGGATTTCATTCTTGTAGACGATTTGATGCGCTACTCTGATTTATGTACGTTGAATTTCTTTCAAATTGTATTTCATTTTTCTTAGCCTTAGTACTTGGTATTGGAACGGTATGAGTGAACCTGTAACACCCCCAAAATTCACTACTGAAAAATTTCGTTTTATTAAAAGGTCATTGCGGAAGCCAAAATATTAAACGGTGAATTTCGGGGATATTACCGCCACACTTAGTACCAGATTGATTCACTCATACCGTTCTAGTACTAAGTGCTAAGGCTAAAGGAAAATAAAATACAATTTGCAAGAAATTCAACATACTTAAATCAGAGTAGCGCATCAAATCGTTTACGAGAATAACATCTACCAATGATGGTTACTTAAACAACATTAGCATTAAAACTAGGAGTTTAAAAGAGAAAGAGAAAATCCTAACGATACCAGATAACTCCTTACTCTCTTTCCCGTAGCCCACTTGAGTAGCACCTGAAAGACCTGCAAGGGCACTGCCCATTGAATAGGCAGGGGCCCCACAAAGGGAATCCCTTCAGTACTACGGTACTGAGTAACCCTTTAATACCACACTTAAAGACATGCCCGCAATGCAACACATAGTGTAACTATATACATATGAAAACAGAGGTGCATACATAACAATCACACATAAAACAAGCTATAATTCACGATCGATACTTTTGGGCCTTAAGCCAGGTCATAGTGTAGAATCAATACATTCGGGCCTTAAGCCATTACTCCATCATCATTCAATCAATATCATATTTTATATCCATGTGAATGCGAGAACCCCACTATTATAGCCGGTGGACCGGAAAGTATACACTCAGAGCAGAACGCTCCTGACCACTATTATTTGCCGGTGGACCGGTCTCCAGGGCAAGACGCTCCTGGCCACTATTATTTGCCGGTGGACCGGTCTGGCCCCGACTCACATGGTGTTCCACTATAAGTGATTAGTATTTTTCCAGAACTTTATTCACATGCATATCAGGTTTTATTGAGCTCGGGACCCCCACTATTATTGCTGGTGGACCGGAATGTATATATATATATATATATATCATCCTGGGCACAACACTCATGACCACTATTATATCCGGTGGACCGGTACTCAATATCACTTGCCAGGGCAACACGCTCCTGGGCCACTATTATAACCGGTGAACCGGTACTCAATATCATAAATCATCTGGGCCTGGCTCATTAATATTCCACTTTCAATAATAGTATCATTCCTTCCTTTAATCAGCACAACAATCATATTTATTTGCCTCGAACGGGAGATCAATAACCCAGGATACAAAGGTGCACCGGTCGTACCGGTGCATACAAGCTACTCAGTACCCTTCAACCACGAACCCAAGGACACAAAGGTACCCTGGTCATACTGGTGCATAAAGCTAACTCAGTACCCTACCGACAAGGACACCTAATCCATAAGTATGCATACCCCCTAACTAGGTCCGTAGAGCTAGAAAGAGTAAGATATAGGGCCTAGCTGGGGCACAAAGGCACACCAGCAAATACCAGAATAATCGTGGACTAAACCACGTCCTTAGGGTAGAAACTAGCGACCCCTAAGGAGTCACCATTCCCGATCTCAAGGTCTTTCACTTTAAGTATTAGTGTTTTAATTAAAGTGATCACGAAAAGCACGATAACCCGATATTTATTCACTTTCAGTCGTTCCGATATCATTAGTCATTCCTTATTCAGATGATTATCCAGGATATCACAAAGAAACCATTAAGGCCATACTAATTATCAGATACTCTTACTTAGCTAATCGGTATTATTTAAATCATATTATAATGGTCCACGATCACAACGACATGTTGGATACAAATTACTTATTTACCCCTTACTTATATAATTGCTAAGTATTCCTTCCTTACTTGACAATTTACTTCATTACCCTTTAGGTTGCATAATTACCAAATTACCCCTTGTCCAATTTAGATTACCAAATTATCTCCTACACTTTTTAGATCACCATTCACTTCTCATAATTGCTACACTTATCATATTTCCCATTTGGTTGGTTAGATTACCAAATCGCCCTTCTCCTTTGTTATAATTACTAAATTGCCATTGAGTTGGATAAATTACTAAATTACCCCTCTTCGCTATCATGATTACCAATTTTGCCCCTTTAGTTGGTTAAATAATTATCACTTTATCCTTTAATCGGCTAAATTACCAAATTTCCCCTTTAGTTGGATAAATTTTCAAATTGCCCTTCTCCTTTATCATAATTACTATTTTACCCCTCTCAATTATTTTAATTGCCATTTACCCTTTTTAATTATCATAAATCCCAAATTACCCTTCTTCATAATCACAATTACTAATTTACCCTTCTTCATAATTATAATCACCAATTTTACCCTTCTCCATATTTATAATTATTAATCTACCCTTCTCCATCTTTATAATTACCATATTACCCTTCTCCATTATTAAAATACCATAATGCCCCTGTTATTGATTAATTTACCAAATTACTCTTCTCTGTTATCATAATTGTCCAATTACCCCTTTTTAATCATACTTTAATTACAAATTTATCCTTTGTCGGTATTATTATTACCAAGTTACTCCTTACTACCGGGTTTACCATAATATCCTTTTATTTACAAAATTACTCTTCTATCCCTTACTTTCAAATTACCATAATATCCTTTTATTTATAAAATTACCACAATACCCTTTTTATTTATAAAATTACCATAACACTCCTTTTACTTTACAAATTACTATTTTACCCTTTTACATCCAAAATTACCATCTTTATCTTTCCTTACATAATTACCGTTTTGCCCTTCTTTTCCAAAATTACCATATTACCCCTTACTTATAAATTACCATTTCGCCATTCACTTATACAATTACCATATTGCCAGTTACTTATGAAATTACTATTTTGCCCCTCTACTTCCAAAATTTACCATAATGCCCATTTACTTGAAAAATTAGCATAATGTCCTCCTTCATCCAAAATTACTATTTTACCCCTACTTCCAAAATTACCATTCTTACCACTTACTTATAAATTTCCTATATTGCCCCTTTGACTCCAAAATTACCACTTTACCCTTTTCTCCAAAAATTACCATGATACCCTTTTACTTATAAAATTATCATTTTGCCATTTAATCATAAAATTACCATATTATTCTTTTACCTCAAAAATTACCATAATACCCTTCTTTCTCACAACTTACAATTTTATCCATTTACTTATAAAATTATCATTCCACCCCTTTCTTTTGAAATTACCAAAATACCCTTTTTGCTTACAGAATTACCAAAATACCCTTTTCACTTATAAAATTTCCACTCAACCCCTTTATTCACCATTTTTATGAATTTACCAACACTACATAAAATAATGATATTAGTATTTCATTCTTATCGTCTAAGTCCACCAACTTGTCATTATTCAACATAATACTCATTAGCAACTACATATATTAGATCACATACTTCACAAGCATAATTACTAAAATACCCTTAGACAATAATATTACTCATGCATTAGCAACATAATACATCATAGACAAGAATTTAACATTTTCATCAATAATCCAACTCCTCCCTTAATTAACATACCTACATATGGCACAAAAGTTATCATGCTTTTCCTTTTTATCAATCAATATAAGCAACCATATATATATCATGCTAAGCACACAAACCATGCATAAAATCATACTAAATCCCTAATGTGCTAGCATACATTTTTCCTTGTATTTAAGGGAGGATTAACGGTTACCTTAATCCCGCAAAAATCAACCTTACCGGTATCCCGGTTAAGGATTCAAGCTTAATTAGTAACTCAACACCTAAAAATAATATCCATCATATTTATGTTAGAAATAAGAATCCAAGCATAAAAATTTATAAAATTTAATTAATAAAACACTTAACATAAAGTACTATTATACCTTAAAAATTAGCCAAATAATTTCCAAAATAAAGGGGGAGCTCACGCTGCATGAACAACGTGAGTCTCATGCAAAATAATGGGGTAAAAAGGGTCGAATGAGGTAAGGTAGAAGGGAGGAGGAGATGGCTCGGTTTAGTGTCTTTAGGCTAGAAAAGAAGGTGGGTGGAGGAGGTTTCAAGGCAAGGGAATGGTGCAGGAGTGGAGAGGGTGTGTAGGTGGAGGCTAAGGGTGGTTTCACGGCGGCATAGGGCGGCGGAGACGGTGGTGGAAAGGCGGCGAAGTTGGCTTCCGAGATGGGTCGAGGTGGAGGGGTTGAGAAGGAAGGAAAAAGAGAGGGAAAAATGGAAGGGTGCAAGGGCTGTTTTTGGCCAACAAATGCATGGTGGTGGTAGAGGGGGTTGCAGGGTGTCGAACGGTGGGTTGGGTGGTGGCAGAGGTGGCCAAACAGCGGCGGAAGTGGCGGTTGCAGGAGGCTTGGCGGTAAGGGGAAAAATGGGGAGAAAAAGGAAGAGGTGGAGAAGGGAGGAAGTGCAGGGCTCGAAGGTGGCTTGGGGGTCTTGTGGCGGCGCAGGGTGGTAGTAGATGGTGGCAGAAGGTGGCGCAAGGGCTGGGCACGGTGGTGATAAAAAATCGGGGAAGAAATGGAGGGAGAAGGAGAAAAGAGAGAAGAGGCTCGGGGGAGGAGATGAGGGTTCGAATTTATGGGGAATGAAGGGCTAGTGAGGGTAAGAAAAAGAAGAGGGAGAGGTAGGGGAGCAGGCGGCCGATCGGTGGTGCAGTATGGTGGCAGGGCTATCGGTTGGCAGGGGGAAGGGAGGGGAGAAGAAGGAAATAATTCAGGCGGGAATGGAGGGTGCAGGGGGTAGTTTGGCTCGAAATAGGAAAGAAAAGGACAGGGTAGAGAGAGGGAGTAGCAGGGGGCAGGTGCGGTGGCAGTTGCAGGCGGCTGGACGCTAGATAATGGCAGAACTGGTGCTGGTCGGGCGTGGGAGAAGAAAAGAGAAGAAGAAGGTTGGCGGACGGTGTAGGAGAGAAGTGGAGCCAGCCGGTCCAGGGGAAAAATAAAGGGGGCGTTTAGGCTGGGTGTGATGGACGGCGCGCAAGGAGGAGAAGGGGGACGAAGTGGGCCGAAGGCCCAATCGTGCGGGGAGGGCTGGTACTAAGTGTGGCTGTAATATCCCCGAAATTCACCGTTTAATATTTTACAAGCTAATTTTATTTCAAATAAAGTTATTTATTAAAATTTAGGTTTTTTGGGGATTACATAACCGATCTGGTACTAAGTGTGGAAGTAATATCCCCGAAATTCACCGTTTAATATTTTGGCTTCCAAAATTTTCTTTTAATAAAATGAAATTTTTGAGTAGTGAATTTTGGGGGTGTTACAGATTTATATTGGTATTTTTTGATGATATCTTAGTGTATAGCCCTACGTGGGAAGAACATGTTAACCACTTACAGGTTGTATTAGAAGTAATGAGATCTCACTCACTACATGCCAACCTCAAAAAGTGCTCATTTGGGTCAACAAGAATCAATTACCTGGGGCACATTATTTCTAAAGAAGGAGTTACTACAGAGCTTGAGAAGATTAAGGCTTTTTTAGATTGGCCTCAACCTAAAACATTGAAGCAGCTACGGGGTTTTTTAGGCCTCACTGGTTATTATAGGCGGTTTGTGAGAGATTATGGGAAGTTGTGTAGACCCCTCACTAACTTTCTCAATAAGGATGTTTTTCACTGGAATGAGGAGGCAACAATAGCCTTTGAACATCTCAAGCAAGTAATGACCACTTCCCTAGTATTGGTTCTACCGAATTTTTAGAAACCATTTGTCATTGAGACTGATGCTTCAGGCACTGGTATCGGGGCAGTATTCATGCAAGAGGGGCACCCAATTGCTTTTATTATCAAAGCACTATCAGTAAAGAACCTGCATTTGTCGACCTATGAAAAAGAATTACTAGCTATCGTGTACGCAGTAAGGAGGTGGTAGCATTATTTGATGCTTATGCCTTTTATAATTAGAACGGATCAGCAGAGTTTGAAGCATCTACTAGATCACAATATTGTCACTCCCTTCCAACAAAAGTGGCTATCAAAGTTAGCAGGGTTGAACTACATTATTGAGTATAAGAGTGGTGGCGAGAATAAAGTAGTAGATGCCTTATCAAGGCTATCCAACCCTCAAATCATGAATATGATTGTCTCATCATTGCATTCCTCACTTTTGGATGAAATACAACAAAATTGGCGAGAGGATCCTAATATACAAAAGCTGATTTCAGAGTTGCAAGCAGATTCAGCTGCACATCCTCATTATACATGGCAGGAGAATCGGTTGAGGAAAAGGGGAAACCTTGTGATTGCTAACAATGTAGATTGAAAGAGGAAGATACTCTCTTGGTTACATGACTCAACTACTGGAGGGCATTCAGGGGTGCAGGTAACTCTAAGAAGAGTTAAAGCCTTATTTTACTGGTCTGGGATGAAAAAGACTATTGCTGATTATATAAGAGAATGTTTGATATGTCAACAATGTAAATATGATCATAGTGCTTCGCCTAGATTTTTGCAACCCTTTCTTGTACCAGAAAAAGTCTGGGAAGAGGTGACCATGGACTTTACAGAAAACCTACCCAACTCCTTGGGAAAATCAGTCATCATGGTGGTAATATATAGATTGAGTAAATATGCTCATTTTATCCCTTTATCTCATCCCTTCACAACCATTAATGTGGCCCAAGCCTACATGTATTTTGTGTATAAGTTTCATGGATTTCCTAAATCTATTATCTTAGATAGAGATAAGATATTTATAAGTGACTTTTGGTTTGAGCTGATGAGGATACAAGGAGTTCAGCACAAGCTATCCACTACATATCACCCGCAAACTGATGGTCAATCTGAGGTTTTGAATCAATGCTTAGAATCATACTTGAGATGCATGTGCAGTAGCACACCACAAGAATGGGCCAGATGGCTACCATTGGATGAGTATTGGTACAACACTACTTTTCACTCAGCAACAGGAATGACCCCTTTTGAAGTACTATATAAGTAATCTCCACCAATCCATCTTCCTTATCTAGCAGAATCTACTGCAGTTGACAGTGTGGATAGGAGCTTACAGAAGAGAGAAGAAATGATATCCTTGCTTAAGGGGCATTTATATAAAGCAAGAAATAGGATGAAGCAGCAGGCAGATAAACACAGAAGTGAGAGGCAATTATAGGAGACTGGGTATATGTCAAGTTACACCCTTATCAGTAGCAGACCATAGAACGAAGGCCTAACCAAAAGCTGGGAGCTAAGTATTTTGGCCCCTATATGGTTGTTAAGAAGGTGGGAGAGGTGGCCTACACATTACAGTTGCCAAGATCATCTAGGGTCCATCCTACTTTTCATGTCTCGTAGTTAAAGAAGCATCATGGTGTTGTACCTTCAAGGATTGATCCTAATTCACTTCATATCCCAGATCCTCATGCTGAGAAATACCCTATAGCAGTAATTGACAAAAGAAGTGTCAAAAGACAAAACCATGTTGTGATCCAATGGCTAGTACATTGGTCAAACTCTGTCCCTAAAAATGCTACTTGGGAAGATGGTGCTGATATGGGGAATTAGTTTCCACATTTTGATCCTTGGGGTCAAGGATCCGCTCAAGGGGGAGGCATTGATGCAAGCTTGGCCAATTTTACTGTTGAGAATGAGATGCAGTAAAATATTCCTCATTCCCTTATTCCTGCAAAATTAGTTAGTTGGTTATGAAAAACTGTAGTAATTTTGTTATTTCCCTCTCCATTAGTGTAAGGCTATATAAGGCCCTTATGGTGTAGAAGAAGAGGCGGTGGAAAATAGCAAATATCCTCTATTCTCTCTCTTTTCCTCTAATTATCTTATTAATGGTAGTTAAGATTGATTAAATTCTTGAGGAATCCAACTCTCTTCTCAGTTTTTCTCTGAATTAATCAATCACTGATCGTCATCTACTTGAATGGGATTGGATCAGTTCCCTTAATCTGCTGAATATTCGTATAAAATTTAGTTGGACATATCACCATAGCTGTGACTTTGAAATACATCTGAGGAATAATTGTGACGAAAAATCTCCAAGAATGTCGAATAAAGACTGATAGTAAATTGCGACGAAGTGAAAGAAGGACTAGAGTCTAGAGGGGAGGGGGAGATCGGTGACGTTGGAGAGGGAAACGACAAGGAAAGGTGAGGACTCGGGAGAGCCGGTGAGGGAAGTCGGAAACTCTCCCATAGATGGATTTGTGTTACTGGGTTGGTTGTATTCTTGGGCCTGGTGATCTGTCTTTGGTGCAGATGATGGACTACGTGGCTCCCATTAGTAAATTATGTTATTTTAGGTGTATAATTGTTTTATCACAGACCTAATTGTCTTATTACGATTTAAAAATAGGTAAGGAAATAAATAAAAGACAAAAAAATGATTTAGTAATTGAATATCTTTGTTACGAAGAGTAGACGAACTAACAACAACTATTACAATTTATAAAGACTATATATATATATATATATATATATATATATATTGTAATACTTAGTTTATAAAAAATATTTTTGTATATTTTTTAAAGGAAATTAATTTATGAAAATGAATTTTAAGTTGAAAAATCAATTGACTAGTACGGTCAACCAATTTACTGGTAAACAACGACCTTTTTTTGTTGGTTCTAAGGAACCAATCGACTGATAATAAAGGAGACAATCGTGTCAGGTGGGTCGAGTTGTTTGTCATTTTTTTATGGGTCGAGTCATTTTACTATTTAAGTTTGAATTATTGCATATTCATATTGTATCACATCAATAAATCAAATTTGGGTTAACTTATCATATTCATATTGAGTTAGTTTGGGTTCAGGTTATTTTTAGTTAACTTATCAGGTCAAGTTTAAATCAAACTAGCTCATATTCAAGTGATTTCAATTTCAAGTTAATTTTATGGGTCAATTCGGGTTAACTTGATGAATTAAGTCTTTTGGGATTAAATTGGGTTTGAGCTGAGCTAATTCCAACTCAGATGACTTTAGGTTTAGGTTAAATCAAACATTGACCACCAAAATTAATCTAACTCATTAAACTTATAAGCAAGCATTAAGTTTGATTTTATGTAAGTATATAATTAAACATGTATTATTAACTACTGCATGTTTACTATTGTGACTTTTAAATATTGTGCTTTTATACGAAAAATCAATAAAATTATAATATCATTAATGAATAAGTATGTCCATGTTAAAAGTAAGAAATATAATTACAATTTATGTAATAATATATATTTAAAATCTTTAAATAAATAATAATAAGTGTATAAATTTTTATTATTATAACTTGTTAATATTGAAGTTAGTCTTGTCGGGTCGGGTTGATATTAGATCAGATTGGTATTGAGTTAACACCGGGTCAGGTTGATGTTGGATTTAGGTTTAGCTCAAGTCACACGCTAGAATCTAGTCAGGTCAGGTTGATGAATTTTTTAGATTATGTCGGGTCAAGTTTTACGCCGATTGGATCGGCTTTGAAAATCAGTAAACTGGTTCTACGAGAACTCGAAATTCCTAATCTAATTTTGACTTTGAATCTCTTCCAATCATTTGTCCATCTTTAAGAATGTGTTTTATGTTGATTATAAATGTTTTTTTAGAGGATTTTAAATACATCAATTTTTTGATTTAGCTAGAATTAATATGATTCCCCTTCTTTTTTCCCCTTTCCACTTTTCCAATTTCCTCTTCTTTGTCTCTCCATCCCATTGGATGTACCACAGATCTGTGGCAACCCAAATCCCCCCTTTTAGCTTACTTTTTTTAGCTAATGTGAGATCCTTATACCCCCTTGGTTGTTGTTAAACATACCATAATCACACTTTTTGCCCTTTTTCTCCTCTTCACTCAAGTGGCTAGCTATTCTTGTTACCTTGCCTTCTTGACCCCAAATCATACCTTCTCCCTCTCATTTGTGCTTAACTAAATCCTAGCAAACCCACATTGAAGCCTTTGTTATATCTTTGTAAGAAAAATATCCATGTGGTCATCCCTTCCTTTCTTCCTTAGCTTTTCCTCTTCTTCCTTTATTTACCTCCTCGTTCTATTATGTTTTAAAGCTCAATGCATTTTGCTAAATGATTTTATTTGATTATTGATTAAGTGAGCAAGAATCATAAGGTTTGTCGTAGCATTGATGATTGATCTTCTTTGCTTGAAGACTTGATAAATAGGTAAATTTAGTTAAACCTTGTAGATGTAGAATGATGTGTTATCTGCTATATGTTACTGTGTTTTCAACATGACTTCCATGATTTACACTCTACTACAAATATGATTTAAGTGGTTAAAAAGCATGAAAATGGCTTTAGGAAAATGATAGATTTGGTTATTTTAAATGAGAAACCATGAAGTTGAGTGTATCATGATTCTTGCGTAACTTGGTGATTTGAGTGTGGATTTATGAAGTATTAATGTTATGTGTGATTTATAGAAATTTTCATGAATTATTAATGTGTTTAGATTTAGTTAAAATCATGTATATCTTTGAATTTTATTTTGCATAGTAAAACCAACCAACTCGTATAAGACAACACCAACCGTATGGTTTTGACCTATCAATCAATCGGTTCATTGAAAGTTGGTGAGTGTTTAGCACAACGCTAATTATTTGGTTAGACTTTGACTTGGCTTATGGTGCCACTATTCAACTAGTGTTCCTATCCCAATCAACTAGGTTACCTGTTTTACATTAATTTTTCTTAGTTTATTTCCTAGATTTGTCCACTGGTTTGTGATATCAGTTAACTAGTTTGTTTAGGATTTTTTTAGTAAATTTTCTTAGGGTTGAATTCCTTGCTTGGCCTTTAATGTTCTTAAATCATGATTAAAATGGAAAAATTTGGCTTAAGTGTGGATATATGATGTGTGATTAAGTATTGTCCTTGAATGAGATAGTATTGATTAAAGTTGAATATAATGGAAAAGTTGTGTTGGCTATCAATATTGTGTCAGTTAGTATTTTTAGTCTACCTTACCTTTGAATTGTGTTAACTATCTATATGGGGTTAGTTGGTGGTTTCACCCACCTTTAATTGAGTTGTGTTTGCTATCTATATTAGGGCAGTTGTTGGTAGATAGTCCACCCGCATTATTTTATAAGCTATGCTAATTATCTATATTGGATTAGATTATGGTAGATAATCCACTGATTTGAGCATAGAATATGGCTATAGTATTCTATATGAGTTGACCATGTGATTACTAGGTGTTTGAGTATTTGTGATAGCATGTGATATGTTTTCATGATTTACCATCGTCATGCCATACCTTATGTGATGCATGTTGCCTCTATAAGGGATGTCTTATTTACTTGTATACCAACATACTAATATTACACTCGCAGGTGGCTTGTTGTAGGTATCCGATGAGGATGATATTGATCAATATGCTAATATATCTAGGCAAGAGCAATGCATTTTGGATTGGGACTTAGAGTATGAGCTATTCGGTGGTGCCTTAGGATATTTCAGACTTTTGTGTTCCATTTTCCTTTTTAAATGTATCTTTTTTAGAGTTGATCCTCACAACTTATTACTTATATTATTACCACTTCCATTTATCTCTTTTTCATGACATATTTGTGACCTATTTTTACCTCATCTTTGTATGAGAAAGAACGATTACCGGACTCATGTTATGAGAAACAGTTGCACCTATATTTTGGTGTTCACTTCTACAAATCTATATTTTTCAACAAACATTTTTGGCTTAAAATTTGGGGTGTTATATGTATATTTTTTAATCTTTCTCCAATTATTCTTAGGAATATAAATAAGGTGGGTATCTCTATTCCCATATCCATACTCGATAAAAAAAAATTTGTACCTGAATCTACATCTATATTTGATCTAGTATCCACTAAAACGCGCGCGTATGCACACACACACACACATATCCATCGCATATCTATTACCCAACATATAACTTGTTTATCTATTTAAATTATCCAATTGATATTATCTTACAGACAAATTCATTATCTGACAGATAAATCCAATAAACATTTAAATTACTCATTTCTTTACAAATATACATACCAAACAACCTTTCAAACACCAAAAGGAACAATTTCAATTAAACAACTTGTCGTTTCAACAACATTCCTCAAGTTTCAAACCTATAGCTTACATGGTTGTCAATTTTAAATTATCTAGCTAGTCTCAGACCATCTAATTCATACTTATCATACAGGTAAATTAATGGAGTATATGTTATCAAAAGTGCTGCCTTAGTCATTTGATAGCTTAGTTTGTTACCTAATACATGCAAGTGCAACCGGCTACAAGTCTAAAAATCAAAATTCAATTGTGAAAAGTTATAACAAAATGTAAATCTAATTCAAAATTTAAAAGATAAGCAACCTTACATTCACAAGAAGAGTCCAACGGTGACAAATGAGCAACTGACAGACGAGCAACCAACTAGACGATAGAGTAGGCATGAAGGAGACATCAGTCACGACATGACAGACGATAAAGCAGATGACAAAGAAAAGGTAGCCAAGTAGGAATGTAAATGAGGTGGGTAAATCTGTACCCATATCTCTACCGATAAAACAAAAATTCATACCAAAATCTATATCCGCATTTGAATATGTATCCATTAACATATTCATATCCGTATTTATTAGATATCTATTACCAGACGAATAATTCATTTATCCATTAACAAACCTTATCCAACAAACCAATCTATTACTCGGTAGATAAATCCATTTAAGTTTAAACTAAATGTTAATTTTAGCCTTAATATTATACTATATTTATTTTAAAATTAAAGATAAAATAATAATTATATATTAGATAATGGATACAGATATAAATATATGTATGGGTATGAATATGAATACCTTTTATCTATATTCGAACCCAATAAATATTTTCTTGTCTCCTTCGTATATATACCTATATTTATTTAATTATCTATCTAACTTTTGAATAAAATCATTTCTATTTATATCCCTAAATTTGAGATGTCTTAGATCCAAGTGAAAAATGAAAATGATTAGGGTAAGGAGCTAGGTTGTGCACATCTCATACAAGAGGGTAGGGTTGAAAATTAAAAAATGACAATTTCTACCTTAATATTTAGAGATAACAATTAGATGATTTTTACCCTAAATTCTATGTGTTAGATATGTAAATGAATATGGATAAACGAATACAAAAAAAGAAGAGAAAAATCTACCGAATTTGAATATAATTAAAAAAAATTCAAATTCATACCCATATCCGCATCCATTTATTCGATATAAAATTACATTTTTACTCTCATTTATATAACCTTAAATTATTTTCTAAGGCTAAAAGTAAAGATATAATTAAAATTTAACATTCTAAATATATAATTCTAATATTAAATAATTTTTACTTTAAACTTGATAAATTATACCCAAAACCTGATAGACTTTAACCAATAAATATATAAACAGACATAAATATAAATATAAAGAAGGAAAAAAAAACTCACCAGATTTAAATACAGATATAATTATATATTTTTTTATCAGATTTAGATAACAGATAAAAAATATCCGATCTGGAATTATATTTCTTCCATATTACAATCCCCTTTGTTTGAGTTGAAGGAATCCACAAGCAAATTCGCATCTGGAGCAAAATATGTAGCAGCTAGTTAACGCTCACAACCCATAGCGGCACTAAAAAAGCAGACGGATCCAACCAAGCTAAAATTTCCACGCGCTGAAAGCTTCTCAGTTAACGGAGGCTTTGTAATTATACTGTTATGGAGATCAATCACGTGCCTGCCATCCCTCATCCGCTGTAAAGCTCAAGCACAGGATGGTAACTGGCGAGGGATATCAAACGAAGAAAGAACATCATAAACTACACAATAGAATACATTCGAGCATCAGCACTAGAGATCTTTAAATCCAAATTGGGTGCAAAAACGTCCTAGATTCTTATGTTAAACTATTGGCTGTCGGACTCATTTCCTGAGTCATCATTCACGGGCTGTGCACTCTTATTATAGCCTCCCATCTCATCCTTGTACCGTTTTTTATCCGCGCGGGCTTTTGCTTCGTATGGTTCTTTTTCCTCGGCTGCAGTAAAAGTAGTCACATCACCGTCAACAATAATTGCCAAAATAGAAGCAAAAAGAACACTCATCTAATCCATTTCAAAGGCAAGTTGTGTGTTTTCCATCAAAATGACATGGCCATACCTGACATGTTTCTCCACCTGTCCCCAAGGACCTTCCCTACGTCTAGGAAAGCGATACCTGGGTTATCTTTCTTGACATTCTGCAATGAAATGGTAAGAAAGCAGTGAATAGGGTAACTTTATAAAAACTAGCGCCCCCCCCCCCCCAAAGAGAATAAAACAATAAAAACAGACATGTTATGAAACACTTAACTACCAATCATACATTCCCTCTACTTCTGAAACAACAAAAAAGCAGAAGTCAAAACAGAAGGGAAGAAGTAAAATGAAGCACAAGCCGCACAGAGAAAGAAAGTAATTTAACCATCTGTACAATCACTCCATCACCTCTTCACCCATCCATCTGCCATGGCAGAAAAGGTCCCGTATGGTAAATGGAAATGACAGTGGCTCAATCGATAATTTATTGTAACTTGCATTTTGTTTCCCAACGAAAATCTTCAGAGATAAAGATTTTTGGCAACAGATACGGTAGAGCAACAAAGGGACATGGGTGGTGGAATGCTGAAGAAATGATTTACCGGATGGTTAGCTCATCTTTTACTAGACAGACTGTCATTGGTGGTAGCTTTTTTGACAGGTAGTTAGATGGACTAACCCAAATAGTTATCGAGGGGCAAGAAAATTGTCGTCCTTCAATAATCACCATTAGCCCCAGATCTAACAGAAGAAACTGGATTATCAATCATCAACTCATCTCAAACTCTGTTCATAAGATATTTAATAGAGCAACATCATATAGAAGAGAAGGATAGGCTGACTTCAAAGTGGAATCAATTAAAGGAGCCTCGATTCCCCTTCTAAGTGAACTTCATTCAAGAAAAGGATAGCTCCCATTGACTCATAAGCAAGAAATCAACCTATTTTTCAGGGTCTAGAAAATAACAAATCTAAATGATTCATTCCCAAATAATGACACATTGTTACGGGCCGTATCGAAAAGCCCACATTGAGGTTTCATCGGTCCCGGAATAGTCTAGAATATCATTGTATCATCTAGATAAGTATGGAGAGATGTATAGAGTTCTACACTCTCCTAGACGGTTCTAGAAAGTTCCAGAGGAGGATGTCTCTAGATCATTCTCCTTTTGTGTAGATGTGTATGGATAATTCTAGAAACCTTAATGAACTATTCTAGAACCCATAATGGACTTATTGGGCCATTCTAGAGAAATCCATTAGGCCCGTATCTAGAATCTTCCTGGGAGAGGGGAAGTGGTGGATCCTCTCCTATAAATAGAGGATAGAAGCATTTGAGGATTATCCCACAAGAGTTGTATTCAGAGCTTCTCTCTCTATAATACAATCTCCCTTCTTCTCTCTAAAAGTTCTCTCTTGAGCAGTTTGGTGTGGTAGTCTAAGAGGCATCCCTAGCCTAAGTGTTGAGTACACTTGAAGAGGAAGGCTGACTTAGTCTCTTAAGGAGTGAGAAAAGACTAAGGCTGCACGTAGCCAGACTTGACAAATAAGTCGGTACGTGACAACATGCTTCTATTACATGCAAAAATGAGTGTACTCCTTTACATCACTTCACTTCATTTGAACTGAGGTTCTGAGCCCATTTTTTGTGCAAAATCCAATTCAAAACTCAGACACACTGTGCATCATTCTTTCTACACATGTATGACTTCAATTTTCTAAGATGAAAAAGTATCCAATCCTTACCACAAAATGTATCAAACTTTAATTTTAAGACTTTTTTGTTCAGTTTCATTATTATCATAGATCTCTTACAAATTGTCAAGACAAATATCCATATGCACGAAAAAAATCCAAGAAAAAAGGAGGCACTCTAGTCCAATGGCCCATGCATAGTATGACTCACTTTAAATGTTTTATGTAGACTACCAAACATGATACATTGGGATAGAAACATCTGTGTCACTAGCGATACAAATCATTTTTGTGCATCAGTTCATCATCAGTTGCCTTACCTCTCTTTCGGCCTGAGAGAAAAACATGAAACCAGACAATGCTCTCTTAGGTGCATTTGGGTCTTTCTTCTTTTTTTGTTTTCTTTTCTTTGCTCCATCATCTTCCTTCTCTTTGCCCTTCTTCTTAATTGAGGCCTTCAACCCTGCAGGATCCTTCTTTTCTTTCTTGGCCGGCCTCTGCATTCAAGTATACATCAAATTCACCTAAGAGCAAATGAAAAAAATTCAGACAATATATCTAGAGATGAACATGTACGGTACCTCATCACCCCCGCTATCTCTAGCATCAGACTGCTCTCCTTCCGAGTCATCAGTCGGAGATCCACTATCGTCCATGTCAGCAACAAAATCTTCATCCTGAGAAGAGAGTTTCATATTTTTGAAGAGATCAGGAAATATACAGCATTGTCTAACTGCTAACAGAGAACAAAATTTCTGCATATCTTTCAAGGCATTTCATACCTCCTCATCACTTTCATCTACAGCTAGATTCTTAATCCGCTCAAGATGAGGATCAACAGCATCATCATCACTGTTCTGGAGAACGGCAGCAACACCATCTGTACCACGAACACCGCCCAAGTTCATAATTTTCAAGCCCTTTGAGCTGCACAAGCAACCAACTATCAATACCCAATTCAAACCAGCTGGTGAGAGTAATTCTACTTAAAATATATAACTCAAAACAACCTGATGAAATCAAAAAGATTATGATATTCATTTCTCTGGACATTGCGGAAAAGATGTTCTTGTTCTGTCTTCAGTCTGATAAGAAGGTCAAAGTAATGCATATTGGACCCTCCAGCAGCATGCCTCTCAAACTCCACATAATCAATCTAGACGGAGACAAAAAGTAATTAGTCAGTACGACAAAAGATTATACAGTTTGAAAGTATCAGTCTGTCAGCATATTTGCAGATTAATGTAAAATTAATGATATTTGAATACAGTACCTCCTCATGTAGAATAAGGGTTGGCGGCTTAGGTAAGAAGAAAAAGCTCTTTTCAAGAGGGTAGAGGACACCATCTTCAGCCTTCAATGATGATTTCACTGCATAACCATCTTGGCAGCTACGGAATTTTCCTGGTCTCGTGACCTTGGAACCAGATAAAGCTCGCAGTATGTTTGTAAATACATCATGAATGAGCCCCTAAAAGAAAATAGTTGGTTAAATACAATTTAAGACAATGCTAAGATGCAACTCAAGAAATCAGTACAATTACACACCTCAACATATGCAGCCAGGGTTCCCTAGTTCTATACATGGAAAGATGAAAAGTAGAATTTGAATAAATTAAGAGCAACATAGTAAAGGGTCACCTCTATACTAAGCCAAACCCTCGATCTCGAATCACATACTACAAAAGTAATACTAAGACAACGTACTTCAAGTCTTCTACTCGTTCTAACCCAGGGAAAAAAATGCATGAAGAATATCAAAACATAAAAGGGCAGATACTAAAAGTATCACCTTATAAGATGGCTCCAACTTATCCTTGTACTTGGTATTCAGAAGTTCTTCACTTATGGACAAGGTGCTTTCAACAACATAGTCTGTCTCAAACTATTCAGCAAAATACATATGAGTGTCAGGAAACAAATAGAAAAAAGAAAATGGGTACAGTAGTGCATCACATCAAGCTACCTGCATCACAATATGTGGGTACAATGTCTGCCCTTTGCGGATTGGTGGATCAAGTGTAATAACAACAAATGTATGTGGTTGGTTTGACTGCAAATAGAAGACAACCATCAAAAGCATTGTCCACAACTAATTAAAATGGACAATTGAAACTAGTTTACGTAAACACTGAATTCAGGAAGAAAGAAACCTTGGGCAGGCAGAAAAGGCGAACAATACTGCTGTACTGAATTTTAAAATCATTGGCCTGCCCTTGAAGCCGCAAGAATGATAGGTGAAGTTCGACACTATAACGACCCCTGCATGAAAAATGTTTCTCCATGAGTTTCTAATGTGCTCACCAAAATGTACAAAACACATGCAATATAATGTGAAAATAGGCAAATGCAAAAGGCTAGCATCTAAGTAGCTAAACAATGGCGGCAACCACAAGTTCAACCAACTGACTAAGCCATCTTAGTTGGCGTTGGGATAACAATTTTTTTCCATCCCAAAACACAACAAATCAGTTGCAAGTTTTACAACTTTTTGTATTAGTAAGTCCACCGTCCCAATATAGACAAAGAACTATCACAATACCCAATAGCCAAATGGCAAGAGCTTTCCAAACCAAGCGTTAAACCAAACCACATATTGCCACCTCAAGAATATTACAATTCTTACTCAATTCAGTGTAATCCAGCAAGAATTAATCTCAACTAGAGTCAATTCGCAAACTGTTGCCTTGAACAGCAATCCTCGTTACCTTCATATAAATTACCTCCTAGTTTGTCCTTCAGATTTATTCTAACCATGAACATCATAAAGCTAACATTTCATTTCACCAAAATTTATAATATGTTTCATGCTCAGCATCCTGATCCTCAACATCCGGAACACCACTCGTTTTCTTCATATAAATTACCTCCTAGTTTGTCCTTCAGATTTATTCTAAGTTTCTAACGATGAATATCATAGAGCTAACATTTCATTTCACCAACATTTATAATATGTTTCATGCTCAACATCCTGATCCTCAAAGCAAGAACGAATTATCTATAGTAAATTAATGGATGAAATTAGAAGCCTTATATATACCTGGGAGTAAGAATCGCGATGCCCTCAAATGTAACAACAGCTTCTTCAGCATCTACATCTGCCATTGACATAATTCTGTCATAGAAAATCTGAAACAAATTTCATTTCTCAAATTAGCAGATATTTGGTAGATGCTTCATAAAAATGTGTTGAAATTATAAAATAGAATAAAATAAAAATGCTCACTTGAGCTGGAGGGTGGTTTTCATCACCAACAAATTGAGTGTTTGAATTAGGTACATGGAAGCTTATCTCCATAAGTGAATCTTTCTGTAATCAAGAAAAAGTGAAGGCTAGGTAAGCAGACACAAAGAGATCCAGTCTGATAGCTACAAAAGGCAGAATCTATGAAATCACATCTTCAAATAAAAACTAACCTCATTGGCACCAGTAGTATCATCCACATGGAACTCCAAGAGTACATCATTTTTACCCTGCATCTGAGTTTGTGACACATCGGCTAATGACACCTCAAAGGCTTGCTTGTTGGCAACCATAAAAGTCAGCATATTCCCTGCATGAACAAAACAACTACAGTTAACTCACATGTAACAGTACACAGTACATAGAGTTGAACCAAAAGGTACCAAATCAATGAGATTGCAGAAACTCTCTCAGAAAGAACTACAAAAGCATGATATAACAGTCGGTGTTGATTTCCACCAGGAAATGGGTAGCAGCAACATTACCAAGAGTATAGACCAATTTAAGAAAGGGAAAAAAAATACTTCCCTAATCCAAGCCGTATGCAGTATTATGATAGAATTTATAAATATATACTAATCTTCTTTATCATAAACCTTGACACTTCCCTTTATGGTGTATTACCGCAAGGAAAGTGCAGACAAAATGGAAGTGTATTGTTAGCTGAATTATACAGCAATATTGCAGCAAAGATTTTTTCTTTTCAATATCATCTATAATCAGAGGGCAGTCAGTAGTCACGAGACTGTTCTAAGTTTCTAAAACTTCTAGTTCATCAGAAATATATAAGCTTCAAAATCTTTAGTAACCAGAACTAAATATCTTAATTACTTTTTCCTCTCCTGCATCCACTAGTGCCCATAAGAGCAACTGAATTGTGTCATCAATAACACCTACCATAGTTTGGATTGCAAAGGAAACAAAAACAAGATAAAGAAACAAATCCCAGCACAAGGGTCATCTGGATAACTCAATCATCACCATAGAACTCTAACAAATTAGGGAGAGGGAAGTCTGAAAGAAAAAGTAAAAAAAAAAATGCAGAAGAGAGCAGTGAACAGACCATTGAAATCTACATCTCCCCAGTTGTGCCCACTGACAGACATCGGTTTCTCTTCCAGCAACAGTCCACAATTATGAAAAAAGTTTGTCAAAGTAGATATATCCTGAAACATAACATCAAACAAAAGGTCAGAACACATAGGTCTCTGCATATGTTGACCATCCACAAAGTGCACTTAGTTCCATGGAATAAAGAATGAACAACCACCTTCATACAGTTAAGATTTTACAGTGTGCATACAATGTAATCGCCTAAATAGACTACAGTCTATAACTGCTCAAATAAAAATAACAAATAAGGAGGCAATAAGAGTTACAGAGAGGACAAGCTAAATCTGCATATATTTTTAAGAGTTTGATCCTTGGTCTTTACACCATTAAAAGATAAACCAGGCATTTGGTTTGATAGCAAGAAGCTGTCCTCGTAGTTAGTGAGGTACATGAAGATGAGCCAAAGCCTGCAGGAGTTACAGTATGCGTGACACTAATCAAAGTAGGCCACACCAATTTCCAAAATAAATAAATTAACAGCAGCAGCCTTCTTCGTATGACAGTGACTATAAGGACATGATCAAGGGTAGTACCCAGCAAGAAAAATCCATCTTTTAACTATATGCAAGATATAATTAGTCCTCCACCAATATTAAGTCTATATTGCCGTCATTTAACCTTTTCAGTTGACAAAATTCAACAAAATGTACATTCATATACTGAGAACATAATGATTTTGGACTGATTGACTGGCCAGAGTTGACAAAAGCTTTGTATTCTTCATAATCAACCCAAAAAGATTCAGTTCCTTTTTTAACTTTGAACTATTTTATCATAAACATCCCGTAAATACCTATTACAGACCAAAGACCAAAGAGTTGTCAATCTAGCAGTAGTCAAGACTAACGTGTTTAGTTACAGTCCCAAGTCCTGATTCCATCAAGGATCAAGCTGTATTTGTCTGTCGGACACAGTCTCTCTTATAGAAACAAGCTCATGTATATCATGATTTCCCCAAACCTGTAAAAGGACGACATTCAGGCTAGAGCTCATTTAGTATTGGGGTAATATAAGAGAAAAGGTTACCTGTATTTTATGTGATCAAATAGTCAATTTGAGTTGAAATATTTTTTTCCAAAAAATACACATTTTAAGCCTTTGGGTTGGACTAAAATGGATATTTCTTTAAAAATATTTTTGTCATTTCTAAATAAACTATTTAAGATGTGTAAAATTTGGGGATATACTTTCCATCCTGATTACCATCAGACCAAATGTGGACTAGGTGTAACCCTTTCAAATACTATCATTATGATTGGCAACTACTCCACGTTCACAAAACTGATTGAATTACTGGCAACAAGAAGAGACACACAATAAAGAAAAGCGGCACAAAGAAAAAATAAGGAAGCAAACCTGATCACGGAACCCAATGAACTTGTAATATAGACCATCTTTGCTACGAATCCCTAGTTGATTTGTCCTAGGCACCTTCATCCAAAATATCTTAGCAATGTCACTTTTGTCAACTTGAATGGCCTTGCCACCTCCCTGCTTCTTCCATAAGATCCCACCAGAATTAACCCTCAGTTGACCAGGATTCTGCAGTTCACAACAGCATCATGGTATTTATGACATGGTCCACTCACAATATTGCATGGTGCTAAGGGAGTAGAAGCAAATTACTGTACATACACTTGGAATAGGCAGCAAAATGGATAACCACTAGAAAAAAGCTTGTATGAGAAATATCCACTTACAGTATGAAAGTGACGTATTTGATTAAGCACAGAGTAAATATTGATTAGATTTCAGTGATCATCAAAATGAGGGAACAAAAAGCAATGCGAAGGACCAGTTATTCTGGAGTTCATGGATGTCTGCATCTAAGAATGAGTGAGAAAGAGTAAAAGTGCGACAAGTAAAGACGAACACCAGAGTCATTCGAAAATAAAAAGAAAACTATGTATGATCATAATCTGGAAAATAGGATGCATTCTCATTCATCCAATGATAGGAGGACAGGTTATCAGCTGAACAGCATTCAACCACAGCATTAGCTCCCTTGAACTTAGCAAATTAAAAACACATCAACCAAACGCAATTTTTGAGCAGCACTACCCAAATGGAAAGAAATAAAAACACAATAAAAAAAGAGAAAAGAACTAATGCCGTAAAGCTGCGTCTGCCCTCAAGGTAACGAATTTATATCGTGAAAAGGATAAACACTGGGATAAATCATGTTTCAGGAACAGAAATATATGAATCCCAACTCAAATTACACAAATATGAATTTCGAAGAAAAAACTGCATCATTCAAGTGCGTGCCTATCAAAGCCTAAAAACCCTTCAATTCCTAAATTATTTTTTCCTCCAAAACCTCAACAAAACCCTCTTTACAACTCTCAAAAGGAAAAGACCCTAAAAACAATTCGTCGCCTAAAAATTGCAAACAGATGTTGCATGTCGACTTAAACTCCATACAAATTTAATCTCAAATTAAGCACCAAATGTGAACTCCATACAAAACCCTAAGAGGAATCGCAATACATCGAGAAGATATAACTGAAACAAACTTAGGGTTAGGGTTTAGCTAGAACAAAAGGCTACTGGAATAAAAGGAAAGAGGTAACAAAATAGAAGAAACAGTAAATGACTTACAGTGCCACCACGACCACCAAGAGAAATGTTACTGAATAGGTGCCCGGCGTCCGCCATGATTGGCGACCAAGAGAACCAAACGAGAAGCAGAGAAAGCAGAGAAAGATGAGAAAGATGGAGCGGAGGTAGGTGGAAGAGAGATTATTGTTTGTCAGGTGGAGCGAGTTTCCGTTGCTTCTATGCTGCAAATGGATTGCGGAGAACGTAGTCCTGGACCTCCTGGTTACCAAGTTGAGTCGGTTTAAGGCGGGAACGGGGATTTCCGGTCGAGGATTTCGTACTCTTGTCCGTCTTGCGCCCAACTTTACCGGGCTTATCCTTCGTGTCCCTTGCAAATTGTCAGCTTTGCTTAGTTGCTTTTGATAATACTATTTCTAATTTAAAACTGAATTTCTAATTTTCATTGTTTAGAATAAACTGAAAAGGTAATAGTCAGATTTATGTTGAGTTTCTAAAAATCAATAAATTAGATGAAAGTCATAATTCTTATAAGTTTTCATAGAATTTATATTTATTCATTTTTTTAAATAAAAATGAACATCCATCTCTTGTATCTTTATTTATAGCAAATATAATATCTCCTTGGAATTTCAATTACCCAAATTTTATAATTGAAACAATTCTTCAAGGATCAAGGTTCAGCTGAGGTTATTCGTTCATTTGCTAAACAAACTACTAGATGTATAAGAGGCAATGAAATTGATAAGCAACATGAAGTTGTATTATATTTATTAGGTTTACCATATTACTTGTTCTTTCTTTGAAGATTTAATAAGGCATAGTTTGATCATTTTGTAACCAAAAATTTATGCTTCTTACATAATAGTATAATTTTACATGTGAACACTCAACAAAAAAATAATAATTAGAAAATAAAATCCATTTTTCATAAATTTAAGGTATTGCAAATAATTTATATCTACCGGAAAACAACATTCCTTATTGTAGTTCTTTAGAGAAAACTAGTAACATTTTCCTGTGCAATGGACAGGTAGAGTTTTACATATTATGATAATAAATTTTAAAATAGTAAATACGAAAAATAATATAAAAAGTAACAAAATTTTAAAAAGACATTATGGTTAATATAAAGGATAAAATACTAGGAGAAAAATAAAATAACAAAGTAATACACTATATATAGAAATAACAAATACAAAATATATGTAACAAATGATTGAAAAAGAAAATACATGATATAACTAGATATTTTGGAATAGTTCCTTAAAGACGCCATTTATTATGGATGTACTTTCTTTTCCATTGTTGTCGCATATCAATATTCGAAGTCCGTTACGATGTGTAACTTTTGACACTGTAACGTACAACTGACTGTGACATTTATCATATTCAGAAAGGGCGATGAATTTGGGTGTTGATTGTATAAGTACTTATAATGCATTTATCATATTAACAAAAGGATATGAAGAAATGAACATTGATAAAAGGAGGATTAGAATGTATCAATTGTTTGGGTTTTCTATATTACCCAATTAATATGCATTTATTGCTAGTAAAGGGAGTATTTATAATGCAGATATTACGTTAGATTTTCATTTACCATATCAATGGTGTTCGGTGTTCCAATGTTATTCAATTAATATGCATTTATCATATTAATAAAGAGAGATGAAGAAATGCAAACTTATAAATGAATGAGGATAATAAAGCAATTGTTTAGTGGTTTCTATGTTACTCAATTAATATGCAATCATCATATTAATGGCTGGAGATAAAAATCAATGTAGTTTGGTTATGTTATTAATTGATGATAATTCATTTTCCTTTGTTGTTAATATACAAAAACTGCAAATTGCAAAGGTTACTAATAAATTAAATAAGAAGACGGCGTAATCGAAGCAATAAGCAAAATACGAAGTAATCGGCCAATGAGTTGACGGTGATAATTAGCAATAATAGGTGATGGTGATAATTAGCCATTAGCAATAATAGGTATATTTTAGACAGGAAAATTTATATATATATTACCTGCCAAACAACTTTGTTTTTATATAATTATAGATAATGATATTTATTATTTTATTTTATTTTTATATAAATGCATTTTCTTATGCTCCTCCACTGAAGATATTTCCATAGATTATGTAAGAGTTATATTTTTAATTTTATTACACAAAAAGGGATGTAAAAACATGTTTACTTTCGAAATGTTAAACCACAAAAAAAAAACATGCAACTTAAAAAACTATTAACAAATCACATCAAGTATGAAAATTATTTCAATCATCTAAGACTTCATTTCATTCGTAAAATATGATTGTCTTCCCTTTTCACTAAAATAATAATAAAATAATAACTTTTGCCTTTATTTTAAATTAAATGATCAATTCTTACTGTTTCTACTCATGATCACAGCCTTACCTCTACTTTCTTTCCATCTCCCACTCTTTGATTTTACATAAGCGTCGTTTTATCAATTTAATTTTGGTTACAAATAATTATCCTTTTACATATACAAGATAAAATATAAATTATTTTCCTACTTTACATTTTAATATTAATTACTTGTAATCTTTCATGTATCTATCTATATCTTTTTTCACGGATAATTATTATTTTCAATGATGTTTTTAATAAAGATAATTTAGTCATTTATATATATATATATATATATATATATATTATGTATTAAAAGTTAAAACAGCACATTGTATAAAATAGAAGGCAATATGTTATTGTCTAATAATTATGGACACAATTGTGTGAGGTTCATTGAATTTAGATCAAAGACAATTAGTTGTTTTATTATTTTTCACAAAAAATAAATTTTATGATCATTAAAGTCCACATGTTTTTTAACTATGAAATATGAAACATTGGAATGATGATTTAAAACAATGTTTATAGTTATTTTTTTTTTCCTAATATTGTCTACTTGGGAGTGATATATGCTTTTCTTATGGTAAAATTGAATTTATGATCTAGTATTGTACTGAAATGAGATATGAGATAACTAAGCAATGGATTTTGTATTATAACAATTATAATTGTATAATCGTCTCTAATCTATCTGTGTATTTATCTCTTTTTGTTCCTGCCATCATTCTTGCTAGCAAAGTCCAATAATTAAGAGAAAAGTATTTTCTCTATTTACTAGGAGCCTCTTTTTTTATTTTCACACTTAAATATATTTTTTTCATTTATTTTTTGTCGATCTGATTCGGGGAAAAAATAAAATAAAATATATAATTATCATTACCATTATTTGAAGGAAGATAATATATATATATATATATTACATAAAATTGCTTTTTCTATTAGGAAAATGAAGTGGGGAGAATAGGTCCATACTCTCATAATTATTGAAGGTCGAGGTAATCATACAGCAAAACTGAGATTTCTAATAGACAAAGGGTGCATAGGATTTCATTAATTCTGAAGTCAAATACGTTACAGTTATTCGTTTTACATACTGTGCATAAAAGGAGAAAGACTGTTATTCTGCAGGGGAAAGGTTCCCATGTAATTATATAAATTGTAGTTTGTCTTTTGCTCCAGAAATGCAATGATGTATTTCAATCATTCATGTGACGCCTTAGAGCCTTTCTCGCCAAGGGAGTAGACAGGATGACATAGCTCCATCTCTCTATTTGTCCTGAAATTTTGCAGAAAATGTATTCAGCATTACCATTATAATCTGTCTGAGATCATCTCTTTATCCACAAGCAATCTGCCAACAATAATAAAACATAGATGACAGGAAAGGAATATCTGTTGTGTTAAACCTTGACAACGAAGAGAATGCTGCCATCGGCAACTTGCTGGCCAGGAGCAACTTTAAGCCCACGGACAAAGCCAGAAGAGGGCGACTTCACAACATGCTGTGACATGAAACAAAACAGATAATAACCCAACTCAGGAAAACATCATAGGAGCAATGTCATGATGCAGAGAAAACAGACCTCCATTTTCATGGCCTCTAAGACTAAAACAGGCTGCCCTGCCACCACTTTGGCTCCATCTTCTTGAAGGACCTTGACAACTAAACCAGCCATGGGTGCTACCACTGTCCCGGGAGAATGAGTAGCTGCTTCTACTCTAGAAGGCAGATCTAGTGCTTCATCTTCTCCGGAGAACTCAAGCCCAACCTTTTGTCTAAAATGGTGGTGATGTGAACCATGCCAAATATGCAAATGTTTTACAGGGCCCTGTCAACAGACATAAGAAATTTTGATTTATATATAGACAGACAGACAGACAAAATATTAGAAATTGAACAATGTAAATAAAGACATGGATGAGCAAGCATGCAAGACTGCATGTGCAACTATCAAAACTAGATATTAAGCATGCATTAGAGGTGAACAAGAACAACAACCGCCATCCAGTACAAATTCCGCTTGAAGTAGGGTATGGAGAGGTCCAGGGACATTATATATTCAGCCTTACAAAAACTAGCGTGATGCTAGTAACGAATTGTTTCCTATAAACCCACAAAAAGCTGTTCAAAGAACTACTTGTGAGTAAAAAGGATGATTAAGTAGCAATGGAATGAAAATATTTCTAGCATAGGTGGAAAAAAATAGAAATACAAGTCAAATCTTAATATTTATAGAAACGTCATAATAGCAAAATAGCGCATAAACAAAAATATAGGCTTTAAAACAATACAGATTGTACAAACCATGACTAACGACACCATACAAGAGACAAGAACAGCAACAAGTATGAAACAAGCTAGATAAATAGAGGTAGAAAGATGAAACAACGCACACTGAGAAAACTGGATATTATTAGCACAAAACAAACCTAATATAAAGGATGCATCAGGACTAATCTCCAAGGTTAGGACGAAATAATCATCTATTTAACGGTCTGATACACAAATCTTCAAGTACAACTTCTTATCATGGAATAATATAGCATTCGATACACTGATATATATTGGATTTTTAGGTTGCTGATACGCAATGTAAAAATGAAATCACATGCATATCAACCAACACAGTACGTTTCGGCTAAAAATGTTTTGATGGTATTTGCTGATAATTTTTGTGGAAAAATAATAAAAAATTATGCTGAAACATACAAAATATTATTCGTGACATCCCAATACCACAAGCGCGACCGCCATTTTATTCCCTACTTCCTATCCATGGACATGTCCTTGGTCAATCCTAGTAGAACCAAATCACCTCACCTCAATCCTTTGGTCTACTTGTCTCTCACAACCTCTTAATGGAATATTCTCGTCACTCCTTGCTGGACCATCTGATTGATATCGCACAGCATGACCAAACCACCAAATTCTTACCTTTTGCAACTTACCTTCAATAGTGGTCATCCTCACCTAATTTCTTGTATGGAGACAGCATCCAAAAATAAACAAGTAGTGATACCAAAAATAAGAAATGTTCCATATGTTGCTAGAAGAAACCCAAATCTCAAAGTATTAGTAAAGAACCCAAAAGGAAACAGGAGAATCAAGAAAGATGAGACGAGGAAAGTAATGAACTTATGTCACAACATAGAGCTGACACATCAACTGGCATGGTTAGATTGAGAACAGACGATGATAACATTCAAAATTTTGAAAGCTTTTATATTTGTCATTGCTCTATAGTTCATGACATGCAGAAAACCAGTCCTATAACCTAGTGACTATTGAACACTGAAATATAGTGATGTTCACACAAACTGCGTGGAATATAGGCTGAGACAGGGAAAAATAAAGTTGGCATCCACAGAAACATAGCACATCTTTTCTCTGCTCAATCATGCTCAGTAAAAGTCATTTCTTCGTTAGCCATGGCAAGGAATATCGCCGGAAGAAGTCGACCTCGACAGCAAAAAAAGGGTCCAGATCTTAGATCTCAAAAACACCTTCGAATGGATTGGCCAGCGAAAACTCTGATTTAAAACCTAGAACTATCATGGATGAGGAGGTGAGTATTGTGGGGAGAATCCTGCATACTCCACCTATGGAACCTGCCCCAAATTCTGAAATCAAGAAATCACCAGGAGAAATCAAGACCCAAGAAGACAACCCCCAAGAGATCCGAACTGATTTGAATCGCTCAAACTTAAGTTGGAGTGAAATTCTAATGCAAAACCGTTGGGAGCAATCTGTCCTTAATCTTACCTATTCTCCACTTATCATTGAGAATGGAGTTGTAAAAGCTAAATTGCAACCACAGGAACTTGCGAGAGAAGAGGAAAAATGGGCACACATGTTGATTGGGATGGTTGTTGGATATCCGCCTACTCTTGTTCAATTGAGAAAATTTGTTGAGGCTCAATGAACTTCAGTCTCCCCCCCCCCGGCGCAGATTTACCCACATGAGCAAGGCTTCTTCCTCTTCAGATTTCAATCTGAAATTGATTGTCTTACTATCCTTGAAAAGTCATTCTGGTCTTTTGGGGTACGCCCACTACTTCTGAAGAAATGGAACCCAACGCTGCCACTGGATGACACGAAATGGAGGAAGATGGCTCTCTGGATCACTTTCCCAGGACTCCCATTGACATTCTGGTCTGCAGACTCCTTAAGCAGAATTGGGAGTTGCCTGGGTGTGCCAATCTGTGCTGACATGATCACTGCTACTCGCAATAGAATATCATACCCACGGATTCTAGTAGAAATAGATGTTAGCAAACCAGTTGTGAACTCTGTTCTGATTGATAAACCTATGGGAACTAGAACTCAAAGAGTGAACTATGACTAGAGGCCTAAGTATTGCACCAAATGTGACAGAGCAGGACATGATACTGGACAATGCAAACCACCTGCTTCTCTATAAATTCGTAAAGATGAAAAAGTTTGGAGACCAAAAACTACTCAAGTGCGACAAAATAACCATGACATTAAACTTTTTCTACCAGACAAGGGTAAAGGCATCACGGAGGATGACACAAACCTGATGACTTACAAGGACACACTTAATGATTTGATCTTCCCTCCACTTACAATTGATCAAGGAAAAGCGGATACATCCTCTGAAGGAGGTCAGCCCTCTGTTATCAAATGAAGTTAGCTGCATAGAATATCAGAGGAGCTTGCTCTCCTCTGAAACAAAAGGAGCTATATAAACACATACCCTTTCTGTTCTTGGTATTATCGAAACAAGGTTAAAACATAGTAAAGTAGATGCAACACAAAAGAATAGCTCCACATTTCAGTTTTCACACAAATCATTCTTCTCACTATAATGGAAGAATAATGCTCCTATGGAACCCTACTATTATCTCCTTAACAGTCTTATCTGAAGCTGGGCAATATATTCATTGTTTAGTGAATGATTTACTGATCCAAACTAGTATTTTGGTGACCTTTGTATATGGGTATAATTTTGGAATTGAGAGACAACACCTCTGGTGTGGTTTAAAACATCTCAGTAAACAAGTAGATAGAGCTTGGATAATATTAGGTGATTTTAATGCCATCCTAACTGCTGCTGAGAAAATGGGTGGCCAGGTCCATCAAGGTGAAATTGATGATTTTGCTGCTTGTTTGCAAAGCTGTGGAGTTGGACCTATTCCTACAGTCGATCCACTCTTCACTTGGTCAAATAATCAACATCCTCCCCACAGAATTCAGTGCAAGCTTGATAGAGGTCTTGGTAACTAGCTTTTACTTCACAAATACCCTAATGCAGGAATCCAGGTTGTGGAGCACTGCCTCTCTAATCATGCCTGTCTTATTCTTACTAGCAAGCATGACGAGCATCAAGGGAAATAGCCTTTTAAATTCTACAATTATTGGACAAATCATGAAAAGTTTCTGCACACAATGAAGCAAACATGGGATACTCAGATAGAAGGCTCGAAGCAATTTCAAGTGGTGCAAAAACTCAAGAGATTGAAAGGGAAGTTAAAAACTTTTAATGCAACTCATTTTGACCATGTAACCCAAGAGGTTAGAAAGGCTAAAGAAGAATGGGAACAGATAAAAAAAATACGCTACAATCTGACCCCTATAATTTCCCTTTGCTGGATAAGGAGAAATAAGCCAAGAAGAGATGGTGGCACAGGTTACAAATTGAAGAACATTATCTTCAACAAAAGACTAAGATCAATTTTGTCAAGTTGGGGGATGGAAATAATGAATATTTCCATGCAAAGGTTAAGGAAAGGCATAGTATAAATTCCTTAACACATCTGCATAGCCTTAATGGTCACAAACTATTATCGTGGTCAGAAATAGAGAAAGAAATTACTGATATTTATAAAGGCCTATTTGGGAACTACTAGTGAAGTCTCCTCCACCCTGATCCAGAGGTGTTCAAGCAAGGGCTAACTCTCTCCACAGCAAGTAGACCGCACCTCTTAAAGCTGATTACAGAGTATGAAGTGAGGAAATCAACTTTTAGCATGGGTGATAATAAAGCTCTAGGTCTAGACGGGTACAATGCTCACTTCTTCAAAACAGCCTGGTGCATTGTAGGGGAAGACATTTATGAAGCATCAAGACAGTTCTAGAACAGAGGTTTTCCTTTTAAAAACCTTAAATAACACAAGTATCCACTTAGTGCCAAAAGTCCAGCATGCTACATACATCACAGAATATAGGCCCATTGCTTGTTGCAATGTGGTCTATAAAATTTTCTCAAAAGTGATTACTAATAAACTCATTGAAGTTCTTAGTGAAGTGGTTGGAGAATCCTAGTTTGCTTTTGCCTGGAAGATGGATAGGAGGTAACATTTTAATGGCATAGGAATTATTGAGGAAGTATAAAAGGAAAAACATAAGACACCGTATGATGATGAAAGTGGATTTGAAAAAGGCTTATGACACATTGGAGTGGCAGTTTATATAGACAGTGTTGTAGGGATTTGGCTTTCCATTTCACTTTGTCAATTTGATCATGCAGTGCCTTACAACAGTGAATTTCTCTCTAACCTTACAAGGCTCTCTGTGTAAACTTTTCCAAAGGAAGAGAGGGATACAACAAGGCAACCCTCTGTTCCCTTACCTGTCTGTCCTTGCTATAGAGTATCTAAATAGGTTGATGCGAACATTATGGAAGGAGAATGGGTTTAAAGGACATCTTGATTGCAAGAGGTTGAGAATGGTCAATATTTGTTTTGCAGATGATCTAGTCCTTTTCCGCAAAGGTCACTTGAAATCAGCTCAACTTATTAAGGAGAAATTGGATACATTTGCTACCATGTCAGGACTTAGTGCAAATCCACAGAAAAGCCGCATTTACTTTGGAGGAGTTCAAGCTGAGATCAAAATGCAGATTCTCCAGTACTTGATTATTATGAAGGTAAATTTCCTTTTAGGTACCTGGGAGTACCTTTGAGTAGCTCATCCTTGATTGCCACTCAACACCAACCTTTAATTGACAAAGTCACTCAGAAGTTAAAAGCCCAGACTCTAAAATACTTAAAGCTACGCTGGTAAGCTCCAAGTACTTCACTCCGTGATATTTGGTATCACAAATTTTTGGATGCAAGTCTTTATACTTCCTAAAGCTGTTGTGCACCAGCTGGACTCTATTTGCAGAGGGTTCTTCAGGAGTAATATGGAAGCAGGGAAGAGGAAAGCCCCAATTTCTTGGGCCAGAATTTGTCACCCCAAAGATGAAGGTGGATTAGGTATTCGACAATTGTTTCCTGGAATGCAGCTTGCTTATGCAAATATCTATGGAGGTTATAGGGGCAGAAATAAAGTCTTTGGGTCAAATGGATCCATGAAATATACTTAAGCAGATTAGACATTTGGCAAGCTGATATCGAAATGGATTCGTCATGGACACAAGACTCATTTTTAAAATGAGGGACTTACCTTAATATCCAATAGTGATAAGGGGAGATTCAGTGTTAGCAAAATGTACCAAATTTTGAGGCACAAAAGTGATAAGGTTATGTGGTATAACCTTGTTTGGATGTATCATGGAATGCTTAGACACAAACTTATCTGTTGGATGGCTTGCCACGAAGTGTTGCTAGTGAAGACCAAGCTTAAGACATGGCATGTTACTGACTCTGCAATTTGTGAAGTTTGTCAGTAGGATGATGAAGATCTCAATCATCTATTAGTTGTGTTCAATGGAGGATCCAGGTTACAAGAGGCAAACATGGACGTGCTGAAGTGTTGAGGATTGCTTTGCTGCTCTGATTTACAAGATTTGGATCAATAGAAATGAAGTTGTTTTCCAGCAGAAGCAACCTATCCTTGAGAGCATAAGTAAGCAGATTATCCAAGAGACTATCATAAGATGCAATCTTGTCAAGAATGAAAAACACAAAGTTTTTTGAAGTTTATAGATCATTGGAAGTAGTTGACAGGAGGCTAGGAGGTTGGGTGTCCTTTTGATTTGCTTGGGTATCTTTTTTTTGTATGGCATTTTGCATATAGATATAATGATGTACATATTGCTCATTTTGGTAGTAAATACCAAAAAAAAAAAGTCATTTCTTCCATCCTCCCAAGTCCCAGCTTCTCACTAAGTTGTCTCCAAGCCTTCATCTCACAAACTTTACTTTCTATTTGGTTTTAACACTACATGGCAAGAGGTAATGCCCTGCATTATCATAGATATCTAGCTGATGCAAATGTCATTCATCCAATATCACAACAAAATTTATCAACTAGATCTGACATAGACAACACTGTGGTATATACCTATGTAATTGCGAGACAGATATAGGTCAAAAATGATGTGTCCCTGTCTTATAATGGAGAATCAAAGAAGAGAAGAATACAAATGGAAAACAAGGATAGAAACTCAGCCTTCTGAAAGCAAATGAAAAGAAAGAAGGAAAGGTGGATTATCGTTGCATATATTTCAGCAGCATGTTGCTGACCTATGAGGCAAGTTCGAGATGGATTATTATGAATGGGCCCTAGGTTAAAGGATTACAAAAGAAAACGAGGACCCCTCCATTCTCCAGACAACTCAGATCACAAATTAAAGTCAGCAAACTTGAACTAAAAAATGAAATAAAATAGACACCCATAGGAATCCATCCCTGTTCAGAGACATGAGTATCTTAATTTGAGTGCAAGGATAAGCAGACACTATTACTAATCACCACAGCATTTTATAAGAGTATACTTCTGCACTTTTCCTATAGCACAGATGGCCAATGATCAGTTTTTATAAGCATTGAGTTTGAATACTTTTAGAAGCAAAAGCTATCCATGTGAAACATACCTCGTAATAGATAGCCAGTGTAACATTAACACTCAAACCATCAGCTTCAATCCTGAAATCCTGGTCAGTCAGCTGTGTGACTTTAACTTTCTTTCCAGGTACACCGCCTTCTCCAGCCTGCAACTATGAGCATATTAAGCCTCTAAACCCCTCACATGAACATGAGAAGGAAGGGAGAGAGAGAGAGAGAGAGAAATCAGTGAGTGAACGTAAATTGAAGCTAATGTAAGCATACCTCAACAAGATAGCTCCCGTTGCGCTCATAAGTAACAACCAACTTCACAGGCACGAAGCCACCATTAGTGTCATAGCCATTCTCCCACTCGAGTTCCAGCTCACGTTTGGCACAATAGTTGATTCTGAATGGGGGGTGAGAATACCACATTGAGAGCTGGCTCCCACTTCCTATTCAGTTTTGCACTGGTAAAATCAGAAAACTAAGCGCACTGCAAGCCAGATAATGTAGAAAAAGGCACAGCAAGGAATTTAACCTTGATGGCTTTCCTTTGTTACAGAATGTTCCATTTTGCAGAGACACGCTGCTGTAAAGGAGGCACCAAGTGCAGCGTCTTCATATACTTCCTTGTCCAGCAAACCGGTACTTGGATCAGCAAACAGCACATCCTTATAAAGCTCAATGAAATGAGTTTCAACTTGGCCACTTGCAAAAGCCCAATGGTTGGCCAATTTGGATAGAAAATTGATATTGGTTGGCAAACCTGCAACCTGCACAAAAAGCATGGTGCTCACAAATATGAATAGGCATGGTGCTCGAGAATATGAATATGAATAGCTCAAAGTCCTTTCTGAGTACAAAAATGATAACCTTACAACTAACTTTTTTCACAGCTTATTTCCAGCTATCTCACAGAGTATAAGTTCCATATATAGAATTACTGTATATTAGACACATTGTGAGTGTTGTAAAAAGGTTGTAGAAGAGTAGTTGTAAGCATAGCATTACTCTTCTAAGCAAATTGCACGTCAATTGACATTTTCTTCATCAATGCACTAAAAGCCAGTAAATCGAAGGACTACAATATATCCAAATCAAAAGCAATCAATACTGAATTACACTGTACGGTAATATCAATATCCTTTTTCTCCTCAGAACAATTCTACAATCCAAATTCAAAGGAGGGAAGTATATTGAAAGGGATATGTTTTATTACTAAAGCATACTGTCCATTAATTTAACAAGATCCTTTTTACCAAGAACAGCTAACTTTAGGGTTGTGTACGTGCCTGAAATTTTGATAGACAATCATTCAGCTTAACTAATGCTGCTGCTCGGCTCTCTCCCCATACAACGAGCTTAGCAATCATAGGGTCATAATACATGCTAACAGTATCTCCTTGTTTAACTCCAGTCTCGACACGAACTGCAAAACCAGAAAGTGAAAGTAAGCAAAAGAAGCAACAAATAACCAGAAACAAAGCAATGATCTGGGCAATATAAATTGCCATGAGTAAAAAAGGAAAAAAAGTAGTCCTCAAAACACAGCATTCACATCCGAGCAGATGATATGGCCGATGGTCATTGACTCATGGTTATGGCATCATGAAATTGCTGTAGTAGTATGATATCATAAATCATGAGGTTGTACTGAAACGTACAACATAATCCATATTCTAATTAGTTTTCGAGAAAAATTGGCAACATATGTGACAGGACCTGTATCTGATGCTGGAGAAGGGGAATAATGGTGCAGAACTCCCGTTGCTGGAAGGAAACCTTTTGGGACATTTTCTGCATATATACGGGCTTCAAAAGCATGACCTGTCATATAGATAGAAGTATCACAGATGTTACAAAGAATATTTTAACACTGAGAACCAGCATCATAGGTGTATTTAGTGCATAATGAGGTCCAAGCCGTTTATGGGGATTAATAATTCTATTGACTCCTGTGGTTTATGCTGACAAGGATTACTCCATTTTTAGAAAGGTTTATTATAAAAATATAAATAAATAAATAAAAATTACTGCCATCATAATAGAAAATACTTTTATCCAAACCAGAGAATGAACAATGTAACAAACATTAAAGCCCTGCTACAAGTCATGGAGGTCTCCAGCCTCTATTCACTTCACAGGACATTCAAGGGACACTTTCCTTCAAGGTCCAAGGCTGTTTCATCTTCAGAGAAGATGTCTCAGGGACGTGAGGACTAGGAACACTATCCACTCATTTGCAATGCTTCAAATTTTGGAAATGGAATTCCATTTTCATCTTTTAGGGAAATCATATATCAAAGCAAACGAAAAATAAAACTTAATCTTAAAATTTTTTAGATGATATAAATCTTATGGAATTGGAAATGGATTTCCATTTCCAATGGAATTTATACCAAATAAGCTGTATGAGTTTCCACTCTTTGAAGGGTTTGTTAGGCTTAGGTGAATAGGTTAAGGGAAAAAGAGCTTGTATGGTTATGAGAGTCAGTGATCACTTTTCCTATGCTAGAACTCGTCTTCACATTATTCTCAGAATCGCTAATAGTTTTATTTCCAAATAGATGTACATCATCAAGATAATTTATTTGTACCCCCGCCCCACAGTCACCAGGCACCACACATATTTCCATCCTTTTCTTCGGGATAAAGGGGGTTTTGCACTGTTGCAATTCAATCTAATTATTTATAAATCATTTATTAACTTAAGAGAAGGGTTGGTCTTCAAACTAATTAAGAAATCACCTTTGAAGATTTCTGGCGAAAAAGCAGCGTTAAAAATACATGACTCCTCTAGAAGCATCCTTAATTTAAGGGACAAACCTGACAAAGGCACTTCTGACTGAGTAATTGGAAGAGGTTCACCATTTGCAACACGAATTTGCCACTCTACAAGGTCTTGACCAACAACCATCTCAGTGACAGGATGCTCAACCTTAAATGGATATTACACATCAGGAAACTAGCTTAGTAGCAAACTAATGGCTGGTGGTATCAAATGAGAGGTAATCAAACCACCTGAAGCCTTGTGTTCATTTCCATGAAATAAAATTCGCCTGACTGTGTATCCATGATGAACTCAACCGTTCCAGCACTGTAGTAGCCAACTGCCTTTAGGACATATCAGAGAAGATATGCCTCAGTGAAGTGAGTAGGGTATTGAAAAAAGAGAAGAACATACTGATGAAGCCTACAGATTCCAACAGGACAATTTGACAGCTAATCCTCCAGATGTCACATAGATACACTTGAGGGAGCCCAATACAACAGTTGAAGGAGGTTTCTTGACATACTAAGATAGTTGCCTTTTATAAATGTATTTGGGTTCCCTGAGTCAAAACTTCGAAGTTCATGTCAATTTGGCTACTCATGTTAGGCATTTTATTTCAGTTTAAATCTTACTTCCATCAATAGCTTAAGCTTTAATGACTTAATACAAACCACAAAAGAAGCAAGCAAATGTCTGAGTTAAAAAAGCAAAACTGACATCATTAGAGCCTCCAACCCTCCCCCTTCACCCAAACCCAAAAAGAATAAATAAATAATAACACAGTTTCTCAAACTCAATGCAAGCTCTCACAGCCTCAGTTTAATTTACCTAGATGGTTCAACTGGTTTCTGCCAAAATTCCAGTTTTAACTGCTTCATACAATGCACATAGCCACACACAGGAGGAATGTGAAGGATTTTGGTTCTAGATTCAGCTGCGATTGGTTCGTGAAAGAAAAAACATAAGTACCAGCATTTCTTGATGACCAAAAACAAAGAGGGATAAAAAAGAGAGGAAATAATCCGATTCATTAATTAAATTAAGCACATCACCTTGGCTGCAGAAACAGCAGCTTCACCAATTTGGGCACGGAACTCATGGGTAACATTTGGCTGCATCAATGGAACTTCCATTACAATTCTGGTGATTCTACAATTATAAAGTCAAACCAAAAACATAGAAAGAAGGAATTACAGCTGGAGCTTCTTCAATTATTTTCTGATGTCTTCTCTGCACACTGCAATCTCTCTCATATAAATATACAATATTGCCATGTTTATCCCCAAAAACCTACAAGATTACGAAATGCAAAGTAGAATCATATTGGTAAGTGTTGACATAAGTGACCAGTAGGTTAAATGAGTTATCTAAGAAGATAAGCTTGACGTACATGTCATTCAACACACCAGAAAAATGAAGTCTGGGCAACAGTGAGGAAAGCAGACTTGCTGGCTACACAGCCGAGGACAAGCCATTGAAAGAAACCAATACAAACATAAAGCAAAAAATGATACCTGCACTTCTATATGCCTTGGCCGTGTTATATACTTCTCAAGTAAGATTGTATCTACACCAAAAGACGCAGCAGCCTCCCTTTGTGCTGCCAGGAAAGAGTCAACGAATTCCTTCGGGCTTTCCACAATCCTCATACCCTATAGACACATCCAGATGCATGCAAGCATTGAATCATAAAATCCAGAATGAAAAAATTACCCTACTTTCAGTTATTTCATCAAAATTATCAGCAATATGAGAATATGCTCATAATAAAGTCCATAATTGCTTTTCTTCATGGGAGGTAAAGCAGTCATCCAGATCATGTATAACAGGAGAAGTTAATGATAGAGTAAATCAACAGACGACCAACCATTCTTTCTCGGATTTAATAGCTTGTAGTTTTACTAGCTGCCCTGGCATATAGGCTGGCTGAGCAGCAAAGCACAATAGCATAAACTCAGCTTCTTTTCCTTTCCCTATTTTCTCTTTTTTCTCTTTCACTTTTTGGGCAGAGGATCCAAACAGTGGACAGCCAGACATCCCGCATAGAATCATAAAATTTTCCTGAAGTGCTCCACCTTTTTGTATCATTTTTTGTTAATTACATATGTGCAGTGGAGGTGGGGGTTGGTTGTTTCTCCAAATAGCTATAGCTATAGCCTATAGCTGATTAAGTTCTTTTAGAACCTATGCAGCGACTAAATACAAAGTTAGGCCACTATACCCCTCATCGGCTCATCCCCTTGGCAGAGGAGAGATTGAGGGTGCCATGGTATAGGGTTCATTATTTACATATAAATATAGTCACACATGAATGTGTAGATTACCACTTCGTTCCCTCAATCAACTTTTTAACTAACTTGGTTCCCTCAGTTACTTGAGCACTTACAGATCATAAGCAGATTTCATTTTACTCATTATTCCCACCAATTGCATACACTCTCAAACATAACTTCATTGCCTCAGCAGTTCATTAGGCAATTTATAGCTTCAGATTAACCTTCGTGGCACTTGTTATCAAAGTCAAATGCAAGGTGTTACGAACAATATTTTATGTCTCAGTTGTCATAGTGTAATTTATTTATTTATTTTTTTCCCATCAAATATTAGCAAATATCGATAAATATTGTAAAATTTTAAAAATGTTGCTTATAGTCAATATCTCTTGTTGGCCGACCCAAAATCCAATAAATATCAACCAATATTGCGTAATGGGATTGATATTTAATTGTAGGGTCAGATGAGCATATTAGTTTCTCATTCCCAATATAGACAAATTTGGAACAAGTTTTACACCCCAAATATTTCTATTCAATTAGTGTCAATATATAATAGTAATATCATGAAAAAATGTGGGTGATAAGCAGACATGCCGACACAAATAAAGACCTCTATATTAACAACCTCTAAGATCTTACACAAGTACCATAACACATATGTTCCCAAGAATAATGATGAATCGAAACAAAGTGAGGGTTTTCATACATACCTTTCCACCCCCTCCATGTGTAGGTTTTATTAAGATAGGATAACCAATTTTCTCAGCCTCTGATCTCATTAGGTCAATGTGTTGATCACTACCATGATATCCGGGCACCAAAGGTACTCTTGCCTCACCCATTATTCTCTTAGATGCACTGACAAGTAAATGATTAAGATGTCATCCCAACAAAAATGTTAGCAAGGGCAATCATAGACCTCAAACACATATGCCTAGTACTAAGTCACATGATTGATTTTTCACAATAGTAAAAAAAATATCACTGCCATCAATTCATTTGTAAGGATAGCGGATAACCTAGTAAAAAAGATTGAAAAATCATCACAACCACCTCTTGATCTTCTGTATTGCAATTTCTGGACTATTCTATGACGACTTTTCAGCTTTCTATATATCGAAATAGTTAAATTAGAAGCTACATCTCTATTACAAAAGAGATATGAAATGAATGGAATAGGGACATGGATAGAATATAATAAAATAGAGCCACTTTGAGATTCCCTATTAAATGAGGCATTGAAGGGAGCCACTACAAAGAAGTTCTGGGAGTTACAAAGAAAGCTTCGAACTCATATTAGTCATGGGTTGAAAATAGGAATTGAACTCTATGAGATTGAATCTCTTATTATTCCTTAGGAGCTCTGTGGTAGAGTAGTTGGTTGTTAACCAATTGGTTGTAGGTTCAAATTCTACTAAGAGAGATTTGATTCATTCTAAATTTAAAATGAGAATGAAGGGACTCATTTTGACCGTTAAGAGTAGTTAACTCGTTCCCTATCTTTGTTTCTATTTATTCTATCTCATTGCATCACGTCGTGTTTTGTGATATTTTAGAATTATAGTGTATACCTTCGTATAGTTTGAGGATAGCACTTTGTTCCATAATTCTGAGGCTATATACAACTAGCCAATTAATAATTTTCAGATGTATTAATAGTAGCAGTGCATCAAAGATGTAGTCATTTGATTCGCCAAGAAGGCTAAAATTATTGCGAGCAAACATAAAGCATAATAATGATTAGAATTTTTTTTCCCCTTTTGCTCTGCAATTCTATCCAAGCCTAAGCTTAGCTAACCCGTAAGAATTAAAAAACAAAAGGAACTCCCATTATATTTTTGACAAAAGACCCACGCCTGAGTTCCATAGCTCTGGGTCCACTATCTCAATCATGATTTTTACCCCTAAAGGAAGGGAACTTTCTCTCTTAGGTTAGTTGCGGGCAAGGAGGGATTAGGACCCCTAACAACATGGTTTGTAACCACATGCTCTAATCCTCTACAATATAAGCCCTACCCCGCCTCCCGAGAGTACACCAAAATGAAAAAGAACATTTACTCTCCTCAGCCATTTCATTTCAGGTTAAGAAGATGTGAAAGAGTGTTTCTTTCTATAAAAGTTGTGAAGCAGGAGCGAAGGGATGTCATAATTGGGGTTTTTAATAAGATGACATTTTCTTTTTTATTGATTTTCATCTTGAAAAAGTAAAAAGAATGAGAAGTGTTAAGTTTTTTATCATTCTGGTGTCGGGCTATGTTTCGCATGACCTCCCCTACAATATCATTACCATGGTGAAGTTTAACCACCAAGTTCGGGATAAATTGGCGTGATTCCTCTATGCCTAGGAAACCAAAATATCGAACCACAAACTAAAAAAGGCCTGAAATAAAAACATATTCATTGGTTATTGTGATGCCCCAATTCTTGACCAAAAGGGGCACCAAAGACCTTTGCCTTTCCATCCCTTGGATAGCTAGAGAGGGAGGACAGAGCTTTTGTTTCTTTCATGTTCTCAAAGTCTCAAACAATGAAAATAGATGACGAGTGCTTGATCAAATTGATTAGGTCATGTAGGAACAAGGTTGAAGTTATAAGTCTATTAGGATGCCTCAGTAACATATGTTACTACACTTCCACTCGACATAGAGTTGTCATGACCTCTTGAATTCTTAAAACTTTTGCCACTCCATCCACACAAGGGCAAAGAACCCGTCGTTGTCTCGGTTGCACTACCAAAGACTCTAGGGAAGTTAGAATAGGAGAACATTGATCTTAGGGTGGGCCTACTACTTAGATGCTTTAAGTAGTTATCCGCTCCGCACTTGGCTACCTAGCAGTTACAGTGGGCATGAAAACCAATATTTTAAACAACAAATCCAATATATCTAAGTGTGGTGATTGGTATATTTATCATTTTTGGAAAGGGAGTGTGTGTGTGAGTTCTTTATTTCAAGAAGAAGTCAGCACCTTTTTCCATTACACCTAATAAAGAAAGATGCATGATCTCGCAAATCACCTATAAATAAATTAAGAGAATATATAAAAAATCGAGCATTTCACGATTTATTCATAATTATATTTTGATTTGCTATCAACCAATGATGTGGACCATTAACATAACATGGCTAAAGTGAAACCGTAAGAAGTCAAGACCAGGCATGCTACTCTTTTTTTTGGATAAGTAATTAAATTATATTACTAACCAAATAGGAATGAATTACATCCTATTTTCCCAAGTAGGAAAGCTCATCACCTAAACATTTAGGGAACCAATCAAACAAACAAGTAAATGGAAGCTTTTACAACTATGTATAACTGTCAAATGTCAATCTACTAGCTATGTCCTTGATTATGTGCTTTAAAGTTGTTGAATGTCTTGGAACACCCTTGAATTTCTTTCCTCCCATAAATAATAAACCATGGCTGCTAATTAGGCTTGATACTCTTTCTACCACAATCTTAATACTTAGATGATTTTCAATTTAAATCAAATGAGTTATAAAATTTTTGATATAGAACACTCATGTCAATACAATAATTTTGGCATTTTTTGTTATTAAATGTCAAATGTTGAGTCGATGACCAGTGTATAAAGTAATAAATCTTTTTTTGGACTCAAAGAAGAAACAAAACAACTGACAATTACTTTTTTCTTTGTGGAGTCCTCCATTCTTTTGGTATTTGATTGGTGATATGTTTCAATTATGTTTGAAACATTAATAGAGAAGAGATGATAGCCTCATTAAATTCAAACTCAATATGAAAATTTACCATCCCATTTTGAGTTTCTATGAGTGCGAGGGCCCAATGAATTAAAAGATTCAAGTTTGGTTCGAAAAGGGATCATTAAAGTTTTCAGATGAATTGAAAGATATTCTACTTATATTAAGTGATTGATGAGATAATCGAAAATAGGGAACCTTAAATACTATTCAAAATTTAGAAGAAATGCACAGAAGATATATAATAAACAAACATCACTACCTAAATGTAAATTACAAACAAAAATAACAATATCTAACATAAAAATGCCCTCATGTGATTTTCACAGAAAATACAAAGTTTAAGGCCATATTCAATTGACAGACTACTTACTTTACCTTTTATCACCCATATCTCTTATGGCAGATACCGGGGGTCCAATGAATGTGAGCCTTTCCTTTTCACAGAGTTGAGCAAAGTCGGCATTTTCTGACAGAAACCCGTAACCAGGGTGGATAGCCTAGTCATCAATGAGGAAAATACATGATAACCAAACTACTATAATTAACTGATGAGAAAACTAGTGTCAGAAGTCAAAACACAATGAACACTTAGCAACATCAACCAGTTGATCAGTGAGGAGATTCTTTTCCACTGGATGAGCCACTATAATCACCATTCACAATTCGAAATCAACATCAACCTAAACACAACAAAGCCAAGACTTTCTCCAGCTGATCAATAACATGACTACATATTGATACACAATAAAGTCTGAGTGAAATTCATCGTCACCATAGATAATTTGCAGAGTCTTGCAGAGATTGACTCAAGTATTCAAGAATCAAAAATGATCTATAAGAGAAACTAAAGAAGACTCAATACTAAGAATCAAGAAATCAGCAATCATTCGACTACAATTTAGTAATCCACTATCAAATGCAATCAATAAATTGAAGAGAAAAATCTATAGCTTTATTGATACTCAATCTATCAATGAGTACAAGCTTTCAATCAAGAACCACTCTGTTTGAGTTTTTTGATCTTATTCTCTCCTCTCAGATTGCCTATCACCAAGCCTTTGGTTTTCATCTATCTATTTCTCTTATTCGACACACACACACTCACACTCTCTGCATAAAAAAACCCTATTTATACGTTTTGCAGAGACTAAGATACAGAAAGGAAACAGAGAAATGCAAAATAGCTAAAACTACTCACTCAAGTCCTCACACCCCCTAAAACGACACACCTCAGCCTTGTATGTTATAAGGAAAATAACAACCAGCTATAATGCCATATCAGGAAAGCGTCAATGCTGATGTGGATGATTTCCATATCTAGCTTTACAATTCTCCACCTCGTCTACATAGCATATACATGACATGAGCTTACAACAATATTCAAATTTACAGCTTGACACTATTTTTGTCAAAATATCAGCAGGCTTATCTTCATTACTTATCTTCTCAAGGCTGAAACAACCACCTCTAATCACCTCTCGAATGAAATGAAACTTTACATCTAAGTGCTTTGTCCTCTCACGTAAAAATGGATTTTTACTTAAACATAAAGCACTTTGGTTGTCACACCATACCATCACAGTCTTGAGAATAAGCTGAAATTATTTCATCAACCCTTTCAACCACAATGCCTCCTTTATAGCCTCTGTACAACCAACATACTCGGCTTCAGCGGATGATAAAGTCACAACCCGTTGTAATAAAGATTTCCAATTTATGGTGTAGGCACTTGGTTGAAATACATAACTTGATTGTGATCTCCTAGTGTCCAAGTCACCAATATAGTTTGAATCGGCGAATCCTTGTAAATCAAATTGATCATTTGAACCTCTGCCAAACACCAATCCAACCCTTCTTGATCCAGCCAAATATCTAAAGATCCATTTGGCTGGCTTCCAGTACTCCATTCCAGGTTTAGACATGAATCTACTTACCATGCTAACCGCATAAGCTAAATCTGGCCTTGTACAGATCATCAAATACATCAAGCTTCCTATGACACGTTGCTAAGGTATTCTCTCCATATACCTCCTTTCCTCCTCAGTCTTAGGAACTTGATCTTTGCTAAGCTTGAATTTTATTGTCATGGGAGTCGAAACTAATTTTATTCCAGAATAGCCAAACCTCTCAAATATCTTATCAACATATGAGCTCTGAGATAGAAAAAATTTCCTATCCTTCCTCTGCCTTTGAATTTCCATACCTAGAATCTTTTTAGATGCCCCTAAATCCTTCGTATCAAACTCCTTCAGTAACATCTTAACTTAATGAATCTGTTATCTACACTTACTGGAGATGAGCATATCATCCACATATAATAGCAGGAATACATCATCATCTCATTCCATATGTTTATAATAAACACACGAATTCAACTTGCTTTGTTTGAACCCAATACCCTTCACAAACAAGTCAAACCGTAGATTCCATTGTTTAGGACTTTGCTTCATCCCATACAGGGATTTTTTCAGAAGACAAACCCAATCCTCCTTGCCTTTCTCAACATATCCAGGAAGTTGCTTCATATATATCCTCTTGTCCAACTCACCATGGAGAAAAACTGTCTTGACATCCAGCTGTTCCAGCTCCATATCATTCATTGCAGCTATTACAAGCGTACTCCTAATTGAGGTATGTTTCACTACTGGTGCAAATATATCTGTTTAGTCCACCCCTTCTTCCTGAGTAAAGCCTTTAGCCACTAAGCTGGCCTTCCCAAAGGTCTGAGTGTACAAAATCAAGAACCTCTCTAGTTTTATGTATGCTTTTTGAGAACTTCAAACGGCTGGCCTTTCCAAAGACGCAATCCTCGCAAAACTTAAGGTCTGGCAGGCTACCTTTGCCAAACACTCCCTTCTTCTCCAGAAGTTTCAGATCCTTTTCACTAACATGACCAAGTCTATGATGCCATAACATTGCATCATTGACTTCCATTACTTCAACACTTGCAGATATATATAACTCCTACACAAAACATCTTTTCAGCTCATATATCCTGTTTTCTTGAACCCCTTTCAGCATCACCATTGAGCCTTTTGTTACTCTCAACACACCCTTCTCAACTTTAATACAATAACCTTTGTTATCTAAGGTTCCTAGTGAGAATAAATTCCTCTTAAGCTCAGGCGCATGTCTAACATTGTTGAGAACAAAATTCGAGCCAAGTGATGAAGTAATTGTAATTCTGCCAATACCAAATACTAAGCAGGACTTGTCATTGCCTGACAAGACACGTCCTCCATTCATTTTCTCATATTTAATAAATTTTGTCTTGTCAGGGCACATATGGTAAGTGCAACCTATGTCCAACACCCATCCATCCGAGCTTTGTGCAGTTGATATCATCAAAACCTCTGCACTATCATAACCTTCACTTACCAGGTCCACATCCTCATAATCTTGCTTCTTACCACCATCCTTCTTCATGGCTGAACTACCTTTCTATCTGTCAGAACACTCCTTTTTGAAATGCCCTCTTTTGTGGCAGTGAAAACACTTTCTTTGTGCCTTACTCTGTGATTGAGACCTGCTTCGAACATTCCTTCTTTCCTTCTTTTCAGGTCTTCCTCTCATATACAATCCTTTAGGCATTATGTCTTCTTTTTGTATCTATTTCTTCATCTCATTTGATGTGAGTGCAGTCACCACATCCTCAAGAGTAAGATCCTCAAATCGGTATAACATAGTGTCAACAAAATGTTCATACCTATCTTGAGGAAGAGAGTTAAGCAAGATCACAGCCGACTCTTCATCTTCAAGTTTCACATCAATATTTTCAAGATCAAGAATGATCTTGTTAAACTCGTCTAGACGATCTTCAAGTCTCCAATTAGGCTGCATCTTAGAGGAATAGAGTCACTGTTTAAGAATGGCTCTTTTAGTCAGTGACTTGGTCATATATAAGGTTTCCAATTTTGTCCAGATTCTCGCAGCAATGGTTTCTTTAGAAACCTCCCCGACTACTCTATCACCTAGGCACAAAATCAGAGTACTATGTGCCTTTTCCATCAATTCAGTCTGAGTTTTCTCATCAATTCCTTCAAATACTTTCTTGTCTGCCAACGGCAAGTGGAGACCCTATTGTACTAGCAGGGCTTTCATGTTCACTCTCCACACCGAGAAGTCGTTCTTCCCTGTGAACTTGTCCACTTAAAACCTTGCAGACCCCATCGATCTCTTCCCTCCGCTCTGATACCAATTGTAGAGTCTTGCAGAGATTGAATCAAGTATTCAAGAATTGAAAATGATGCTATAAGAGAAACTAAAGAACACTCAATACTGAGAATCAAGAAATGAGCAATCACTTGACTACAAATTAGTAATCCACTATCAAATGTAATCAAGAAAATTAAGAGAAGAATCTGTAGCTTTATTGATACTCAATCTATCAATGAATACAAGCTTTTAATCACAAACCACTTAGTTTGAGTTTCTTGAACTTATTCTCTCCTCTCAGGTTGCCTATCACCAAGCCTTTGGTTTTTGTCTATCTTTTTCTCTTATTTGACACACACACTCTCTGCATAAGAACTAAGAACCCCCTAGTTATATGTTCTGCAGAGACTAAGATACAGAAAGGAAACAGAGAAATACAAAACAACCAAAACTAATCACTCAAGTCCTCACACCCCTAAACCGGCACACCTCAGCCTTGTATGTTATAAGGAAAATAAAAACCAGCTGTAATGCCATGTAAAGAAAGTGTCAATGCTGATGTGGACGATTTCCATATCTAGCTTGTTATGGAATAAGCTTCGGACAACTCAGCTCAAACAACCCAACAACTCAATAGCTAAGTCTGGTAGACAATTAGTTGGTCTGTTATACGATTGTTGTAAGATTAGAGAAGTATAAGTAGCATAATGAGAAACAGAGAAGCATAAATGAATAAAAACAAGATTCTCTTCTCATCCCTTAACCTCTCTTCCTCTGTTCTGTATAATTTTGTCTGAATGTAAACCTCCGCAGTCATTCCTTATCAATTGACAACCCTGATTTACTTCCTCTGCCTGTTATTACCATTCTGTTCTTCTTCAATTGATATTTCTTACCATAGCTTCACATAATTCATCTTTCAACTATGGATATTCAAACACCTAACAAATGCAAAATACCTTGAGAAAATGAACCAATGCAAGATACCTTGAGAAAAAGAACCAAACTACTGATCCAAATTCAAGAATCACACCAAACACACTCACAAATCCCCGGAAAATACGCCGATTTACCTGAACACCAGACTTTAATGCTGCTTCTACAATCAAACCTCCATTCAAATAACTCGATTTGGCTGGGGGCGGACCGATTCGAATAGCTTCATCAGCGGATTTCACGTGCAAACTCTCCCTATCAGCATCACTATACACAGCTACCGTGCGAATTCCTAATCGATTAGCTGTCCTCATAATTCTGCATGCAATCTCACCTCTATTTGCGATCAGTATCTTCTCGATCGGCTTACTGGCACCAGCGCAGCTGCCAGTGCCGGAGGCAGGCGCCGGTGCTGATGAAGAGGAGAATTGATATGTTCCTAACAGTGTTGGGAAGATTCTGTGGTGGTAGACTTTGCGGCGGAAGAGCGACAGCATTAGAGTCATCGTCAGCGCCAGATAATTGAAGGTAGTGTACTGCAGCGAGATGGCTGTGGAATTGAGCTGAACACATGTCGTCGGACTTGTAATGGAGGGAAATGGATAAGTACGGTAGCAAATATGTGGAGGGTGTTTTAGGCATTTGCTGTGTGATTCTGGATTAGTGCTGACTAGGCTTTGAATGGATGCGGTAGCCAATGGCACATTGGCATACGAATACGACACGAGATGATCCATATATTAATTACCGCTGGTCAATACAATGAATCCTATGATCCCTCTATTTGATTAAACACACACACCTAAGTCCTAATTTCAAGTGGTTTTGTAACATGGATAAAAATTTATTTATTTATTTTTCTAAAATACCATTTGATTGATGTTACTAAAAGCATGACAATGAAGAGCTATTTTACATTTTATAAAATAAGTAAAATTGTTTTAAATTTTCATAAAATATCCAACCATTTTATCCTTTATAATAATCGACAAATTTTAACAATCTACGTACCATCAATATACCTTATTATATTAATTTATTACTCTTTCATAAGGACGTAAATGAACTCAATTAAATGTTTTTGACCTCAGGTTCAATTGAGCTGGCTTAATAAACATATCTAAAAATGATGTTTAACTCATTAAAAATTCAATTGTGTTTGTTTATTGAATTATTTTAGTCAAATTTGAGCTTCACTTTTATGTTTGTTTGTTGAATAAATTGAGCTTGAGATAGAAAAAATTAGGTTCATTAAGAACTCGGACTCGACTCGTTTAATTAAATAAACAAGTCTAGCCCAAGTTTAAGGGTGTTTTGCTCAACTCGACTCATTTATAATCATACTTTTCTGTTTTTAAAAATAATTTTTTTTAACAAATTACATACTATTTTGAGAGTTAATAAATTCACTTTTTATAATTTAGTTATATCCTTTTATTAAAAAAAACAATATATCTATAAATGCATAGAAGAAAAAATTGAAAAAAAATTAGGATAAAATTGAAAATTATACTTTGACTTTTCAAAAAGACATCCATCTTAAATAAAAAAAATACACCTAAAAGAACCATCTTTCAAAAATAGGTGACATATTATTTTTTATATCAAAATAAATGATTTTTAATCCATAATATTTGGAATGGTTTAAACTCCATCATGATTAAAAAAATTATCAACTAGTATTAATTGCAATGACACATTAATTTTATAATGGTGTTACTTTATTTACCTTTATTATTAACGAATATCCTCATTTAATAAATATAAAAGTTCATATTTAGTAAGAAACAATTACTCATCCATGTGATGCACATGATTTCCTATTGGAGCTAATAGAATATAGGCACTCCTTGTAACATCCCCTTTTTTCTTAACTCTAGTTACTGTATAATTGGCTCGTAATCTATTTCTAAAAAAAATTAATATTAATTTTTAAGTAATTAGTATTAAATTTGAGCATTTCACATTTTATTCATTTGCAAGAAGTCTATATTTCCATGATTATTCTGATTTAGTCATTTTCACATATTTTCAACTCTTCCAAAATTCTTAACTCATTCTAAAATCATTTTCAAGCTTACCAACTTATTTTGATCCATTTTGGTTCATCCATTCCTTTTAAATTGTTAAATTGTGAAAACTTTCGTTCATGTAATTTGACGATGTTAGTCATTTTTATTTGTTTAAATTCATTTGAACTCCAGACTAATTTTGAGATCAATTATTTTTTACATATTTGATTTTCTTACATCATTCTACATCACCTTTTACACATGAGGATACTTCGTTATTCATTTCACATGTTTGCAAATAATATGTTTTTGTGAAGTTGATTTTACTATTTGTCGTACTTTTCTATTTGTTGAGCTTAAAACCAACTCTAATAGACAATACTTTATATATATATATTGGTTAAAATTATTCATCACCATTCCATAAATTTTTATAATTTTTTAAATTTATTTGATACATTTTTTCCAATAAATCCCTCTTTAACTCCTTTTATACACCAATTAACTACCAAATTTTTTAAAAAACTTATTTTCCCCTCTTTAACCCTCATGTGAGTCTTTCCCAACCTTCTAACCAAATCCAGACACTCAGTTTGATTAAAGCAATTAAAATATAATGCCCACTCAACCTTCATCTAATCGTATACACCACATCAATCACCATATTCATTCAAGTGTCTGATAAGCTAATCTACCTTGTGTTTTCTAGTAATTTTTGGCATAAGAGCAACCCCCGTTGCGTGCTTATTGTCCCATACACATCCCCACACCACAATCCTCCATTTAAAAAAATTGTTTCAAGTCTTCTAGCCTTCCCAGTCGAGGCTTTCTCTCCTTATTTCCCTTACATAAACTTTTCCTCCATAATCCCCATCCAAAAGCCCTCAATATCCTATAGAGAATTATTGTCTTCTTCCCTTCTCTTCCCCCACTCTCAAACTAGTGATGATGTTGTATAGGTTGATCATCGTGCCCACTTCCAATACATTTAGTTGTTTTGTCTCTCAACATTTTCTCTTGGTTTTTATTGGGTTTGAATCCTTGTAGCACACATTACAAGAACCACTAGTTTTACATGAACCTGTTGTTATTGTGTCCTATTTGTTTGCATCGATTATGTTATGTTTGGTCGTTGCTTTGTCAACCTAGTTCTCCCCACTTCTCTTCCATCTTTCCCCACCTTAAACCTTTGACCACAACCTCCTAACATTGCCTCATTGTTTCCTTGATTGTTGGTGGTTGTTTTGGTGTGGTTTTCCTTTCGTCGGGCCCTTGATCCCCTTTCCTTATGTTTTCCCTGCTATTTTATTATTCCTAACCTGTTATTATTATGGTTTGAAGGTGATCGGTCTTAAACGATGAAATTGGTGGTTTAGAAGTATTTGTTTTCTTGAGAACTAGATTTTAGGTAATGTAATTGATATTATAGACATAGGATATGTGTTATTAATGTTGCATTAAATTAAATTCCATTTGCATGATTATCTTTACACGAAAATAATGCATGAGAATATATTTAGGTGTTGGCATAATGGTTTAAATTTTAGTGTATTAATATGTAAGCATGACAATTTGGATAAGAGAACAAGTTGTGTGATTTTAACATAACTTTATGTCTATTGAAACCTTATGAATACATTGTTGGTGCATGATGAATATTATGTTAATCACTGATGAATATGTAATGGAATCATGATGAATATGCCCTGACATATGACAAATGTCTCTCATCCTTATTATTTTATGTGGGTTTAAGTTGTTTTAAGTTTTTATAACCATGATTTCATGTGTATTTTGAAATATACAAGCTTTAGTGTAAATTTGGAAGTTATTGAAATCAAATTGAATCTAGTATGAATTTATTAAGTTGGAGGTAATTAATGCAGTTAAGGGTATTTTTGTCCTTTGAATAATAATTATGGAATTTGGGATTTAAAATGAGTATTATGATAATAAAAAATGAGTCGAGTGTATTAAGTAAATTAATTAAGATAATTTTGATTAGTATAAGTCAGGATTTTATAGTAAAATGGCTTAAAATGAGCATAAAATACATTAAGGGTAAGGCTATTATTTTTTATATTTAACTTTAAGTTTAAATTCCTTTTTTTAGTAAATCATGATTTATATGAAATATTTAGGCATTATCTTAAATTTGGTAAATTAATGAGTTCAATTGGTGGTTAAATAGCTTGAGTAAAGAATTAGGGTTAATAAGGACTTTTTGGCCTTTTCACCTTTAATATAATCTTTGTCATCCATGTTTGGCGTTTAGATTTCCTTAAGGTTGCCTTAGGTGGAACATTTGAGTAAGTGACTTATTTGATTATTTTTTTATTATTCTTAAGTGTTTTTATGATCTCTTGTTTGTTATTTTATGTAGAGTTCTTCTGTTATCCAACCTTAGTGTAATCTTAATTGCATGCTTAATTTTCATACCATAGATGATATGCTATGAATAATTGGTATTACTAAGTGTTTTATGTTAATTTAACAAGTAGCTATAATTATCTTGAAATATCACAAGTAATGAAGTGAGCCAGAACGACAGGCGATTAAGGACACCTTAAGTGTGTGATATTCTGTTAAGTGGTTAAGGGTGGTTATTATACTTAATAAAACATTAATAATCAAAGTGAAATATCACATAAATCTAATAAAACCAGGCCACTAATACTAATAGACTTATATAGTGAAAAGGTCTATTAGTGTTAGTGGTGTTAGTGATCGAGTTTTATCAAAACTAGAGGCCTTGAATCTTGAGTCTAATCCATTAGATAGTGGAAGGTTCATATACTTAAAGATTAGAAGTCTATTTTCACGGGTTCATGAGAAATTTTTGACCGACCTTGGATAGTGATGTGTCATCTTTCCATTCCATGGGAATAATGGGGTTCTTGTACCCAGACTAAATAAGAAATGAGTTTTGTGATCGCTGAGTAAAGATAATAACATGGCATGTACTCTGAGTTTTAACTTTGTATTAAGAATGTGATTATATCATGTGTTATCACATGCTTCATTTAGCATGTATCATGTTTTTGTGTGTAACATGCTATATCTTTTAAATTAATCATATTACTCTATAGCAAGTACTAATGTGCCTGCTTATGGACACCTACTCATTCCTACGAGTAAATGTCACCTTGTTTCACAGGTTTTGTTGATATCAGTGATTAAACATGATGTCTACAGTAGAGAGATATTTGGATTGTGAGCATAGTGTTATAGTTATTCATACACTTGTCCTGAACTCTTATTTTATCTTATTATATGTATATGTTAATCTCCAATTTCTCCGCTGTCTTTCATATTTATTTTGTAATCTTGTAATTAGATATCAAGTTTTTCTCACACTTGATCTTTTGTTGTAAGTTACTATTTTTAACCTTGCACAAGGTATATATTGAGCATAGGTAGTGCATTTTATATGTTAAATGCAATGGCAACACCCATTATTTTATTGAGTAGCAAATTTTCAATACCTTTTCTTGAACAAGGCACAGATTGAATGGTAGAAAAAAAAATTAATAATAAATTTTGAGGTGTTACTACAACACCATGTCTTAAATATTTCAAAATATATTTAAAATTATATTAATATAAAAGAAAATAGTTTTGGTTTTGGAAATGACCTGAACAATGGGTAAAAATGTAGATTTTAGGGGTACTAGAGAACCAATGTCCCAAACCACTCGAGGTTTCTAAGTGGAAGTGGGATAACGTATCCATGGACTTTGTGATTAGGTTGCCAAAGACTCGCAGTGGTTCAAACTAGATATAGGTTATAGCTAATCGATTGACTAGCTCGATGGTGTTTATTCCAATGAAGTCGATTTGGAGTATGGAGCATATGGCTAGCATTTAAGGAAGCATGTGGTGCAGTGCCACAAGATACCTAAGGATTTTGTTTTAGAAATGAACTCCAAATTTCTATGACACTTGCAAGCAAATTTCGAGACACAGCTAAATATGATTATCGCCTTCACTCTCGCTACATATGATCAGACCTAACACATTAATCAAACTTTAGAGGATATGCTTCAAGTATGCGTACTCAAGTTTTATGGTAGTTAGGAGGATTTCTTAGATCTGATCAAGTTTTCCTATAACAATAGTCATCACGCGATCATAGAGATGACACCTTTTGAGGAACTATATGGACAGAATTGTTGTAGTCCTCCGTGTTTACAGAACTCTAGTGATGGGGCCTAAGATAATAGAGGACACCACCAGAGAAATTAGGGTAATTCAAGATCACATGAGAGCACCCTAAGATAGGCAAAAGAGCTATGTCGATTTACAAAAAAGGACATATGAGTATGAGGTAGGTAACTGAGTCCTTACGAAGGTCTCTTCCACCAAGTATGTGATGCAATTTAGTCAAAAGGGCAAGCTCACCTTAAGGTACATTGGTACATATAATATTTTGAGTTCATTTTGAGAGGTTACATACCAACTTATCTTGCGTGTTGACCTTCTGTGTGTGTATAAGCCTTCCATATCTAATAATTGTGGAAATATGTGGAAGATCATTCATACATCATTTAGTAAAAAACAATCGAGCTCGATGATTTGTTGACGTACAAGGATCACCCCTTAAGAATCCTTGATACCAAGACACAAGAAATGTATTAAAAGATTGTTCCACTAGTGAAGATCTTGTTGTCAAGACATGGAGCTAAGAATGTTACTTAGGAGTTTGAGGAGGTGATCAAGATGAAGTACCAAAATTTGTTCGCTTAAGTGCATTGCAAGGTTGGAGGTGTTCTTTTTAAGAGGGCAATACCCTTGTCATTTCTCCAACCTTTGTGGTGTTATTTTATTTTGCTTGATGGACAAGGGTTTTAAGCTTTATACAACGTTTAGTTTTTGTGACATTAGGGGAAAATCTATTTTAAGGGGTAGTGTTGTAATATCCCATCCTAAATCTTTCAAAATTTATATAAAATTATGCTAATATAAAAAAAAATGGTTGTCGTTTTGGAGATTTCTTGAAAATGTATAAAAATTTGAATTTCAAGAGTACACGTTAATAGGTTTCCTAAACCGATAGATTGGTAGAGACTTACATTTTTATTTCTAGGATAACTAATTGACTAGTTTCTCAAACCAATTGGTTGGTTATATGATTCAAGTTCTTTTATGATTTTTGCTTTGATTCTTTTTTCAATGTTTATTAAAGATTTTAGTCAGTGTCTTTTTGTACTAATAAGCATATTTGGTACTTTAAGATTATTTTTATATTATTTAGATTATTCTATTATTTTTGTCTTGTTTGAATCTACTTATCAAAAATAATTATGTATGATAGCTACTTATTTTAGAATTTTCTTAGGCTAAATAGTTTTCAAAATAAATAGTTATCTTATATAAATATTTTTGCTAAGTATATCCAAACAAGTGTTTTATTTCGCTAAAAATATTCAAATGTAATTATGATGTACTTTCTCACCTACTCTCTATCTCCTCACTTTCCACTCCACTTAACTAATTAGGCTTGCATGCAACAATCCTATTACTATCCTTACCTTACCTCTATCCTTAATTGATTTATCCCCGTCTCCCTTACTTTCATCATTTAACTCCTTAAACCACTCATTCCACACTCCACCCTAAATTCTACTTCCCTCTATCATTTCCCATTTTTATGCGGTCTACCCCCACCCCTTAGCCTCATTCTGATTTCATTTCCCCTCTCAACTCTTGTAAATCCTCCACTTCCTCTCTTTTTAGTTGGCATAATTTTTACCTAGTGTTGAGATATTTTTCTCTTCTTTTTTTTTCTTTTCTCTTGCTTAAAAAAGGCTTGACCCTCCATTTTTATTCTATTCATGAGTTTTTTTTCTTCTCTTAATATTATCCTTAACTATTCATTGTGATCCCCAAATAAGGAAGGATTAAGTTATGGAGAAATGTTGAAATATTTGAACTTATCTTTCTCTTGGTTATTTTGGGAGGAGGTTGGGTTGTGTTTCATTTTCTTTTTATTTGATTTCTATTTTAAAGGTTGGTTTAAAATGTTTTTTTTTTATATATAATTCTTAACTTTCTTAAATAATTAAAAGTCTTGCTAGGGAGTCATCAAGTTAGAATTTTTTTTGTTGCCAGAAGATAGTTGTTTCAAGGTAAGACAATCTTATATTTAATATGAATAAGTGTTTGTGTTATAATTTGTGGTTTATGCTTAGATGTGTCCTATTTCAAAAATGTGGTATAATTGATTTTCCAATATTAAGCATGATAGCAATTTATTTCTTCACTTTGGAAGTGTGAGCATATTTTTATCCATTTTCAACTTGAACATGAAATCAGTGAATTAAATATGGGATTTTTTTGTATTGATTATCTAGCATGAATCCATATGAATTTAAAGTATTGATAATGTTTTATTTATGGTTGCCAAGTATAAAAGCATACTAGGATATTTGGCTAAGTATGAAAATGTGTAGTTTTTTTTTTGTTTCACCTAGATCGATTGGTCCAACCTAAGCATGTTCAACATTCAATCAGGACCAGAAATTTGGACCAAACTTACTAGGTATTTTGGGTTTCAATCCAATACTGTACCAATATTTCGGTATCTGGTCTAGGTTTCGTTCCTGTGGTGAAAAAAACATGATCCTTAACCTAGTCCTATCCATTTTAACATGAAATCTAATTAATATTTTACCTAAAAAATACATATTTTAAAGATAAAAAATATGTAATTTAGTAATTCCAGTTCTAACTAGTCTTGGGCTGGTTATTCTGCTCCAATCTCCAGACATGACTTTGAAAAATTCTAATCCTTAACTAGGTTTTGATTTGGCTCAGGTCCATCCAATCCGATTTGATTTTGGATCCGATGTACATCCCTAGTCTAACCCATTAATGGTTTCAAAGAATGGTCAATCAGTTTACCAAACCTATCAATTAGTTATTTTGTGTTTCAAGTTGTTCTGATCTCATCTTAAACACATCGACTAGTTTAGGCAAATCTACTGAGTAGTTTATAAGAATATTTGATCGATTGGACCAATAAGTTGACTAGTTGTTGTGCATTAACTATTCTCTTAGGTATGGTATGCATAAACTAGTTAACTAAGTCTCGGATATCAATTGACTAGTTTTTGCTAATATAACTTGGTTTATTTTTCCTATTGATCTTTCCTTGAGGTTCTACAACAACTTTTCCATAGTCTTTAACATTAAATCATGAGCTCAACCCTAAATACCTAAACCTAAGGAAATATTAAAATGGTTGATTTTGTGATTGTGACCTAAAAGCCTTGATTGAATGAGTTTGATGTTATCTCATAAACACCCTATATGGTGTCTTGGATGCCTTCACTGCCATTTGATGTCAACACTTAGAAATACCCAATTGGTTAACGATGGAATTAAGTTGTGATTGTGATATCATATATAATATATTAATAATGGAATTAATATTATGTTTGATCCTTTTTATCTAACTTTTGAGGTAGCTAATCAGAAGTTAGTGGACATGTCACCCTTATGTTTATACTTTTCACTCAGTACCAATTTTCTCTCTTTATTAGGATGTGCTCAGTATAGGTGTGTCAATATTATAAAGGGTACGATAAATATTGTGGGTAGCTGTAACACCCCCGAAATTCACTACTAAAAAATTTAGTTTAATTAAAATAAAATTAGCGGAAGCAATTAATAAAACGTGAACTTTGGGGATATTACCGCCACACTTAGTACCAGACCGGTTCACTCTTACCATTCCAGTACCAAGTGCTAAGGCTAAAAGAGAAAAATACAACTTACAAGAAACTCAAACCAATGATTAAATCAGAGTAGCGTATTAAAACATTTTATGAGAGTATAATACACCATAGGTGGTTACAAATCAACAAATACGTTGAAACCATAAATTTTAAAGGTAAAAGGAATACAACCCTATAATTTACCGAATAGTACATTACGCTCTTTCCCGAGAGCCCACTTGAATAGCACCTAGAATGACCTATAAGGGACACTGTCCATTAAATAGGTAGGGACCCCACGAATGGAACCCTTCAGTACTACGGTACTGAGTAACCCTTTAAATCACACTTAACAACAGGCCTGTAGTGTAACACACGATACTACATACACACATAATGAAAGGTAAATACTGAATGTCCATGTTTATACAACCACATACTTAACAAAGCAACCGAATATTAATGGTCATAGAGAAAAATCGATATGTCTCGGCCTTAAGCCCTTAATCCATCATTATCAATCATATCGGATTATAATTATTCGTGTGAGTGCGGGAACCCCACTATTATAGCTGGTGGAATGGTCATGAGGGTACATGCCCTGCCACTATTTTAGCCTGCGGATCGATCGCGAGGGTAACAATGTATTCAAAATTTGAATAACCTCTAGATTTTACACATAGAATAATGATATTATCATTATAAGATATTATGCCTAAATTAACCATTAATTCAATTAAGGACTCCCAAAAGAACAATAATACTTCCAAGTATTCTTCATGGTATCAATATTATATTTTAATCCACCTAACACAAAATACCAAAATTGCCTTATTATCCCATAATTAACAAATTACCCTTAAGCACAAATAATAGCCTTTACTTTATAAAATCTTTTACATTCCACACATATTATTTTCCAAGTGCACAAATTATTATCATACTTAATGAAAATTCTTATGTCCACTTATCAAAACTCATTTAGCTCATATTTTATGTCATAAGATACATTTCCACAATTATTACATTATCACAATAAAATCATAATGGTATCTTTTACCCATTCTCACTTTCTTTCAACATAAGATTCATATCATCACAAAATATCATGAACAACACATGTTAAATCATATATAAATAATATTAAGAAAAACACACATAACCCTACAAGCAAATAACATAAAACCCTAGACATTGTATAATATCCCTACCAACTAGGACACCAGGCTCTAAGCACGCAAATCATATACTTCCTCCTCCGAAGCTACTAAAATACCACCTATGAAAAACAACAAAATTCATGGTTAGGCTCGAAGATTTTAATCGAATGAGAAATTAAGTTAAAGAGGGTAAAAATGGAAATAACCGTAATCGAATGGAATCTTGGGATGTGTGGATGTGTAGTAGAATGTGTGTTGGAGCTATGATATAAATTTATTGGTGTTTGGACTAGATTTGGGGGTAAAACAGGGGTACATGGTCGAAAATAAGAAGCTGCATGGTTGTACTATAGGCAGTGCAACCTTGATCAAGAGAAAAGATCATGCATGGCCAAGCAGTGCTGGGTTGCACAGGCGTGTGATAAGAAATTTCAATGTTGCACGACCGTGCTTGAGGCTGTGCACAGGTCATGCACTTTGTAAAAATGCCCTAGATGAGAGAAAGAAGAAGGAAAAAGAGGTGGTGGTCAGCAACAATGGCTAGCGACAGTGTTGGGAAAGGTTGGGGTGACCTTGGTGGTCGGTCCACTAGCCAATGGGCGGTGAGTAGCGGTCGAGGTGGTGCATGGTGGTGGAATGGGTGGTGCACAAGCTAAAATAAGGGAAAGAAGGAGGAAGAATAAGAAAAGAGAAGGAAGAGGGGTGCTCAGGTAGTGTTTTAGACACAAAATAGGCCGAAGGAGGCAAAACCAAGAGAGTGGAAGAAGAGTGTGTAGTATATATTTATATATATATGGTCATGTATGTGTGAACAGAAAAATTCAGGGGGGACAGACAGGCAACGATGATGATGGTGATGGTGTAGTTGCAAGGTGGTGGTGATGATGTTGATGGTTGAAGAGGATGGTGAGGAGTTGGGCAATAGCCGTAGGGTGAGGGTGGTGATGGTTGTACGTATGTGTGTTGCATGAGAAGTAAAAAGGTAGAGGAAAATGCAGCGTTCAAGTCAAGTAGGGATAAGGGAGCAGAGGGAGAAGAAGAAAAAGAATAAAGATGATAGATGATGAATGATGGTGTAGAAAGGTGATGGGTGACGGTGCAAGTGGGGAGGGTGCAAGGGGCGACATTTTTCAAATGTTGTAGCTTGGTTTGACAGTGTAAAGGAGAAAAAAGAAAATAAAATGAGAAAGAAAAGGGAAAAGAGAAAAAATATTTGGTGGTTAGTTTAAGTGATTTTAGATTAGCCAAAATGGTTAGGATTAGCGATAATTTTAGCGGATTTTGATTTCGGTTTACGAATTATGATTTATCCGAGTCAAGGTTTCAGATTTGGTTAAAGTTTTGGTATTAAAAAATTAGGTTAAGGCTAAAATAATATTCCTTGAGATTAGAATCAAATTAGGGAGTTAATGATGCGAGACTATGCTAAGTAAATTTTTAGGATATTACATTTCTAGTCATTTAATGGATTAAAAGGACCACTGTAACCCCCCCCCCCATTTTTCAAAACCATTCAATTGGAAAAATAAGTAAAAATATGTGCAGAATTCAAAATACGATGAAGATATTACCGCCACAACCAGTGTAAGTAGGCACCATTAATCTGCTTACACTAGCTTCTAAGACTATTTAAAATAAGGAAATACATCAAAATTTATTAACTCAAATAAAAAGAAACAAAAATGTCTAATAAAATTTACAAAACTAATTGAATTTAAAACAACATCACTCTCATTCTTTCCCACTATGCATGACATCCATACCTTGAACATGTTCATACTCAATCTCTCCTAGGTTATCTGCTCACCATATGTATCATGAATCATCAAAACTCCATTTAAAATATATAATACATTAGCTAGAGGAAAAAATAAGTAACACGTAAGTATAATGGAATATAATATAGAAGTAACCCCCTCACACAACAAATCATATAAGAAAACTAAATGGGAATAAATGAAACATCATATTATTAATATTTATTTTTGGTGACCGTAACCTCACATTATTTAAGTGGGTGAACCAGCTAGGGGGTAACTTGGAAAATCAAAATCTGAATACCTATCACCAACCACAAGATGATTAGAAATCACACTCGAGCCATTCTAGTGGACATAGTCTAAAGGGGATATAAAAATTCCAAATACTTACCACCTCAGTCATCTAGTCATTAAGTGTGCACACCTCATCATAGGGTTTGAAGAAGCCTATATATTAAACGAAGAGCCTTAACCAGACACAACTGACATATAAATAAATATCCACAAAATAAAGGAAATGATATTGTCAATCCCTAACTTCAAGAGATCAACTTTGAATGACCCAAATCCCATTATATATTCCTTTTTAAGTTATGGTATTTTAATTAAGCGTATTCACACAAGGTCACACAATCCACCACATTAAGTCCACTTTATCCACTTTCATAATAGGTAAATTTCCTAAATTAAATAGAAAATACATCCACTTCAGATCACCACTCTATTTTCACAATGCTATAATAGCAAAAAATTATCCAAATCAACACCTAAAATCAACTTTGGTCAAACCTAGTAAAAACATCTTAGGATTTAATTATGGGTTCATATAATTAATGAAACATAAGTAAAATGCATAAATTATTGGCCTTGTAACATATTTATAATAAGGGGAACACCTTTATGAAGTCACATCTTCATAAACAAATCATATTAAAATTTTCACCATTCTAACATACATAAAAAAAATATTAACACCAAATCAATCAATAACAACATTTACATTGAATTCATAGTAAAATATCATCCATATGGCTCAAATATAAGGAAATCATAAAAATTTACGTAAGGTCGTCCAATTAGACAAAACCATTTACATCAAACAAGTGTGCAATTAAGGAATTCATGAACGTGCGCACATGCACCCACCCACCCACCCACCCACATACATACATATACATATATATGGTAAAAGTAATATTATTTGAAAAGCAATCAATGTAATACTAGCTTATCAGTGGAGTTGGCCTAAAATGAAATTAATCTACTGTTAATATAATATAAATTAAAAATACTACTAAGATGTAATGCTTGTACTTTATGTACAAAAATTAATTTAGTATTTAAGGTTTCTCAATTAATATTTAGTCGATCCAAAAAATTTAGATTAATATCATGAGTAGTTTATAAATTGATAACTTAGCTAAGGATCTCTCAAATTTTATTGGTCAAATTACTTAGATATAGTTTAATAATTTATGAAATTAATTAACAACCTAATTTTACTTACTAAATAAATTAATTAATAAAATAGCATATAATTACTTAAAGAAAACATAGTCTCGGAATATTCTTGACATAATACGTTATGTTGTCATAATCCTACTCAAACTATGCATCCATTTCTATCATTTCCAACCCTAAACACTTGATACATGGGTCTAATATAAATAAACTTACACTTCCTATATTCCTAAGTCAATGTAACACCCCAAAATTCACTACTTTTTTTTAAGTGGAAGAATTAAAATTTTAAAAACCTATAAATTATGGGGATGTTACCGCCACACTTAGTACCAGACCGGTTCACTCCGACCATTCCAGTACCAAGTGCTAAGGCTAAAAAGATTATTTTCATGCTTAAACCGAGAGTTCATAAAATGCATTAAAAAGATCACAACATAGAAATTAGAGTACGCATAAAAGTTTATAATCAATAATAAGATAGAAATCAGAGCGCGAAATTAAAATTCCTTGGAGGGAATAATCTTACAATCAATAAAATGTTTATTTAAAATACTCGATACAAGTAATGAATCACAAAAGGATAAATCCGATCCAAAAGAAATAACAAGAGGAGATAGAATAACAAGAAGAGCGAAAACAACCATGACACTCTCGAACCTTGAGCCAAACATGCTCAACACTCAGCCCAGCTGGATGTCTTGCCCACCTGCACAAAGTTAGAAAGGCCTACTACTCGTAGGAATGAGCACCACCTATAAAAAGGATGATCGGTTTTTTTAAGGGGAATAATTTAATATTTAAAAATCTGTGAATTATGGGGATGTTACCGCCGATTCCACTAATTAATCAACATTAGTCCATATGTCTTATGTTTTATTTGGTTGTTAATTTCCATGTTAAAAAATAGTGGTATAATATAATATTAGCTAGTGTTTGTATAGGTGTGGGCCGTGTGGCCCTGTGTACAATCACTCTAACTTACATGTAAGGTGTCATGGTCTACTCTATACCTAAGGCTTAATAGCAGTAGTAGAATAGTCGATCAAACCCAAGAATAAGTACTATCATTACAATTAAGAACATGATGGTAGTACATTATACCACATTAGTCGTATCTCACCATTCTATTATTATTATTATTATTGTTTTCTCTTTTCTATGCAATCTTAGAAAAGGGACATGCATGTCTACAGAGGGAATAAATTATTAAGACTTGTGAGATGGGTACTGACAGGTACATATAGGCCACCTATATCTATATACATATAGATAGCTATGAGGGTTATAATTAGATGGAAAAGTGGTACCTTGTTCTGTGATTGCTAGCATGCTAAACAACTTCACATGTGTTCTCTTTCCCTAACTTTTTTTTATTGAAGTAAGATTAATAAGACAATATGAGTATGCCTCACCTTCTCTTCTCCTTTCTTCTCTTACTTCTTGTGTAAAAAAATAATAAAAAATCGTATGCCTTTTTTGTTCGGTAGTTGCTACTACTTTAGTTTTGATTTATAGACATGTTAGGTTAACATGTTATTTATAGCTTTAGTTTGTGTTAGTGTAGCACCCCCAAAAATTATAGTTGATTTTTTTTTCATTTAATTAAAACAAACACAAGCATGGAGGTGCTATCACCATGATCAGTACAAGCCTGACCCTTGACCAGTCTTGTACTAACCACAATGCTAAGGATAATTTCATAAGAACATAAAACAACTTAAAACAAAGATAATTGAAATATTCATAACAAGGAAATCAGAGTGTGCATTAAAAGTTATTACAATCCAATAGAGTACAAAATCAAAGTTCCCACGAAGGATAAAAGGTACAGTACGATAAAATGAAACCGAAATAAAATGATACATAAGTAAACTGAGGTAAAAGAGAGCCTGGCCAACATCGCTCCCAGGTTCCCATTCCAAGTCTAAAGATCAACTCTCAGCCCCGCCCGATGCCTCATAAGTATCATAGGCATCAAAGATGGCGTCTCCTACTTGCACAAACTCAATAGGGCCCTCTGCTCGTGGGAATGAGTAGAACCCATGAAACCTTAGTCAGTACGCTACGTATTGAGCAAAGTAACTATGTAGCTAAGGCTATACATAGAAAGGCATATAATCCAAGCATGATCATGCAGATAAACATACAACCAATGCAGATAGTAGAGGTCGTGTTACGGTCCGATTAAACTCATTCATTAGATCTCTGGTCAATATGCTCATTTCACACCATGCTCTTTATAAGTCCATGCGAGTATGGGAATCCCACTATTATAGCCAGTGGATCAGAAACATATAGGGTAGAACGCTCCTGACCACTATTATTCATTGGTGGATTGGTTTCTAGGGCCATGCAGGTGGATCGGTTTGTCCCCGACTCTCATGGTATTCCACTGTAAGTACTTAGTGTATTTCTCATGTCTTATCATAACTTAAGGTTTGGTTTATTGAGCTTGGTATCCCCCACTATTATAGCCGGTGGATCGAAAACATACAAGACATAACACACCTGACCACTATTATATGTCGGTGGATCGGTCTCCAAGGCACCCTGACACCTAGCCACTATTATGCCGGTGGATCAGGCTATATAATCATTCGCTTTAAATAAATAGTATCTTAACTGTATCTTATTCAATATATGTTTTCACCCTAGACATGAATGTTCTTTGGACCACCCACTCACATAATTCGTCTACTCTTATTCTCTTGAAAGGGGCTCATCCTATATCTTGGGATTTCTACCCTCCTAACACATCCAGACATCTTTTACCTCTTCTCTTACTTACCATGAATACCCAAATCCTAAGTGTGTGGGTCGAGGCCCATTTTCTCATACCATATAAGTCAACTCACTATTGCCCTCTAGGGTTTTTCCCAAAAAATCTTAATTTGGTCCATATGACCCAACCTTTCTCTATCCTACACAACTAAAGCTCCTTTACCCCCAACACATCACCTTACTTAGATTCAACCCCAAGCATTCCCCTTTACGTCCCATTTTACACATGTGACCGCGAAACCCTAGTTGACCACCTTAAACCCTAACACTTCTATTTTCTCATATGACATCCCTCCATTACTCACCTTCCATCCTCTCTTCCACATGACACCCACACTCACCCTTCATGTGATATCCTTCCACTCTTAACCTATATTCCAATCCTCTCCACTAATTTTTCACTTTCACAATCTCCTCCATTTAGGATTTTCCTCCCAAACCCTAGCCAAATTCCCTATACACCCTTATACCAACCTACATACTATTTTCCATCCATGGAATGCAATCACCCAAACAATACCTCCCTTACCTTACTTACACCCCAAGGCAACTTTCCCTCGTAAGGATCATCCCCATGCAATTTCCATCCACCCATGCAAACCCTAGACTTCCCAATGCAAGATCCACTCTAGTCTCTTATTTTGTCCATATTTTCCTTTTATTTATCCCCTCATAGGTCATGAGATAATTAGGTCATTCTCATTTACCTCTATTCAACTCATTTCCCTTTTCATACCATACCATATCATTAAAACATCCTACCATGCATTTCTTAGAGGGTCACATCACATAACACTACAAGCACAACATATACATTATTTTACACATGCCATAAGGAGGTCATATAAACGTACCTTAACTCCGCGCTGCACTACAAGTAAGTGGTCATAGTAATATAAGGTACACCATAACATAACATATGGTATACAAAGCACATAATACACATAATCAGCCTTAACTACATCCTTACCTAATACGACACCGGGCTTGGAGCACGCTCCTGCGCCTCCTTAGAGTTTTGACTTGATTCACCTATAAGAGGAAAATACTATGGGTTAACTTTTTTCTGATTAAAATTATCATTATTTCCTACCTTACCCTTATCATAGCCTGGTATTAAGGTTAATAATAACAATAGTAGTTTTATAAGTAAAAGTAAAGGCATCATTCCTTAAAGTAGCATGTATTACTAGTCAAAATAGGTATTGGTAGTTATATTGGTCCATGTTAAAGTATTATTAGCAATATTCATATCACTAAAGATAATAACTTTAATATTAAAATAATAATGATAATAGTGATAGTAATAATAATAACCCGAATAGTAATAATAATAATAATATTATTATTAGTAATACTAAAATAGTGACAATAATGATAATAAGGATGGTAATATTAACAACAACAACAAAAACAATAATAATAGTAGTAGTAGTAATAGTAATATTAGTGATATCAGTAATAATTATAATAGTAGTAGTAGTAGTAATAATAATAATAATGGTTCAAATCTTAATAATAATAATAATAAAGGTTCAAATAATCATAATAATAGTAACATTAGTAATAATAGGGCTAAAGATAATAATAATAATAATAATAATAATAATAATAATAATAATAATAATAATAATAACACTTCAAATCTTAGTAATAATAATGATAGGGTTTTGAATAATTATGTTAATAATAACATAGTAATAATAGTTCCCAAGTTAATAATAATAATAATAATAATAATAATAATAGAATCATAATAATACTAGCAATAATAATAATGAAATTAATAATAATTAAATAAATAACAATTACATTAATTATGTTTAAAGGTTAGGGAGGCTAGGGTACAACTTAGGGGTGGTGGTGACTAAGAGATGTTGGCAATGGTGGAGGAAGTGGGGTTGGAGAGGTGGATTTCTAGGCTAGAAAAGGGGAAGTGAGAGGGTGGTTGTGGTGGTGGTGGATGCTCTAGGTGGAGAGGGTTGGAATGTTGGTGGTGGCGCAACAAAAGGGGCGACGCAGGTGGTGATTACAGTGGTGGTCAAAGTTGGTGGAGGAGGAGGAAGGGTGAAGGAGAGGGTGGCAGGGAAAAAGGAAGGTAGGGAGAGGTAGATGAGGCTTTGGGGGTGTTCTGGAAGGTAGGGGAAGTGGTGGCTACAACAGGGATGTCGGCGCACAATGGCGAGAAGGGTGGTGATGGAAGAGAATGGGCAGGTTGTGCAGCCAACTTTGCATGGCCGAGGCAGCTCGTGTAGGAGGAATTGGAGGCGGTGGGTGGTGTGGTTCGGTGGAGGGTGATGTAGGAAGGAGTTTGGCAGGCGTTACAGGTGGTGGCGGTGGGTAAAGGCGGCGACGACGATATTTGAAGTGGCGGTGGCACAAGGGGAAGTGAATTTTTTTGGGTAGGAAAGGAAGCTCGATTGAGTTTGGGTATGGGGTATTTATAGGCCAATGGGGGTGGATAAGACAAAAGGGGAAGAGGATAAGGGGCAGGTATGGTAGACTCACCAGCCGACGGTGGTATGCCGGTATAAGCCTGCGATTTGTAGGTTTGGTTGGGTTGGGGAGAAGAAAAAGAAGGGAAGAAGGGTATGCGTGAGAGGGTTATAAGGTAGGTTGGGGTCAGAAAAGGAAAGAAAAAGGATGGGGAGAGAAAGGGGGAGGCAGATCGGCGGTATAGTGGTTGGGCTATCGGTGGTACGGGGCACTGCAGCTCTCGATCTCCATGCGTGGGAAAGGAGCAGGAGGAAGGAGATGAAGCAGCGAGCCAGTCGGTCTAGGGGAAAAAGAAAAGAAAGAAAAAAAGGAGGACTGGGTGGCTGGGTAGGCAAGGAGAAAAAAAACAAAAGAACGGTGCAGGATTGGGCCGCACAGAGGGAGAAGGGAGGGAGGAGAGTTGGGCCGTGAAGGGGCTGGCCCATTTTAGGGGGAGAAGGAGGAAAAAAAAGAGAAAAGAGAAGAGAGAAAAGAAAAAGGATAAAGGGAGGGAAAAGGGAGGAAAAAGGAAAAATAGATTGGTTGGGGTATTTAGAATATTCTAGTATTTTTGAGTATTTAAAATAATAATATTTAGTAAAATAATAATTAAATTTCCTTTTTATATTAATTTAGGATATTTTGGATAATTTTTCCTAAATTCTATTTTAATTAGCAAAATACTCTAATTTTTCTTAATTAAATTCTTTATTATTATCCTCTTGATTTCGCCTTAAATCTTCCTTTTATTCTAATAAAAATAATTTATTTAATTTATTTTCCTAATAAATCCCTATTTTGACATAATTTTCTAAATTAGGATTTTGGAGTATTTTAGTTAGGTAGTAGAAACAAGTTAGTTGATAATTACTAGAATGTAAAATAAGAGTTAGACACTTAACCGAATTCAAGTACTACGATATCCATCTAACTTATTTGACTTGGTAAACTATCTTTTAACTATTATTATTTACTTAAAATTCCATTATCCAAACCATATATACTTACTGTATAATAAATAATAAATAATAATAATAATAATAAAAGATATGAACTATTTATTATGGTTATTGTCATTATTATTTTTAATTAATGAATGAAAAAATTTTGGGGTATTATATCATATAAAACCAATTTAAAATAATTACCACCGAAAAGATAAAATTTAGGTTTAAAATTATGAAACATTACAACCATAATTAATACTCCCTATCTGACTCTAAGACAAATATTCTTCTCAAAATTTTAACATCTCATTTTACAAATAAGAAAAAAATAAGTTGGATAAATTATAATAAAAATTAATAAATAAAATAATAATATGTATCAATTAACATCGTTATACTAACATATTTTTTCTCAACCAAAGGAGTGACCTATGTACATCTATTTGTTAGTATCACCTTTACTTAAGACTTTATTAGTCTGAGGGTCAACCTATAACATTTATTAAAAAATATATTAGTATATTCATAATAATATAATTAAAAATTTTAGTTACAACTATAATTATTATATTCATAATACATTTTTAATATTAATTTCTCTCTAATTTTATATTTAAGATTTATTTGGATTCTTTGTTACTTATTTTTAACTCTTTACTTAAATCCTTGAAATTGACTAACATAGGTATCTCTAAATCTTAACTAATTTTATTTTAACTAAACATTTAAAATTAATTATTTTATTCATTTTATAACATTAATTTATCCATAAAATTAAAATTAAAATTTATTTAGACTCTTTTATTATTTATTTTTAACTTGTTACTTAAATCCATAAGATTTAGAGATATTTTTAAATCTTAAATATTGTTATTCTAAGCTAATTTTTTTAAGTTATTTTCATTTTATTCATCTTATAATATCCATAACCATAAATTCATATCTAACATTTTATTTAGATTATTTGTTATTTATTTTTAATTCTTCAACTTGAACCCTTAAATTTAATTAACTTACATGAATATCGATCTCTAAATCTTAACTACTTTAATTTAAACTATCTGTTTACTTTTTATCATTTCATCCATCTTATAATATATGTTCCTCCATCAAGCTTTATTTAAGATTTATTTAGATTATTTGTTACTCATTTTTAACTCTTTACTTAAATCCTTAAAATTAATGTACACAAGCATCTCTAATTCTTAACTAATTTTATTTTACTAACTATTTAAATTTTATTATTTTATTCATCTTATAATATACAAGGTTGAAGGACTACTCCATTCGGGAAACTTATGAGCAATTAAGAGATAAATAGAAGAAGAAATTATGGGCAATATTGGGCTAGCGTAATTTTATCCTCCAAGATTGTATACTTCCTCAGCTAGGCAGCTAGCCATACATAATAGGCTACCCGCACATCAATAGCTGGCAACTATTGGAATGGGTATGATGTGCAATGTGTGTTTTACAAAGCTAGTATCGAGATCGTTGATCATTTTTTTTATGCAATGTCCCAGATCTCTATGTATAATGAAGAAATTTCATTCTATAGTAGACCCACATGATGGAGGAGAGGCTAGCGTGTTGTTATCTAGCTTGAGATAGCCAAGCAAGAAGAAGGAAGTGCTTAGCACATTATCTAGCACATACGTGGCTATAATATGGCAAGAAAGGAACCTTGTGTTATTTTGGGGGGGGGGGGGAGGAAAACAAAACTACAAACTAAATAGCTCTTGGCCAGCAGGCTCCAAGAGCGTCGGCAACAAGTAAGGGCATAATGCCTTTAGGGGGAAGATAGGATCTGCAAGCCTAACTGGGCTGCCTTAGCAGAAGCAGCAAGCCAATCAGCAGAATGATTTGCTTCCCTGTTAATGTGTCTGATAAAACATGACCAATCTCTCTTCAATAAGTTGAGGATAGCATGCATCACTCCATTAATGGCCCCATCAGAGTTGTTATTTCTGCATTCAGCAATTCTTGAAACAGCCTGCAACGAATCAGATTCCAGCTCAATATTTCTGTGCCCCAGGTTCCAGCATAAACTCATCCAATCATATATTCCCCATAGCTTAGCTTCGATGATCTGAGCCACCCCAATCCTATGCTGAAACCCACTGATCCAGTTAGCTTCATTATCACGAATAACTCCACCTGCGGTAGCCATCCCTTGAACACCCTGTATGCTCCCATCAACGTTTACTTTCACTGTTGCTCTAGCTAGTTTCTGCCATCCTACCCATGTTATATGCTTCAGCCTCCCATCAAAGTTATATAGGACATCAAATGCTTCTTTAGCCAATCCTCTAATTAATTGGGATGCATTAACATGCCATGAGAAAGTCTCATCATGCAATGCAGAATTACGCCAATACCACATCATCCAGAGAGAATACAAGAAAATTAGACTCCAAGGAATTCCGAGAAATACTTTCCTGGATTTGCAATTATGAGTAATCCTAGAAGCAGCATCTAACACAAAGAAATTACTCTCTACCAGCTTCGGATCAATGGCTAGCCATGTTTGTCTTACTAAACTGCAGTCTCGAAGAGCATGGCATATATCCTCTGCATTCGTAGAACAACGAAAACACATTACGTTATTCACTATACGTCGCTAGACCAAGAACACAGCAGTGGGTAAGGTACCATGCAACAACCTCCAAGTTAACAATCTCAGCTTACTTGGGCACTTAAGGTTCCAAACCAAATTCTAGTTGATGCTCTGCTGGGAGTCGATTTGAATCTGAACAGTATAGGCTGAACTGATCGAGAACTCCCCGCTACCCTCCAACTTCCAATAAGAAGCATCTTTAGTTTGATCATAAGTGTTAATCCAGACTGAAGCAATCCTCAGTACAATCTCTTCTGGCAGGAACTCCCTGAGTTTGTTGATATCCCAGCCACCCGATTCATTGCAAAAGTCAGCTGCACTTAGCTCTGCCTCCTCTTCCGACATACTACGTGTCGCATACTGTATAAGAGGACTAATGGCAATCCAGTCATCCAACCAGAACTTGGTTGATTTTCCATTTGCTAACCGAATTACCAACCCTTTGCTCAATACCTCTCTTCCCTTCAAAATACTCCTCCAAGTAGAGGAGTCAGTAGGCCTACTCACCACATTCAAGAACTCATCCTTTCTCAAATATTTACTCCTCATTACCTCAACCCATAGTGCTTCCTTATTCAAGTAGATAGTCCAACCCAATTTAGCCATGAATGCTAAGTTCACCTTCCTTGTGTCACGGATGTTTAATCCCCCATGATGTCAAGGCAAGCAAATTCGATCCCAAGACAGCTCATGTAATTTCTTACCATTTGCTTTATCACCCCATATAAATCCTCGGATCAGTTTGTCAATTTCCCTAACTGTAGAGTCAGGCAGGAAAATAGTTTGCATAAGGTAGCTTGGCAAAGCACTCAAAACCGATTGCACCAAAGTCACCCGACCCGCCATTGATAAGAATTGGTTACCATACGATGTCAACCTAGCCTGCACCTTACTGACCAGATCTTCATATGTCCTCTTAGTAACCCTACCACGAATCATAGGTGCCCCAAGTATTTCCCGAAATCCTTTGATAAGGGAATACCACACTGCTGACTGAGATGCATAGCTTGATTATGGCTGATATTTGAGGAAACTAGCATTTTAGACTTAGAAAGGCTGACCTTCTCTCCCAACACATGGCAGAACTTGTTAAGAGTGTTCATCATAACCTCCAGCTGCTTTGAAGTAGCTTCTCCAAAGAGAAAAATATCATCTGCAAAGCAAATATGTGAAATAGCAGGCCCTCTTGTTATCAAGGATAAAGATTTCCAGTTTCCTTCATCAACCTCCGCTGTAATGAGATGAGAAAGTTTCTCCAAACATAATACAAACAAATAAGGGGACAAGTAGGGATGGCAATCGGGCGGATAATACCCGATACCCCACGGATTTTACCCGACGGATATCGAAATGGATAATGATAAACGGATATGGATACGGATATGGGTAAGGGTGAAAAATACCCGACGGATTCGGGTACGGATACGGGTACGGGGTATCCAAATCCGTATCCGACGGATATCCATTACCCATATCCGTACCCGTTTACCCGTTATATATTTACTATTTTACCCTTAACTTTTTTATAAAAAATAGGTTAGTATTAGAAATTAAATTTTCATTTTACCTACAACCCTACTTAAAATTAAATCTAAGAATTCAAATTATTTGAATCAAATTCTATTTCTGCACAGGGCCACAGGCACAGCAACAGCCGTCGCCCCTCGCCCGTCGTCGATTACTCGATACTCGATAGTTCATACTTCATAGTTACCATCCACCACAGGGACCCTAACCCTGTAGCTGTAGCCGTCTGCCGTCGCCACTCGCGGACTCGCCCGCTCGGACGCTCCACGGCTCCAGCTCCTCCCGTCGTCGCATCGCCCGTCTCTGGCATCCATCCCTAACCCTGTAGCTGTAGCCGTCGCCACTCGCGGTCGCGGACTCGCCAGCTCCAGCTCCTCCCGTCGTCGCATCGCCCGTCTCTAGCATCCATCCCTAACCCTGTATGAAATACCCCAGAATTAATTAATTTAGGAAATAAGTTAATAAATAAGGATTATTGGAGAAATTATTTAATATACTACCCTTTATAAAATTAAGAAGGATTTTTGTAGGGCAAACTAATAAGAATTTTAAGATAAGTTACAGGGGCACCTTCATACTAGTAATTATATATATATATATATATAATTTTGGGCCTTAAAATAACCAAAAAGGAGGATAAATAGTTTATTTAATTATTTAAATATTCTTACTCAAAGCACCTAAAGTAAATACTCTAAATAATTATAAAATACTAAAATAAAATAAAATAAATAAATAAATTTCTTTTTTTTTTCCTTTTTCTTCCCTTTCTCCTCTCTCTTTTTCTTCTTTCTCTTTTCTTCCCCCTTCTCGCCCGTTGGGCCAGCCCACGGCCCAACGCCCTTTCTTCCCCCTTTCCTCCTTCCCGCGGCCCAGCACCGGCCCTGCGCCCTGGAATCAAAGCGCCGCGTTTCGCCTCCCACCCAGCCGAAACGCTGCTCCCCAAGCGAAGAAATGTAACCGTTGCCTGACGACGCAAGCTCCGCGTTTTGACAAAACTTCGCCCAAAACGCGGCGTTTAAATAATTGGGGAAATAACCGCCGCGGTCCGGCCGGTTCCCCCTTCCCTTTCTTTCCTTCCCCTGGACCGCCGGTCCAGCCCTTTCTTCTCCTTCTTCTTCCTCGCGACACCGTCGCCCGTCGCCGCCTGCAACTAAAGTTTTCGCCGGAAAACGCAGCGGCGACGACACGTCCTTTCCATCACTCTTGTGTCATTTCATCCCCGTTGACCTCCCCTTTGGATGTGACCAATCGATGCAGCCGTTCCCCCTCACGCAAGCCTGACCTTTCTTCTCCGACAGAGTACGGTCTGCACCGGCAGACCTGCGCCGGACAACTCACCGGACCTAACCCACCTAACCCCCCACGTGCATTTGTCGTTTTTCCCCTCGCTTAGGCCTATAAATTGAACCCTCCACTGCGAAGTTCGGGTTCGAAATTCTGGAACCCAGCCCGATTCTCCAGCTTCGCCGCCGACCTTCAGCCGCCCTATTCGCCGCCTCCGATCACCTCTACCACCTGCCCACGCCACCATCCTCTTCCTCGCACCACCCACTACGAAACCAAGCCCTCACTGCCTCCGTCCCTGCCCCGCACGAGCCACCCAGGTCGTGCGAAGGTACCACCCCGAAAAAACACCGCCGCCGCCTTGCACCGCCCGTTGCCGCCACCTCCGCCGGAATCAACCCCTGCTCCACCCCCCAAATTGATCAGCAGGTCCTTCCCTGCCTAACCATACCCTCCTTGCCCACTGCTCCCCTCTCCACCGGTCTCCACCAATTCCGCCACCTTCCTCCTCCCTCGACCACCGCGTCCGCCGCCGGCGCCGCCGCACCACAGGTTGACTCCACCTCCTTTGACCCTAAGCCTTGACTAATGGGAGTTAATGAATTAATATGGATAATTATTACCATTAGCCATATTATGATTATTATTAATATTTTCTTTATTATTACCATTATTATTATTATTATTATTATTATTATTATTTTCATTATTATTATTATTATTATTATTATTTTCCTCATTAGTAATACTATTATTATTATTATTGTTATTATTATTATTATTATTATTTTCCTCATTATTATTACCATTATTATTCTTATTGTTGCTATTATTATCATCCTTATTATTATTATTATCATTATTATCATTACTATTATTAATATCATCATTCTTAACATTATTAGCATTGTTATTATTGTTACTCCTAGTGTTATTATAACTATTAATATTAATACTGTCGGTAATACTATTATTGTTACTATTGTTACCACTTTTACGATTATTATTATTATTGTTATTAATATTATTCCTATATTTAATACCCTAACTATGACTGTAGTTGTTATTATCTTTGTTACTATTACTAGTACGATTAACATTATTATTTTAACATCCTTGTAGTTACTACTAGTAGCATTACTATTATCCCTATTTTTATGGTTAGTATTACTACTATTACTACTTTAAGCTCTTGGTAGCCATTAGTAAAATTGGTACCCTCTTAGCACTAACAAAGAAGTTAGAGAAGAGTAAAGTAAGGGAATAGCGCCTTGTTAGAGGGAAGTTAACCTCTAGTTTCTCCTTTTTATAGGCAAATCAAGCCGACACCCGGAGGAGACGTAGGAGCGTGCTCCAAGGCCGGTGTCGTGTTAGGTAAGGACGATGCTATGGCTTCATGTTATGTGTGTTGTAATGTGTGAGTGAATGTTGCGCGTGCCATGTTGATGTGTTTTATGCATGTGTTATGAATAACTTGTTTGGTGTAGCGCAGCGTGGATAATGAGGTATGATGTATGTGCCTTATGTTACATGAGCATGACATGGTATGTATGACATTTATGATGTGTTGATATGGCCCTCTAGGACATGCATACTAGAGTTTGGCATTAGGGAATGGGACTAAAAGAACAACAAGAGGAGATATGGGGTAGACCCAAGTACCTCATCATCCATGAGAGGAACTGTACGTGGAAACTTGTTTAAAAATAAATGAAAGTTGGGAACCATGCATGGGGGGGGCTCTAAAATCCGCATGGTGACTAGGGGTGTCTGCATGAGGTGACTAACTCTTGCATGGGGGTGTGTCTTACGTAAGAAAAGTTGAATGTGGGAGTAAGTGAGAGATGGGGAGAGTTATGGAGTGATTAGAGACTCAGGGATGAAAAGAGAAAAGTTACTTGGAGAGGAAGTAAAGTGCTAGGGTTTGGCGTGGTCAACTAGGGTTTGGCGGTCACCTACGGAGTTGGGGAAATAAAGGGATATAGTTGGGAATTTCTTAGTGGAGACGGGATGCGAGACGAGGAATAAAGTGAAGTTAGGGTGAGTAAGAAAGCGTTGGGCCATGTAGGCCCACATTAGGGTTTTCCCAGGAGGAGCCCTAGAGGGGTGAGGACACGCGGGACCAACACCGCAGCGTTAGGATGATACCCACACTCTCGGGAAGAGTATGTCTTCACTACGTTTCCTTATGTATAAGAGAAAGAGGGAAGGGATGTCGGGGTGTGATAAGGGGCGCAGGAGTCTCAAGATATGGGACGGCCCCCTGGGGAGGAAAGAAGTAGAGGGTAGTTGATATGCATGTCAAGGGCGGAGCCCTACTTAATAATACACGAATAAGACATTAACTACTTAAAGAGTAAGATTGTTGAGCCGGGCCCAGACCGATCCACCGGCATAATAGTGGCCAGGTGCCGGGGTGCCCTGGAGACCGATCCACCGGCGTATAATAGTGGTTAGGTGCGTTCTGCCCTATACGTGACCGATCCACCGGCTATAATAGTGGGGGATCCCGAGCTCAACAAACCAAACAGTATGTTGTAATTAAATCACGGGAAAGATACTATATACTTACAGTGGAACACCATGAGAGTCGGGGCCAGACCGATCCACCGGCATAATAGTGGCCAGGAGCGTTGTGCCCTGGAGACCGATCCACCGGCGTATAATAGTGGTTAGGTGCGTTCTGCCCTATAAGTGACCGATCCACCGGCTATAATAGTGGGGCCCCCGTACTCGCATGAATTATTAAAGTCTGTAACGTGAAATGACTAATTTTATGGGTTAAGAATAAGAGAGGTCTGAGTGGATTATTATTGGCTAGCGGCATCCATGTATTTCCATGTCCCACATGTGTTGTGTGTATAATGTGTTGTGTGTTGTGCTGGCCTTAACTCGTCTGTTACCTTACTCAGTACGTAGCGTACTGATCACCCGTTTCATGGGTGCTGCTCATTCCCACGAGCAGAGGGCCCATCTGACCTTGTGCAGGTAGGAGACCACGTGTTCGATGCCTACGATACCTACGAGGCATCCGGTGGGGCCGAGTGATGAGACTTTCCTGGTTGGGGCCGAGAGCGAGTTGGCCGGACTCCTTTATTTCCTCTTTTTGTTTACCGTCTATTTTAGTTGGTCGTACTTACGTTGTGTTGTGTTTCAAAAATGGGACTTTTAAAATTGTAATCTTAATGATACTCTATCGTGGTTGAAACCCGTCTTTATGAACATTGTGTTAATGGTGCAATTATGGTTAATGTTTCACGTTTTATGACTTTTGGTTTAGCCTTAGCACTTAGTATCGGAACGGTAGGAACGAACTGGTCTGATACTAAGTGTGGCGGTAATACCCCAAGTTTCGGCTTTTATTTGTTCGCTTCTGCTAAAACATTTGACTTAAACGAAATTTTTCAGTAGTAAATTTGGGGGTATTACACTGTAGCTGTAGCCGTCGCCACTCACGGTCGCGGACTCGCCAGCTCCAGCTCCTCCCGTCGTCGCATCGCCCGTCTCTGGCTCTGCCTATTCATTCTTTGACCCTTCAACAGTTCGACTTCGAGGGAGGCTTCGACAGTTCCAACTTCCAAGTTGGCCGTCGCCGCCCACAGCCCACTTGTTGCCCGTCTGAGCCGTCTCTGCCTGTCTCCGCCCACAGCCCACTCGGCCGTCCATCTCTGCCTGTCTCCGACTCTCCGCCCACAGCCCACTCAACCGTCGGTTCGCTTTCTCTTCTCTTTCGTTGTAGTTGATTTGTATTGCTAGATTAGAAATGTGATTAATGAGTATTTTTTTTCTTCTTCTGAATTTGCTATGCTTCAATATCTTGCGACTTGCGAGTTGAGTTGCGTTGATTAACCCAACTGAAGCCACCATATAATATATCCACGGCTGTGTTGTGCATTGCATGTAAGATAAAATCGATGGCATGAGTCATGGTTAATACAAATCAAAGATTACGAATTCATCCACTATCTCAGGCCATTGATTAATTAGACAATATCGGACAATATCGGACATATCTCGGGTTAAATCTGTATGCCGGATTAATTCTTTAATATATGTTACAATAAATTAAACAACACGTATCTCGGGCCATTGATTAATTAGACAATATCGGACGAGTTTGCACTTTGCACCAAAACATAAAACTATAGATAGATGGCTAGATCATAAACAGGATATCCGTCGGGTAACGATATCCGTCGGGTAACGGATTATCCGTCGGGTACGGATATGGGTACAGTAACGGATATCCATGCGGGTTCGGGTTTGGGTACGGGTATCAAATTCCTTATCGAGTTCGGGTATGGATAAGGGGTACCCGATCCGTACACGCCCCGTTGCCATCCCTAGGGACAAGGGATCTCCTTGTCGAATACCCCTTGTTGGAGAAAATGAGGGTAGCCTTTCCTTATTCCACAGCAAGGAAAAAGAGTTAGTGGACACTATAAACATTACAAGATTAATCCAGGAATCAGGAAAATTAATCTCAACAAGAACCTGGCGTAGGAAGCTCCATCGTAGTCTGTCATAAGCCTTTTCTAAGTCCACTTTTATTGCTACTGCTCCCTTCTTTCTTTTCATAGTCTGCATAGTATGCAGTGCTTCCTGAACAACGAGTATGTTATCAACAGTATGCCTGCCAGGCACAAAACTGGACTGATATCTCCCCACCATGGAAGTCAATAGAGGTCTAAGTCTACCCACTAGTATCTTGGTCATGATCTTGAGAGGTACCGAACATAGGCTAATAGGACGAAACTGCGAAATCCTCTCTGGACATTCCACTTTCGGAATTAGGCACATCAGTGTCTCATTAAGTTTTACATCAAAACTCCCCTCTCTGAAAGCATTATCAACAAATCTGAACAAGCTATCCCCCATAATATTCCAAGCTTTCTGATAGAATAATGCTGGAAAACCATCTATGCCTGAATAAAGCACTACAGACCTCTTCCTTGGTGATGGCCTTACTCAAAACCTCCTTGTCAGCCTTGGTTAATTGCCAAGTTGAATGAGCAGGGAGAGAAGGCTGGTAACTAGTATTATCTTCTGTGTATAAAGTTTCAAAGAAGTCTACCACATGACTTTTAAGTTCTACTGGATCATAGCACCACGAGTCATCATCCATCTGCAAGGCCTGGATTGCCTTTTTCGAAACATTCCTTCTAATTGACATATGAAAGAATTTCGAGTTGCAATCCCCAAACTTAATCCAATTACATCTGCTTTTCTGCTTCAGAATCAAATCCTCCTGGTAGCATATGAGATTATACTCTTCTATCAAGGAGACCTCCAAATTCAAAAGGTAATCATTCGACCTGAAAGCCAAACTTCTCTGTATTCCATTCAACCTGGCTAGAACCCTTTTTTATTTTATGCACGTTGCCAAAACACTCTCTACTCCATGCAAAAAGTTCTGCTGATAATGTAGCAAGCTGAGGGGCAAACTGCTGGCCATTTGGTTCCCATTTCTGAGCAATAAATTCAATGAAATTATCATGAGTGACCCAGGTATTTTCAAAACGGAAAAACTTATTTGTTGCACCTGAAGCCAATCTATCACAGTTGACAAGAATGGGGTGATGATCTGAATGAGTCCGTGGTAGTGTCAGAACCGAGTAGTTTGGGAAAATAGAGGTACATGCTTCATTTGCAATAGCTCTATCTAACCTAATTTGTGAGAAAATCTGAACTCCTCTCTTCTTTGTCCACGTAAATTTAGGCCCTGCTGCACCCAGATCAAATAAATTACTACTCTGCAAACACTCAAGCATCAATCTACAATTTTGGATATTTATTCCCCTCTTGCTACGTTTCTCATCACTATACAAGACTTGATTGAAGTCTCCCATCAGTAGCCACGGTAACTGGTGATGCTTGCTAGTAATCTGTATAGAATCCCACAGCCTTCTGCGTTCTTTGCTTTCTGGACTGCCATATACTGCAGATAAAAGCCAATCCTGACCTCCCTTTTCACTCACCAAAGCATGAATCACCTGAGAAGAATAAGCTAAAATCTCAACATTGGTTTGAGCTTCATTCCACAGAATCCAAATCCCTCCTGAAAAACCTTCAGCTTCGACTCGAAAAAAATCACTAAACCGAGATCGTTTACAAACATTATCTGCCACATCTCCTGATATTCTCAGCTCAAGTATGATAAGAATATTGGGACGATGAAGTGACTTCAAATGTCTCATCTTTCTCGAACTCCTCTTTGAACCAGCTCCTCGAATATTCCACCTGATCAGATTAAACATTAAATAAAGAGATTTAGGATGGAACAACCCCTTCAATATTTCATATCGTCATAGTTTAGGCCCTCCAATGAGTCCTGATCCTCTAAATCATCTCCATCCATGGAAGTATAATCCTCCATGGTTGAGTCATTCTCCCGAAATTCTTCGTCAGTGCCCAATTTCGGTAGACTAATTTCAACTATGAGTTGTATATTAGGGGGCTTAGGAATTTTATATGAAGGGGTTTCCTGCACACAACTCAGACTCCCTAGCTTCTTTGGTTCATTGCTCAAAACAATAGGCTTCACCATATTAGTAATATCATTTAGGGGGGACACTGCTATTTTCTAACTGCATGTATGTGACGCTGGAACCTTGCTTTCACCCTTATCTTTCCCCATGGCTGTTGCCGAACCATTCAATTTCTTCTCAGTAGATGCTTTTTCCTTGCTAGATGCTATCTTAACTCCATTAGAAATCCCTTTCCCATTATTTTCCATATTGGAAGTACCCTCGACTGAGTGTTTAACCTCCTTAGATGTCCCTTTTCTGTTCGAAGACTCCACTGCCTTTTGCAAAATTTTTTTTAAACTCTCCTTATCTTTCATTGTAGCACTCTTAAAAGGCACACTAGGCTTAGCCACAACCATTACCTGAGCCTCGTTATTCCCTTTGCCTACCTCCAAGTCCACATGTTCTTCATCAGTGACAAGCACAGCAAACCGAGAGCCTAGATCCTGATCGTCCTTCTTCCCTAAAGCTGAAGGATTTTTGCTGTTCACCAGCTTCACATTACCTTCCCCTTTCTTAAAATTTTGCCTTCTAGTTGCCTTCTTGGCTATCATCCATGGCCCATACATAGTATTTTCATATCCCCGATCCAGAACACTTTCTAGATTGGCTTTCTTTGGCCCCTGAATGTCCCCCTATCCTGGTGTAACTACAGCCTTCATTGGGCAGGAAGGATCATCATGGCCAAATTTTCCACAATTAAAACACAACATCCTGAGCCCTTCATATTCAATCTTCTGCCATCGTCGACCCACATAAACCTTTGGCTCCAAGGGCTTTGTAAGATTAACCTCAACACACAATCTCACAAAGCGCCCTCGAACCCCGGCATTCGTCGTTCGATCAATTCGAACGAACTTTCCCACCTGCTCCGCCACACAAATCAGCACCCTCTCATGATAACATTCCATTGGCATCAATGGAAGGCAAATCCATGCTGCAACCTTATCAATTGTGGCCTCGTCTGAACGAAAACCAAGAGTCTAATGTCTGACAGTAAGGTAATGATCAGCAATCATCCAGGGACCTCCCGTTAGGACAAAATTATAATCAGACTTGAGGGAAAATTTGACACAATAAAAGCCATTGTCGAGATCAATAACCTGTATAATGCCTGCAACAACCCACATCTGCTTCAACCTGGTACACAGGTAGTTGTAACCAATTGTTTTCCCCAGAAGCTTGATAATAAGAGATCTTCTCCATGGCTTACAAATAATCTTCTTATCCTCCTTCGTTAGCAGAACCCTTGGGCCTTCAAATCCCTCTTTGACTACATCATCATCCGACACGAAACCATCATCATCCTCGTCCTCAGATTCGGAGTGGCCTCCCTCAGTCATTGAATCCAGATTCAAAAGCTTTGATCTGTAAGATGAATCCTGCTGGTTATTGCCATTGTTCTCCCCAATTGTCGACGGTATACCATTAACGCCTCCTTCCTCAGTTTCTGAACGACCCCTTTTCATAGAAGGCTTCCCCGTCGTCACATCCGTCATCGATGGTCCGATCGGCGGCGGTGCTGCCCGCTGCTCCCCCATGTAGGGAGGCACCGTGTAGGAGAGAATATGGGAAGTGCGCAAGATAGCACTAGATCCTGAAAATACGCCGAGAGAAACTAACCTGAACCTTGTGTTATTCAAAGGTAAAGAATGAGATGATAAGAGTTTATTGTATTCAACTCTAACATTGGCTGCTAGGCGAATTGCCCACTCTCAATATAATAAAAAACATGAGCGACGACTAAACATGTTTGATAAAATTTGATGATTGTTTTTGTTGGACGTAGACTCTCATTTTCGAAGTAAACAAAAATTCTTACTTATAAAAAGTATATAGTAATTTGTCCATAAATTTAAATTTATTTCTGTTCTTTTATTATTAATTTTTAACTTTTTGCTTAAATCCTTAAGATATTTAAATCTTAACTCCTATTATTCTAAACTAATCCTTTAACTTATTTATTTATCATTTTATTCATCTTATAATATCTATAACGATAAATTAATATTCAATATTTTATTTGGATTCTTTTTTATTTATTTATAATTCTTTGCTTAAACCCTTAAATTAAATTAACTTACAGGAATATTGATCTCTAAATCTTCAGTACTTTAATTTGAACTAAATATCTAAGTTTTCTCATTTTATCCATCGTATAATATTCATTTCTTCACAAAATTTTATTTAATATTTATTTGAATTCTTTGTTATTTATTTTTAACTATTTACTTAAATACTCAAAATTAAATATTTGCTATTATTCTAAACTAGCCTACAAGTTTTATCATTTTATTCATATTATAATATTTATAACTACTTTTATTATAAATTAATGGTTTAATTTTACCATTTTATTTATCTTATAATATTCAACTATTTATCTAGAAATACACATCATCAATGACGTCACACATAGCTAGCAATAGTAATAGCATTTCATTTAAATCCCCTTTTTTCCAACCTATTCACTAAACTAAAAGCTTTAGTGACACTAACTCCAAAATATAAGCTATTAGCAAAAATCAGACTTCAAAATTAAATTGTAGGGGAAAGGGAAAAATTCCATTTGAGATGATTTGATATTTTTGTTGTTTTTTTTTTGAAATTTTTTAGTTATCTAAATTAGATGGTTCTATAAGTTTTCATTAGCGTAAATTTGTGGAGGAAAAAAAAATCATCTATGAATTATTGTCTGGTTTTCAATAAATAAACCATTTTGTGGATTCTTAATCTTTAAAAGTCTCTTATACATATTAAGAATAGAAAATTATAAATATTCTAAACTCGTGAATCTTGATAAATAAATAATAACAAATGAACGTTTTGGCAAAATGATCTTGTGAAAAATGAAATACTATTTGACGTATTAAATTTCAATCCTATTTTCTCCCCGTTCAAACAATACATGCTCAAAGTGGCAGATCTACAACCCTATAAGATATTAGACTAAGAACTAAATCCTATTATTATTACATAATATTTATATCTTGGTTCACGTTCTTAAACAATCAAGTGGAGTTTGGTGGATTATAAATGAAAGAAATTGGCAGTCACAACACATGTTGTAAGCTTTAGCTAGGTATTTGATACACACCATAACATTAGATTGGTTTGTGAAGGTGCTGGAGAAGTTTAATAGATGATTGTGAGTTCTGTGATAAACATAAGGACCCCATGTTTATTGACATGAATTGTGTTCATTCAGAGAAACATTAGCCATGTTCATTCACAGAATGCATTGATGTGAGTTTTGGGGAAAAATCGAGAGTAAGGGAATAAACACAAGGGGAAGGGGGCATGTTTCCCAAACATGGATTGTATTTTTTTCCTATTTTTGAAACACATTGTTTTGCCTCTTAGAGTTTTTTCTAGCATAAAATAGATGTAGAAAACCCTAGCCATCAATTCATCCAACCCAACTTCTTTTGCTTCTCCATAGAAATTATATTGTTAGAGAATTATAGTTTTATGTAATTGTTTGATTTATTAGTTTAATAATCTTGTAATTACATGGGAGTACAAATAAAAATATCTATTTTCCCTCATTTTTTGTTTCATGATTGAACTATTAATTATTTATCATCTTGTTATTTTTTTATTTTGGTCTGGATCCATTCAATCCGTGTTATTCCACAACAATTTGGTATCATAGATGTGGTTGTTGAAGAGATTTAGTAATCGGGATGGTTATAAGATTTGATATTGATAAGTTCAACCAGCATGTCAATTTCGGATTATGGAAATTGAAAATTCAAAATTGAAGATATGTGCAATTATGATTCATAATGGATTGGAAAATAAGTTATTCAACCATTCGAATAAGTTAGATTCGATGAAGGAAAAGAGATTTGAAGATGTAGATTTGAATTCCCTCTCTACCATACAACTATGTTTGTTGAATAAGGTATTATAGGAAGTAACAAAGGAATCAATGACGGCTGCCTTATGGTTGAAGCTTGAGTCATTATAGTTGACAAAATTAGTTGTAAATTAGTTATTATTGAAGAGTCAGCGTCTTGATATGAGATTAGGCGAGGCCCAATATTTTATATTTTATTTGAATGAATTTGATTTTATTGTGATGGATTTTCATAACATAGATGCTAATTTAGATGATAAAGATTTATTCATTATGGTATTGCGTTCTTTGCTGGTAGTTTTAAGTATTTTTGTGAGACTGTGTTGTATGGGAAGGATGAATCAGTCCTCAAGGATGTAAAATATACCCTGCTATAATGGGAGTTGATTTATGGTCAGTTAGCTGACAATAATACTTATGGGGTCTCACACAGTGAGGAACTTATAGCAAGGGGAGGAAATAGGATCGGGGGTCTGGTGACTGTAAAAAGTTCATATCTAATTCGAAGAGTTGAAAAAAGAATAGGACATGCTACGTGTGTCATAATAAGGAGCATATTGGAAAGTTTTATCCTAATAGAAAGTTAGGTGATAAGTTTGGTGAGTCATCCACAATGAAGGATGGTATTGTTGTAGCCCATGATGACATTGATGGAAATGTGTTGAAAACTACTATTAGACATACCAAGATTAGTGATATATGGATCTTGGATTCTGGGTTTTCTTACCATATATATCTCCCAATGAGATTTGGTTTTATACGTTCGATGTGACTTAGGGGGGATTTGTCTTAATGGAAAATTATGTGACTTGTAAGTTGCTTGGATTAGGATAGTGAAGGTGAGGATGCATGATGGTGTGGTTAGAACACTGTCAAACATGCTACATGTCCCTGAGATGAATAAACACCTCATCTCGTTGAGTTCCTTGGATTGTAATGGGTATCGGTGAGTTATTGAGGATGGTACTCTGAAAGCTACAAAAGAAGCGTTGGTGGCAATGAAGTGGAAGCATGTTAGGATAATGTATGAGTTGGTGGCTTCCACTGTTATGGAATAAATTTTGTTACTTTGTTGAGGTTGACGGACTCAGATGTTATGAGAATTTGGCACATAAGATTGGGACACATGAGGGGGTTGCTGGATGGACATGGTACCGATACTATAGACTTCTGCGAGTACTGTGTGTTTGAAAAGTAGAAGCAGGTTAGATTTTCAAATGCTAAGCACAATACGAGAGCACATCTTGAGTATATTCATTTAGACTTATGTGATCCAACGAGAGTGGTTTCCAAAGGTGGTTTACGACACTTGCTCACATTTATTGATGATTTCTCTAGAAAGGTATAGGTGTATTTCTGAAATCATCATAATAAAGTGTTTGGTATTTTCAAACGCTATAAGACCTTGATAGAGAAGGATATTGGGAAGAAATTTAAGTATCTAAGGACAAATAATGGTTTTTAGTTTGATGAGAAGAATTTCACTGATTTCTGCTAAGACCATGGGATAGCGAGACACCGCATATGTGTTGGGAGATCACAACAAAATGGGGTTTTTGAGCGTATGAACATAACCCTATTGGATAATTCTCATTATATGTTATCATGGAGAAGGATATGAAGAGAGTTTTAGACTGAGGTGGTTCACATGATAACGTACCTGATGAATCGGTCACCAAATTAGTCCATTAAGTTGAATACACCTAAGGATTTGTGGTATGATAAGCTACTTTAATTTTGTAACACTCCCAAATTTACTACCAAAAATTTTCTTTTTAATAAAAATATTTCACGAAAGCAAAATGACAAACCATAAACTCGAGGGCATTACCGCCACACTCAATACTATACTAGTTCACTCCTACCGTTCTAGTACTAAGTGCTAAGGCTAAAAAGGATTAACTTCAAACGCAAGTCGCTAATTGAAACAAGCTTTCATAAAAGAAATGATAGTGTTCACCATATAGAAATCAGAGTGCGGTTAAAGAGAGTTACAACCCGAGGAGTAATTAAATAAGTTTTTTGAATACATCAAACATAGTACGAAAAAACATGATTAGAGTAAAATGATACTTAGTCAAAGTAAGAGAGAGTCTGGCCAATCACTCTCGATCCCCAAGCCAAGTTTGGGCTCAAATCTTGGCCCCGCTCGATACCTCATAGATGTCATAGGCATCGAAGACATCATCCCCTACCTGCACAAACTCAGATGGGTCTTCTGCTCATGGGAATGAGCAGCACCCATGGAACGGGTGATCAGTACGCTACGTACTGAGTAAGGTAATAGATGCGCTAAGGCCAAACATACAAATCATACGACATATTATACATGGCATGATCACATAAACAACATGTAGTAATACATATGATGAATGCCGGCTATGGTCCGAGTAGACTCATTCTTTAGATCTTTAGTAAATATAGTCGATTCACATCATAGTCTTTATCTGTCCATGTGAGTGTGGCAACCCCACTATTATAGTCGATGGACCATTCATGCGGGAAAAAATTCTCTTGGCCATTATTATTCAATGGTGGACCGGCTATGCAGGGCAAAATGTGCCTAGCCGCTATTATTCGTTGTTGGATCGGTCTGGCCCTGACTCACATGGTGTTTCACCTTAATTACTTCGTATCTTTTTCATTTCTTATCATCATTACGTTTGGTTTGTTGAGCATGGAACCCCCACTATTATAGCCAGTGGAACGGTCATGCAGGGCAAAAGGTGCCTGACCACTATTATTCGTCGGTGGATCGGTCATGCAGGGCACCTCGGCTCCTGGCCACTATTATTAGCCAGTAAACTGGCCTGGGCCCGACTCAACAATCTTTCTTTTTAAATGGATAGTATCTTATTTCATAAACATTTCACCCTTGACATGCATGTTACCGACATTCTACCACTATCCTCCCAAGGGGGTCCGTCTCATATCTTGAGACTCTTGCGTCCCTTATCATGTCCCGACATCCTTTCCTCCCTTATATTTACACACAATGAAAAAAAACTCCTAAGGGTGTGGGTTAAGGCCCAACACCTCATGACATCAAACTCCACCTACTATCACCCTCTAAGGTTTTCCCTTGAAACCCTAATTGGACCTATATGGCCCAAATTTCTCTCACTTACACTACCATCACTTCATTTATCACTTCATACATTATCTTATTTAGATCCAATCCCAAATCATATCACTTTACCCCTCAATTCCACATGTGATCGAAAAACCCTAGTTGACCACTTCAACCCTGGTACATTTCTTCTCCCACAAGTAACCTCTATCTTTTCACCCAAAATCTCTTCTCTCCCATGGAACCCATACTCACCCCTTATAAAATAAATTTCCACTCTTAATCTATACTCCACTCCCCCTTATTTGTTTTTACTCCCATATTTTCTTTTCTAGATTAGTGCTTCCTCTCAAAACCCTAATCAGATCCCTTATACACCCTTATACCAACCCACGTACTATTTTTCGTCTCAAGCCTCCAATCACTCCACATCCCTCCCCTTAGCTTATTTACATCCTAAAACAATTTTTCTCACGTAAAGATCATCCCCATGCAAGTTTCATCCACTCGATGCAAACTCTCGAAGTCCCCATGCAAACCCTAGAATTCCCATGCATGGTTCCCATCTCTTTTTCATTTTGGTCATCTCTTTCTATTTATTTTTCTCTCATGGATCATGAGGTATTTTGGTCAACCTCATATCCCCATTAGTAAACTCACTTCCCATTTTATTTCTTTTTATCCTTTCATTCCTATGTCATATTAATAATCATCCTAGCATGCGTGTCCTAAAGGGTCATATCATATCACATCATAATCACCATATATACATATTATACTCATGCCATAGGAACACATAAACATACCTCAACTCCGAGTTGCGCTACATATAAGACAAGTTAATGACAATCATATGAAACACGACATAGCATGATATATATATATATAACATCCAAGGCATACAATTCACACAACACACAAGGGCCTTAGCTACATCCTTACCTAAAACGACGTCGGGCTTGGAGCACGCTCCTATGCCTCCTTAGAGTTTTGGCTTGATTCACCTATAAGAGGGTAAGACTAATGGTTAGCTTCCCTCCTACCAAAAATAATAACATTTCTTATTTTATTCTAAGATTAGGGTTGCTATTATTAAAGGGAGCTTTCTAAGTGAAAACTAGGGTTTTTACCATCAAGTTAGCCTATTAGATATTACTAGTCAAAATATACTAATGTTACTATTCATAACTATATTTATATTATTAAACCTAATAGCTTTATTTCTTCTAATAATATTACTAATACTTGTTAAAATAAAATAGTAATAATAATAATACTAATGCTCCTAGAAATAGAAGCCCTATTATTTTTAAGGCTAAGGCTAATAATGGTTTTAGGGATAAAATAATAATATAATATTAGTAATACTAATAAAGTACTAAATTATTAAATATAATAATGATAATAGTTATATTTGGAATAATATTAATATAAGGGTTAGAATGTTTCTATCACAATAATATTAACAAAGTACTAACAATAATAATAGTAATACTAATAATGATACCATAGTAATAATGTTAGTAACAAAGGCATTAAGAATAATATTAGTAATAGTAATAATAATAATAATAATAATAATAATAATACTAAGGTTGGGTATTCTTCTTCTATAGTAACAAAATGGTAACATGCTAAATTTGGTTTCAATAACATTAATAATAATAAAAATAATAGTACTAATAATAACAACAACAACGATAATAATAATAATAATAGTAAATAATAATAATAATAATAATGATGATGATGATGATGATGATGATGATGATGATGATGATGATAATAATGTTAAGAATAACAATAACAATAACAATAACAATAATATAGTAACCGAATGATCATAATAATATAAGGGTCCAAATATTTATATTAATCATAAAAGGTGATAATGGATAAAGTTAGTATTAACAATATTAGCAAAAAAATAATGATAATGATAATGGTAATAATAATAATAATAACAATAATAATAACAGTAGTAGTAATAATAATAATAATAATAACAACAACAACAAGGGTTATCATGATAATACTAAAACTGTAGATCTCCATTAATAGTAGCATTAATTATAAATATTTCAAAGGTTAGTTTAAGTAGTAGTAGTAGTAGTATTAGTAGTAATAATAATAATAATGGAATTAATAATAATAATAATGATATTATTATTATTATTATTATTATAGATAATACCATTAATATGATTAAATAACTAATACATGTATAAAGAGGGTTTAAGGGTTGGGAAGGTTAGAGAACCACCTAAGGCAGTGGTGGCATCGGCGGCGGCAATGGCAGTTGTGGAAATTTGAGGTGGTGGAAGGAGGAGAAAGGAGGGAGGAGGATGGGGAGAAAGGGAGAAAGGGAGGTGTGGGGAGGTAGAGGAGGCTCCCCTAGTTGTTTTGGAGGGTAGAGGTGGCGTTGGTGGCTACGAAATTGGCGGCGGGCGGCAGTGTGAAGGGCAGCAGGGGCTGAAGTTGGTTGTTTGGGAGGGCAACTTTGCACGGTCGACGTGGCTCGTGTAGGGGAAATTAAGGGACAAGGTGTAATACCCCGTATTTTTAAAATCCAGATTTATTGAGTTTAATGGTTTTATTAGCGTAATTTGATGTAAACAATTAATCATTTTAATTTCGATTCATTTTATGGATTTATCGACGATTCGAATTCATATTTGAATGTAATTAATCGTTGTCATTGCGAACCATTCTAGATAATTCGTTCACGACAATGATTTTATTATATTCTTATGAATTCGATTCTCAGTTAAAAATGTGTATTTTCGTTCTTTCTCGTATTTTTATTTTTAATATTTTAGATTTGTTTTCGATTATAACTTTGTCGTGTGATTTTGACATTATTTTGGAGTTATATTTCGTTGACGAAATATATTATTTAAATTATAGAATTCTTGTTTAAATAGTTAAATTTATTTTAATGATTTTATCTATAGAAACTATTTCCGACTTTAAATTTATTCATTTTCAAAAATTGTTAATATTTTTGGAAAGTTTTAAATTAAAAAGGTTTTTAGGAAATTAGTTATGAATTTCTTTCTGGAATTAATTTTCTTCTATTTTACGCCTTTTGATTTACAAAAAAAAAACGATTTCGAAAATTATTTAAATTAGTTTTGATTTATTCAAATTTGACATAAACATTATAGTATATACTTTTAAATAATTTTTCGAGGTCTTATAATGTATTTCGGTAAATAATATAAATTTTTACGTTCGTTGCTAAATTCTTCGAAAAATGTTTCTGAAATTCTTTATATAATTTTTATTAATTTTAAGCCTCGGATCCTTTCGAAAAATTTTTTTTCTAGATAAAATTCTTCTGATACAAATTTTTGATATTCAATATTTTATTTGATCCTTGTATTTGTAAAAAAAAAACCGCAACCTAGCCGGTGCCCCCTCCCTTTTCCTTTTTCCTATCTCTTTTTTTTTCTCTTCTCTTATGTTTCCCCATTTCCCGACGACCCTGCCTCTGTCCCGAAACCCTAGCCAGCCGCCCCCTTCTCCCAGCTACCCCCTCCTTGCTTCGCCCTGCCAGTCGAGCTCCGACCGCCACCGACCCGCACAACAGCCGCAACAGCAGCTAAAGCCGAACGACAGCAGCCAACGCAGCAGCGGGAGACGACAACAGTAGCAGCAGGTCACACTGGTTGCGCCACCGCCCGATCACCAGTGAGCCTGGCTTACAATCGGCGAGCCATCCTCGACCTCCGACACATCTTTCTCGGCCTTCACCTGCCTTGATTTGTTAGTTTCGTTTGGTATAATTTCCGAAAAACCCTAACCCTTATTTTGATTAATTGGGTATGAATTAGCTTATAAAAAGCTAAATTGATTGTTTGATTATGTATATATGTGCTGTAAGAATGATTTGGATGGGTTAATTGTATGGTTATGTTGAGATTTTGGAAAATTTGGATTTTTGGCCGGGTTATGCCCAAATTTTTCGGATTCGCCCGTTTTTGCGATTTTGGACAAATTGAATATACAATACGTTTTAAAATGTATCCAATTTCATTTTGGAAGCGTCAATTTATATGTTTTGGTAAGAATTGATCGGATTTGCATTCCGAGCTCAAAAACCCTAATTGTGCTAAATTGGATATTTCTATTATCGGTTTTGATCAATTGATTAATTGATATGTTATAAAATGTGTTTAATTGCATTTCTAAACATTCAATTTGATTAAATTTATAGAATTTTACCGAATCATATTTTCGGGCTTAAAACCCTAGATTTTAAGTGAGATTATGAAATTGATTATTTGTATAGTTGTTTCGCTAAAATTAAATTTATAAAAGTAGTTGAAATGATCCTAATTGTATTCTAATACCTTTAATTAGAATTAATTGATTTGAATTACCTAAGTTTATGTCGTGGACTTTAAAACCCTAATTTTGAAAATTGATCATCTGGAATTGATTTATCGGAAGATCGTTTTGTTGAAATTGATTGTCTAGATTTATCTAAAATTAGTTTAATTGTGTTTTAAAACTATGAATTTGAGGTAATCAAAGTGATTTGGCTGATTTGTGGTTTAGGTATTAAAAACCCTAATTTTCGGGGATGATTTTATAAAATTGATTTTGCTATGTGTATTTTATCTAATCAAATTCTATCTTTGGGTTTTAAATCGTTTAAATTCTGTTTTAACCTAATCGGTTTGGATTTGGTTCTATGTAAATGATTGGGTTACCTATTTAGTTGTAAAACCTAATAAATAAGTTATTTCGATAAATTAACTTATGATTGATTTTTCTTTCTCGGGCTTTCCAAATTAAGTTGAAATGTCCCAAATGGTATTTGTATTAATCCGTTTTAATTTAGTTTTAACCTTAAATCTTAATAAAGCTATGATTTTAAGTTCTAAGTTTTGGACACATTTTCTAAGAAAGATCATTTGTGTTGGTTGTGTTTATTTAATTAGAATATGTGAATTATTGATTGATAGAATAGTTTCTAATTTACTTTTCAATTTCTATTGGATCTAGGAAAGATTTCTCTTGGATCCACGAGCTAGTGATCTCTCTCCCTCTTATCTCGCTTAGCTAGCTTCGGATCCAGGTAAGTCTCTACTTACCTCTACTTATGGGTGTTTAGTAAGGAAGAAGCTATGGCCTTTTGCTATGTGTGATCCGAATGTATTGATTGTTGTATATGCCATGCTAAACGTGTGTTATATGATTTGTGGTTAACTTGTCCCATGTGTAGCGCACCTTGGGAATTGAGGTATGTTGTGTGTGCTTTCTATGACATGAGCATGACATGTTTATGTACGATATTTATGATGTGTTATGATACGACCCTCTAGGACATGCATGTCAGGGGCGGAATGTGAATCAATAAGACACGGTTAAGACATTAATCACGTAAAGTGAAAGATGTTGAGCCGAGCCCAGTCTGGTCCACCGGCAAATAATAGTGGATCAGAGGCGTTCTGCCTTGTGCGTTTATTTTCCGGTCCACCGACAATAATAGTGGATCAGAGGCGTTCTGCCCTATGCATTTATTTTCCAGTCCACCAGCAATAATAGTGGATCAGAGGCGTTCTGCCCTATGCGTTTATCTTCCGGTCCATCGGCTATAATAGTGGGGGATCTCGTGCTCGACAAACCAAACGGATAAGTTAATCCTTGGGAAAGATACTAAGTACTTAAAGCGAAACACCATGTGAGTCGGGGCTAGTCCGGTCCACCGGCAAATAATAGTGGATCAGAGGCGTTCTGCCCTATGCGTTTACTTTCCGGTCCACCGGTAATAATAGTGGATCAGAGGCGTTCTGCCCTGTGCGTTTATCTTCCATCCCACCGGCTATAATAGTGGGGCTCCCACACTCACAAGGACTATTAAAGAATGTGTGTGGAATGAACATATTATTAATGGGAATAAAGAATAAGTCTAATTGGACCATGGCCAGCTTTTATTATCTGTATTACTACATACTGCTTACATGAGTATGCCACGTATTGAGTTGTAAATAATATGGATTATTCCTACCTGAGGCGTATGAGCCACCTTATATTTCGGTTATACCATGCTTATATGTTTAAATAGGATGTTACATATGTTTTATATGTTACTCTAGGTATATGGTACGATTCATGCTGTGGGTTGTGAATATGCATGATAATGTATCAACGTGTTGTAACCAGATTTGATATGCACTTGATGATATCTCTCTTATAAGATAGGGTAGCGGGACTTACTCAGTATTGGAACCGTACTGATACTACCTTGGTTGAATGGGTCCTGTGATGATCCACCGATGGTGGGGAGCAGACCTCTTGTGCAGGTTGATACTGTATTGGGGTGGAAGGCTTGACCTGAGTGAGTAGGCAATCCAGATATTGATCCTTCGGGAATTGTTTTGTTTAATTGTATTCATCTTTGGAAGTTATAAGTGTTGTATTTAAATTTCCAAGGGTTTTCTAATTGACTTTTAATTTCTCGTAACGCTGTTATGCTTTGAAAATTCGGGTTTAATTGTTTGACAGGTTTTAGCCTTGCATCTAACATGAGATAGATGGTTGACATTTATCTTGTGTTAGATGTGGTGGTAACATTTCCCAAATTCTATCCTAGCTTCCGCTTTACTCTTTCAATTTTTTTTTTCAGGAGCGAAATTTGGGGGTGTTACACAAGGAGGGTTGAGTTAGGTAGGGGGTGATGCAAGGGGCAGTTCAGGGGTGGTTTGGCTAGCGGCGACTGTGGTTTGCTTGTCTAAAGGGGCAACGGCAAGAAGGGTTGTTTCTAGGTTTTCAAAATCAAAATTCGAATTGAGGCAGCCTATGGGGTATTTATAGATCGATTGGGTGGGAAAAGACAAGGGAAAGAAGACAAGGGAGGTGCAGATGCCAGGCATGCTGCCCGATGGCTGTAGTCGAGGCGGTTCTGCCATGGTAGGGGCAGCAGAGTCGAGGGAAGAGGGAAAGGGGCAGGGTGCTCAGGAGAGGGGAATAGGTCGGTTGGGGTCAAAATGTGAAAGAAAGCGATGGGAGAGGGAGGGAAGGACGGTGACAGTGATGGTGGCTGGCGGAGGGCTGGGTTGCAGCTCCTCGGTCGCCGCCCAAGCCTCGGGGAAGAAGAAGGGGTTGGGACCGGGTGGCTCAAGGAGAAAAAGAAGAAAAAGAAAAAAAGAACTGGACCAGCCGGGAAGGAAGAAATAAAGAAGGAGGAAGCGGCGTGGGCCTGGGCCGTGTAGGGGAAGCTGGGCCGCACAACGGGCTGGCCCAGGTCGAGAGGGGAAGAAAAAAAAAGAAAAGGGAAAGAGAGGAAGAAAATAAAAAGGGAAAAAGAGGAAGAAAAAGAAAGGAAAGAAAAGAAAAGGAAAGGGAAAATATGTGGTTGGGTATTATGGTGTTTTTGGGTTATTTAGAATAATAATATTTAGAAAATAATAATTAATTCCTTTTTAGCTTAATTTAGGTTATTTTGGATAATTTTTCTTTTAATCTCATTTAAATTAGCAATACTCCCAAATTTTTTTCCTAATTAATTTATTTATAATTTTTCCCTTGATTGTCCCTAAATAACCCCCTTATATTTTAATAAAATAATATATTTAATTAAGTTCCCTAATAAGTCCTCATTTAGCCATAATTTTCCAAAATTAGAATTTTGGGGTATTTTAAATTTTCATGTCTTTGGTTTCCCTAATTATTCTTAAGTAAATGATGGTAAACTTGAGCCTAGAGTCAAGTAGTGTATCTTTCTTGGTTTTACAACTAACGTGAAGGAGTAAAAGTTATGGTACCTAACTACATCCAAGTTCTTAACTAGCAGGGATGTCACATTCAATGAGTTTGTGTTCCTCCTAAATACCGAGTCTTGTAATGGTGTATCTAAGGAGGTATATTAGGGTAGTTCTTTTGACTAGGTGGAGGTTAAGTTAGATGGTATAGACCCTTTTGATAGATTTGTCATTTCTGAAGTAGGTGGATCCAAGCAATAGGTGGAGCAAAGGGATGTTGCTCCAGGCAAAGTAAAGAGGATCGGTAAGCCTTCGATCAAGTATGGTTTTGAAACATTGGTTAGATATGGTATTTATTGTAGAGACTGTTGTTTATGTGTATGATCCAACATCATTCTCAGAGGCTATTAAGAGTTATGACTCTGCGAAGTGGTGTGTTGCTATGGAGGAGGAGATGGAGTCCTTATTGAAAAATCAGACATGGAAACTTGAAAAGGCACCAAGGAAGAAGAAGATCATTAATGCAAGTGGATATATAAGTTTAAATAGGGAGTTCTAGAGGTCAAGAGACCAAGTTATAAGGCTCATTTAGTTACACGGGGACTTGTAACACTCCCAAATTTCACAATTGAAAATTTTCATTTGTACAAAAACCATACACTAAAACAAGGGGTGCTACCGCTGTGATCTGTGCAAGACTGACCCGCAGCCGATCTCATACCAACCATAAGGCTAGAAAATTTAAAATACATGAATTCAAGTAGAAGATAAAGCCACAATGTTTTTAATAATTCATAAATAAAATAGATTATGCAATGTAAGAGTTAATATAGGAATAGAAAACGAGTACAAATACAATGCCCCTATAGGGGAAATAAAACAATCAATAAAAAAATAAAAAAGACAGAAATAGGTGAGCCCAAACAACACTCTCTTGTACCCCATGACAAGTCCAATAGGCCATCACTCAGTCCTTCCCAATGCATCGAAGGCGTTAAAATCATCATATGCAACATCTCCTACCTGCACAAACTTAGGAGGGACACTGCTCATGGGAATGAGCATCACTAGTGAAATGGGTAATCAGTACATTACGTATTGAGTAAGCTAACCATGTGGCTAAGAACATACAACATAAATGGCAGATAATGCATGTAGTGAGTTAGTCCAGTTAATCATAAGCATTAGAATTCAGGCCATTAATCCCACTTTCACACAACTCTCGATTTAGATTCATGCGAGTATGAGAACCCCACTATTATAGCCAGTGGACTGGAAATACCTAGGGCAGGATGCTTCTGGCCACTATTATTTGTCGGTGGATCGGTCTCTAGGGAAAAGTGCTCTTGACCACTATTATGCGGGTGAATTGATCTAGCCCAGACTCTCATGGTGTTCTACTATAAGTAATTAGTATTTTTTCCATGAATTATTATCATATAAGGTTTGGTTTAGTGAGATAGGGATCCCCCACTATTATAGCCGGTGGACCGAAAACACCTAGGGCAGAACGCACCTGGCCATTGTTATTTTCTGGTGGATCGGTCTCTAGGGTACAATGCACCTGACCATTATTATTGCTGGTGGACCGGTCTGAGACTGGCTCAATAATCTTTTACTTTAAATGGTTGGTGCCTTATTCATATCTTATTCAACAGGTACTTTCTTACTAGACATGCATGCCCTATTGGACTTCCCATTCTCACCCTTTCACTCTAGCTCCCCCTAAAAACCCCTGTCCCATATCTTGGGACCTCTACGCACCCTAGGACTCCAAGACTTCTTCCTCACCTTTCCCTTACTCACCATGAAAAACCCAAACTCCCACGAATGGGGATCAAAGCCCACTTCCTATATCTCCATTTTAACTCACCATCGCCCTCTAATGTTTCCCTAAGAAATCCTAACCCAACCTATGTGGCCTAACCTCTCCCTATCATACACAACACATGCTCCCTTTACTTCCGCCATCACCCCACTTAATCCACACCCAACATCACAACCTTACTTCCCATCATTCACATGTGATCGTAAAAACCCTAGTTGGCCACCCCAAACCTTAGTACTTTTCCTTTCTTTTATGCCACCCCCTCATCATACACACTCCACCCAACTTTCCACTTGACTCAATCCCCCTTTGATAAGACACGTCCTAGTCTCAGCCCTCACTCCAACCACTTACCATCAACTCTCCCTTCCACACGCTTCTCCCACTTAGGGTTTTTCCCACAAACCCTAGTTAAGTCCCCATGTACACTTCTACCAACCCACGTACTATTTTTCACTCATGGATTCTAATCACCTAAAATACTCTTCCCTCACCTTTCTTAACCCTTAAATCACCTTTTTACTATGTAAATGTTACCCCATGCAAAGACTAACTACCCCATGCAAGCCTTACACCTCCCATACAAGATTTAATCCAACCTCTCATTTTATTCCTATTATCATTTTATTTTTCCACCTATAAGTCATAAGGTAATTAGGCCTTTCTCACTTGCCTTTAATTACTCCACTTTCTTTATTTCTTTTATCTCCCCACAACCTCATCATACTACCTAAGGACTCCTAACATGTGTGTTATAATAGGGAAACAATACATAAGGGCATAACACAAAATACAAGTCATATCACCATATCACACCTGTCATAACATATATAGAATTTACCTTAGCTCCATCCTTAGCAAGTTGCACTACAAGCATTTAGTTAATAACCACATATGCTAAAAGCACATAACCAAACACACATGAACACATAACACACAATTTGGCCTTAACCACATCCTTAACTAGATTGACACATAGCTTAGAGCACGAATCCTATGCCTCCTTAGGGGAAGGGTTTGGTTCAACAGGGATAGAGGTGGCAACAGGGGGCAACGGCACAAGGTGGCGGAGGTGGTGGTGATCTAAAAGGTCTAAACTTTGGGGTTGGAAAAGGGAAATGGAGGTGGAGGTTGTGAGGCAGTAGGTTTCTTGAACTAGGAGGGTTACAATGGTGGTGGTGGTGTGTCAAGGCGGCGATGCAGGTGGCGGCAACTGTTGTGGCCGAAGGTGGAGGTAGGGGAAGGTTTGTTGAGCAGAGGGGGAGGTAGTAGGGGTGGTGGTTGTGGTAGAGGAGGTGTCGTAGAGCAATGAATGGGGCGGCTACAGGGTGTAAAGGGCAACTCAAGCTGCCCACTTTGCATGTGTAAGGAGGGCAGTGCAGGGGGAGTGGTCTTGTTTGGTAGAGAGTAGTTGTAATACCCAAAAACCCTAATTTAAGAAATTATGGCAAAATAAGGATTTATTAGGGAAATTAATTGAATAAATTATCTTATTAAAATAAGATGAATTAATTAAGGCAAAATCAAGAGGAAAATAATAAATAATTTAAGTAGGAAAAATTTGGGTATTTTGCTAATTAAAATGAAATTAAGGAAAAATTATTCAAAATATCCTAAATTAATCTAAAAAGAGAATTTGTTTATTATTTTATTAAAATATTATTATTTTTAAATATTCAAAAATACCAAAATATTCTAAATACTCCAACCCATCTAATTTTCCTTTTTTTTCCTTTTTCCTTTTTTTCTTTCCTTCCTCTCCTTTCTCCTTTTCTTTTTTTCCTTCCTCCCCCGATTTGGGACAGCCTCCCCCGCGGCCCAAACCTTCTCCCCTCTCCTTTCCTCCCGAGCGGCCCAAGCCTGCTTTCCTTTTCCTCTCTTTTTCCCCACCAGTTGTCAGGCGCCTGGTCCGCCCTCCTTTTTCTTTCCTTCTTTTTCCTCTAGGCCAGTTGGTCCACTTCTTTTCCCCACTCCTTCCTCATGCAGGCATGCGGCCTCTACAACACCGCACGCCAACCTACCACCTCCCCTCTCTTCCCAGTCGATTCCTCTCCCTTCTCGACGCAATCAACCTTTCTCTCTCTCCTCATGTGTGCCCCTCTCCCCTTCCTTTCTCCTTCCCCGAACTGATAGGACCTGCAACTTTACTGGCTTGTACCGGCCATGTGCCATCGGCCGCCGACCTGCCACGTGTGTCATCCTCTTCCCCCTCTGTCATTTTCCCCCTTCAATGGCATATAAATACCCTTCAACTGCCCCCATTCGATATTTTTTCACTGCTCAGAATTTCCTCCCTTTGTTGCGTCGCTGCATGTTAAAACGTCCACCCCGTCGCTGCTACCCAGCACAGCCGCCCAAACCACCTCCCAAAACACTCCTTGCACCACCCTCCACCGAACTACACCACTCACTACCCTCGATTCTCCCTGCATGAGCCACCTTGGCCTTGCAAAGTTAGCTTCTCAATCAACCCCTTCTCACCTACCGCTGCCCTTCGAGCCTCCGTCTGCCGCCATTCCCGCCGCAACCAACACTCCCCTACCCCCAAAACCACCAGCAGAACCTCCTCTACCTTCCTTTTCCCCTACCTCTCTCTCCTTCTCCCTTCCTCCCTCTCCACCACCTTCGACCACCACACCCGCCGCCGCCGCCTGCACTTTGGTTACACCACCACCACCATTCCAACCCTCTCAACCTAGGGCATCCTCCACCACCTCAATTAGCCTATTAATCCCCCTTCTATCCTAAACAACCACCTTTACATCCCTTCTTCTCCCTCCACCGCCGTGCATCGCCGCCGGTGTCGCTTGGTCACCACCATCCCTAAGAGGTACCCTAACCCCCACAACCCTTAAACCCTATTTATGTAAATGTTATCCTTTTTTATTAGTACTAATATTATTATTCTTAATAATAATATTATTATTATGTTATCATTATTAATATTCTTATCATTACTATTATTAAATATATTTTTAGAGTGTTAATACTACTACTATTATTAATGGTCGAAACCTTAGCTTTATTATTGTTATGATTATCATTATCATTATCATTATTATTATTATTATTATTATTATTATTATTATTATTATTATTATTATTATTATTATTATCATCATCATCATCATCATCATCATCATCATCATCATCATCATCATCATCATCATTATCATTATCATTATTATTATTATTATTATTATTATTATTATTATTATTACTTTTTCATTATTGTTAATATTACCTATACCACTAATATTACTATCGCTACTAGCATTTTTATTATTATTAGCATCATTATTGTCACTAATTTAGTATTAATAATATCATTATTATTATTAACAAGATTTGGGTTATTATTATTATTATTATTATTATTATTTTCACTAAAATTATTATTATTATTATTAGCAGTAATATTAAGCTATTATCTTTAATAATATAAATATTGCTATAAGTACTCTAACATAAACCTATGTACCTCCTAAGACCTATTTTGACTAGTAATAACATAGTTAGCTACCTTAAGAATAATAACCCTACTTAAAACTACTATTAATATTAGTAACCCTAATATTAGGCTATGATAAGGGTAAGGTAGAAAATAATGGTAATTTTGGTAAGAGGAAAGTTAACCCTTAGTTTTCCCCTCTTATAGGTGAATCAAGTCAAAACCCTAAGGAGGTGTAGGAGCATGCTCCAAGACAGGTGTCGTATTAGGTAATGATGTAGCTAAGGCCATCTATGTGTGTGTTATGTGCCTTGTATGCCACATGTATGTTATGTTGTGTACTTTATGATTATTATGACTATTTGTTTGAAGCACAACTTGGAATTGAGGTATGCATATGTGACTCTCCTATGGCATGTGTATGTTGATATATATGTTGTGCTTATGATGTTATATGATGTGACCCTTTAGGACATGCATGCTAGGGTGTTTAATAATAAGATATGGAGTGAAAGGATGAAAAGGGGGAAAGGGGAAAAGGGGGAAGTGAGTTGGCAAATTGGATATGGGATTGACCTAATTATCTCATGATCTAGGAGGGGGAAATAAAATGGAATTATGAACAAAATAAAAGAGTGGGGTGAACCTTGCATGGGGATGGAAGGAGTTTGCATGGGAATCTCTAGGGCTTGCATAGGAATTTCTCGGGTTTTGCATGGGGATGGAAGGAGTCTGCATGGGAATTCTAGCGTTTGCATGGAATGGACGGAGTCTACATGGAGAAGACCCTCACGTGGAAAAATTCATCTTGGGGTGTAAGTAAGGTAAGGGAAGAGTTGTTGGGGTGGTTGGAGTCTATGGGTGAAAAATAATGCATAGGTTGGTATAAGGGTGCATAGGAAACCTGACTAGGGTTTGGGAGGAAAACCCTAACTAGAGGTGGTTGTGAAAGTAAAAATAATTTAGGGTGAATGGAATATGGGATGAGAGTGGAAGAATATCATGTGTAGGGTGAGTATGGGTGTCATGGGAAAGAAAGGATGGCATATGAGAAATGGAGGAGTGACATATGGGAAAGAAAGGTGCTAGGGTTTGGAGTGGCAAACTAGGGTCTCATGGTCATATGTATATTTGGGGAGTAAATTGAAATGATGGGAGTTGAATCTAAGTGAGGTAATGTGGGGGTGGTAAAGGAGCTTTAGTTGCGTAAGGCATAGAAGGATGGGCCACATAGGGGAAAACCCTAGAGAGAGATAGTGAGTGGACTTTGACGGCATAAGGTAGTAGACCTTGACCCACACACTTAGGAGTTGGGCTTCTAGTGTAAGTAAGTGGAAGAAGGAAAGGATGTCAGGGTGTGAGATATGGGACGATCCCCCTTGGAAGAATAGGAGTAGACAGATTGTTACATGTATGTCTAGGGTAAAAACTTTATGAATAAGACATAGTAAGACACTAACCATTTAAATTGGAAGATTATTGAGTCAGGCCTAGACCGATCCACGGGCATAATAGTGATCAGGTGTTGGGGTGCCCTAGAGACCGATCCACCGACATATAATAGTAGTCAGGTGCGTTCTACTCTATTCGTTTCTGATCCACCATCTATAATAGTAGGGGATCCCGAGCTCAATAAACCAAACTCTAAGGTATGATAAGACATAGAAAAGACACTAAGTACTTATAGTGAAACACCATGAGAGTCAGGCCCAAACTGATCCACCGACATAATAATGGCCAGAAGTGTCTTGCCTTGAAGACCGATCCATCGGCATATAATAGTGGTCAGGTGCGTTCTGCCCTGTACATTTCCGATCTACCGGATATAATAGTGGGGTTCCTGCACTCACATGGATTGATAATAAGCATGGTGTGAAATGAGTAATGATTAGAGATTTAAAGAATCAGTTGATCCAGACTATAGCTCGTCCTTTATTATCTGTATTATTCATATGATGTCTATATGATAATACTTGTGTTATATGTCTTTATATGCTTAGCCTTAGATGCATGGTTACCTTACTCAATACGTAGCGCATTGACCACCCATTTCATGGGTGCTGCTCATTCCCATAAGTAGATGGCCCTATTGAGTTTGTGTAAGTGGGATGTGCTATTTTTTATGCCTTCGATGCTTACGAGGCATTGGGCGGGGCTGAGAGATGAGCTTGGACTTGGCCTGGGGACCGAGAGCGATTTGGTCGGATTTCCTTTAACTATTATTTTACCTTGTATTGGTTTATTTCAATCCTGTTTTATCGTATTGTACCTTTTACCCCTTTGGGGACTTTAATTATGCACTCTTGGATTGTAAACTCATTTACTTGTACTCTGATTTCTGTATTTCAAACAATTCAGTTCTTCCATGAGATCTTGTTTTAAGTTTGACTCATGATTGTCAATGATTTTTCTTTAGTCTTGTAGTTAGTGTGAGACCGACCGGGGGTCGGGCTTATACTGATCATAGCGGTAATATCCCCAAAATTTACAGTTTATTTTCTTTGCTTCCGCTGTATCTTTTAATAAAACGAAAATTTTTAGTAGTGAATTTCGGGGGTGTTACAGTAGTGTAGGGAAGAGGTTGGGTGGAAGTTTGGATAGCGGCGAGGCACGGCGGCAGCTAGGGTTGCGTCTGATGGGGTTGCGGAGGAGAGATTCAAGGGCTTTTTGGGTAGAGCAAAAAGAAGAGGAAGAAGGGTGAAGGATGGGGTTTTTATAGATGTGGGGAGGAGAAGAATACATGGGAGGATGAGGACAAGGGAGTGTGAGGGGTTGGTGGCTATCGGGCGGCGATAACTGGCTAGTGCAGGCCTATAGATGTGTAGGTTTGTAGGGGATAAGGGGAATTTTAGCAGGGTTGTAAGGAGGTTAGGTGGGGGTATTGGGGTTGTAGAGGGGCGGGGACCAATATAGGGTAGTGCCAGCTATATGCCCTGCAAGTTAGGTCAAGGGGAAGGGGAGAGGGAGAGCTATGGCTGCGAAGCAGCCATATGCACCGGCGGTCAGGGAGGGGGCAAGGTAGGAGATGAGGGCAGAAAGGGGAAAATGGGAAAATGGTAGGGAGAAAAGGGGGATAATTATGCGATGTTGGGCCGCGCAAGGGGGGAAAGAAAAAAAAAGGAACAAGTTGGGTTGCGCGGGGGGAAAGAAGGAGAGGAGGAAGATGAAGAGGGTTGGGCCACGTTGGGTGAGGCCTAGACTTGTGGGAAAGGAGAAAAAAGAAGAAAAAGGAAGAAAAAAGGGAAAAAAGGAAAATGAGGTGGTTGGGGTATTTGGAATTTTAAATTTTTTTTAAAATAATTAAATTTTCTTTTCATATTAATTTAGAACTTTTAGTTAAATTTCCCTAAAATTCATTTTAGTTAGCATATTATCCTAACCTCCATTAATATAATTCCTACATTATTTTCCTTTCTTTTTTTATCTTAATTACTTCCATTATAATACCATTATTTTATTAAGAATGTTATATTTAATTGATCTCACCTATTAATCTCTATTTTATTATTAATTCCTAAATTAAGGTTTTGGGGTATTACAAATTCAGATAGATTCTAGGCATGGGCTATAACAAGGTAGTTTCTCTTGTGGTTAGACATACTTATATTCATACTTTGCTTGTGCTTGTAGCTATGCATGATCTAGAGTTGGAGAAGTTGAATGTTAAAACTACATTTTTGTATGGTGAGCTTAAGTAAGAGATTTACATGCCACAACTTGATGGGTTTATTGTTGAGGCGATGCATGATCATGTGTGCCTATTAAAGATGTCACTATATGGTATGAAGCAGTATCATAGACAATGATATAAACATTTTGATTAGTTTATTCTTGATCATAATTTCTCCAAGAGTGAGTATGATGGATGTGTGTGCTTGAAGGAGATGGAGGGTGGCTCACTTGTGTATATTTTTCTACATGTTGAGGGTATGCTTGTTGCAATAAAATATATGTCTAATGTTGAAGACAATGCCGAAGAGTGAGTTTGACATGAAGGATTTTGGAGCTACAAAGAGGATCCTTGGAATAGAGATCATAAGAGATCATGAGCATAAGTTTTTGTACTTATAATAAGATTCCTGTGGAAACAAGGTATTGAAAAAGTTTGATATGATGGATGCCAAGATGGTGAGCACTCCTTTGGCTACTCACTTCATATTTTCAGCTTTAGATTGTCCCAAATCCAAAGAAGAAGAGGAATTAATGGCTATTGTTCTAGATTTGAATAATGTTGGTTGCATCATGTATGCTATGGTATGTACTCAGCCTGAGATCACTCAAGTCATTAGTGTGTTGAGCCGATGTATGGCGAATATAGGAAAGGCTCACTAGCAAGTAGTAAAGTAAATTTCGAGGTACTTGAAGGGTATGCCATCAACTTGTATAGAGTATGAGATATCAGTTGATTCGTTGGTTGGGTTTATCGACTCTGATTTTGGTGGGTACATCGATAAAAGAAGATCCACCAATTGATATGTTTTTTTGTCTAAGTGGTTTAACTATTAGCTGAAGGTCTACCTTGTAGGAGGTGACGACCTTTTCCACTACTGAGGCAAAGTACATGAATATGAAAAAGACTTTTTTAGGAAGTTGTGTGGCTTGGTGGTTTAATATGTAAGTTGGGGTTTGGTCATGGTGCTCCAGTCGTTTGAGGTGATAGCTAGAGTGTTATCTATTTCGTAAATAATCAGAATTATTTCCACCATCGAAGAAATTAAACTTAGGTATCACTTTATTCGAGTTACTGTAGCTGTAGGCAAAGTTGTGTTGAATAAAGTGGGTACTTTGAATAATTTGGCCGATATGATAACGAAGCCGCCGACCGTGGGTAAGTTTGAGTGTTTCTCTGACTTGATTGGTGTTCATAGGCCACAAGGTCTTTTGTTGAGCTAGGGTTTTTTTGTATAAGTTTTTACATGTTATGAGTCACAAATAGTGCATCAAGATGAAAAATTGTGAGCTTTGATTGGCTATTTTATAATGTTAGGTTAGTTTGTGTGGGTGTTGGATAAGTTTAATGGATCATTATGAATTATGTGATAAACACGGGTCATGTTTATTCGTAGAATGTGTTGATGTGAGTTTTGGATAAAAATTTAAGAGTAAGGAAATAAACACATGGGTTATGTTTCCCAAACACGGATTGTGTTTTTTCCCTATTTTTGAAACACGTTATTTTACCTTATAGGGTTTTTTCTAGTATTAAAGAGATGTGAGAAAATCCTAGCCATTAAATCGTGCAACCCAAATTCTTCTTCTTCTCCATATAATCCTCCATCATTAGCGAATTGTAGTTTTGTGTAATTAATTGATTGATTAATTAGTTTAATCATCTTGTAATTACATAACAATATGAATAATGATCTCTATTTTTCCTTAATTGTTCTGTTTTGTAATTGATCAATTAATTGTGATTCATCCTTTTATTTTTTATTTTGGTTTGGCTCCATTCAATCTATGTTATTATGAGACCCATGCTATTAATTTCAATTATAATACCATAGGTTATTGCCATTTATAACAAAAAAAACAAATGAATAAGAAAAAAATGGGATTTCATTAAACTATTATCACAATTAAAGACAAATATAGGATGATAAATGGAATAAATTACTACATGGAACAAAAAACCAAAAAATAAACAAGAAAATAATCAACACGCAATACTTGTTCATCCTTGTACTCAGGAAACAAAAGCTGGAATGGACGGATAGTATTCCCAACAAAAATAGAACATAACAATTGATAGTCGACATAGTAATGAAACATAGAACCTAACAAGTGACAACACAATTATAGTGGTACAACGAGGCAAGAAAGTAGTAAGCCTGAATAACATTGGCAGAGGTGCAGAAACGACATGATATGTTTTGTAATGGAGGTTTGTGTTGGCCTTCAATCAATTCAAATCCAAAAATCAATAGATGTTCAAAGAAAATCTAAATAGATACAAAGAAATTAATTGATTGAATTACATCATTACCTAATATTATAATGAAAAATTGAAGGAAAAAGAAGGAGGAGAGTCATTGAAGGTTTCATGGAGTTGTTTAATAATCGATGATAGAGAACGAGCTAGAAAATGAATGGTTAGGGCTTTAGTTGCCAAAGTTACAAAGATAAGAGATTCTACATAACAAAAGTCATGATTGTAGCCTAAAATGTCATGGGTACAGCTCAACAAACACTATGTTATTTTGTTAAGTAAAATTTCAGCACTAGTTATCTTGCTCTGCTTAGAAAAAACTATGATTAGATCTACAACAATAACATATCACAACTATAGCCCTTATTTTTATTATTTTTATTTTTTTGCCAAAAAATTTTGGAGAGATATTTCTCAGCTTAGTGAAGTATTTTCAGTAGTGATAGCTATAGCTACAATATGTCATCGTTGTAGTATATTTTTTAATAATTTCCCCCAATCATAAATTAGCTTTGTTTGAGGGAAAAATTCCCGCCTGATTTACACTCGTAGGTAGCAAATCCATCGCTAAAAGGGTATAATGATAACACTTTCCTACCCTAAACATTTAGTCGAACTTTTCTTGTGGGTTTTGATATGTTGGCGTTGTATCATTATCTACAACGACGACTTTAGTTGGTGCTATTGATGTTGCGGTCATAGACTCATTTTATCGTTGTGAGTGAAGGAGTCAGGATGGATCATTGGGCAGGATTTTAATCCCTAGGTAAACGGCCTCTTTTTCCTCCTTTCACCAACCGTTGTCTATTGATTTGATTTAAAGGCAATGGTAATATTTTTTTTACCAATGGTCAAAAAAAATTTCTTCTATGAGTATCACAAGTCTGATTCTTCAAATTTTATATTAACTCTCTACATTTTTAAGTATCTCAATTCTTTCTAAAAACAATTATCATTCAAATATAATGAAGTCTTAGTATTTATTCATTTTAGTACTGTTTCACAATAGATCCAAATAAATTTATTTTTTAAAATTTATGTGATATTCATCTCCTACAAATCTAAATGAGCCACAAAATTTCCCACAACTAAAATCCCATGCAAAATTCAAATTAGTTAAAATTCAAAATTAAAGATTGACTTAAATAAAAGATTAAATTAAATAAATAAAATCTCCTTTTACTAAAATCCATCCATGGAAATATATCAGAGTTTTGTTATATGAAATTAGAAAAAATAGAAAATATGAAAAATATTTGTTATGTAGTATAAAAAATCCTTTACCACTTAGTTACATCGCATTGGAGTTGCTCTAACGGTGCTTGCATGCAGATTAGCGCTCTGTAAAGATCGAGCCCAACTTAAAAGTGGGAACTGCTCTTGGACAGGGCCATTGGTGGAGTTTTCATCTGCTCGTTGTGTGTTTATTATTTTACTCATTGTAGACTTGTACGTAACGGTATATAGCAGGGTTAGGTACCGTTTTGATTGCTGTCCTTTGTGAAGGACGAAGAGCAGAGTCGCCTCATTTGGGCAACAATGTCGCATGGGCTGGACCATTTGAGGAGCATCATGCTGACAGATACCTAGTGCTGTCAATTTTGTGTTTTCAGGAGAGCCGTGTTGGTGTTGGTGTTCATTTCCACCAGAGAAAGGGTTGATGAATTTATTGGGCCTTGTTCTTTGATTGGCGTCCACAATATTTATGCAGTTAATTCTTCCTGCTACCCGGGGAGAAGCAACGAGCCCAGTTTGTGTTCTTCTACCTTTTTGTGTCCAGTCTTACGTTTCGGTGATGATAATACTGAGGTGGGGCTATGAGTTATGATGACATTTGTTTGAGCTTTATCCATACAACATAATGGGAAACCTAGGTAGCTAGGGAAGGAAGAGGTTGCTTTTTGGAATTTATTACAGTGGGGACGTGTGCATTGGACTTTCTGGCTTATGCTACCCAAATTCTCCATGTAAAGAACAGAACAGATACGCATAACTAACCTCATCGCATGAGGAGAGGCTAATTTTAGCATGCACAATTATTATTATCATGCACTTCTTTCTCAAATGACTGATAAGAGAAGTAGCTGTAGCAGTAGCTGGAGGAGTTGGGACGTCGGGTGGATGCCCTTGGTGGGAAAAGGAGGAAAATGTTAAGGGGAGGGCGGGTCCTGTTAACAAGAATGGTGGTTGGGCAATTGATAGGGTTGTTCCGCTGATTGTCTGTGAGATCGAATAGCATCCTCAAGCCATTAACCTCTTTCGTTAGCATCATCAATTCCGGTCACACTCTACCAGCCCTCAAACGCTTAACCTCGGGCATGGGACACTTAGATAGCTGACGGGCTGTTATTCTCCATTTATTTTTACAAATTCATAAAGTAATTCATTATGCTCAACAGATTTAGGGTCCATCTTGAAAAGTTATGAAGGAAAAAAAATATAAAAAAAGAAAATAATTTTTTGTGTTTGATTCACATAAGATAATAAAATAAGAAAAAAAATTATTAAATATTAGTTATTTAATTTTTTAAAGAAAAGTTTGAAATAAAGTATTTTGATTTAATTTTATTCTCTTAAAACTTTTTTAAAATCAAATATAGCCTTACTAAAATTTTACTACTAATAAAAAAAAATCCATATTTGTTGTTATCAGACCACGTTAGATAATATCAAAGCATCAAAAACTTAACAATATGAATAATCGGTACCTATGCAAGTGGAAATATTTATTGTTTGAGTAGAACATTTTTTATCCAAAATATTTATCGTTTTACAATGTAATAATTAATCTACTTTTCTCAAATTATGTTTATTCATTAGTGACTTCTTAAGCATCATTTAGTAAGGACATACTATTTGATAAATTTTACAATTTATTAGGATGTTTATAATACTCTAAAATGGCATATATATATATATAATCAAAGAGAGTAATAATTAACAAAATGATAGTAGTTATAATAATAGTAATAGAAAAATTATTTATTATATCATTATTAATAAAATACTAGTAGTAATAATTTATTGAATTTTTTTATTCATATTAGTAAAAATAAGTCGAGTAAAACAAAATCTAAGTCTTTCTTTGACAACATGATATGTAGGTTCAAATAATAATGTTAACATTTATATTTTTAATTTTTGGCCATTAAGAAAATGATATTCTAGTATGAATTATATTAGGAAATTAATGGTAATAATGTCAATTTATCCGAATGTATAAAGCATAATTAAGGGTTGATAATAAATTTCTTACAAAGTCTAAAGATTTACCCACTTTCTACTCAAGTGGTATATAGACTTGAAAAACCATATATAACATAGGCTAACATAATCTATAATCCAATATGGTTGAGTAAATGTTGTTAAAATAAAGGTAAATAATGAAGTAGTGAGATATTTATGGATTATACATGTTTAGTTGTGTAAATGAGTCGAGTCAAGCCAAATACTTTTAGATTTAGGTTCAATTTGTTTAACTAAACGAACAAGACAAAAAAAATTCAAAAACTAAAGTTATAAAATGAGTCAAGCCTTACTTTTTTTGGACTTAGACTCCTCTAGTTTAACTAAACAAATAAATCGAATTAAATTTTTAACAAACCAAATTGAGTCAAATATTGAACTAACTTAGCTCATTTATAACTTTGTATACATTAGATTCTTCTGCACAAGAAGGCATTTGGAAAGTTAAGACCATCACCATCAAAGTAACACATTGAGGGGAAAAATCAAAGTGGAAAAAGACAATATTTTAAATTATAAAGTATGATTGTATATATTTTTAGGAACTGAGGATGCTAAAATGGAATGAAGACAGTGGATTAAACCTAGTTTTCATATACTAGTGGTAAAAACTAGTTGATAAAAATTGGTTCGTACATTGGCTAGAGTGTGGAATTTAAATTTAAAATATCTTATACTTAATACCCAAATCAATTTTAACCATTAGTTTGTGTACTCATGTTACTGTCATCTTTTTTATACCAAAAGAGGTGAACCTTATTAGAAATAAGATCAATTTTACTTAGGTATTGTGACATTTTTCCTAACTTTACTTAGATACTATGTATTTTAAATAATCTCATTTAGGTACTACATATTTATTTTTTTTACTTTAATATCATCTTATTAATGTTTTTCATTTTATGTGGATCAAATGATAACTTTTTAATATTGAATCTTATCTAAATATGAATTTGAAAAAATCGATTATTTTAAATACATTTTTTTGGCGTCTGCTAGATTTTGTTTTAAAAAAAGAAACAATATAAAAATGTTAACAAAAATCAAAAAGTGGTCTAGAAATTTTTCATTTTTTTAAAATATCCACAATTTTTAAATTCGTATTTAGATAAGATTCAATATTAAAGAAAATTTTCAATATTTCAGTCATATAAATTTAAAAATATTAATAAAATAATATTACAATAAAATAAAAATAAAAATACATAATACCTAAATGAATTTAGTTATAATACAGTAAAATTACTAGAAATCAGGGCCCTTGCATGACAAATGCGCAACCTTTCCTTCCAAGGCATGGGAAAATGAAACCCAATTTCAGAATCCAGCTCTTTTTCTTTAATTGCAGGCTTGCATCTATGTCTGTGTTATCCATCAGTCAAAACGCAAAAAAAATTGTCCTGATTAAATACTTTTGTGAGCATTTTATTGTGACGGCTCTTCAATGAACTGAAAACTACTGAAGGCGAAGGCGTGTGTCGTTGTCTCTCATCCAGTCATCTGTTTGTCTATTAGCGTCGACAATAATTAAGCATGATTGCAGTAGTCATGCCATAAAAATAGTACTACGTGGAAGTGAAATTATATAATCGCAGCGTGGGCCTTCGAAATAATCATGAATCATGATTGTTCTAGTAGGTACTATTTTTTTCACAGTACGTAATTTACCGATGGTAAATGGCATTAGTTGTTAGAAAATTAGAAAACTGACACATTAGGGAAAAAATTAATAATATATATATTAAAACTAACTTTTTTTTATTATTTTGATAATAACATTAAGTTGGTTTTAAATATTAACAAGAAGTTTTCTGATATGGCCCATACATAGCCTAAAAATGGCCCACTGTCCTAAGCCCTTAAATGATGAAAACCTCAACTTGATGCTTGCTGCATATTGCACAATCGGTGAGGTCTCTCCCGTGCGGTCATGAGTCATGCTTGTCGCCTCCTCCCTCCGCTATTCCTCTCTTTCCTTTTCCTCCATAAATGCCCTCTCAGTGCTTTTATTTATTGCAGTGGCAGAATATTTTAACCATATATATATACACATAGATATATTGTCACTGAATTTTGTTTATTTTCCTTGGGTCATTTTTGAGACGTGGAATGACACACATCTGACGTTTTCGTGCAACACTGGAACCGAGTAGTACTAGTTTTGCATCCTTTCTTGCACAAATGAAGTTTCTATGTCCTGTATTCTTATCCATACATGGAGGGTAGGTAAGGATGACAACAAGTTCGAGTCTGGTCTGACCAGACTGATACCCAAACTTGTTTATGGTATGTGAATCCATATTTGACTCAAACCTTCAGGTTTTATAGGTTCAGACTTGATTCGGATGGAGATCCGTGGATTTCACCGATAATCAAATCCTAAATGAGTTCCAATAGTTCTCTTAGAAAAAATAAATTATTATCAAAATGTTGATATTTTTTTTTTATATGTAAGATAATAAATACTTTTTTGTTAGAGCAACTCTTCAATAAGAAAATTTGATAACCGAAGACTTTGAGAATAAAATTAGTTACTTTATAATTAAAATATTGTGCAGATTGCTTATATGTATAGGGTGAACAGAAACTATAATTAAAATATTGGAACCAAATTTATTTATTTATTTATGTATGTATGTAGCTATATGCGTGTGTGTGGAAGCGTGCATTGATAACACTATTTTCCTCGACCTTCAAAAATCAATGATTGATATGTCTTATAATATCTCAAAGTTTACTACAATATTTTTTTTAAACTTATTTTGTTTATGCTTGAATATAAATTAAAGGCGTTAGCCTTATACCTAACATAAATTAAATGTTCACGGTTCGTTTCATATTAGATGAAAGACTTTTAAAATAAATCTATATGGATAATAAGTAACATCAAACACCGACAAGGTGAGATTAATGTAAACAAGTTACGTAAACTCCAGCTGTTTGGAAAACGGTGAGGGAAGGGATAGAAGAATCCCAACCACGAGAAAATGTTGCACCCGGTAGGCCTGCACTTTGACCTAAGTCCGAGAAACTTACGTGAGTCTAAAAATATTACACCGGGTAGCGCAACAATCTTGATGATTTTTCATCAACTGTGTATGGTGAAACTTACATTTTATCATAGATTTTTTTTTTGTCTAAGTATATCAATATACATATCTATTTTTTAAAAGAAAAAAATTCTCTAAAATATTCTTTTTCATAGTTAAACTTAAAAATAATATAACTTTAAAGATTCTAAATACAAATAAATAATACTGATACGATAATTTATTGTACAGTACTCACAGTGCAACTAATTGTCGGCTAGAAATTGCCTTAGAGATCAGTTACAAGTCCCTAGTTGTACCCGACCGACATAAATCAAATCAATCGAACGAGTGAAGATTTAAATCTGTAAACCTAATTCACACGGAAAATTCTACTAATAAATAATCACAAAGCTTAAACCTTATAATATTCGCCCCCCCCCCCCCAAAAAAAGTCTCTCGAAAGCATTCGTAAGCCGACACTCCTCTAGCTCAAGCTTTGAAAACTTAAAAACGTATATATATATATATATATATATATATATATATATATATATAGTATAATATAGATAGCTAGACACGTACGTACGTCAACTAATATGTGATCAGTTTGAAGGGATATGTATTTCATGCATGGCCACAATTTATAATGAGTTGTCCAACTTGTGCATTAATTGCCTTAGAATAATGGATAGGTATAGTCAAAATACGATATGCATGCATGTTATTATGTGTTGGACAAAGAATATATAAATACACGTAGGTCAGTCATATAATAATAATAATAATAATAATAATAATAATAATAATAATAATAATAATAAATAAAAGGTACTACCTAATCGACTAATGGAAAATGATTTGAATGATTGAGATCATATTGATAATTAAAAAAGAAATAAACCAGGAGTATTAGTATACAGGATTAATTAGGTGTACTTGGGGCGGAACTCCCATTCCATGCATCATGCATGTATTATGTAGTTCATGAAATACCAGATTGGAAAACATTGGTATGTTTCACCAAACTGAAAAAGAAAAGAAAAAACTCACTTTGATAATCGTAAAACGTTGTTTATAACGCATAAATTTTACAATATGTTCGTTGAGAGATTTTGGGTTTGAATTACGTCCCAATTAAAAAAAATTTAAGCCTCGTGGTATAAAACTAGCTGGCAGTTTACTTGGTATATATAATAACTTTAGAGTACAACGTCAAGCTTTGCGATGAATTTATGAGCATAAAAATGACGAACAAGAGACGCGGCTTATTTTTTGCGTGAAAAAACTCATTGTTTGAAACGCTTTCGTAGTCTTATTTTTATATGTTTTATAAAAATAGAAATTTAGAAAAACATGAAAATATAGATCCTTAGAAAATTAAAACTTGAGTACGTTAGGAAACCATAAAAAATGTCATTAAGTGCTCATTTGGTTAGGAGTAATAGATATAGAAAAATTACATCCATATTTTATATATCTTATATAATCTATTTAAAATTAAATATGTTTATTCTAATGAATATCCATTTTAGATCTTAATTTGATCTAAAATAGATTATTTTATTAAAAATATATTTATTATTATTAAATATTTAATATAAAAAATACAAAATAAAGAAAAAAACCCTAAATCTATAAACTCAGTACACGTATACACACACATATATATATTGAGTCGATGTGTATTACTTTAGATTTCAGACATTCGACAAAGTAATTTCTCCTTATATGGTCTGACTAAGAAAACTTCTGTTTTTATAGCCCGAGAAAACTCTGCTGAAAGTTAAAAGTTGTTACCCCTATTTGTTCATCTGCATTATCTTTCTTAAATCTTAATTAATACAAAGTCCAACGAAGAAGAACTAATGGAATAGCAAAGTAACCAAAGAAATAACATCTAATTTCTCTGCGTTCCTTTCCTTCTTCTCGGTACCCTGCTTCTATCCCCCCTCTTCAACTATAATTAGGGGCTACCGATCTTCACTAACCATTATCCTCATCTTCACAATGGAATGATGTTGGCCAGTAGAAGTGTGGTGCGAGCATGGCAGCTCAGGTAGCAGTGGATGCAATGGCTTCGAGCGCAAATCGAACTCCATAATCAAGAAGGACCAAGCGGAGTCTGTTTAATTTCTCTCCTAACCTTTATTCTCTTCTGCGCCATTTCCTCTCTCCTGTCACTTTCCCACCTAATTTGTCTTCTCCGCTTTCCTTGCCTATTTTCTTCAAATCTATGCCACGAATCATCGTTTGGAGCCATAGAACAAACATATCGCAACCGTTGAAAGCGGGTCCGTGAAGCGTTTCCACGAGGTTCACGAGATAATAAAAAAATAAATATATGATAATTCTGACATTTAAAATTTTAAATCGAATAATAAATAAATTATTATCTATTACAATTTTTGATTAGATCATGAATAAAAAATGTTGAATAAAACATTATTCACTCGAAAAAATAATAAAGTAATTTAATTTGAATTGATATGGTTTAATTATTTAATTTGAAATTAAATTATTTTATATTCAATTAATAACTCTAAATTTTTGGATAATATTTAAAATTTTAATCAAGATAATAATTAAAAAGTATAAAATTTAATTATAATAAATACCCTTATTTTAAATTATACATGCACACATGCACATGATTTTATATAGTAAAATGTTATAAAAAATAAATAATATTTATAGAGTATACGTATATAATTTATCGAATCAAATATTATTTGATCTTTTATTAATTAAATTAATTATTTGATTTAAAAAAAGATATCAAATCAATTAATTTATTTGTTACGTCAAATATCAAATGACATAAACATTTTCATTCATAATTATTTTTTATTTATATTTTATTTACCGTCCCTGAAACTTCCCGAAAATGAGGGGCATTGATTCATAGGCATTTCAGTGCAACACAACTTGCTTGTGGGTCCAACAAAAGAGAAGTTTTTATGTGGATCAATTGTATATTTGGTATAATCGTGGTGTATTTTTAATATATTTTGTTGTATTTTTTTATAAAAATATATTAGAGGTACATTATAATTGTACAAAAGATTTACCTAATATTTTTTGCCAGTAAAATGACGTTGATCCAACAGTGGCTAGTGGAGCCCTAGCCTGGAAGATGAAAGAGTTGATGAATGGAAGGATGAAAAGAATTAGGTTTTGGAAAAATATGAACAAAACAATCTTTCTTCGTCCCAAATAGCTAGCTGCTTTGTCCTGTGCTTTAGAGGAGACCGCATGTTAATGTCACGTTATAACGAAGGCTGCCAAGTCATGAGGTTACCACTTTCAGGAAAGGGACGAAAGCATAAAAGAAAAGGGACGTGAAGTTACAGTCTAGCCCAGTTATGCAAATATAGGAATCCGGAACCGTGGGATGAATAATCGACGGTCCGTCGTCATCATCCACATGGGTCCCTCCGGTGAGCTATCTCACACCTGACGATTGCAACTGACACCGTGTCGTGATTGACCGTCCCCGTCTCAACTCTCAGCTAACCAACCTTCCGTCACCGAAAAAATACTATCACTATGTACGTAATCTTTTTAACAAAAAGAGCAAATGGCTAGATATATTCTTATTTGTCAGATTCTAATATACTACTACTAATTTTAATCTAATATGTTTGATGAAATTCAATATATTTCCATCACTATTGTTTGATTATTATTTTTTTACTCGTAAAGGAGGGATATCGATCTAAAATTACATAAGTAAACAACACAAACTCAATTTTCAATCAAATAATAATCGACACCGCCAACCATATCAAACAAAATACAATCATTAATCTCCAAAAGTGGAATATCAAAGAGATCTTAACTATAAGAAAGCTTGTGTCTAATATGGGTCGTGCCATCCGCTACATAATTAGTGTTCCTATAATTGTGATTGATTATGTATGAGCTAAAATGTGACATCTAGTGTTTTCAAATCTCTACCAAGAGAGCAAAGTGGTGATATTCGGTACACTTAGAATGTATCAAATGAACTACTACCGGTGAATCACAACATATTTTAATATTGGGAAACTGCCTCTTTCTTACCTCATTTAGACTATGGAAGATCACCACATTTCCTTCGTTATAACCAAATCTACTCCTAGAGTGGCAAAAATATAAATAACCATTTTCCTTTACAATCACATGCCACACCTCCTGTTGCTATCGCTCCAAGGTTCGAAGTTGCACTTCCGTCCACAATGCTCTTGATCACCTTATTCGAAGGTGGTTCCCAACCTAAGGCACAACTTTGCACATTCTTCGTGACATTTTGAAGACTATTAAAAATATGCTAGGCTTTAAATTCAACCCAAATAAAATCTCTCAACCATTTGGTTGCTCTTTTATCTTGTTGAGAACTATCACAAAAGATTCGTCTATTCCTCCAATACCACAAATGCGAACACATAATGACAAAATAGACAACCCATGGAGGCTCATCCGAAATCAAAGTTTGATTATTTCGGATTTTATGCCAAAACCAATTATCTAAGCTATTGTTGAAAAAATAATTCCACTTCTTGTGTGGCATAAGATTACTCAAAATTGCTCTCACTAGATGACAATCACACAAGACATGGATAATAGACTCCACCAAGTGATCACATGCACCACAAAATGAATCCATTGTCATTTCTCTTCTCATTTTATTCTCGTTTGAAAGCAACTTTCCATGAGCGAAGAGCTAAGCAAAAACTCTAATCAGTTGCCACACCTTAAGCATATATAGGTGTCTTCATATTGATTTAGTGGGGAAATCCTCGTGCTGCACCAATCCATAACCTAATTTCATGGAGAAGTTACCATCGAAATAAAGACACGGTGTTAAAATATCCTCCTCCATACGGTATAGGGAAACATAACACACCATGATCTCCATCAATCTATAAGATAATGATAAATGTTGGAAAAGTTTCCACTTCCAAGTATCATCATCGTTAATATAATCTCAGACCCTTTTGCCCTTTTCTACCAAAGGAAGGTGTGTATGAACATAACCAATTAAAGGCTTAAGACTGGTCCACCAATATTCCTAGAAATAAGTTTAGCGACGTAAGTTTATCTCTCGTTTTATGCCTTACCGGAGCATGGGTATGTATGTCACAATGTTTTTCCATAAAAGAGAGGCATGTTGTGATACACTTAAATTAAGAAAATTATCATCATGTGACTTATAATTTTGCTTTATGCACTGCTCCCACAACATTGGTATATACGTGACCACCTCCCAAGCAAGCTTTAGCATGGCTACATGATTTGATTTATGCATGCACTTTGGGCTGAGACCCCCATGGTCTTTGCTACGAATAACATAGCCCCCACTAGCAAGATGAATCCTTCATTGGTTCCTACTACTACCCCAAAGAAAGCCTCGATTGAGTTTATTTAATTCATCAAGCACCCTTTTAGGAAGCAAAATACTCTGCACGAGTTAAGTAGGAATAACATTAGTGATAGATTCCACTAGAGTTGCTCACCTAGATAAGGAGAAAAGTTCTAGTCTCCAACTAAAAAGTTTATTTTCTACCTGGGGTGATGATAGATACATAGAATCCCTTCATCTTTCTTTCAACATAGAGGGTGACCCCCAAATGTCTCCCTAAACAATCCACATGCTTAAAGTGTGCTAGAATTGCAATTTCTCTTGCTATGTGTCTAGGGAAATTAAAAATAATAAGATTGAGCAGTTAGTTATACCCACTCTTTACTCCAATGTTGTTTCAAACTTGTGGATACAATCCAAGACAATTTCCATTTTCCATTTACTAGATTAGGCAAATAATAATAAATGTTAATAAAATACATGTGAGATGTTTTAATACCGCCTCTTGTAATCTACATTGGTTTCCATCATTTATGATCCACTTCATATCAAATAACAAGAGATAGCCTCTCCATACATAAAATAAAAATATATGGAGATATAGAGTCTTATACCTCTTGAAGACTAAAAAAAACAAATGACAAATCCCCATTCCAATTCACCCAAACAGTAGGCATATATAGTGACATAAAACATAATGAGTGGAATGAGAGAGGTAGGAATACCACCGACAATAAGGGTTTCCTCAATAACTCTCCAAGAGAGTCTATCATAGGCCTTCTCTAGATCAATTTTAATTACCATGAGCAAATTGCTTTCTCTCTTGTACTTTATGATCTAGATAACCTCTTAAGGTATAATAATGATATCCCGACATTGCCTCCCTTAAATGAAACCACTTTCCTCTTAACTAATAATATAGCTAAGAATATGCTTAAGTCTCGTATCTAACACCTTGGTTATAGCTTTATAGGAAACACTACATAATCCAATGGGTCAGAGGTCTTGAACCGTAGATGGAAGATCTACTTTAGGGATAAGAGAAATAAATGTAGCTTTGAGGTTAGGATTTGAGATACCAAAATGAAATCTTACTTCACAAGAGTGACAATATCATAACCTATAATTGTAAAAAAAAATGATAAAAAAATTAGACTAAACCCATATGGGTTGGGGCTCTTGCAATGGAATATTGAAAAAAATTACTGTTCTTGAACTCATAGATAGAAACCCATAACATTAAGTTCTTTTTCATATCCTTGTCAAGCCTTAAAAAATAAGAGGGAATGTTTATCGTCGATGTCTCAAGGGTCTCAGTGGGATAAAGATGTTCAAAGAAATTAGTCACCATTTCCAAAAGCACTCTATTATCATAGGCCCACTCCCCTTCATCACTCTTAATGCTAGTAATAACCAGCTTCTTTATTTATTCACAGTAGCTAAATGAAAGAAAAGAGTGTTATGATCCTGGAGGCTGACGACATCTATCTTGGCATTTTGAAAATAATAAAGTGGCTCCTGTAAAAGTGTGTCATTATACTCCCTCGGTAATTTTTCCTCCAACTGACACAAATTAACCTTTTTAGTTCCATTCTAGAATCTTTGAACTCCTTATATTCTTGTTAAGATGATACTAAAGCAAGATTTATTCTAGTTAGTCAGCCTTTATGCACATTCAGCCAAAGCAACCTCTACCACAGTGCCCTTCATCAATGAGTGTCTGATAGCCTCCTTAATATAGGGATTGAGGAGCCAAGCATGCTTGAATCTGAACCATTTGCTAAGTACATGCATTTGATTATTCTTAAAATAGTTCTATAAGATAGTTTGGTGATCTGAATAGGTTCTTACTAGGGATTGGATATGAGGTTGTGGGAACAAAGTACACCATGCATCAGTAGAAACAATACGGTCAATATGAGAGCTAATTTTTATTCCCTCATCTTTTCCATGCCATGTAAATTTAGTTCTTGAGAAACTATGATCAAGAAGTCCATAATCATTTAATCTCTTATTTAAAAGTAGACATCTATTAAGTTGCCTAACACTTCCTCATTTCCATTCTTCAAAAGCATGGATGTCAATGAAGTCACCTTCCACCATCCATGGAATGAAAACTGAGTCCACTATAGAATATAAATCACCCCATAATTTCCCTCTAACTCTAGCATACAAAGAAGCATAAACTATAGTCAGGAGGAATTGCTCTCCCATCCTCAAGCATATGTGTGAGTGTATGAGTTACAAAGTGGCACCCAAAACACTGACTTAGATAACATCCTTATTCCAAAGCAGCCAAATAACTCTTAAAAAACTTCAAGCATCAACTCTAACATTAGCAATAAACTTAAGTTTCTTGATATTATCATTGGCCTTGTCACTGCTTATTTTTGTTTCAATAAGAACTACCAATATAGGCTTGTGCAACCTAATCAAGGAAGGAAAAAGACATATGAAAGGATTTTTTTTCTAGCTCCTTGGATGTTATAAAATAGGTACTTGCAACCCTAAAGGTGTATTATCATTTGACGTATTTGATAATTTCATTACATGATTAATAATTTAATTATGGTATGTTATCATTTTTATGACAAGTTGGTAAATAAAATGGAATCTGTAATGAAAATAGATGATAATGTGGTAATTTTAGCATTAGGGGTATTTTAGTCATATTTGGCCTAAAAGTGCTTAAGTGTAAATAATTGACACAAACTTAATGAATTGACTAATGCAATCTCCAATTAAATTTATGGTAATCTAATTCAAGCTAAGGTTGAGGTCATCGATGTTGTTGACACCCGGAAGTCCATCGACAATCTCCTGATCATAAGATATTGTCCACATATAACCCATGGATCGCTAATAAGGATGTGCTCATAATCATCCCTTTTTAGCAAATTAACCATTTAAAAGCACATGCCTATGTTAATCAATTCATACGTACCTTTTAAACTCCATAGATCTCAAATCTTAAAGCTCATGGTTTCCTATATGATCATTTAACTAAGGATTTGATGATTAGGAATCTCCTCCATGGACGTAGCAATTTGCTATTTTCTGCTATTGTCAATCGAATTTGCAGTCACAAAGCTTTTGGGACTTACGGATAATCTATATAGTCCTCCTCTTCTATGTCTTCCAACTCTTTCCACTTGATATTGTCCGTTGGGCTTTAAACTACTTTCCAAACATGTCTGAAAATAAGGGCATGGAAAGATAAACCTTCCCACTAGGAATTCTCATGGTCGATAGAAGGGTCCTAGTTTGATTTAAGAATGTCGCCTTGTTTAGGGACAAATTGAATCTCTACAACACATTGAGCATTAGACACATGCACATAATTTACAACCAATTGGGAAGTCATGCCATATTTCAATTTCTTGGCTGAGAGGTGGCCGATGGTAGGGGAAAAGAAGGTTATGGCAAAGGGTTTCTTCGGAAGCATGATTTGGAAGGGAAAACATTAAGCGCGTGTGACATGATCTTTAGCTCATTTTTGTTCTTAATATATCTTCATCTACTTATTTTATTTAAAAAATTCAATTTGTTGTTATTATTATTTTATTATTTTTGAAACCAATTAATATTTTATATTACTATTATTATCATTTTTATCGTCATTATAATAACTAATATCAATTTATATTTGTTTTAGTATTATTAAAATAGGACTTATTTGATAGGTGATGAAAATAAGTTAAGGATAACATATCTTTATTACTATTATTATCATTATTTTGACTATCTTATATTATTTTAATTATATTCAAAATCTTACTAATCTTATATGAGGTAAACTAACTTATTCTAATATGAAAGTTAAGACAAGAAAATCAAACCCTTATTGTTGGTTAGGAAAAACAATTCAATTTTATATCACAACTTTTTAACTGTATCTTTTAAAAATTCTAATGAATTATTTTCCAACTAAATCAAAATAGAGAACTGCAACTACCAACGGTTAATAGCTATAACTTTTTTAATATTTATCTTTAAAGAATAACGAATACTAATTCCACGTAATAAAAAAAGAAGAAGAGTATTTTTAGCACATAGTATACTTTGTTAGAGCTAATAAAACTAATATTTGCATTCAATGACACTCTTCTCAAAACACGAAAGAGTAACTAATACATAAAAGATGAAAGAGAAAAAGATTAGGATAAAAGGTTAAAATTTGCTTTGAGTTTTTTGTATATATGAAGTGCCAAGATTCATTTCAATATAAAAAAGCTACTTAAAAAAACATTTTTTATTAATAGAGATATTTGAGTAATTTTATTCAAAAAGATGTACAAAAATGTTGAATTTTCTTCCCCTTAGAAATATATAAAGATTAAAGGTAATACACAATGCTATACCGTTTATCTTTACTTTCTAGAAAAATTGTGTAAAAGGAAACCAAACAAAAAAATTTGAATAATTAAACCTCTTTGACTTAGTTCACCCAATTATTATAATCCCTAAACGCATTTTTCTCCAATACTTTTAACCATTCTATATACATTTTAATAAAACAATCCTAATTTTCTAGTACATACAAACAACAAACTACTATAATAAATAACAATAGTTTTCTTAAATAAACCTTAATCACGAAGAGTTAACTAATAAATCTTCGGTATGCTAGCTAGTATTAGCAATTTATTATATTAGATTATAAATTATATATATGGGAGATTTTTATTGCATAAAAAGGGTATGATAAAATTTAGCTTCATTTTAACCAAGATGTCAAATAGAAGTTAGTGAATTTATGTCATGTTTACTTGATATTTTGGATGAACGGAATTTGATTCATATAATGTAATATTATACCTTTTAAAGCAATTGTAAGCAAAGAGTCTCTTTTGATATATTTATTTTTATTTTCGTTTTTTGAAACTTAATATCTTGGTCGAATTTTATGTATATTTCAGTCTTTTAAATGTTTTTATTATCTCCTTTAATTTAAAAAATATATATAATAAATGTGTTTCAAACGGCACCGTCAATTTTGTTTTTTCAGATCAATAAAATTTAGGTAAATTGTGACATTAGATTCGAAAAATTACGACCACAGATCAGTGACTTTTTATTAACTCCTCCAATGATTTGATCGGTCGTGGTTAGGGCTGTAAACGAGCCGAGCCGAGCTGAATACCTCTAGGTTTGGGTTCGGCTCGTTTAACTAAACGAGCCTAAAATGTTGTTTGGGCTCGGCTCGTTTAACTAAACGAACGAGCCGAACCAAGCTTTTAACGAGCCGAACCGAGCCGAATTCACGAGCCAAAGCCAAAAAATGAACCGAGCCGGGCTTTTTCGAGTTTGAGCTCGGCTCGTTTAATAAACGAGCCGAGCCCGAGCTTCACTTTGAGGCTCGTTTAATTAAACGAACGAATCGAACCGAGCTTTTAACGAGCCGAGCCGAGCCGAATATCGAACTGGCTCAGCTCATTTACGGCCCTAATCGTGGTCATACCTATTGATGTCTTGTATTATTGTCTCAGCTTTTAGCATTCATCTCGTTGATGAATAAAATCCTTTTTTTCTTACCAATCCATTACTTGTCGTCCTCTGCATCCGTTGATTTGATTCCGTTCTAGATGACTGACATGTCTACCATTCTTTGAAAAAACTAGCATCACTCCGATTTATTGTAGTTGCACAGTATTCCATAACGTTTGTCGAGTGAGGTTTGATGTGCTAACCTACGGGGATGGGTGACTAAGAATGATTGCACCGGAGGTTAGGCAATTATCCCTCATCGGCTGGTGGCGCTTTGACACGATACAACTTTTTATCACTCAATACGTAGTCTTGTCCCTCATTTCTATTATTAATTCCTTATCCTCATACTGCGGCATATGTTTCGTATTATTTGCTATCTGATAATTCGATCAGTTATTTAAATTAAATTAATTTAAAATATTAAATAATTAATTTAATATTTGTTTATATTAAATATCTAATCAGATAAGTTATCTATATATATTATTTATTTTTTTTATAAAATTTTATTTTATATAATTATATATGTGTATATAATTTGAAATGAGTATTTATTATATATAAAATATATATTTTTTAATTATTATTTTGATTAAATATTTAATTATTATTCAAAATTTAAAATTACTAATTGAATATAATATAATATAATACTGAAATTAAATTATTAGATTATATTTGTTTAAATTGAATCAATTTTTTTATTTTTTAATTAAATAATTTTTTATCTAGCTTTTTTAATTATAATACTTTTAAAATTTTTAAATATCTGACAGATAATTTATTATGTGATTTAAAATTTTAAATATTTAAAATATCAAATATTTAATATTTTAAATATTTAAAACTTTCTTATTGTATATTTGATGATCGGTTATCCAATACGTAATTATCCTTAGTCATATTTATTTCTAATAGAGCAAGGAACAAGGATCGATACATGTTTTGTTTCAAAACATTTATTTAAAACAAAATATGAAGTACAGGGTGTATGTGATACATAAGTAACATAACGTAGAAAATCTATAACTCCTTAACGCGGGTCCTTCTTAATCACACTCAAGGCCAGAGGGCATTTTATTCATTCACTTTGACGGGACCAAACTATCCAGAAGAAAAACAAAAGTCTTTTGTAATCTTAATAACACGATGAACGCCCCCATCCTAAAAAAATGTAACCGACCTTTCGTAAATCATAAAGTAGTCGACTTAAGCGTTTATCTCTGTCATATTATTTTTATTGATATCATCTGATCGAATATTCTAAAAAATTATTATTTTCATATTATTATTATTATTATTATTATTACAATTGTTATTATCATTACCATCAATTTTATAATTATTATCATTCATTTTGTATTTTTTTAATTATTAAAATATTATTGATCTAATTTAATCTTATCATAACTAATTTAAAAAGATAAGTTGAGAAAAAAACATACATTCGCATTAAAAGATCCGAGTAACAACACATATCTTTTATACGAGTACCAACCACCAATTGTCAACCAAACAAGGACCATAAGATGAGTATACATGGAATAACGGTATTTTTGGTGTAATTAGTTAATAAACTAACTTAACCAAGAGGTGAAAGGTAATACTCTAACTAATTTTTATTGAAATATTCGACAAAATTTATTCCTAAACTTGCAAAATGTATTAGATGAAATTAAAAGGTGTATATACAATAATAAAAAGTAAATATATATTACAAAATTAAAAGTAAAATAAATTATGAGAAATTAGCTTACAAGAATGTATAACTTAATTTTTTTTAGCTATTCAAAAGATACTAGTGGTTTATAAGATACTAAAAACCTATTTAGCGAATATAACTCTTTTTTTGTTTTTTTAAAAAAAAGAAGCTTATGTCATTTTTGGTGAAACTAAATAAAATTTTAAAAGTAAGCCAAAGGTTGAAAAGATTAATGTAAGCTAAGAATTACATGTTGGCGGCTGAAGCTAGTATATTAACTAAACTTATTGAAATACAATGACACAGAAGTATTCAACTACTTTGAAGATTGACTTACGAATTCTAAGAAAAAGAAATAAAATTCAAATTTGAAGATAATTACCTACCCTTCAAGAGATATATATCATTAAAAACCTTATTTAATCAGAAGTCCAATGTATTTTCGGACCTTAAATCTAAGTTTTTTACATAAAGTTTTGACAGTTTTATTGTATGCATGTGTGTCAACCTGGATTTTTATACACAAATGGATAAAGTATGTTGTGATTGGCATTATGGATGTCATTATCTTTTTATATTTATTGATTAAGTTTCTATTTACTTATTTGATAATTTTGTTAAAATATTATTTAGCTGATTAGTTTTCTTAATCATTAAAAAATTAGATAGGATTTATCTTTTATCTTATGATGTATTTTATCTTATTAATATTTTATTATGATTTAATTATTATTATCATGGGATAAAGTGGGATACTATTCACGAGTATAATTCACGTAAATAGTATCATAAATAGTGACTTTATTAAGAGTATTTATCTTATTTAGATTTTGTTTATTTTATTAGTAAGAAGGTGGATATTAGCATATAAATATCCTATGTAAACTCACATTATTTTCATACGATGATAGTTTAATTGAGTTATTAAATCAAAATTTTTCTTGCTGCAACCATATCTGAGTTTCGTTATTCTATATTTACGCTATATGTGCGAGTTGTAAATTAAACTTCTCTCTAAAAATCATCTTATTTGTATGAGTAACAACTTAGAAACCTCTATATCTTTCATGTATAAGCTTATATAGAGTTATTTTGATTACTTGTCTCTTCATTAGAAATTTTTTTAGAGTTATTTGTGTAAAGTTTTTAAAGTTAGTTTGAAAAATTACTTTATACGATCCTTCATCTATATTCTTAGTTTAGAATTCAACATTCATTTATTATGATAAAGTTATGTAAAATAGGGTATTTTTGAAACAACCTATTCCATTATGCACCATATAGGAAGGAATTAAAGTAAATATTTATAGCAATAGAAAGTTAATCTAAAATATATTGTAGGGTTATATTGAGATTATGAGAAGGTAACTTTTAATAAGTTGTAAGTTACTTTTTAGGATTCCACAAAATTAGCTTATAGCTTAATGGCATGAAAGCTAGCTTATATCTTACCAAACCCATGTATGGCTTAAGGATATATTTGGTAAAACTAGATAAAAAAGTTATTTTAAAATTGAAAAACTAGTCATTGATAATTGGATCTGATAATTAGCTATTTATTTTTTAAAGTGTTTAACAAAAATAGATCTTGAATTAGTAGAAATATATTAATTATCAAATAACAATTAAAAATATACTTATAATAATAAGAGGTTACAATATGTGTGTGTGTGTGTTAGTTGTTGGTAGTTGAAGTTGATAACCGACTATTTTTATAAGAAGTGTTTGACACAAATATGTGTTCAATTAGTAGAAAACTATTAATTGTCAAATAACAATTAAAAATATACTTATAATAATGATGTTACAGTAAATCCCCCCTTGTAGCATATATACTTCCTTTAATAAAAGATAAATTCCATATTTTTTTCTCACAAGAAAAAAAGTTCTATTAAAAAGTCAAAACTTAATTTTTATTTTCATTCGAAAATTTTCACCTCCATATATTAATTGTCTTGTTATTTTTTAATTAAAGACATAAATAAAACAATCAAATTAATTTTATTAACTACCAAAAAGTATATCAATTACCGAGCATGCTTTTTCTCTTTTTTAACGCAAAGGCAAAAAAATATATAAATTTGCTCGTCATAATAGAAATTACTTTATTTATTTATTTTTTAACCAATTCAGGATATGTTTAGATAAGCATTTTAATTTCTTATAAATACTTTTCATCCACAATTTTGAAAATATGGATTTTTTTTATTGCAACAGCCAACATTTAGCAATTATAACTCACTCAACTAAAAAAATGTGAGATTGTAGCTCAATAATAACAAAAGTTGTGTATGATCATGGTAAAAAAAATAGTTTTAGTATAATAATGAAGTTTTAATAGAATAATAGTGAAATACATATACAATGATAATGAAAGAGAACTATGATAATTGTAAAAACAAAAACATACAATAATAATTAAAGATAGCACGAATAATATGAAATTTTGCTCGTAAATTTTATTAGAATAATTATATATATATAATTTGTAAAAGATAAATATACTCATGATGAAAGATAATGTACAATGTTAATATAAGATTGCAAAAATAATGTTAAAATTTAGTAATAAACTTATATATAATAATGATAAAATGTCAACACATAGTTGATAAAAGATCATTATATATAATCAGCAAAATATCATTATAAATAATGACAAAAGATCATTATATATAATAGTAAAAATATCACAAGATGTAGTGAAAGATCATTCCACGTTAAAAAATGTGTGGTAGATCTTAAAATAGATATATAAAAGAGTGATGAAAACCCATCAGATATGATTATAAACAAAAAAAAAAAAAAAAAATCATCACGTGATGGTGAATATTATGTAGTACGTTATTAGACATAGGAGTGAGATTATTATAAGATATGTTGAAAAATCATCTAGTGTAATAAAAAAAAATGGTAGTGCATCAATGGTGAAAGCCTTATATTATAATAACAAAAGATAATAAATGATAACAAAAAAACTCTAATAATTTTTTTAGATAAAAAATATATGAATATAGATTTTCTATTTATAAAGAATAATGTTAAAATATTAGAACACATTTTTTAAATAATTATTGCTAATGATAAATCTTACCATGGCCAAATGTCGATGTACAATTTCAAAATTCCGTAAAAAAATCCTAATATCTGAAATATAACCGACAATACTGCATTAATTCATGCTTTGAACAGAATAAAAACGTTAAGTTAATATTAACGGAAAGATTCAGCTCAGCGTGGCAGTAGGATTTTAATTGATTACATTTGGTCTTCTTTTTCAGCGTGGCAGTAGTGTGAACCAGAAGGGAGAAGCAGACAGTCCTCCAACGTCGAAAGGCTTGCAGAAACAGTACTCAAAAGCAAAAGAATACATAATTATTAAAGCAAAAACGAATAATTTCCGATTGGTGATAGAAAGGGAAAGGGGAGTCAGAGACAAATACACGAAGAGAGAGAGAGATCTGAAGAGAGAGAAGGACAAAATGGGGTAAGAGTAAAGGTGAAGAAGCAAAAACAACACCAGGGTTTTTGCCGTTACCGCTGTTTGTCGAAAGCTCAGCTTCAATAGTATTTTGATTGATTTCATTTCTTGGTGAGTTAATTTTACGTTTTTTATCCTAAAGTTCCGATCTTGATTGCTTTGTTTGCTCCAATTTTATGGTTTCTGTAATTTGTGTATCCGCTAATTTGATGTGTCTGCAGTTTTATCAGAGCAACCAATTAATTTCTCTGCAGACTGCCCCGGTTGTACTGAATTTAAGGTATATTGTTATTGATGACTGAGGAATTTTGATTTTGGCACTAATTTTTTTTTTATACTTTCTTTATATATGTATTTCTACTGTGCCTTATTTTGTTCGTTTGTTATTTATTTATTTTCGCCTCTGATAAGGTACTGCAATTATTGGGTGGCAGATAAATATCGGATATTTCAGTGTTTTGGGGAAATCGTTTGCTCTGTAATTCGGGGTCGGAGTAATGGCGTCGAAAAACATGTACTCTTGGTGGTGGGATAGTCACATCAGTCCGAAGAACTCAAAATGGTTGCAGGAAAATCTCACTGGTATGTATGGTGAATTGGTGATCGCTCCTTTTTTGTTTGTTGGCGCTCCTATCAGTCTCTCCTGCAACAGATTGATAGATATGTGATATGTGTGATCCAGCAACATGGCACCCGTTGTTTCGTTTATTGTTTGTTTTCGTTTGGCACATTCATGCCTTATTACCTGATTTTCGATCCCCATGTCGAAGCGAAGTCATATTTTCCATTTTCGTTATTGAACTTTTGCTCAAACTTCAGCAATTCTTGGTTTATCTCTTGTCATATAAATTGTCGTGATCACCTCCATTGCTAATATTTGAACAGACATGGATAGCAAAGTCAAGATCATGATCAAGCTCATTGAAGTAGATGAAGATTCTTTCGCTAGGAGAGCTGAAATGTATTACAAGAAACGCCCAGAACTTATGAAACTGGTGGAAGAGTTTTACCGTGCCTATCGTGCTCTGGCCGAAAGATACGACCACGCGACAGGAGTTATAAGGCAGGCCCATAAAACCATGGCAGAAGTGTTTCCGAATCAAGTTCCGTCCCTGCTGACAGGTGATGAAGGACCGATGGGTTCAGGAAATGGTGATTCTGGTCCTCGTACGCCTGAGATGCCGCCAAGGGCTCGTGCTGCTTTTGACCCTGATGAGCTATGGGGTGATGCTCCTGGGTTTTCTCCGTCTGACTTTCAGTCTGTCAGAAGAACCGGAGTTCCTACTCGGGATTCTGGTTTTCAAGCCGGCAGAAATGGAAGGCTGGAAGAGAGAAGGGCTAGAAAAGGTCTTACTTTTCATGACGTGGAAGACCAAGAGAGAAAACCTCAGAACAATGGAGCCTCTGATCCTGGGGCTCAGCCCCTATCCGATTCTGAGCGGTTGGGGAAATCTGAAATGGATATACAGGCACTAAAAGAAGCACTTGCCAGGCTAGAAGCTGAGAAAGAAGCAGGATTGCTTCAGTACCAACAAAGTTTGGCTAGATTGTCAAAGCTAGAGTTGGAGATCTCCAGGGCACAGGAAGATTCTAAAGGGCTGAATGAGCGTGCTAGCAAAGCTGAAGCTGAAGTTAAGGGTTTAAAGGGAACTCTTGCGAGAGTAGAGTCTGAGAAGGAAAATAACCTTCTTCAGTACCAGCGATGTTTGGAGAGGATATCCACCTTGGAGAGTTGTATTTCTCATGCCCAAGAGGGCGCTGGACTTCTTAACGAACGAGCTTGTAGAGCTGAGGATGAAGCCGCAGCCTTGAAAGAAGAGCTTGCTCAGTTAAAATCTGAAAAGGAAGCCGAGCTTGCCAAATACATGGAAGCGTTGGAGAAGATAGCAAATCTCGGGAACAGATTATCATTAGCTGACGATGAGGCTACCCGTACAAGCCAACAAGCCGATGAAGCTGAAAAGGAGGTCAAAGAATTGAAGCAAGTTGTTGTGCGGCTAACTGAGGAGAAGGAATCTCTTGCCCTTAAATACCAGCGGTGCTTAGAGATGATTGCCGATTTGGAGCATAAACTTGCTCTTGCTCAGGGTGAGGTTGAAATGCTCCGGAGCAAGATTGAAGAGGGGGCTGAAAAGTTAAAGGGAGCTGAAGAACAGTGTCTTCTGCTGGAGAGATCAAATAGATCTGTGCAGTTGGAGTTGGACACTTTGGTCCAGAAGGTTGGTCTCCAGAATCAAGAGATTTCAGAAAAGCAGAAGGAACTGGGTCGACTATGGACAAGTGTCCAGGAGGAGCGCCTGCGATTTGTGGAGACTGAAACTGCTTTTCATGTACTGCAAAACTTGCATTCTCAAACGCAGGAAGAGCTAAGATCTCTTGGGGCTGAGCTTCAGAGAAGGGTCCAACTACTAAATGAGTTGGAAGTCAACAACCAGCATTTGAAGGGTGAAGTTCAGATGGTAAGGGATGAGAACAAGAACCTCAGTGATGCTAATGTATCTTCAGCTGTCTCTATACAAACAATGCAAGATGAAGTCTCAAACTTAAGGCAGGAAAAGGGAGATCTCGAAGGAGAGTTGGAGCTACGGCTTGACCAAAGAAATGCTCTTCAGCAGGAAATTGAGTGCCTAAAAGAGGAACTGAATGACTTGAAGAAGAAACACTATGGTGTGATGGGACAAATGGAGTCCGTCGGCCTCAACTCTGAGTGCCTTGATTCATCAGTAAGGGAGTTGCAGAAGGAGAACCATAGATTAAGAGAGAGCCGTGATAAGAATGAAGCTGAGATAGGTGCCCTCATTGAGAAGTTGGGAGTTATGGAGAAACTTATTGACAAGAATGCCCATTTAGAGAAGACCTTGTCAGAACTGAGTTCTGATTTAGAAGAAGCTAGAGAGAAGATGAGGGTTGTGGAGGAATCCACCCAATTACTCATGGGAGAGAAATCAACAATTCTGGATGAGAAGGCTGCTCTGATCTATCAGTTAGATAAAACAACGGAAAATTTGGAGAAACTCTCTGAAAGAAACACCTTCTTGGAAAATTCTCTCTCTGATGCAAATGCTGAACTTGAAGTATTGCGGCTGAAAACCAAGAACTTGGAAGCTTCATGCCAGGCACTTAATGATGAGAAGGCTGCCCTTGTGGATGAAAAGCATACCTTGGCATCCCAGTTGGAAACTGCTTGCCAGAAATTGGAAGAGCTCGGGAAAAGACATGCTGAGCTAGAACAGAAATATTCAGGTCTGGAGCAAGAAAGAGACTGCACACTACTGAGACTCAAAGAGATGCAAGTTTCCTTGGAAAACGAAAAGCAAGCGCATGCTACTTCTGCAGAATTGAGCCAAAAGCGATTAACTGATATGGAGAACCAGATTCGTGCATTACATAAGGCAGGTGAGCAAGCAAGTTTTGAGTTGGAAGAAGAACTAGATAAAGCTGTGAATGCTCAATTAGAGATCTTCATCTTGCGTAAATCTGTGCATGATCTGAAAGAAAAGAATTCGTCTTTGCTGCTGACATGTGAAACACTCTATGAAGCATCCAAATTCTCTGAGAAACTTATCTCAGGGTTGGAGCTGGAGAATTTTGATCAACAGGAGGAAGTAAGAGTACTGTCGGATCATATCAAAAGATTGAGAGCAGGTATCGTTCAGTTGTTGAAGTCTCTTGAAATTGGTGGGTTTATTGGATTTGAGGATACCCATGACTATGAAACAGCCTTGTACCACATTCTAAGCAAGGTTGATGATCTTAAAAGCTCCCTATCCAAAGCTTGGGATGAAAATCAGAAGCTTGTTATGGAGAAGTCAGTTGTTTTGGCATTGTTTGGCTCACTGAAGGAAGAAATGGGGGATCTGAAGTCGGTTGTCAACAGCATGAGGCAGGACTTTAGAGTTGGACATGACCAGCTCTCTTCATTGCAGGAGGACATGCAAAGGCTTCTCGAGAGTAATGAAGAATTATTATTGTGCGTAAGAGAAGGACATCACAAACAAGAAGTATTTGCTGCCGAAATGGAGAGTCTTCGGGGACAGCTGACAGATCTGCAAAAAGCATACCATAGTCTGCAGGAGGAAAATCGTACGATTGCTGATGAGAAAAGATCCTTGTTGAAGACTGTCGGTCATTTGGGGGAGGAGAAATACGGCTTAGAAAAAGATAACTCTCTTCTGATCAGTGAAGTTGTTCGTCTTGATAACCTATCACTAATTTTGAAAAGTTCTATTCTAGAAAAATGCCAAGAATTCATATATGTGAAGATAATGTTGCATCAGACGGAAGAGAAACTTTTGGAAGCCAACGCTGTTACATGTGATCAAAAGAAGCAGATTGCGGCATTATCCGAAAAATATAACCAGCAATATGAGGATTGCATGCAGCTGCAGAAAAGCATTCAGAATCTGGATGCTGAAGTTGGCAGAATGCAGAAACAACATGAAGAAACTGAAGTGAAAGTAGAAGCCTTGAATTTGGAACTGCAGACAGGGAGAGATGAAGTCAAACTTTGGGAGACCGTTGCTGGAACTTTCTTCTGTGAACTACAGACGTCCAGAGTTCGTGAAGCGCTGTTTAAAGGCAAACTGTCTGAGCTTACTAGAGAATACCATATTCTTGAAGATTCAAGTTATTCCAAGGGTATGGATAACGTGAAGTTGAGAGACCAAATTGGTGATCTGGAAGGTGAAAATTTTGAAATGAGAGCTCGATTGGCTGCTTATGTTCCTGTTATTACATCCCTGAAGAATTGTGTAGATTCTATGGAAAACCATGCCTCATTGCATGTAACATCTGACCGAGCTGACATCCACGTAACTGAGGTACTCTCGAAGATTTCCCCCATGAATTCGTGTGAATTTTATTGTGCTGTTTATGTTTCCTTTACTTTGACAGCAGAATTTCATTTGATCGTTGCCTTTTGTTTTATTTCCTGTGCAGGATGCTGAGAATGGTCCACAGTTGTATGAACATGACAGAGCGCAGCAGCCTGACGGCTTATTTGAGTTACAAGATGTCCATACGAGGATTCAGGCTGTAGAAAAAGCTGTTATAGACATGAAGAGGCATGCAGAAGAAGAATACTTGGATGTTAGCTCAAAGCTAGAAGCTGCAACAAGACAAATCGAATTACTAAAATCACATGGCAGTAGCTCTCGTCGTGGAGGCAGTAAATCCAGCAGACGTTTCTCTCAACCAGAGGTGACAAAAGACATAATGCTTGATCATGTTTCAGATTCATCTTATGGAAAAGGTAAAGGAGGCAAGAATTCTGACATCGATGATCATACTCTTGAGTTATGGGAAACCCTTGAGCAAAGTAGCAGCATTGACCTTAAGGTGGGCAAGACGCACAAAGCAGTTGCGCTATCTAATGGACACAGTCAGGTCGATGCATTGAAAGAATGGAAGAGCAGGCACCACCCCTCTACTTCAGATCCATTGGTCGAGAAGGAATTAGGAGTAGACAAGTTGGAGATGTCCAAGAGATTCACGGATTCTAGTCGTTCAGAGGAAAACGACAAAAATAAGCTTTTGGAAAGACTTGCTTCTGATGTTCAGAAACTGACCAACCTTCAGATTACTGTGAATGATTTGAAGAATAAGGTGGAAAGTACCGAGGGTTCAGGCAGAGGAAAGGGCGTCGAGTATGTTAATGTCAAGGAAAAGCTTGATGAAACTGAGAAATCCATTCTGAAACTGCTTGATGTTAGTGGGAAATTGATGAAGAACAGTGAAGATTGTTCATCATCCTTTAATGGGTCGTCAACAGCTGATTCCGCAGAAGTTGGTGCTAGTGGTAGGAAGAGGAAAATTTCAGATCAGGCACGGAGAGTCTCTGAGAAGATTGGAAGGTTGCAGTTGGAGGTACAGAAGCTGCAGTTCCTTTTACTGAAACTTGATGATAACAAGGCGGGAAAAGGTGGAACCAGGATAACAAATACCCGAGTTCTCCTGCGTGACTACCTCTACAGTGGGGCTAGAACACCTAGAAGGAGAAGGAAAGCACGCCTGTGTGGGTGTGTGCAACCTCCCACCAGTGGAGATTGAGACCGTAGTCTTGTCCTATATTCCACGTTCTACCCACGAGCGCAGCATTACCCAGGCTTCAAACGACTAGCTTTCTAATATTCATGTTCTAGATATTTTTCTTCTAACTTGCATGGGTTCCCCGTTCTGGTGGGAGAACATTCAGTCACGTGGAAGAATTGGTGTACATGTTAGGATCATTTAGACTAGATCAGTTGCTGCTAGGATGCTCTCTTCTCTTATCTATGAAAGTCTTTAAATCCTCTGCCCTAATTTGCGCTATGATTCCACCAGGCCATTATCTGCATTGATACTGGATGTGTTCGGGTCGAATTGTGCATTTGTCAACACAAGCTTTTACTAAAGAAGCGGGAATTGACTATTGAGAATGCATGGCTGGTCACATAGCGGAAGCATCTAACACATGCAATAATAGTCTAGTTATTAATTTTTCTAAGAATAATAGCATTAATAAAATCCTCATAATTTGGATTAAATTAATTAGCTACTAGTGGGGGGCCACGAAATTTTGGGGCTGAAAGTCATATTTGAAGCCATTTATTTTAAGCAACTCAACTAAAAAGTAATGTATACAAATAAGTTAATTAAGCAAATGTTTTTGGTTTTATGGTGTATTAAATAAGGAGTATAAGAGTTGGTCATGCATAAGTTATTTACAAACTTGAAAGGCTCTTTTTGGACCGCCATATTTTATATAGAGACATTCTTTACACTTTTAAGTATCTTACGATCTAAAAAAGTCTTGTCTATTTCCTTTTTTATTATGAGTTGTTAGGATCTTGTTTAAGCTTATTTTTATGTATTTTTATCTAATTTATATAGTAGGAACTAGACCCCAATGTGGGAGCACATGAAGGGCTTGGGAAGGTTAGTTTTGGTTTGATTTTAACTAAACTAGATAGTTAAAATTAAATTATTCAGTCCACATATAATAGATAGTCAAGTTATAACAAAAAAGAGCCTCAACTAAGTCCTTTAAGTGTTGAGTCGGGAATTAATAGAAGACGACTCATAATTGATTGCCATATGTTCTTATTTTTGAGCTCCCTCACCTTTCATACTCAAGTGCAAGAGTTTAAAGCTTATCCCACAAAAATCTTACGGATTTTATCCTAAGTGTTGAATACTTTAATTGGTATCTTCAAGTATACGATTTAAGGAGCTACCAAATATTATATTTTCTCTTCATCTTCAACCTCTCTTTTATTTTCTTATTTTTGAGTTGTAAGAACCCATATGCAACCTTCAATTTAGCTTGACCCAACTATATCGCATATGTATCGGTAGATAATCATGACGGTCTAGATAATTTTAACAAAGATGATCGAACCCGAATGACTTGACTTAAAATTTAATTTGGACAAAAAGGTAATATATCTCAATTTGAAAATCCAAGACAATTCTAATTAATTTAAAAATTGATTATAATTTAGCTAATCCTATAATGACATGCACCAAAATGATCCAAATTAAAATGACCCAACTTTAAAAGATTCTAACCTAAACGCAACCCATAACTAGGTTGGAATTCCAGACTGACCCTACCCAACTCAAAATGACACAAATCCAACTAATCCATACTCAGATATAATTTTAAACTTGATCAAAATTAAAGTCAAATTTGATCTACAAATATAATATTTTACCTTATATAAATTGCTACATAAATATCAATAAACAACCTTATTAATAAAAATTTAAGTAAAAAAAATAATATGTAACCTATATAACAACAAATAAAACAAAACTAATAAAATTTTATAGTTCTCACTTTGTTCTAATATTAAATCAACATCGATCACATTAGATCATTAAACTTTATATTATTATTATTATTATCATCATCATCATAAACATAAAATTATAATTATAAATATAATAATTACAATTATAAAATAATATTAAAATTTATATTTAAATTAATATAATAATTATAATTATATTAATAATAATAACTATAATAATAATAATACTTTATTATTATGACTACATATTTTATGATAATAATTTGTTATGTCATTACATATATTATGATTATAATTATTATAACAAGTATAACAATATTAATAAATTATGAAATTTAATTTATTATTATACTAAATTAATAATAATTGATATCAAAACTTGACCCAAACTAGATATGACTCAAAATTTGTAAACCCAAATTAAATCAGAACCTAAAGAAACCTAATAGTTTAGGCTCAGACTTGACTTGATATTCTTCTAACTCAAAATTATCTGACCTAATACAAACCTGATCCGAAACATTGTTATTCGAATCATACTAGAACATGAGGACACTAGACCAAAATCTAGTTTTGAATTAGTTTTAACCTAATTTGAACTCGATCTGTATAACTTGCTTTTGATGAACACATATTTTTACATATTTTATATCCTTTAAATCTCAACTTCTGGCCTTTTATTTTAACAATATGTGTTTTTATTTATAATTTTATACTTAAATAATAATAATTTCATACATTTAATTATTTGAGATAAAATGATAGAAAATTGATGAGTTTAAATTATGAGATATTTATTATTTTCTTTAATTTAATTTTGCAGGTACAACTAGAAAAAAAAAGAGGGAGGCAACACGAGGGTAGAGAGAGAGAGAGAAGAGGTTAGGAGAGAAGAGACGTAAGAGAAAGGGATGCTGCAAAAGAGGAAAAAAAACACAACAACAAAAAAGAAAAAACATATGGTAGGCATAGGGAAAGGGAGAAAGATGACAGAGGAAGAGTAGATAACTAGAGGAAAGAGAAGAAAGGCGTAGAGAACAAGGTAGAGGAGAGAGAAGAAAGGCATAGAATAAGAAGAAGAAAACAAAGCCATAGAAAGAAGGAACAACACCGGAGAAAATTTTGGATGAAGAACAAATAATTTTTTCACCCGATTAAATTACTTAAATTTTCATCCATATTTATTTTTAATTATTTCTTTCTCTATTTATGATCTATATTTTGTGTAATTTATTTATTACGCTTGGCTAAATAATTATTGTTGAAAATAGATTAAAACCCTAGACTATGATTTGAGATGTAATAATAATTTCTTTTGTTTTATGTGATTGTCCTTTTACTCTATTTTAATTGTTATCATTTTATATGTGTGAATCTATTTAGTTAAATTATATGGTACATTCCTTGTTCTTACTTCCTGATAGTAACTATATATAGGAGCATATGCATCCTAGGTCGTTATATAATTGCACTAGAATTTATATACATAAATTACAATTAGATTAGATAACAAGTCACCTAATTATTTTGCAATTCTAGACAGATTAGTGGAGCATTTTGCAATATATGGGTTAAAGAAAGGGCATATAACTAGATAGACATGTTTGAGGTACTAGGTTGGGTATTTAAATTGGCAACCTTCCACTTGTGATCAGTGCTTTGAATATAGTTAAATGTAGGGGTCGTTTGTTGCGACTATCATGCTAGGATTTAATATTGAAATTTTGTTATATTAATCATTTTAGGGGAATAATATAAGGTGCATAAACCTACTTTTAATTTGTAAATTAGTCAGTCTCTTTCTTGTAATTAAAAGATGATTTAGAATTTATTATTATATTTTGACCTAATCCAGTGGTAAATTTCATCTTTCATATTTCACTCATCACATTTACATTCATTTATTTTATTTTATTTTATTTATTTATTAGGTTTTTTGTTTTAAAACACCATATGCATATTTTTCTCATTATTAATGTTTTATTTATTTATTTTTGTGAGAGTTTAGATTTTTAGTTGATTGTTGTATTTTATTTTCGGTGTTATTAACAAATAAAGGTAGGCCCTCTCAATTACTGATTTAAAACGATACTAATATTTACTAATACTATAATTTACAATAAAATAATTTAAATCAGTTACACCAAATTAACACCTCTACTTTGGCCTTTGGGGTCCCAAATCATATAGAGGCCAAAAGTGCAGAAATGCTATATACCCAAAGTAAAAAACCAAACATGACATGGCAAGTGGCCCCACCCACTTTTTCAACTCTCCTAAAAGTAAATTTTCATTAATCTAGCCAAAAAATTTTGTTTCCCCCGCAAATGTACCTGTTCAAATAATTTAACATTTCTAACTAAAAAAATAATAAACCAAAATCTGGAAAGCAGAACTTACGGGACATAAAAAAGCTTCCAAAACCAATTCTGTTTTCTCTCTCTGGCTATGAAGACAACCTCCGCTCTCCCTTGCACCACCAAATCCACCGCTACTCTATTAGTTGCTGTAGTCATTTCCATTAGCCGTCGTTCGTCGTCACCGCCGTTCGCCGTCACTGCTATTGGCCGCCTCCTTTTTTTTCTCGATTTTTCATTTCTCCATTCAAATTCGGAGAAGAAATTTCAAACAGTAGAATGGAGAATCAAATCAGCATTCGAATTTTATTCTTTGCCCGTCGTAACGTTCCTGTTCATCATCATAGCCTTAGATTGGCAACAATTTCCTAATACACCTCCGGCAACAACATCACCACCTCTATGGTGGCTTTGGTGGAGGAGCTAGAAGACAAACTTGATGTTGTGGTGATGGCTGTTGTTGGTATTGTTTTGATTCTCGTCCGAGTTAGGGCGTCGCCTCTCCAGGTATATTTTCTTCTTTGTTGAATGTCAATTGATGGCTATATTTACTGTGTTGTTGTGCGGGCATAGACAAGTCTGGTGGTACTGTCGTGCAAATCTAATTATGGATGTAGATGGTGGGCAATAATATTAATTGGACGTGTATATGTACATATAATCTTAGGACTGATTTAGGGTTGGTTATATATACAAGCAGTTCATAGACCCTTAGATTTTAGATCCGTAAATGATTTAAGTTTATAATTGAATCAAAATTATTCATAAAGATAAAAAACAAGAGGATGGGCCAGCCTGTAATACCCCAAAAATTTCAAAAACCTATATTTTAATAAATAACTTTATTTGAAATAAAATTAGCTTGTAAAATTATTTATTTTAATTATTTTATGGATTTTAGAGTATGTAAATTTGGATAAAAGTATTTAATAAATTAAAAATAAATATTTTTCTATTTATCATATTATTTTATTTGAATAATTTTCCAAACTAATATTTTACCAACTTTATCCTTTTTAAACTTATATATTAGATTATAATAAATTAAATTATTAAATTAAATAATTTATCAAGAATATTACATTTTATGATTTTATAAATTAATTTAATTTATTTCCCCTATTTTCCCATTTTTCCTTTTTCTTTTCCTTCTCCTTTTCTTCTTTCTTCTCTTTTCCTTTTTCTCCCCCTTGGGCCGCCCGCTCGGCCTGCTCTCCCCTCTCCCCCGCGCGTTGGGCCTTCGGCCTGCCTCACCGCTTCTCTCCCTCGCGCACCGTCCACCCCTTCCCTCCAGCCCGCCTCTCCTTTTTCCCCCTGGACCGGCCGACTGCCTATTTTCTTTTCCAGCGCCGGTCCGGCCGCCCGTTCCTTTCTTCTTCTCCTTTCTTCCTCCTCCCACACCCGACTCTTATGCCATTGTCGAGCGTCGACTGCCACCTGCAACCTGGCCACCACCTACCTCCCTCTCCCTCTCTCTCTTCCCCCGTCATTTTCTTTTTTTTTTTAGCCAAACCGGCCCTGGACTAGCCCCGCATGCCTCTCCCCCTTTCCTTCTCCTTCCCCTCCTTTCTCCCTGCCAACCGACAGCCCTGCCACCACTGCAGCACCGCTGGCTAGCCCTGCCCCCTCTCTTCTCCCTCTTATTTTTCTTCATCTCCCCAGCCCTTCATTCCCCATATTTTTCGAGTCCTACTCTTTCCCCCGAGCTCTCCCTTCTCTCCTTCCTTCTTCCCCATTTTTTTCTGTTTTCTCTCTACACCGCCGCCCGCCGCCGCTCGAACCACCAAACCCAGCCATGCGCCGCCTTCTGCCACCGCTTACTACCACCCTGCACCACCACACAGCCCCTCGAGCCCTACACTTCCTCCCTTCTCCTCCTTTTCCTTTTTCTTCCCAGCTTTCCCCCTTACCGCCGAGCCACCTGCAACCGCCGCTTCCGCCGCCGTCCGGCCACCTCTGCCGCCACCCAACCCACCGTTCGACACCCTGCAACCCCCTCTACAACCGCCATCCATTAGTTGGCCGAAAACAGCCCTTGAACCCCTCCATTTTTCCCTCTCCTTTTCCTTCCTTCACAACTCCTCCCCTCGACCCTTCCCGGCAGCCAACTTCACCGCCTTGCCGCCGCCGTCTCATCCGCCCTATGCCGCCGTGAAACCACCCTTAGCCTCCACCTACACCCCCTCTTCACTTCTGCACCATTCCCCTGCCTTAGAACCTCCCCTAACCACCTTCTTTTCTAGTCTAAAGACCCTAACCCGAAAATGATAAATCTGGCTTCCTTCACCCCTCTTCGAGCCTTTTCCCCTCTCTTTTCTGCATGAAACTCACGCTGCTCATGCAGCGTGAGCTCCCCTTCATTTTAAAAATTATTTGGCTAATTTTTAAGGTATAGTGGTATTTTATGTTAAGTGTTTTATTAATTAAAATTTATAAAGTTTTATACTTGGATTCTTATTTCTAACAATAATGATGGATATTATTTTTAGGTGTTGAGTTGCTAATTATGCTTGGTAAGATTTGATATTTTGCGGGATTAAGGTAACCGTTAATCCTCCCTTAAATATATGGAAAAACGCATGCTAGCACATTTAGGGTTTAGTATGATTTTATGTATGTTTTGTATGCTTAGCATGATATGTTTATGGTTTCTTATATTGTTTGTTAAAAAGAAAAAGCATGATAACTTTTGTGCCATATGTAGGTATGTTAAATAAGGAAGGAGTTTGATTATGGATGGAAATGTTAAATACTTGTTTATGATGTATCATGTTGCTAATGCATGAATGATGTTATTGTTTAAAGGTATTTTATTAATTATGCTTATGAGGTATATAAATCAATGTGTGTAGTTGCTAATGAGTATTATGTTGAAAAATGACAAGTCGGTGGACTTAGATGAAAAAAAAGAAGTATTAATATCATTATTTTATGTAGTGTTAGTAAATTCATAAAAATGGTGAATAAAGGGGTTGAATGGAAATTTTATAAGCGAAAAGGGTATTTCGGTAATTTTATAAGTAAAAGGGTATTTTGGTAATTTAAAAATAAAGGGGTTAAATGATAATTTATAAGTAAAGGATAAAATTGTAAGTTGTGAGAAAGAAGGGTAAAATGGTAATTTTGGAAGTAGGGGTAAAATAGTAATTTTGGATGAAGGAGGGCATTATGGTAATTGTTCAAGTAAAAAGGGCATCATGGTAATTGTTCAAGTAAAAAGGGCATTATGGTAATTTTGGAGGTAGAGGGGCAAAATCGTAATTTCATAAGTAAAGGGTAATATGGTAAATTTTATAAGTGAATGGTGAAGTGGTAATTTATAAGTAAAGGGGTAATATGGTAATTTGGAAAAGAAGGGCAAAATGGTAATTATGTATGGAAAGATAAAGATGGTAATCTTGGATGTGAAAGGGTAAAATAGTAATTTGTAAAGTAAAAGATGTATGGCGGTAGTTTTCATAAATAAAAGGATATATTGGTAAAATTGGATGTAAGGGGTAAAATGGTAATTTTGTAAATAAAAGGATATTATGGTAAACTTGGGAGTAAGGGGTAACGTGGTAATTATGATAACGACCAAAGGTAATTTAGAAATTAAATTATGATTGTAGAAGGGCAATTGGATAAGTATGATGCTATAGAAGGGTAATTTGGTAAATTAACCAATTAAAGGACATTATGGTAATTTTAAATATGGAGAAGGGTAAAATTGGTAATTGTAATTATGAAGAGGGGTAAATTAATTATGAGGAAGGTTAATTTGGAAATTATGATAATTGAAAAGGGTAAATGGCAATTAAAAATAATTGAGAGAGGTAAAATGGTAATTACGATAAGGAGAAGGGCAATTTGGTAATTTATCCAACTCAAGGGCAATTTAGTAATTATAACAAAGGAGAAGGGTGATTTGGTAATATAACCAACCAAAAGGGAAATATGATAAGAGTAGTAATTATGAGGGGTGAATGGTGGTCTAAAAAGTGTAGGAGATAATTTGGTAATCTAAAGTGGACAAGGGGTAATTTGGTAATTATGCAACCTTAAGGGTAATGTGGTAATTTATCAAGTAAGGAATGGATACTTAACAATTATATAAGTAAAGGGCAAATGAGTAGTTTGTACCTAACACGTCTTTGAGATTGTGGAACATTAATATGATTAAATAATGCTGATTAGCCAAGTAAGAGTATTTGATAATTAGGATGGCCTTAATGGTTTCTTTGCGATATTCTGGATAATCATCTGAATAAGAAACAATTAATGATATCAGAACGATTGAAAGTGAATAAGTATCGGATTATCGTGCTTTTCGTGATCACCTTAATTAAGACACTATTACTTAAAGTGAAAGACCTCGAGATCGGGAATGGTGACTCCTTAGGGGTCGCTACCCTAAGGACGTGGTTTAGTCCACGATTATTCTGGTATTTGCTGGTGTGCCTTTGTGCCCCAGCCAGGCCCTATATCTTACTCTTTCTAGCTCTACGGACCTAGTTAGGGGGTATGCATACTTATGGATTAGGTGTCCTTGTCGGTAGGGTACTGAGTTAGCTGTATGCACCAGTACGACCAGGGTACCTTTTCGTCCTTGGGTTCATGGTTAAAGGGTACTGAGTAGCTGATATGCACCGGTACGACCGGTGTACCTTTGTGTCCCGGGTTATCGATCTCCCATTCGAGGCAAATAAATATGATTGATGTGCTGATTAAAGAAAGGAAAGATACTATTATTGAAAGTGGAATATTAATGAGCCGGGCCCAGATGATTATGATATTGAGTACCGGTCCACCGGTTATAATAGTGGCCAGGAGCGTTGTGCCCTGGATGATGAGTTATATGTATCTCGGTCCACCGGTTATAATAGTGGCCAGGAGCGTTGTGCCCTGGATGATGATTCTTTATATATCCCGGTCCACCGGTTATAATAGTAGCCAGGAGCGTTGTGCCCTGGATGATGAGTTATCTGTATTCCGGTCCACCGGCAATAATAGTGGGGGTCCCGAGCTCAATAAAATCGGTTATGTATGTGAATAAGATTATGGAAAAATACTAATCACTTATAGTGGAACACCATGTGAGTTGGGGCCAGACCGGTCCACTGGCAAATAATAGGGGTCAGGTGCGTTCTGCCATGTGTGTTTATCTTCCGGTCCACCGGCAATAATAGTGGTCAGAGGCGTTCTGCCCTGAGTGTATACTTTCCGGTCTACCGGCTATAATAGTGGGGTTCTCGCACTCACATGGATATAAAATATGATATTGATTGAATGAGGATGGAATAATGGCTTAAGGCCAGAATGTACTGATCTTACACTATGACATGGCTTAAGGCCCAAAGATGTCGATCGTGAATTATAACTTGTGTTACGTGTTATTGTTACGTATGCACCTCTCATTATTTATGTGCGTGACTTGCATTATGTGTCGTATGCGGGCCTGTCTTTAAGTGTGGTATTAAAGGGTTACTCAGTACCGTAGTACTGAAGGGATTCCCTTTATGGGGCCCCTGCCTATTCAATGGGCAGTGCCCTTGCAGGTATTTTCAGGTGCTACTCAAGTGGGTTACGGGAAGGAGAGTAAGGAATTTTCCGGTATTATGGCTTTTTCTCTTTCTCATTTAAATTCTTGGTTTTAAATGTTAACGTTGTTAAAGTAACCACCATTGGTAGATTTTATTCCTGAAAACGATTTGATGCGCTACTCTGATTTAAATATGTTGAAGTTCTTGCAATTTACTCTGATTTATGCATGTTGAATGTCTTTCGAATTGTATTTCATTTTCTTAGCCTTAGCACTTGGTACTGGAACGGTATGAGTGAACCGGTCTGGTACTAAGTGTGGCGGTAATACTCCCAAAGTTCACGTTTTATTTATCTGCTTCCGCTAATCTTTCTTTTAATTAACGAAATTTTTCAGTAGTGAATTTTGGGGGTGTTACACAGCCATTATACAATCTTTTAGACCTAGATGAATGAGGTACCATGCTTGAATCGACTTATTTTGTTGTTTTGCTATGGCATTTTTGTTTATAGTTGGAATTATAAGAATGTGTTGGGCCTAGGAATATTGGCTAACTATAAAGAATGTTCATTTGCTTGCCGGAAACAAATTGATTACTTGGTATGAGGCTGGGAGTAGGCTGCACAACTCAAAAAATGCTAGCAATGTCGATTGGTTGTACCTAAGTCCTTATAAAAACTTAAGGCAATCCTTTAGAATATTTGTAGAAGTGTAAGGAGTGACTTAGCTTTTGACATAACAATTGAAGAAGAATAAGTTTAGGTGGAATGTTCAAGTAGAGATTACATAAAAAGCAGAAGTAGAACATGCACCTTCCCACCCACACCAATTCAAACCCAACTCAATCAGAGCATAAATACACCTGCAAGAAACATCAAGACAAAAAGAAACAACTATAGGTCAGGTTGGTTTAGATTTAGCAAATTATCACGTGGTTTATGAAATTGCATTGTTTAGAGCTGATCTGTACAACCACAAAAAGGATTTTGGATGTGCTTATATCAAATGCATGTCAATCTTTTTGTTTATTTATGTAACTATATATTTTGATGTTCTAAATTGATTTCAAATAAATGACTTAATTAGATGGCCTAGTTTTATAAAATTGATGTGATTATTTGGTTTACTTGTCAGGTGTGGTTGTGAGATTTGATATGGTCATGGACTATGGAGCCTGATGGGGAGTGGTTGACAATTGTGTCCGAGAAACAAAATGAAACAAGTCTTATCTCTATGGAATGAAGATTCTTTGATCACTATCTATTATTGTTAATTTTCATTTTATGCGACAAGCAATGTATTTTCATTGAACTTATGATTTAATGCAAAATTATATGAGATAATTTATAGATTTTAATCAATCAAATATATTTGTTGGGTCTTTGTCAATCTCATACATTGTGATTCTTTAATCTAAAGCTATTTTTCTACATCTTATATCTTCTTTGAACTCATTGTACAAGTCAAGTTCATTAAACTATATGTTACAAATGCTACATAGAAATTTAATCTTTTGAATAACAATTGAATCTAGTTTAAAAGGAGACATGAATACATCTTCCTATGGTGAGATAACTTACTCAATCTAACAAAGACAAATAGTTTTGAACCTCATTTGTACATTATTTAATTACATGATCACCATAAAAAGTAAAAAATAAAAAAAGAGAAGGTAGTAATTTGCAAATTCTAAGAGATTAAGAAGATTAATTTTCCCCATAAAGCTTGATAACCAATGCATTCTTAGCTCCATATTTAAAGTTATGAAAATGATGTCACTTTTTACGAGCCTATTAAACAAGAGTAGACAAAGAACAACCTTCAACATCTTCATAGTGCCTAGTAGTATGAATAGTACTTAATGAAAGCACAAGTTGGTGGAACCAACACCACATACGCCGATACAAACATAGTATTACAAAAAACAAAATTGATATCAAAAGCACAACAAATGAATCGTTTAGCTCTCCATTCGCTATGTGAGTCTGCGTATGGTGCTCCTAACTATCACGACTAATCACCTCCAAATTTCACTTTATCATAGCTTCTTAATAGGTACCTAAAAATAAAGATTGAAGATAAATTAATACAAACATCAAAATACAATACATAAATTATATTTAACTTTACAACCTATTCAACTTGGTCAAATAATCAAATCTACACCAATTCAACTCTTAAAGCACAAAAGGCCGGTTATTATATTCAATTTAATTATAATAGGAATAGGAGTATTAGTTTTAGCATAATATACAACCCCTAGAATACACAATCTGTCATAAAACAAATATCAAAATATGGAATACAAACCTCCTTAAAATAGTGGGCATCACTTACCCACAAGGAAGCATCATAACCTGCATCCTTCATGCATGATTCCTCTAATCATTCGTCGGTGCATTTAAGTCAAGAAATGTAGTACTAACTTGGGAATCCTAAAAAAAAAGGCGAAACACTACGTTAATGCTAAATTAAGTTATTTATGTACTAATTTATATGCATCAATTGATTCAAAAGTAATTGCAAAAGACTAAAAAAATGAGATGGATAATAAAAAGAACTAGACTCGTAAGAAAATTCCATAAGCAATACGAATTACAAAGTGTATTGACATAAGTTGAAGAATATCCAAACCAAAAAATACAAGAAAGTTATAAAAAAAAGTAAAATTAATAAAGTAGAAAATTTACCTGTGTGGAAGGGAATGTCATGGACGAAATTGTTGCTAGACCCATATCGGATAGCTGTGGAAAAGGATTTGTGGCCTATGACAAGAGTTGGACATCAAAATTCATTCACAAATAAGAAAAATTCGTGAATTTAGCTTAACAATGAACAAAACCATATTCTTAAAGCCGACTACACAAAAAGATATAAATTTGCAACATGTGAATTAGAGACTGAAGATTGAAGCCTTTTTTTCTTCGCTTTTACTGCTTTCTCGGCTTGTGATATCTTCCTCAACTTTTCTGCTCGCCCTCGTTTAGTACCATGACTAGGATTTCCAATGACATCTGATTGACATCCCAAGCTTTCAACAAATTGTACATTGCTAGATGTAGGTGTCACCGATAACATATTACTTGAAATCTCTTGTTTACCCGACTCGATAGCCTGTAACAAGATTCCCTTGAGCCACCCACTTTTTTCTTCGGAAAAAATCACTCTATCAGCAACTTCATTGAATAATCCTTGCAATTCATCAAGACGATGCCACTCGGGTTTTTTTTGCCAATTGGTATAGCTTAATCTCACCTTCGTGTGACTCCTGACCATATTTTCCGCCATCGTTGTAGAATATATTTTTTTGGTACCTCGCATAACATCTGTGTACTCCAAACACGTAATATATGTGAACATATCATGCCGCTACTCTCAAACAACCGGCAAATACAATTGGTTTCATTTGTTGTTTGGCTGAAATAAATAGTGAATTGAACAACCTTCATAGCTGGCCTTGAGTTACCAATGTGACAACAATGATCAATGAAATATTGCTGGACTCCATCAACTATTGGTCCATCATGCAACCGACATGCAAGTGCATCTAAAAATTGTTTTTGGAAGAGCTTGTATTTTTTGGTTGTGTAAGCAACTTGAAATTAACGCTCGAATTTGAATAGAGACATGATTTGGTACTGTGAGTTCAAGGACTTAGCATATGCTTCTTCTTCCTTTATAACCTTATTACATAATGCATTTTCGTATTGCTCCACAAATTCCTTCAATGTCATTTTTGAATGAATGTAGCCATTAAAGAATGCATTCATGCTTTCGCTCCTCTGAGTTGTAGACATCCCTGCCCAAAATGTATCTTTGACAAATGCTGGTACCCATCAATTGCGCTCATCAAACATTGAACACAACCACTCATTGTTTTCAAGTTTATACTTTTTCACCAATTCACCCCAACTTTCTTCAAAAGTTTGTGTAGTCAAAGAATCATAAATAACATTACTGATGTCACGTTGGATTTCTTCATACATAGTATGTGACTTGAACTTTTTTGGGGCTTTCTTCATAATATGCCATAAGCACCATCGATGCCTTGTTTGAGGAAATACTATACCAATGGAATTTTGCATTGCCCTACTCTGATCAGTTATGATGGCCTTCGGTTGAACGTTCAACATACTAAGCCACATCCAAACAATGTAGATTGACCATGATGGTTGACACCAACAAATGGTGCAAAGGGCATTGCATACATGTTGACAAGATAGGTGATGTCAAATGTTACATCATCACCAAATTCCTTGTATGCTTCTCGACTCCTAGCATCTGCCCAAAATACTTTTGTAAGACAATTTTCTTCATCCAAATCAATCAAATAGAAAAATTTCTTATTATCTGCTTGCATCTTTTTAAAATACTGCAGCATTGCTTGCGCATCTCCTCCTTTGAGCTCATGTCACCTAATTTATCAGTGTGATTGCGGAAATCTTTTTCCATCTATGTTATATCTTGACGCCCCTTCATACTCTGCTCAAATGAGTTGATGGTTTGATTGACCTTGATTCCTACCTCATGATTCAACTCAATATTTCTTTGCACATGGTGTGGAATCTTCCGATAGCACTTCAAGTATTTAGTATATTCTTGCATCATAGGATGATTGTGCTCTAGATTGACTGCGGTCACCTTCCACTTCTCATCAATTTGCTTTGCAATTTGATTTAGTTGTTGGGTTACTTGCTGAAGGATCAACAAAATTCTTAGGCAATCCTCCTTTATGACATTGAAAATGTACCCACAATTTTATTCCCTCCCTCTTTAGTGAATTTTCAAATGCCACGCCAAAACCTTGAGATTTTGCATACGTAGCATAAAAACTATGAGCTGCCAATTCAGAATCAAAAATCATGTTTTTGCTCGGAGCCATCACCTTATTAACATTTTGGACTTCAATTTCGGCAACCAAGTCCTTTGCTATTACCAAACCCAAATCACGATGTTCTTCACTCACTTCCAATTGTATGTTATTTTCTCTGAAGTCCAAGTCCATATTATCTAAAGTAAACAAAACAAGTTTGGTTAGTAACTAGAATAAAAATAAATATAAAGACCACAACTTTGACTATGAAAAATAGCAATATGCATCAATTACACAAATGTGAAGAAAATATAAACTAATAACAATTATGAACCTAAAATCAACAACTCTCCAAAAAATTAACAAATATTACAAATCTTAATTTCTATCAATCCCATATTTTCCTTTTATTGTTCGTACTCACTAAAAAAGTTGGTAGAAAGTGACATTTATTTATGATATACCCACAAATAAAGAGCACAAGTAATTATCCTAAAAAAAAGAGCTCACTTATATGTAAAGCTAGTAGACCATTTTTCAATTGTATTTCCCAATCAGTCATGAATCCAAATACTAAATTTACTTTTTTTGCATTTGGAGGATCAATATGAAAGACTAAAATCGAATCATATAAGCCTATAAAGTAAAATATGGAAGAGATACATAGGGAGTCTTAAGATTAGGTACATTATATATAAATCAACATTTATGTTCAAGAAATGATCTTGCCCACCATCTACGTCTATAAGGAGACCTCCACAACTGCATCACCATGCTTGCCTACGTCCGAATAGCAATACAATAAAACAACAATCAACTGACTTTTTTTTTAACAAAAAATCCCATTAGCATTCCGGATTTCATGCATAAGAAAGACTCCAACGACACTAATTTTTAGTTAGCGAGCCGATCAATGAACCAATATTGTACCTACAATCTCATTATAAATTGAGGAGTTTGAAAATACCATAAACCAACAGAATCCACCATTAACTACGGCTAGATAGCTAAGAGAAAATTAAGTGTTAACAAGGCCCTAACAAGTGACTTGTGCCTTTATCAACAATCGAAGGGGATGGGAGAGTGAGAATCGAGCATTACGTTTCAATGGTGGGTAGGTTTCAACAAGTTCCCAAAGAGTGATTCGTGCATTTATCAACAATCAATATATATTCTTTTCATGTGATGGATGATAACAACTAATGAGGCTACTGCTAAGTCATCAAAGAAGATGGGTTTCAATGGTGGCAGGGTGGCGTTAGTTCAATATGAGGATTTTTTTTACCTCATCAGAGTGGTGGTGAAGGGAATGGAGGAGGCAGTGAACGGAGGATGCGAACGAAGGTGATGATGACCGGAAACAGCGGCAGCAACTAATAGAGCAGTGGCAATGAGTGGTGGTGCGACGAAGAGTGGAGGAGTGTCTTTGCTGAGAAGAAAAAAAAGGAACCTGAGTTTTGTTTGAGAAAGCTTATTCCGTAAGCTTTTGCTTTACTCTTTTTTTAATTAAAAATGGGTAAAGTAAAGGAAGCTTCGGCTGTAAGCTTTCCATCTTATTCAGATTTTATTTATTTTTTAGTTAAAATTGTTAATGTATTTGAATAGTATAAACCGTGGGAACGAAAAATTTCGGCCAAAAGTTATTTTTAGGAGAGTTGAAAAAGTGGGTGGGGGCCACTTGCCATGTCATGTTTGGTTTTTACTTTGGGTTTAACCTTGGGTATATAGCATTTCTGCCAAAAGTGTGTTTGTATGGATCAAAACGTGTATAGGGCTCCAAATATATTTTTCCGCCTAAAGCCTCCAAAAAATCACAAGTGACCGTGTAACACCCCCAAATTTACTACTGAAAAATTTCGTTTAATTAAAAGGGTTTAGCGGAAGCGAAAAGATAAAACCGTAAACTCGGGGGCATTACTGCCACACTTAGTACCAGATCAGTTCACTCCTACCGTTCCAATACTAAGTGCTAAGGCTAAATAAAGTTAACATTAAACACGAATCATTAATAAAACACGAGTCATACAGAAATCAGAGTGCGATTTAGGATTACAAACCAAAGAGTACGTGACTAGAGTTTTTCAAACATAAAGCATAGTATAAAAAAACAACCAAAATATGATAATACTTGGTCTAATAAAAGAAACAGAGTCTAGCCAAGTTGCTCTCGATCCCCAAGTCAGGTTTAGGCTCAATGCTCAGCCCCACCTGATGCCTCGTAGGTGTCGTACGCATCGAAGGCATCATCCTCTACCTGCACAAGCTCAGATGGGTCTTCTGCTCGTGGGAATGAGCAGCACCCATGAAACGGGTGATCAGTACGCTACGTACTGAGTAAGGTAACAGATGCGCTAAGGCCAACACATAGAGCATATAACATAAGAATGAGCATGTAGGCAACATACAATGATACATGTAATAAGGCTTGGTTACTTTTCAGGTAACTTATTCTTTATTCTCCTTAATAATATGTTCATTCCACATATACTCTTTAATAGTCCATGTGAGTGCGGGAACCCCACTATTATAGCCGGTGGACCGGAATACATACAGGACAGAACGCTCCTGACCACTATTATTCGCCGGTGGACCGGTCTCCAGGGCAAAACGCTCCTGGCCACTATTATTCGCCGGTGGACCGGTCTGGCCCCGACTCACATGGTATTTCACTGTAAGTGCTTAGTGTATTTCCCATGGCTTAGCTTCATTACGTTTGGTTTGTTGAGCACGGAATCCCCCACTATTATAGCTGGTGGACCGATTATCATGCAGTGCAAAACACTCCTGGCCACTATTATTCGCTGGTGGAACGGTCTCCAGGGCACCCCGGCTCCTGGCCACTATTATTCGCCGGTGGATCGGTCTGGGCTTGGCTCAACAATCTTTCTCTTTAAGTTATTAGTATCTTATCTGTGTCTTATTAGATAACATTACACCCTTAACATGCATGTCATCAACGTTCTACTTCTATCCTCTCAAGGGGGCCCGTCCCATATTTTGAGACTCCTGCACCCCTTATCACGCCCCGACATCCATTCCCCCTTACACTTACACATAATGAAAGACCAACTCCTAAGAGTGTGGGTTAAGGCCCAACACCTCATGACCTCAAACGCCACTTATTATCACCCTCTAGGGCTTTCCCTTGAAAACCCTAATTGGACCTATGTGGCCCAACTTCCTCTCACTTACACTACCATTACTTCATTCATCGCCCCCCACATCTCATCTCAATTAGGTTCAATCCCAAAACATATCAATTAACCTCTCGACTTTGCATGTGACCGAAAAAACCCTAGTTGGCCACTTCAAACCCTAGTACCTTCCTTCTCCCACAAGTAACCTCTCTCTTTTCACCCCAAAATATCTTTTCTCCCATGGAACCCATATTCATCCCTTATAAAATAAATTATCACTCTTAACCCGTACTCCACTCTCCCTTAATCATTTTTATTCTCGCACTTTCCAGATTACTACTTCCTCCCAAAACCCTAATCGGATCTCTTATACACCCTTACACCAACCTACATACTATTTTTCATCCCAAGTCTCTAATCACTCCACAACTCTCCCCTTAGCTTAGTTACACCCTAAGTCAAATTTTCTCACATAAGGATCACCCCCATGCAAGTTTTATCCATCCCATGCAAACACCCAAAGTCCCCATGCAAATTTTAAGATTCCCATGCATGGTTCCCATCTCTCATTCATTTTGGTCATTCCTTCCTCCTTAATTTCCTCTCATAGATCATGAGGTATTTTGGTCAACCTCATATCCCCCTTAATGAACTCACTTCCCATTCTTTCTTTTTGTCATTTCATTCCCATATCATATTATCAATTGTCCTAGTATGCATGTCCTAGAGGGTCATATCATATCACACCATAAACACCATATATGCATATCATACTCATGTCATAAGAAGCACATACAAACATACCTCAACTCCAAGTTGCGCTACACATAAGACAAGTTAAGGACAATCATACGATACACAATATAACATGATATATATAGCATCCAAGGCATACAAGTCACATAACACACATGGGCCTTAGCTACATCCTTACCTAAAGCGACGCCGGGCTTGGAGCACACTCCTACAACTCCTTAGGGTTTTGGCTCGATTCACCTATAAGAGGAAAAATACTAAGGATTAGTTTCCCTCCTACCAAAAGTACCATTACTCCTTATTTTAGTCTAAGATTAGGGTTATTATTATTAAAGGAAGCATTATACGTGAAAACCAGAGTTTTTATCTTCAAGTTAGCCTACTAGTTATTACTAGTCAAAATATGTTTATTTTCATATTTATCGCTATACTTATATTATTAACCTAATAGCTTTATTCTTATAATAATAGTACTAATACTAATTATAGCAAAATAGCGATAATACTAATAATAATAATAGTAATGCTAATGCTTATAGTGATAGAAACCCTAGCGTTTTTAAGGCTAAGTCTAATAATAGTGTTAGGGTTAAAATAATAATATAATAATTACAATACCAACAAAGTACAAATATTCCTAAAGATAATAATGATAAAAGTTATATTTTGAATAATAATAATATAAGGGTTCAAATGTTTTTGTCACAATAATAGGAATAAAGTAATAATAATAATAATAATAATAATAATAATAATAATAATAATAATAATAATAATAATAATAATAATAATAATAATAGTAATAGTAATAACTAATAATGTTAGTGACAAAAGCATTAGGAATTATATTAGTAATATTCGAATATTAAATAGTAAAAATACTAAGGTTAAGCATTCTTCTTCTTTAAAAATAAAATGATAATATGCCAACTTCGGTTTAAATAACACTAATAATAATAATAATAGTAATAGTAATAATAATAATAATAATAATAATAATAATAATAACAACAATAACAATAACAATAATAATAATAATAGAGATAACTATATTAGTACTAAAGTTGTGAATAATAATAATAATGATAGTAGTATTAGTAGTAGTAGTAGTAATAGAAATAATGATAATAATAATGATAACCATTTTAATGTTAAAGTTGTAGCCTTTTAAATAGTTTAACCTAGTTATAAGTATTTTCTGAAATTAGTTTAGGAAATAAGGGGGATACATAATAATATTATTAGTAATGGTAATAATAATAATAATAACCATGATAATAAAACAATAATAATAATAAGAATAATAATAATAGTAATATTAAGGATAATACTAGTAATATTAAATAAAATTATTAACACATATAGAAAACAGTTTAGGGGCTGGGGAAGTTGGAGAACCACCTAAGGTTAGTGGCGGAACCGGCGGCGGCGGTAGAGGAGGAAGAGAGGGGAAAGGTGGATATGTAGGCTTAGAGAGAGGAAGTGGAGGGGTGTTTGAGGTGGAGGAAGGTGAAGCAGGTGAAGAGGGGTGGAATGAAGGTGGTGGTGTAGCTAGGAGTGGCGGTGCACAGTGGTTGGTGCGGCGGCCGAAGGTGGTGGAAGGTGGTGGGAGATGGGGGAGGTAAGAGGAGTGAGATGCAGGGGGAGATGACGGTAGGGGAAGGTTCCCTGGGTGTTTTGGAGGGTGGAGGAGGTGCTGGTAGCGGCGGGATTGGCGGCGGAAGGCGGCGCGAGGGGCGGCGAGGAGCTGGAGTGGCTGCTCGGGTTGGTGACTTTGCACGGCCGGGGCGGCACGTGCAGGGTGAGGCAAGGGGTGATGGTGGTTTGGTTTCCTAGAGGGAAGTGCAGGGATGGTCTCGGTGGGCGGCGTTTGTTGCGGCGGTCACCGGCGGCGGCAGAATAAGAAACTGTTTGGGCGGCGGTGAGAAGCAAAATTTCTGGGCTTGCGAAAGAGGGAGCTTGACTATGGCTGCCCCGGGGTGTATTTATAGGCTAATTGAGGGGAAAAAAGACAAAGGGAGAAGAAGACAACCGGGGGCAGGTGAGGCAGGTCGCCGACCGGCGGTGGCAGGCGGCGCATGCCCTGCGAATTGCAGGGTACGTTTGGCTCGGTGTGGGGAAAAGGAAAGGGTGGCAGCATGCGTGAGGAGGGAGGACGAGTAGGTTGGGTCGAAAATGGAAAGGAAAGCGATGGGGGTGGCAGAGGAGGAAAGCCGGACGGAGCAGGTGGCCGTCGGCGGGCGCAGGACTGCAGGTCGGGGGTTGCAGTCCGCGTGAGGAAGAAGAAGATAGGGCGGGGTGGATTGGGCGGTCCAGGGAAAGAAAGAAAAAGAAGGGAAAGGCGGTCTGGCCGGGCAGAACGAGCGAGGGGGTGGACCACACGCCTGGGCTGCGCGAGACGGGCCAGGGGAGTTTGGGCCGCAGCTGGCCCAATCGAGGAGGAGAGGGGGAAAATAAGGAGAGGAGAAAAAGGAAAAAGGAAAAAAGGAAAAATAAAAAGATACAATGGTTGGGTGGGGGTATTTGGTCTTTATTTATTTACATAACTAAGTTATATATTTAAATTTAATAATAATTATTTTAAGAAAAATAATTAAATCTATTTTTAGATTAATTAGGCTATTTTGGGTAAGTTTTCATTAACTTCCATGTTAGTTAGTAAAAAGTCCAAAATTTTCCTAAATAATTCCTTTTTTATTTTCTCCTTGTTTTTCCTTTATTACTTCCACTTAGTTTTTAATAAAATAATTTATTTACTTAATTCTCCTAATAAATCCCTATTTTGCCAAATTTCTAAATTAGGATTTGGGGTTATTTCAGACCGGGCTGGCCCTATCACAATAAGGATCACGGAGAGGATGTAGCTCTTATTTGGAGCTAATCAAAGAAGTAAATATTCAAGTTAATCATTTATTTTAAAAATATTTAACTCTAAAAAGCTTACAAAATTAATAATTTTCTTATATAATTACTTTTTTAATTAACTTTAATTTTTTTTAAAATAAGTAATTATTTTTTGCATTAGCTTAAAACAAGCCATTAATATTTTTTGCTAGGTGAATATGGATTGATCATCCAAGATGCAATAGAAGATGCTTAATATCAACTTCATAAAAATCGTAAATTCTGGTAAATCTGGCAAATTGTTGACATGGATAAGAAAAGGGCTCCCAGCTGGCTTAGAAAGAGAGCGAAATACAATTAAAACAAAGTATTACATTCACAATGATCAGTTGATTTTCTCTCCAAACTGGGGAATGAGAGACGGTACAAAATTTAAAACATCCTCAGATCGGTTGTTTGGCCTTCTGCTCACGACACTGCAAATGTCTTAGACAATTTTTCCCTCATGGTACTCCCCAAGGGGTCAACTTCGTCACAAAACTGTTCTTCATAATCCATATCATGGTAAGGCAAAGCAGTCTCAGCATACAGCTTATCGCCACAATCAATCATAATATTCTGAAGAAGGCAACAGACCAAGATAATACTAGGCAATTTTCGCTTATCGGGTCTCCACATAACCTTGCTAAGAATCCTCCAACTCCCCTTCAATTGAGCAAATGCCTTGGTTGCAAGTGACCTAGCAGCCTCAAGTGCATCTTGAAATTTCAAAACCGACTCTGACAAATCATCATCATCTTCGTAAGGAGTAATAAGCCATGGAAGGAGAGGGTAGCTAAACCTACCAACAATATATTCTCTAATCTCAATGCCATAGGAAACAACCCTTGATTCTCCATTCAACCTGCTTCCACTTTCACACAATTTGCAAAACCCAGAAAACTTCAATGCCTTAGCAAAACTCATCCGTCCTGGCCAGCCTGTAACAAGATCAAGAAACCTCATTTCATGATCAACAATGCCTTGAACCAACATACTATAATTATTTGATTTATCACACCAATCATCCGAAGTTTCAGCAGCAGGAAGTGTCATAGCTATACGAGTAGCATCAATAGCTCCACAACAATTAGGCAACCCAAAATGGGTGTCAAATTTCGACTTGATTTCCTCAATTCGATCATGATCCGGCCACTTAAGATGATGCTTAGCGCGTTCTTCAAGCGCCTCGACGAATCTCCAGGTGATCTGAGAGACAGTAGATTGGCCAACACCAAATGATGCACCAATTAAAACTTGTGATTCTCCTGACGCTAACCTCCTAAGGGCAATGGCTACTTGTTTTTCAACGCTTAGAAGCCTCCCTTCAATATTGATTAGACCTGAGGGTGGTCTAGATATAAGGTTTTCTCTGACAAGTGAACAGATGTATTCGAATGTGTTCTTTGACATCCTAAAGAAATACTTAAAACCTTCTTCTTCATCGTTGGGTACTGCTGAACCTGAAAATTTTGAACAATTCTTAGGGTAGATAGTAGAAATACCTCAACACGATAAAAATTAGATTCCGCAATGAAGCCCATAATTGATCATGGCTAAATAAGAGATACTGAAATATAGCCATAACATATAACAAAAAGATGATCATGAACAGAAACAATGTTTCGATAAACAGGAAATATTAATTTCCCGAAAATAATAATAAAAGATGCTCCGAAAGAGTGAAGAATCATAGTTTAATTGCAGCTTCATACGTGAATAATCGATGAAATCCAGGGAATTGAAGAGAAAGGAAGGGGGAGAATTTTACCTGGGATTGAAGAGTTTTTGTGCCAGAATGTATCCCACCAATCGGATTCAACGGCTCTAGATTCGATCGGAACTACATTGAGAACCTTGCTGCTATTCTTCAACTTCAAACCTTTCTTCGATTTCTTCGATTTCTTCAATTTCTTCAATTTATCCGAAGGACCCATCAGAGGAATGAGTTATTTGGAACGATTTGGTAAAATAAAATAAAAAATCAATGGGATGAGGTCGAAACCCCCAGAGGAATAGCTTTCGCCTTTTGGGAGAGGACAGAGTAACGCCGTCATGCGGTACAGCACTGAAGTGAAGCGACATGAGTCGGTAAAATGTGCGCCGGTTAGGGAAATTATGGTCTTCCTCGGAGATCAATAGATTAAATAAGTTATGTAAACTTATGTTATGTAAGTGGAAGTGGATGATTAATCTAATAAAAAAAATCTTATTTTTGTTAACTACTTATTCGATGGTGAATAAATATTAAAAAATTATTTTTTATTCAAATATAACGTAGGTTATTAATTTATTTAGATTGAGATTAACTTAGATTAAATAAAGTAAGTGAACCTATATAAGGTGAATGGAGATTAGTATTTTAAAATATTTTTGGTATTAATTAGATTAACCTAGATGAATAGGGGTTTATATCCTGATGAACGCAAGTTAACAGAGGTTAATTTTTTAATTCACCTTCTTTGTCAATTTATTTTGGGTCTAACTAAGGTCATGTTAGATTAAAAATTAACTTTATCTAGCCTTCATTCACTTCAAAAACATCAACTACCAAATCAGTGGTTAAAAGAGTTTAAAATTAAAGTTTTCATAAAATTCAGCTATTCATGTCAAAATAAAGAAAGTTAGTCTCAAATAATGTTGCCAAACACAATTAACAAAATAATAATAATAATAATAATAATAATAACCCCCATTAATCATCATTCACTTGCAACTATACACACTCTTAAAAGTATAAACTATTAGATTGAGTTTGGGGTTTCTTCCTGGTTAAATTTTAAAAAGATCGGCCTTTGAATTTGTCATTAGTGAGGGACCATGAATCATTAGACAACAGTACCTTATGATGCAACAATTAGTCTCATCCATCTCTTCTAATTTAGCTTGGGGTTGCCACCTTAAATTGCTTATTAAGTATTGTATGGGAACAATTTGACGTTTTGGTCTAATCCAAAGCTACAAACCTCAAGATCTTTATGTGCTTTAAGCGGTCCTAGACTTTCTTAGAGGTCCTGTAATGCTCCCAATTTTTTTAACCACAAAATTTTATTTTTAAGACAATACAGAAGTGTTTAAAAAACAAGACCAAGGAATGTTACCGCCACATCAACCATGAAAGAGGTGTGATCATCACCTAACCTATGCCTGATGTAAGGCAAAATGGAACAAGGAAACAAAGAATGTATGCTCTTAACATTGATGTGATAGTACAAGATTATAAAGGCTAGAACAATATTATAGATAGAGTAAACTTGATAGTTTTACAAAATCAAATATAGGAAATCAAGCCAAGAGTTTAAATAATTGAAAATATAAAAACTTTCCAGCACATTAGGCAAAATACTTATAATCGCTTAGCCTAACTCTTAGGCATATACATAAACCACCATCCTCAAGCATTGGCCCGCTAATGACCCACATCATCACCCTCGGCATACTCTAACTGAGAGTCATACTCTTCAAATCGTTCTGTACTCCTCGTACTAGAAGTTGGATCATCACAGCGACCACACAAATAGAGTATCAGTACAGTAAAACTTGGTAAAACATACTACCTAAAGTATGGTAAGGCTCATGCAGCACATTGAAGGCATATAACAACATGGTGATATCATATCGGTACAACTCAAGTACAACATGATATGCTTGTATGGAAGTCATGAAATTATAAAAATATAGTAAACACATTGTCACCCATACAAAATAAATATGTTAGAATTCTTCATTTAATAACCATACAATTTTGGTTTAAGATAATTAGTTCGACCACACCCAAATCTCTACCATGAATAAAAGTCATGGTAGCACAAAATAATCACAATGAGATCCTACACCCATAACCCATAACACAAGGTTAAGGTACATCGAATGGGATTCCTTTAGGGATACCACACCCACCATACATCAAGTACACCTGCCATAAATTGAGATACCACACCCACCACATATGGTTGAAGTATACTAAGGGAGCTTGTACTAGGATACCTTACCCACCACACTTTGAATGTCTTCGCTATGAGGGCTAAAAAGTTGAGATACCACACCCACCTAAGTAATGAATAATACGAAGTGCCAACAAGCTTGTACTAGGATACCTCACTTACCCAAGCTAGATACCGATGTCATGCCAACCTGTCATAGTATAATCCTATACCTCAAAGATATGCACATACCCCCTACTAACTACAACCCGGTAGAGAAGGAAATATGTACTGAGTGAAAAATATAACCAAGGGCAACCCGTCCACTAATTCCCGACACCACCCCCTACTAGATACCGATGTCATGCCAACCTGTCATAGTATAATCCTATACCTCAAAGATATGCGCATACCCCCTACTAACTACAACCCGGTAGAGAAGGAAATAGGTACTGAGTGAAAAATATAACCAAGGGCAACCCGTCCACTAATTCCCGACACCACCCCGAGAGCCAAAGAAAAAGGTTCGAATGAAATTTTAAACCATTAATTATATTACGAGTGATATCACAGTTCACAAGAAGTTCACACATAACCAACTTGGGTGTTTCCAAGTGATAACACCAAACACAATTAAAATCCATTATTTAACTAAATTGGGTGTTTCTAATTAATAACACCAAACACATCACACGGCATAAAGTTACCATTTGGGTGTTTTTGAGTGCTAACACCAAACATATCGCAAGACATAAAAGCCATCAATTGGATGTTTAGAGATGATACTAAACTTAACCAAATTTGAGTCTCCAAATACCATCATGATGATTCTTATTAAATCAAGTCAATCATAGTTGAAATCATAATTAAAAATTTTGCAAATACATGGAGGCATCAACACTAAAGGCCCAAGACAAACATAGGTTATTTTGCAAACCCAGTAATTAATGTCTTTTTATAGGTTATTATTGTCTAAGGGTTTTATTACTTGAGCTCAGAACCCCCACTATTCTCACTGATGGACCAGTATGGACCAATAAATATGATACAAACCTAGGACAACACACTCCTAGCCACTATTCTCACCATTGGACTGGTATATATAATACAAACCTAGGGCAACATGCTCTTGGCTACTATTCTCACCGGTGGACCGGTAACATATAAACATAGGGAACACGCTCTTAGCCACTATTTTCATCGATGGACTGGTATATAAGGTACAACCGGTTCTAACTCAAGTAATATTTTTACTTTAAGTGATTAGTGTCTTATTCATATTTCATTTGTTTAGATATCACTCACAACCATGCACAACTCATGTATGACTCTTGGTCTACTACCACCCCAGGCCAACTCTAGCCCCTTGGAAACCCTAGTTTCCTAAGTCTGAGATGTCCTCAACCCCTAATGATCCTTAAGCCCCAAATTTATCCAACAACCAAAACTTGTCATTAAGAACCCTTTTTATTCATGAGTCATAACCCATTTCCCCCGTTCCTCAAATATGATAACCATTAGCCCCTAGGGGTACTCCTCAAAACCTAATTTGACTCCATTGGGCCTAATCCTTTTCTCTACTACTTATTTAGCCCTAAACTTCCACAACCAAGCATATTTTACCATGATTATCCATCCCTTAAAATTTTGTAGACTAACTCATTCATTTTGCACATGTGATAACAACCTCCCTAATAGACTCCTCTCAAAACCCTAATTTTCCTTTAGTAGTTGTTCCCACTCCTACTTATCCCACCTAACCATCAGACTTAACACACAATCCCCGCAAATAATATTCAACATCATAGTTCAGAGGCATAACTCAACACCCCCATTTCCTACATGGGATAATGACCTATTGCTAGGGCTTTATATCGTCAAAACCTTTGTTCCCCTAAATTAGTACTCCCCCCATCTCTCACTTAGTCACCCCCAGACATAGATAATATTAAGTTTGACTCACCCCATGCATGGTCGCCCCTCTCCATGCAATATCTGCCTTAATCCTCTTATATAATTATCATACTCATTATTTAACAAATTCCAGAAGATATTTGACTAACTTTTTCCCCAACGTTTCCCCATATGCCATTTTCTACAAAATTATCCAAAATGCCCTTAGGTCTTCAAAACCCGATCTAATCCTCATAGCTTAAAATATAATAACTTCTCAACAAATCCTCAAAACATGTAGTACCATGTAATAGAATTACACATTAACATATGAACTGACACAGTCATGGCCACAAATATTCTCATCTTAGATCCTTGCAAGCCAAACTACACAAGGAACCCTAGAACATGTAACATTTCATGTAGGTATTCACTTAACATATAACAAAATCATATAAACACAAGGCCTTAGCTATGAATGTATTCTTACCAAAACGGTTCCGGTCTTGAAGCAAGAAAAAACCTATGCCCCCTCTCTTGTGGTCACCGAAATAGTGCTTAAAAATAAGAATACCCAAACTTAGACTATCTTATACTTTTTCTTCCTTTTCCTTGTTTTCCCTTTCCTTAAATAAAATAGTAATGATAATGATAATAATAATAATAATAATAATAATAATAATAATAATAATAATAATAATAATAAATTTAAATTAAATGAAACTCAAAGTGGAAGAGAAGGGAAGTGGTAGGGACCAAGATAGGCAAGAGAAGTTGAGAGCGGTAGCGGCGGCGCAAGGTAGGGAGCAATTTTTTATTAGGAAAAAGAGTGGAGGTTAGCCTTTTAGGAGTTGAGAGTGGTGTTGTCATTAGGTAGGCTAGTGGGAGGGAGGTGGGTCACGACAGCCAGTGGTGACACAACCGAGAGGAAGGGAGGAGAAAAGGGGAAAATTGAGGGGAAAAGGTGGTGGAGAGAGTTGGTTGCATAGGTTGGGCACCTATACAGGAGGTTGAGGTGTGGTAGCGGTGCAGAGAAGGGGGAATGAGCTGCTAGTGGTGGTGCGTGGTGGTGTAATGTGGCATGACTTGCCCACTTTATAGCCTGGGGAGGAGAAAGGAAGCAGAAAAAGAGGGAGATTAAGGGCTTAGTAGGTGCAGGGAGGTGTAGGGGAGAGTTTGGGCGATGGTGGGGCCTAGCTGCGATAGTAGTGGCGGCAAAACGCTGGAGCAAGGGAGTGCAAGGCACAGGTCAAGGAGGGATAAAAAAAAAAGGAGAGACAGTGTTGGGGTGTATTTATAGACTGTAGGGGGAGGATGAGGACAAGGGAGGAAGAGGAAAAGGTGGCTAGTCATTGGGTGACACGACTGTGGCAGAGAAGGACAACATAAGCAGGTGTAGGGTTGTGCAATGCAAGGGGTTGTGCAGGGGCATGCCAGCATGCAGGCTCTGCATGGTGGAAAAGGGAAAGAGGGAGGGAAGGTTATCTAGTTGTAGTTTGTGGGGGTGTAAAAATGGAAGAGGTTGTGTAGGTCTATAGGGAAAGAGGTAGGGGATGGAGAGAGAAAGGGAAAAGGGGAAAGAAGGGGGGAGAAAAAAGGAAAAGAAGAAAAGAGGTGAGGGGGCTTGGTTCGTCTCCCAAGGGAAAAGGAAAAGGGGGGAGGATGTTGGGCCAGTCAGGGGAGAAAGGAAGAGAAGAGAAGAAGAGGGCAATTGGGTGGCTGCAATGCAACCCAGGTGGGGAAAGGTAGAAAAGAAGAAGAAGTAGGAAGAAAAAAAAAATAAAAATGAAGTAGAAAAGAAAAGAGAAAGAAAAAGAAAAAGGTTGTGGGATTTTTAGGATGGTTTTTTGAAAAATTTATTAGAAATTATAAAAATAATTAAAAATTATTATTATTTACCTATAATTTATTTTAAGCTAAATAATTAAAATAATGCCTCGGAATAAGACTAATAATAAATTTTAAATCTCATATTATTATTATTATCATTATTATTATTATGCGTACATATATTTTATTTCATAGATTATTTTATTATTTATTCTTAGAAAAAATTTTAGGGTATTACATCAATATTCCCTTAAAGGAAGACTTCATCTCCAAAGTCACAGGCCAAGGTTCAGTAGCAGTAATAAAGGAATGGAGAGTAAGGTGGTCTTATAAGCCAACCTTAGATGTGAGATCACACATCACTAGCTACTACCCTTTAAACGAATACTTCTTAAGAGGGTTGCCCATCATAAAAATTGCTCTATGGCCAGCACGCATAACTATAAAGTTCTTAGGACAAAATCACCAAAATGATGGTATGTTATGTTGATATAAGTAGTCATATCAATTTTTATAATACTCCACTCAATATGGGGTATTACATTCAACCCCACTCAAAGATCATAACATCCTTATTGCACCTCAACCACCAACTGTCTCAATACAATTTTTCTCACAAGAATCATCCTGTTAGGCGGTTGAATGAATTATCCAAGTTCACCACGTAGTCATGGTTTTGCTCTGATACCATTTTATAACACCTCAAGTCGATACAACCACATGGGAGCTACCTTGGAGTGATTTCGAATTGATCGCATAGCCCCACGGATCAACATGAGTCCTTTTAGCGTGCTTTGTCCTCATGTAATTCCTAAGAAATTTTTAGAAAATTTTTAAAACTTCCTAGGAGGATCACTCCTTCTTAAAAATTACTCCACAACATACACATTTAACAGTGGAGTCCTTAGGATGGAATCACCAAAAGGATATTATACCATGTTGATCTAAGTAGCCATTTCAATCATTATAACACTCCACTCAATTTGGGGTATTACAATCTTAACCATGTTTAATTGGAACGGAGGAAAAATTAAAATGATAAATGTTGTGGTGCAGCTTTGAACTCTTATTGGTTGAGTTTGGTATTATCTCTAAAGATCCCATTTGGTGACATGGTAGTGCTTGATGTTATCACTTGCAAACACCCAATTGGTAATTGATGGAATTGAGTTGTAATTTGTGATATTATCTATTAATCACTAGTAATGGAATTAAAATGTCATTCGAGCCATTTTTTCCAACTCTCATGGTAGCTAACCAAGAGTTAGTGGGTATAGGTCACCCTTGTGGTTTTTATCTTTTCACTCAGTACCTATTTTCTTTCTCTACCAGGTTAAAATTGGTAGGAGTATGCACATATTTATAAGGTTTGTGATTGATACTATAGCAAGCTAGTGGGACATCGGTGTCCAGCTAAGGTGGGCGTGGTATCCCTGTAAAAGCCTCCTGGCACTTTGTATGTCCTTAGTTTTTTCAGGTGTGGTATCTCAATTTGTGTTAGCCCTTGCTATAGATACACCCAAGGTGTGGTGGGTTTTATATACTCTGATAAAGGCCCCTTGATGTGTTTTTATCATATGTAATGGGTATGGTATCCGAACTTATGTTAGCCATCGCGATTGATGCACTCAAGGTGTGGTGGCTATAGTATTCCTTGACAAAACCCCCTCAATGTCTTTTGACCACATGCGGCAGATGTGGTATTTCATTGTGTGTGTTATGTTGCCAAGATTTTTTGTAACACCCCCAAAATTCACTACTGAAAAATTTCGTTTAATTAAAATAAAATTAGCGGAAGTAAAATAATAAACCGTGAATTCTAAGGATATTACTGCCACACTTAGTACCAGACCGGTACACTCCTACCGTTCCAGTACCAAGTGCTAAGGCTAAAAGAGAAAATTACAACTTACAAGAATCTCAAACCAATAATTAAATCAGAGTAGCGCATTAAAACATTTTATGGGAGTATAATACACCACTAGTGGTTACAAATCAACAAATACGTTGAAACCATAAATTTTAAAGGTGAAAGAATACAACCTTAGGGTTTACCGGATGGTACCTTACACTCTTTCCCGAGAGCCCACTTGAATAGCACCTGAGAACAACCTGCAAGGGACACTACCCATTGAATAGGCAGGGGCCCCACGAATGGAACCCTTCAGTACTACGGTACTGAGTAACCCTTTAAATCGCACTTAATAGTAGGCCTGCTATGCAACACATAATACTACATACATACTTAATGAAAGGTAAATACTGAATGTCCACATTTATACAACCACATACTTAACAAATCATTCAAATATTAATAGGCCATAGAGAACAATCGATACTTCTGGGCCTTAAGCCCTTAGTCCATCATTATCAATCATATCGGATTATAATTATTTGTGTGAGTGCGGGAACCCCACTATTATTTACCGGTGGACCGGTCTGGCCCCGACTCACATGATATTCCACTATAAGTGATTAATATTTTTCCATCATTTATTCACAGCCAAATCAAATTTATTGAGCTCAGGACCCCCACCATTTTGGCCGATGGATTGGAATATAAATATACATCATCCAGGGTAAAAACATCCTGGGCTACCATTAAAACCGGTTGATCGGTACTCATGAACATCATCCAGGGCAAAACATCCTAGGCCACTATTATATCCGGTGGATCGGTACTCATAAACATAATTCAACTGGGCCCGACTCATAATTCTTTCACTTTAACGATTAGTGTTTTCCCCTTTTTAATCGGCACATCAATTCCATTTATTTGCCTCGATAGGGAGATCAAGATCCAGGGACACAAAGGTACACCTGTCGCACTGGTGCATAAAAGCTACTCAGTACCCTTCAACTATCAACCTAGGGATGCAAAGGTACCCTGGTCGTACTGGTGCATAAAACTGACTCAGTACCCTAACGATAAGGACACCTAATCCATAAGTATGCATACCCCCTAACTAGGTCCGTAGAGATAGATAGAGTAGATATAGGGTCTGGCTGGGGCACAACGGCACACCAGCAATTACCAGAATAATCGTGGGCTAAACCCCGTCTTTAGGGTAGCGACCCCTAAAGAGCCACCATTCCCGATCTCGACGTCTTTCACTTTAAGTATCAGTGTCTTAATTAAGGTGATCACAAAGGCACAATAATCAGATAATTATTCACTTTTAATCGTTCGAATATCATCAGTTATTTCTTATTCAAATGGTTGTCCAAGGTAACACAGAATAATCATTAAGGTCATCCTAATCTCATCTAATTTCAAATTAGAATTCGTTCTCGTGATACTTACTAATTATCAAATACTCTTACCTCGCTAATCAGCGTTATTTGAGTCATATTACGAAATTCCACAATCACAACGACACGTCAGATACAAATTACTCATTTACCCCTTACTTATATAATTACTAAGTCATCCCTTCCTTACTTGACAAATTACCATATTACCCTCCTTGTTACAAAATTACCAAGTTACCCCTTACTCGATTTAGGTTACCAAGTTATCGCCCATACTTATTAGGTCACTAATCCCCCTTCATAATTATTACAATTAATATACTTTCCATTTAGTTGGTTAGGTTACCACTTTGCCCTTTTTCCTTTATTATAATTAATAAATTATCCTTGAGTTGGTCAAATTACCAAATTATCCTTCCTTATTATCCTAATTACCAAATTATCCCTTTATTTTGTTAATTACCAAATTACCGTCCTCTATTATTAACTACCAAAATACCCTTTTTCATTGTCAAAATTACCAAATTACCCTCTGGTTGGTTAAATTACCAAATTACCCTTTTATATGATCATAATTACCAAACTACCCTTCTCCATTATCAAATTTACCAAATTACCCTGTGGTTATTTAAATTACCAAATTGCCTTCTTAATTGTCATAATTACCAAACTACCCTACTCCATTATCAAAATTACCAAAATACCCTCTAGTCAGTTAAATTACCAAAATACCCCTCACATTTATCATATTTACCATTTTACCCTTCTCTATTATTAAATTGTCATTTTACCCTTTTCTTTTATGAAATTATTATTTTACCCTTCTCAATTATTATAGTTACCAAGTTATCCCTTTCCAATTTCCACTTTTACCCTTTTTTTTACAAAATTACCATTTTACCCCTTTACTTTCAAATTTACCATTTTACTCCCTTAACTTCCAAAAATTACCATAACACCCTTTCACTTATAAAATTACCATTTTACCTCTTTTAATTTCCAATTTACCATTTCGCCCTTTAATCACAAAATTACCATTTTGCCCTTTAATTACAAAATTACCATTTTGCCTTTTAATCACAAAATTACCATTTGCTCTTTAATCACAAAATTACCATTTTGCCTTTTTATTACCAAATGACAATTTTTTCCTTTCATTACAAAATTACCAATTTACCCTTTAATTACTATTTTACCCTTTATTCACAAAATTATCATTTTAGCCCTTTAATTATGAAATTACCATTTTACCCCCCTTACTTCTAAAATAACCAATTTACCCCTTACTTCCAAAATTACCATTTTATCCTTTTACTAACAAATTTACCATTTTACCCTTGCCTCCAAAATTACCATAATACCCTTTTTAATTAAGAATCACCATTTTGCCCCTTAGTACACCACTTGTATTAAATCATTATTATTACTACATAAAATATTAATGTTAACACCTCATCCACAACTCTTATAATTAATATAACATTATTAGCACCCATATATATATTAGGTCATATTCTTGCACAAGATACCTTACTAAAATCCCCTAAGGCTCACAAAATATTAATCATGCATTAAGATCATAATAGCATAATACAACATGGATAATACTTAACATTTTCATTAATAACCAACTCCTACCTTAAAAAATATTTTCATACGAACCTAACATGCTTCTTTTCATCCAAAATCACAAGAAACTACGCATATGATATTAAACAATATATATTAAGCATAATAACATAATAGAAATCCTAATGTGCTAACATGCATTAATCCATACGTTTAAATGGGATTTAATGGTTACCTCGATTCGCACAAAAATGAACCTTACCGGTATTCCAGTTAAAGGTTCAAGCTTTGATTATCAAAACCAATACCTAAAAAATAATATCAAGACTTATCACATTAGAAATAATAAAAATCAAAGTATAAGGCTTTATAACACTTAATTAATCAAATAATTAAATTAAAATATTATTATCCCTTAAAAATTATTACCCAAATTAATTAACAAAGGCAGCAGCTCATCCTTCTCATGCAACATGAGCTGCATGCAAGGAAAGAAGGAGGAGGGGCTCGAAGGTGGTGAAAAGAGGGAAAATTGGGCACTTTCGGGTTAGTGGTTTAGGGCTAAGAAAAAGACATGATGGGGAAGGATTTGGGGCAAGGGAATGGTGCAGAAGTGGAGAGGGGGTGTAGGTGGTGGTCGAGGATGGGTTGAAGGCGGCTAAAGGCAGCGGAGGCGGCAGCAACGAGGCTGCGAAAGTGGCGGCCGACGAGGGAGTCAAAATGGGGGCTGGTGAGGAAGGAAAAGGGAGAGGGAAAATGAAGGCTTTTGGGTGGTGTTTTGGGTAAAGTAGGATTGGGGGTGGTAGAGGGGGTTGCAAGGATTGGTTTGGTGGCTCAGGTGGCGGCAGAGATGGCGGAACGACGGCGGATCGAGGCTGCGCAGGGTAGGGATGTAAACGGGGCGGGTATTACCCGAAACCCGACGGATTTTATCCGGCGGATACTTAAACGGATATGGATAAACGGATATGGATACGGATATGGAGGATAGAAAAAAATACCCGTCGGGTTCGGGTACGGATACGGGTATGGGATATCCATACCCGTACCCGTAACCATACCCGTATCCATATCCGTACCCGTTTACCCGATATATAATTACCCTTTTACCCTTAATTTTAAAATAAATATAGTATAAATTAAGGTTAAAATTTTCATTTGGCTTAACTATAAATGGGTTTATCCGTCGGGTAATGGATTTATCCGTTGGACAATATCGATTAACGGGTAAACGGATAATCCGTCGGGTAATGGATATCCGACGGATACGGATACGGATATGTCAACGGATATCCGTTCGGGTACGGGTACGGATTCGGGTACGGATTTTCTTATCGGGTACGGATACGGGTATGGTATACCCGACTCGAACCCGCCCCGTTTACATCCCTAGCGCAGGGTGGCTACCGAGAAGGGAGTGAGGGAAGAGAAAAAGAGGAGAGGAGGAAGAAGGAGGCTTCGGGGTGGCTCAATGGAGGTTGTGATGGTTCGAGGGTGAGGTAGAGGGTGGAAGGGGGTGGTGCAGGTGGTGGTTGAGGCGGCTGCAATGGCGGAGATGGGTGGCGAAATAAAAAATAGGGGAGAGAGGGGAGGAGAAGAAAGGGAGAAAAGGAGGGTCGGGGAGCATGTGAGGCTCGAGAAAGAATGGTCGAATGGGACAGGAAGGGAAGAAGAAAAAGAAGAAGGAGAGAGAGGAGGGGATAGGTAGGCTCGAGGGTGGAGGTAGGTGGTAGGGAGAGGGAGAAGGAAGGTGTGGCAATGGCAGGGAGAGGGAGATGGAGAGGTGGTGGGGTCGGTATGGCAGGAAAATGACAAGAAGGAGAGAGAGGGAGATAGGGGGAGGTCAATGGGGGGAGATGGAGTTGTAGGCAGAGATGGCGGGGTTCGGGATTCTCGTCGAGGAAAGAGGAAGAAGAAAGAAAGAAGAAGAAGAAAGGGGAAGGGGACTGGTACGACGAGCGGCCGAAGCAAAATCATGCGAGTCGGCCCGATCCGGGAGAAGAGGAAAGAAAGAAAAAAAAAAGAGATAGGTTGGGCTCAACGCAGGAGAAAGAGGGGAAGGGGGAAGACTGGGTCTGCGGCCCAGCACGCTAGGGAGAGGAAGGGGCGGGCCAAGGCACCGGCGGGCCAAGGAATAAAAGGAGAAAGAAGGAAAAGAGAAAAAGGAGAAAAGGGGGAAAGAAAAAGGGAAAAAGGAAAGAAAAGGGGAAATGGAATAAAATAATTCAATTAATAAAAATAATAAAATAGAATAATTTGGGGTAATAAATTTATTTAATAATTTAATTTGATATAATTAAAATATAAGGGTTTTAAAAAGGATAATTTTAGTAAAATAATTGTTTAAAAAAATTTTAAATAAAAAGGGTATGATAAAATAAAAAAATATTTATTTTAACTTATTAAATATTTATACCCAATTTTATTTACTTAAAAATCCATAAAATAATTAAAATAAATAGATTTAAATGCTAATTTATCCCAAATAAATGTTATTTATTAAATTATAGGCTTTTAAAAATTCGGGGGATTACATTTTTGTTCATGGTGAATAACTGGGTGTGGTCGAATCGAACATCTTAATAATTGGAAAATACGTGGTTACTAAATGGAGGGTATATAATATGGTTTATTCTATTTGCGCTTAATGAGCGATCTTCATTGTTATCTCTTCCATGATTCTTGTACAATCATGCTTAATTATATGATAATAATGGGCTTAGAAGTTATGTTTTCTAAGTGTGTATTATTCCATGATATTGTGTGACTTCAATGTGTAATATGAGCCCTTATCATATTTTAGGTAGTATATTTTACTAATCCTTTATCATACTGATACTGCATGTGTGTGGTCACTATAATGATATAACTTCTATTCTAATGAGCAGATGACAATCTACAAGATTATGATTTTCAAATCTAGTATGTTGAGGTTGATGTTGTGGGCTAGTAGCTGGTCATTATTTGGGAATTGAGATCTAAGTTTCCACTCTAGTTTAGAGTTAGGCTAATCGACTTAGATTATATTTTCCACTACATTGGGATTTTTTTACTTATTCTATGTTATTTGAACTCTTCATTTTGATTTCTATATTTGAATTTTGTAATTCTCTCTCCCTTCTATCTATACCATTCTCATCCTTATTATTATTGTTATTGTTAGTGCATGCATCTTTTAATTGTCATTTCATTTTACCTTATATCAAGTATATGTTAGGTAACAATCATGTATCTCCCAAGTTTGATGTGGGAGCGACATCCCCCCTTTTTATTTTGTATGCTTCTGCATTGTCTTTAAAGCATTTTTTTCCCAAAATTTTAGGGTGCTACAGCATGAGATTGAGTTTTAGATAACAATTTTTTATGGAATCTTAATAAAAAAAATAGAGTCATTGATAGTATTTTTTATTTATTTATAAAATCGGCATCTAAACACTACCATGAAAAATAATTTAATAAGGTATATTATAGGACTATGATAATGTTTCTAAAGGGTTATTGAATCACCTCTTTTTTGAACTTTAATAATTATTCTAGAACTATCATAAAATAATCGCAAAAAAGATGATGAAAATGAGAAAATTTAGACTTTTAATAACAATTTGGTGTGAAAGCCATTATCAAAACACACCTTTAATAACGGTTCCTGACTAGATATATTATTAAAGTAGAGTTTTGATAATGGTTCTATGGCGAACTCGTTCTTAAAACTCTCTTATATTTATAGCAATTGATACCTAACAAGACATCATATATTTGTTAAGAAGTATTTGGGAATTGAACCCTCATAGCTCTAGATCAAATTATATGCCATGTAATTTATGGTAGTTTATATTTGGAACAAATTAGAGTATAATTTTGGGTGTTCTAAAAAAATGGATTCCTGAAGCAATGATGCATTGGTTTCAATTAACATGGTGGCAAAAAAGTTAGTAGTACTTACCAGAGAAGACATAGTAGCAATAGAAGTAGAAAATAAATCAATGTCTTGTAGCAAAAAGGTAAAATTTATCAAAAATAGAACAAACTCAAAGAAATTCTAGATCTTAGATTTGATTTTGATCAAGTCAATTTTAAAATTGTAACTAATTCTTGATCTTAAAACTTAGATATAAGACCATAAGCCTTAATGAAAAGCATATCAAGGATCAAAGGACTCGGATTTGTGATAAATACTTTAGTAAAAAATAAATATCCTTGGTTGAACAAAACCTATAGGGTTCAAATTAGAGGGAATGTATCTTAAATGAACTTGAAAAAAATCAAAAAAAAACAGAGAAATGTCATAACTTAGATCTGTACAATATGAACCAATTAAGGTTTGCTTATCTAAATTAGTAACTCAAAAAGGCTCTTGGGAGTCACCATTAGCTTAATTTTCTACCAAACATCTATTCAAATCAAAATTGAGGTTAAGAAATCTAGATCTCCTATAATCTAGGGTATGATACATAGAGATCTCTTATGGATCAGAGAGGTGAGAACTTTCCAGTGAAACCTCTTCAGAATCTTCATATAACATAACCAATTTATGCAAGAAGAACATGAACATGACCCTTGCCGACACCTTGAAATTTTCTTGATTTATTTTTAGTTAGCTTTTTTCCATAAGATAACAACATGAGAGGGAGTGAGAAAGAGATAGAGAAAGGCAGGGAGGGAGAGTGCACCAATATCGACATGGATTCTCTTGATTGAGGGAGCTCGGGGGGAAAGGAGAAGAGGTGTAGGCTTTCTTGGGGGTTAATGCACGACACAAAAAAAATGAGGGAAGGAAGGGTTTAAATGGAGGGTGGTGTGAAGGGTAGAGTAGAGTAAAACATGAGGAGGGAAACATGGAGGAGAGGAAGGCATAGTGCAAGAGGTATGATGAGGTCACTTGGGGTAGAGGGCTTAGGGTATGGCCATGATCTAGTATAGGATATAATAATAATTTAGGAAGATTAACCGAGGTAAAAATATCCGGTTATCGGAATTAGGGTTATTCGATAACGGTTGGAGTCTAAACTAAGATTAAATTTAATAACTCAATTTCTATCAAATGTTAACCTAATATAATTTATATCTAATATATCATAATAATACATATATAATTAACATGCTTAATACGAAACACCCTACAATAATTATTATAATTAACTACACATAATTACCATATTATAATTAGAGTTTCTAAAAATGGGGTATTACATATATTTCCAACCATATTTTTAAACTACATTAAGCAACCATTTGCAAATTCTCTCAACATTCATCCACTACAGCTTTGTATGGCCTTTATGTGACTCATATAGACACCGTTGACTTGGGACCCCAATCCCTCTATCGCCAATGATGTGACCTTTATGGTCCTAACGATAAAGTCACTTTGACCCCTCTTTTGCTTCTTTTTTACATTATTTATGCCCTATTTTGTTTATTTGAGTGTCCGAGTATCCTTTGGTTTACACCACACCAAAGTTACTATGATACTCAAAAAGGTTTTTCTATATCTCTTGCAGGTAAATCAGTAGCATCCCACCTGACTCCATTTAGTAAATCCATTGTAGATTACGAGGATCTATAAGTATTATGGAAACCTAAGCAAGTTGAAGGAGATTAGGAACTATATAGTGAAATTCATTAAAATTGATTCTAAGGTAAATGATATGGCCCATAAAAAAAATGAGCTCATATATAGCCATTAAAATAGGAAATCTATTTACAATTAATATTGAATATGGAAGGATCCATATGATATGTTTCCACTATGAAATGTTTAGTCATTTACATGAGAGTTATCCTTCCTTACTAACAACCCTAGATGAAATAAATATCTAGCTATTTGCAAGATATAAGGTAGTGAGACTAATGTTGATTAAACCTTCACTTTTAGTCTTTAGATGATGATAATAGGAAGTGGATGCCTCCAGGATGGTTAGAAACTCAAATAGGATTCGGGACAACGTAATATGGTTAAGAAGGATTCTTAATAATATCAAGAGAAATTAATGTGGATAAGGACACAAGTTTGGGAGATGCCTTCACACATAGAGAAAGTAATAGATGCAAATTCCTCAATAGACAGAAACAATACTTTAATTTTTATGTGAGAGGGTTTATGGTGGGCTAGTTATACTCACCTCCTATACTAAAGAGGCCAATATAAACTAAGACAACCTTTGTGATCCAAGAGAATAGATATTCTCTCACACGCCCTCATCTAAAAATGTGAAGTGACTTGATCTTAAGTTGCATACTCTCGTGACTTCTATTTATAATAAATCCAAACTCACCAGATGAGTTTGGTATAGTAATAAAAACTAGCTTCTTGATATCAGATGTCATAGGTTTGAATCTCTATTTTCCCTCTCAATATTGTAACAATTATATGGTAATGCCACCTATATAATAATTTATACTTGCTTCTACATCCTCCTATTAATCTAAAATAATAATAATAATAATAATAATTCCAAACTCTTCTTCGCTAACCATTAATTAAGGCAATAGGGAGTGTCGGCTAACAACATGTTCAAACTGCTCAACAACACTAGGCCCTAAAATTTTATGGGGCCCACATGTTATTTTAGTGTGTATGTGTGTGTGTGTGTGTGTGTTTAACCCTATTGTATGAGAAAATCTAATAAATATGAATAAGAGAAGTAAAAGTAAACAAGAGTAAAGAGGAGTAAAATCAAGGCCTACCAAATTGAAATGAAGGCAAAAAAAAAGTCTAATGTACATGCAAAACATCAAATCTACAAGAGTACAGAATATAAGGAATCTACTAAATTAATTAAAGAAGTATAAATATATTATATATTTTGATAATTATTGATTTTTTAGATTTTTGAGACTACTTTTTAATTTTACCAGTAGGGCATATTATTGAGATGAAAAAAAATATATTCTATCAAAATAAAACTTATATCGATATTGTAATTTTTTTATGTTGATGGTACTTATATGATAATATCTAATTATTTTATGGACCCTCTATAAATTAAAAAAATAAAAAAAAATCCATAAAACACATTTACTGAAATATGTGAGCAATCCACCACATGTACTTCCATGCCAAATGCTATATCTGCGGGACACGTTCATGGTCATGGTCTTGAGAGTACTTGCAACGCCTACTGTGTCCTCTGACTATTTCCTTTGCTGCCAGCCTACCATAGATGAAAATTGTAATTTCTTATTTGGAACATGATAGGTATCAATTCTGCGAATTTTTATGGGCACCTTTTTCATATGATTCATTAGTACGGTTGATCTTGTTTTATTGGGTCTCATGGAAACCAATTAAGGTATGTGGGAATAAAATAGATGAAGTTATCTAGGAGTTAAAACTTGTGAGCAATGTTTGTATTGAGCCCAGATGGTTCACGTGAGGTATTTGGATGTTCTAAGAGTTCAGTTTGGTGTCAAGGGGCTTTGAAATTCCAAAAAGTAGAGTGATTAGACAGAACCAATGGTGCATGTAGGTGCTTCGTGATTGAATTTGTTGAGTTTGTGCCTCAAATCTTACAGTTATGAAAGTCTTTAATGTGAAGTTGAAGTAACCGAAGAGTTTTAATTAGTAGTATTTACTACCATCAATGAAGAGTTTAAAACCTGAGGTTATGGAAGACTTGAATATGAAGCTAAAGTAACTGAAGAATTTACTACTAAATTAATTGGTAGTATTAACTGCCATCAATGGAGAATTATAGTTTTTAATCTCCATCAATTAGCAGTTTTTTTAGGGTTTTCTTTTGAAGACTATATATATGTAGTCTATGGCCCTTTCTCAAAGCATGACTCACAATATCCATCATAGTTCTATACACATTTAAGAGTTAGAATAATTGAGAGTGATAGATCTCTACAATCCTTTATTCAAAGGAGGATTTCTTGTATTCTTTCTCTACATAGTAAAAGTATCCTTGCTCGTCGTCGTTCGTGGACGTAGCCCACATTGGGTGAACCACGTAAAATTGTGTATTCTTTTATCTTTCACCTTACAAGTGATATCATAGCTTTAGGTTCATGATGTCTACCAAATTCGAGATCGAGAAGTTTGATGGCAAGATCAGTTTTAGTATCTGGAGGGTCTAGATGAAAGCAGTGTTGACCCAGAATGGATTAAAGAAGGCTCTGGATGGTAAATCTAAGATGTCCGAGACTATGATGGATGAGCAATGGGACAAATTGGATGAGAAGGCGCTATCAACAATCCAATTGTCTCTATCTAAGGAGGTTCTTCGTGAGGTTGTTCATGAGACTACTACATCTGCCTTATGGCTCAAGCTTGAATCGCTTTATATGACAAAAAGTCTAGCGAACAAGATTCGTCTCAAAGAACGTTTATATACTCTAAGTATGGTTGAAGGTACTCCTATTCAATCCCATCTAGATGAATTTAATTCAATTATTATTGATCTTGAGAATCTAGATGTGAAAATTGATGATGAGGATAAAGTTGTTTTATTGGTTGTCTCTTTACCATCTACCTTTAAACACTTCAAGGAAATTATGTTATATGGTAATTCTGATACGCTTACCTTTAAGGATGTTAAATCCAATTTTCTATCGAAAGAGAAATTTGATCTTGAAGTTCGTTCTAATGATAAAGCTGAAGGCTTATCTATTAGAGGTAGATCAAATGACCGTGGTAGTAAAAATAAGAAAAAATTCCGGTCTAAATCTAGAGGACGTATTTCCAATGTGACTTGTAGATATTACAAGAAATTTGGGCATGAGATTTCTGACTGCTATAAATTAAAAAATAAGAAAGATAAGGAGGATAAAGGAAAACCACCAAAAAATTATAGTAATGCTGAAGCCGATACAGTTGTTGAAAATGATCCTGAGGGTGTTATACTATTGGCTACATTTGATGATAAAAGGAGTCGGTCTGAATGGGTTCTAGATTCTGGTTGTACCTATCATATGTGTCCCAATAGGGATTGGTTCAATACTTATGAGCAGGTTGATCATGGTGTCGTCTTGATGGGAAATGATGCCCAGTGCAAGGTTATTGGCATAGGTAGTATGCAAATCAAGGCCCATGACGGATGTATTAGGACATTGACCAATGTTAGGCATATTCCTGATTTAAAGCGTAATTTGATCTCTTTGGGCACCCTTGAGTCTCTTGGTTGCAGGTATTCAGCTGAAGGTGGAGTTCTAAAGGTCTCCAAAGGTGCTCTTGTCCTAATGAAGGGAAACAGGCATGGTAGTCTCTATATCTTGCAGGGTTCTACAGTTACAGGTTCAGCTGTTGTATCCACATCTATGTCTGATGAAGGCCTCACTCAATTATGGCATATGCGTCTTGGTCATATGAGTGAGAAAAGTATGAATCTTTTGAGCAAGCGTGGTCATCTTGGTAATGGTACGGGAAAGTTAGAGTTTTGTGAGAATTGTGTTTTAGGGAAAAAGACAAAGGTCGGATTCTCTACTGCAACACACCATACTAAGGATATTCTAGATTATATCCATTCTGATTTATGGGGACCATCCAAAGTTTCTTCCTTTGGAGGTAGGAGCTATTTGATGACTCTAATTGATGACTTCTCCCGGAAGGTATGGGTTTATTTTCTATGCCACAAGAATGAAGCATTTCCTACTTTCAAGAAGTGGAAAGCTCTTGTTGAAAACCAGACAGGGAAGAAGGTAAAGAAGCTCAGGACAGATAATGGGTTAGAGTTCGTTGAGACAGATTTTAATGAGTTCTGTTCAGATCATGGTATTGCTAGACATAAGACTCTAGTTGGGAAGCCTCAACAAAACGGAGTTGTAGAACGCATTAATCAGACTCTACTTGAGAGGGCAAGGTGTAACACCCCCAAATTTCACTCCTGAAAAAAAAATTAAAAGAATAAAGTGGAAGCTAGGAGAGAATTTGGGAAATGTTACCGCCACATCTAACACAAGATAAATGTCAATCATCTATCTCATGTTAGATTCAAGGCTAAAACCTGTCAAACAATTACATCTGAATTTTAAAAACTTATCAGAGTACGAGAAAATTAAAAGGCAATTACAACACCATTAAATTTTATATACAATACTTGAAACTTCCAAAAATAAATACAGTTAGACCAGACAAAACCCGATAGATTAAATTCCGGATTGCCTACTCTCTCAAGTCAAGCCTTCCACCCCAACACAGTATCAACCTGCACAAGAGGTATGCTCCCCACCATCGGTGGATCATCACAGGACCCATTCAACCAAGGTAGGATCAGTACGGGTCCAATACTGAGTAAGTTCCACTACCCTATTTTATGGGAGAGACGTAACTATACATCAAGTGCGTATTAAATCATGATACAATACGTTGATACATTATTACGCATTCTCAAAACCCACATCACAAGTCCTACCATACCCATATAGTAACATATGAAACATGTGTAACATCGTATTGAAACATATAAGGGTGTTATGACCAAAATGTAAAGTAACTCATTATGCACATAAGCAGCATGGGGTAATACAGATAATAAAAGCCGGCTATGGTCCGGGTAGACTCATTCTTTAGATCTCTGGTAAATATAGTAGATTCACATCATAGTCTTTATCAAAACCCTAATCGGCTCCCTTATACTCCCTTTAAGCAACTCACTTCCCATTTATTTCTTTTTGTCCTTTCCTCTCCATGTCATAATAATAATCACCCTATTATGCATGTCCTAGAGGCTTACATCATGTCACAGCACATCATAATCACCACATACGGATATCACATTCATGTTATAAGAAAAACACATACCACCTACCTTAACTCCAAGCTGCGCTACGCATAAAACATGTTAAGGACAAACATGTGATACACAACAGGACATGGTATATATATACGAAGCATCCAAGGCAAGTAGATCACATATCACCCAAGTGGCCTGCTAGATATGTAGATGGAGATGATGATGGCTTGATTGCTTATGCTCTAGCGGTTGCTGAAGAGATTACCGAAGGTGTTGAACCTTCTTCTTATTCTGAGGCCATATCCAGCCCTAATTCTTCTAAGTGGCTAGTTGTCACGAATGAAGAAATTGAGAGTTTGCACAAGAATGGCACTTGGGAGTTAGTTGAGTTACCTAAGGGTCGAAGAGCATTGAGCTGCAAATGGATCTTTAAACGGAAGGAATGCATACCTGGGGTTGAAGATGCTAGATGGAAGGCACGCCTCGTTGTTAGAGGTTTCAGTCAGAAGGAAGGTATTGACTTTAATGAGGTATTCTCACCAGTTGTTCGTCATACCTCCATTCGAGTTCTCCTTGCTTTTGTTGCTCTATTTGATCTTGAGTTAGAGCAATTAGATGTCAAGACAGCTTTCCTCCATGGAGAGTTGGAAGAGGAGATTTATATGCATCAACTTGAAGGTTTTGTTGCTTCTGATAAGGAGAATTAAGTCTGTCAATTGAAGAGGTCCTTATATGGTTTAAAGCAAGCTCCAAGACAATGGTATATGAGGTTTGACTCTTTTATGATTGGGCAAGGCTACACAAGAAGCAAGTTTGATAGTTGTGTTTATTATAAAGAGTTTGAAGGTGGCTCCTTTGTTTATCTATTGCTTTATGTTGATGATATGTTGATTGCTTCCAAGGATAAGTCCTTAATCAACAGGTTGAAATCACAACTTAACAAGGAGTTCGAGATGAAAGATCTTGGTGCAGCTAAGAAGATTCTCAGCATGGAGATTATCAGAGATCGAAAGGCTGGGAAGTTATTTCTTTCACAACAGAAGTATATTAAGAAGGTGTTAGACAGGTTCAATATGGGTAATTATAAACCTGTGTCTACACCTTTAGCTGCTCACTTTAGACTATCATCAAAGCTTTGTCCAGAGTCTAAGGAAGAGAATGAGCTAATGTCTAGCACTCCCTATTCTAGTGCAGTTGGTAGTTTGATGTACGCTATGGTCTACACTAGACCTGATCTAGCTTATGCTGTAAGTATGGTGAGTCGGTTTATGCACAACCCTGGTAAGGGTCATTGGAACGCAATCAAGTGGATTTTGCGTTATTTGAAGGGTTCCTCTGATATTGGTTTGGTGTTCGATAGGAGTAGAGCACAAACCACTGATATTATTGGTTTCGTTGATTCTGATTATGCTGTTGACTTGGATAAACGTAGGTATATTTCTGGTTATATCTTCACACTATCTTCCAGTGCTATTAGTTGGAAAGCATCATTGCAATCTATTGCTTCCTTGTCTACTACAGAAGCAGAACATGTTGCAGCTACTGAAGGTGTGAAGGAGGCCATTTGGTTGTGAGGTCTCATTCTCGAGCTTGGTGTTGCACAAAGTACTACTGTTGTGTTCTTAGATAGTCAGAGTGCTATTTGTTTAACCAAGAACGATTCTTATCGTTCGAAGACCAAACACATTGATGTCAAGTTCCATTTTATCAAATACATCATTGCTGTAGGAGATGTTGTGGTGAAGAAAGTTCACACATCGGATAATCCTGCAGACATGCTTACGAAGCCTCTACCTACTGCTAAGTTCAAGCATTGCTTAGACTTAGTTGGTACTTGCAGCTTATGATTACCTTTCGAGGTTTATGACGACGATGAGTATTATGGATTTGAGCCAAGGTGGAGATTGTTGAGTTTGTGCCTCAAATCTTACGGTTATGAAAGTCTTTAATGTGAAGTTGAAGTAACCGAAGAGTTTTAATTAGTAGTATTTACTACCATCAATGAAGAGTTTAAAACCCGAGGATATGGAAGACTTAAATATGAAGCTAAAGTAACCGAAGAATTTACTACTAAATTAATTGATAGTATTAACTGCCATAAATGGAGAGTTACAGTTTTTAATCTCCATCAATTAGCAATTTTTTAGGGTTTTCTTTTGAATACTATATATATGTAATCTCTGGCCCTTTCTCAAAACATGACTCACAATATCCATCATAGTTCTACACACATTTGAGAGTTAGAATAATTGAGAGTGATAGATCTCTACAATCCTTTATTCAAAGGAGGATTTCTTGTATTCTTTCTCTACATAGTAAAATTATCCTTACTCGTCGTCGTCCGTGGACGTAGCCCACATTGGATGAACCATGTAAAATTGTGTGTTCTTTTATTTTTCATCTTACAGAATTGAATGTGAAAATATAGAAGTCGTTTCGCATCTCTCCTTTGCTAATTTCTTTGATGTGCATGGCAGCTATATCAAGTTCGTGGAAAGGAATTAAATTTTACCTCCATGCTTGTATGCAGGTTTCTGATAAAAGATTTGATGCAATGTATATGTACTTCGGTCATGAATCATTAATGCCCTTGTCCGAAACGCTATAACTCACCTTTTGGATTTCAACCCAACCTTCCATGTTTTCCTTTGTATTTAAACGTCCGAGAAATTGTTTGACATGCACGTCTCCCCGGCCCCGATAGGGTGCTCGGCGGCTATTTTACAAAACAAACAACCAGAGACTTGGCTTCAATTTCAATAGTTACAAGTATTTCTGTGTCCGGCCAGCCCCTTATATATGGGTTATAAGCATCAACACGTACGCTGGAATCCACTGGCGAAGCGAAGTGAAACTACAAATGTCAGTCTGCTCCCGGTGCACGCCGCTCCATTCGGCGAAGTCTACAAGGCCGCCTCCGCCGCCATAAATATCGTCGGCAAAACGATTGTTTGACATCAGACAATATTGCTGCTTCCAGTTCCAGCTTGATCAGGTCCAACACGGTCTGAGCTGCAATTGCTTAGTACATAGTTACAAGCCCTAACAGCATCACCTACGGTCATGAAAATCCATTCTTCGCCTAATGATTCGATAAATTTCGATCTCTCTAGCTTCTTCATCACCTCTCCTCCTGGATTCGCCAATAAAAGCTGGAAACAGTGCCATGCAAATTAAATATTTAGCTACACACGAACGCCCGTATACATAATAAAATACATACATACGCCGATCAATCACTTGTATGCATTACTAATTAATTAATTAATTAATGGAGTGATATATAGAAAGAGGACGAAAAAATAAGAATCGATATGAGTTGATGATCATATATATATACGAACCTTGATCCCCCTTCGATCCATGGTCTTCTTCACTTCATCAATCATGTTAACCCCGCTTGTATCAATATATCCAACGGCTATCGATTCACAAAAATTAAAAATCAAACTCTTAAGCATCTGATTTTATTTATTTATTTGTTAATCAGAATTATGATCACTAGCTTAGTACGTACCGGTCATATCTAGTATGAGGTGCTGTAGATTGGAGCGGCTACCGGAAGATTTCAACTTTTCTACCTCCCTATCGACCCACCTAGAAATCCTACAGTGTATATATATTTCACAACACAATTACATAATTAATTATTAGGATCATGCACATCCATTCCTGCATGCATAAAATATATAGTAGAAGAAAATTGGTTTGTTATAGATTATATATATATGTGATTACCTTTCTTTTAAGTAGATAGCATTGGTGAAGTAGACAGGAGATCCAATCTCAAGGATGAGAATTCCAGGCACGATTCGAGCAGTGGGGTATTGATCTATGCTTCTGTAGTGATCTGAATTTGACACGCTTCCTTGTACGGACGTCCTTGGTCTGGCAATAAATAATAGAATCCTTAACACCGACAGTGCAACCTGCAACCATGCACGTGCGTACGTATCTTGATCCATCATATTAATGGAAAAAAAATACCATCTCTAGATATTCCTAATTAACCAAATATATTTTCCTTTGTTATGCATTAGTACTACTGTGTCGGCATACCGCAATCATCAAGCCGGTCTCAATGTCGGAAAAGACGACGCCGAAGTACGCACTCAGGGAAACAACGAAATCGAACTTGTCGATCTTATACAGGTTGACCGCTCCTTCGTAGTCTAAGAGACCAAGCATGGCGGAGATGATGATAGATGAAAGTACCACTAAGGGAGTATAGTAGAACAGCGGAGTTAGGAACAACAGTGTGATCATGACGGTTACTGCCATGATTATGTTTGATGCTGCCGTCATCCCTCCTGCGCCGTAGTTCACTGCTGATCTTGAGAACGGACCTGGGTTTTTTTTTTTATTATAAATAAAAAGAAGAAAGAAATCTCCCAAGCATGAAATTAGATATATATTTGGCACAAAATAAATATATTATATGCGTGGGATAAAAATCAAAATAAGGTACATATATACATATGATGCTATGCTATTACTATTACTATTACTACCTGTTGTACAGTAACAAGAGGTTCCAGAACCAATAATGTTCATCATCCCAAAGGCAATCATTTCTTTGTTCCCATCTATCTGGTAATTCTTAAGCATTGCAAAACTTCTCCCCGCTGCTACTCCTTCCTGCGCGAGTGAACCAACCATTTTATTATTTACACATCATCCAAAATTATATATATACATACATATATATATATATATATATATATTTGATAACCTGCAATGTAAAGGGACGATTATAATCTGTTCTTTAAATCGTCAGGAATAAGTTAATTAGAAGAACAGCATACCGCAAGAGCAATGACGGCGATGACGATTCCAGTTTTGATAGCAACCATTAAATGAGCAGATCCAAATTCCAGGTCCTGAAATGACACTGGATTTATGCCCTTCTTCAACCCTCCAATCTGCTCAAAAGTAAAAGCTAAAATATCATATTTTTTAAATGGGTAGGACTATGCTTATAATTATAGCTTTTATTTACGATCCAGTTCAATACGTGAAAATTTAACAAGATTTATACGTGGAAATTGTCTAACTTGATTGTAATATTTATTTTCTTTTTTAACATGCAAGTTTTATTTGTGTGGTGGAATGTTGAAGGACTGTCATGGGAACAATAGTTAAGATGCAAGGAAGTGATACTGGGACTCATTTATTGTGTAAACGAAGGCATTTGCAATTTTGGATGGATAAGAATATCATGGTCCGTGACTTGCCCAGACATTTTGTGAATCAGCCAGTAGTCGTAAACTTACGAATATTTTGGTAAATGGAAATGAGAATGTAAATATTTACACATAAATTACTTTATCTATTCACATTCCTATGTTTAACATATAACGAGAGTAATTTAAGAACAGTTTATTTATTTATTTGGTTTGTGGTAACGAGAATAGAAATAAAGTGAAGAATACTACTAAAATATACTTTTTTTAATTTAAGCTTAGGAGTTTTAAGATTTATAAAGTATTTAAGTAGGGATGTTTTGATCTTTTACCCTCTAATTTCCATTCTCACCCTCTTAAGTAGTGTATCTATAAGAATTAGAGCCTCCAATTTCAATTCCCCTTTCCATCTTTATTCTCATTCCCCTTTATCAAACATGACAATAATGTCAACGCAGCCTGTAGTTCCATTCTCTTCCCTATTACTCTTATTTCCTAATGCTCAATTTGGTTATTGGATAGCTTCAAAGGAAAGAAAGAAAATAAAGAAAAAAATAATATTTTGTATTTGATTTATATAAGATAATGAGATAGCAAAAAAAAAGGAATGCAATTATTAAATATTAGCTATTAAATTATTTTAAAGAGAAGTTTGAAAAAAAAAATTATTTATATTTTTTTAAAATATTGTTAGAACTGAATAAAGTCTAAAAATAAACGATTTTGTGCTTTTAAATATAAATCACTTTCCCGTTGGACCCCCACCCCCTCCCCATAAACGATCTACGAAAGATCCAAGAAACCAGCTTCGGGCTGGACGATAGTTCTGGTGACCCACCGCTAGTCCAATTGATATAACGGAGCCCAGGAATATGATTCCGGAACCACATCCGGCTACATGATCCGTAGACACAGCTCGTTGGATTTTTCGGTCCAATGATTTTGATTTACTTGGGTTTTTCGAATCTCTTGGAGTCCTGGACTGTCTGATACGGGGGATGGGTTGGGCGGTAGTGGGCAGATAGAGTAATTATAAGCCCATTTTTTGTTTGAAAGATTTCAGTTCGTGCTTACCACTTGGACACGTTTCTCCGCTTGGGTCAAATATACGAGAAGACTTCCAACGACGACTGATGTCAGCGGTGCCAGGGTTGATGCCCAAAACAGCTTCGGTGTCTTCTTGCTCTGATCGACACCACATTAATAAATAAAAAATTAAAATAAATAAGTGAACAAATAGATAGTAATAAATGTGCAATGTCTTTGTAATTTCACTATAGGCATCCTTATTTATACTAATTTATACTAATACTGTGGGCGTGGCATGGAGAATAATATGATGGTAAAAGCACTTACATTAACATTTTGAAAACCGTATTTTAAATAATTTCTCAAACAATATTACACTATGTGGTATAAAAGGTATCACTTTAATAAAATGAAATAATATTTCCCTATTTTAATTTCACTAAAAATGCATTGTCATGAAATGTATGTATACTTTTGAAATTAATAAAATATATAATATCACACTAGCTGCGATAAAATGATTATTGGTGAAAGAATTTTGTATGAAATGAAAATTGATATACAAATAGTTTTTATGAATTATTATTATTATTATAAGTTATAATAAAAACAACATATGGTATAAATAGTACTATCATCAATTTTTTGTATTAGAAAAAATAATTTATAAAATTGAAAGTCTATTTTTTATTTTTATCCTTATTTTCTTTAATTATATAGATATTAAATGTTTTATTATTTTTTAATAAATAATATAAATATAATTTTAAAATTATTTTTATTACTTCGTTAAAAAGCGTTCAAATAATTTTTTTAATACGGATATATTATTATTATTATTATTTTGAAAGATTGTTGGTCATGCGGTAGAAATAAAAAAAAATGTCCACATAATTTAGGATGATAGCCTAATTTGCTATATGATGAAAACTTTAACTGCGGAAATTAGTAGTACATGCATGGACGAATATCACATAACCGTATATAATCAATTAGAATATTTTATATTACGCATGGATTATGAAAAGGAAGAAAATTAAGAGAGTTCAGAAGAATCAAATAATGCTGTACTTACGAAGTATTTGGTTGTGAGGAGATAGAAAAGCACGCAACCTCCTAACGTGGCAGTTTCCCATCTCCACTGCATGATAACATTGCGAGTATTTTTATTAACCGGTGAAATAGCCACACAAAAAGAAATAATAATTTTATTATTGTTCTTGTTGTTATTGAGCTAATTGTCAACTAAGAAATAAATATTGATTTTTTTAAATTAATGAATAAATTCTGTTGACTTTATAATAGAGACGCAAACATTTAAAGTTTGTTCTAATAAAAAAAAGTATTAAAATAATATTACTTTCATACATATATAGATGTGACATTTATAATCTTATATTTATATTTATTGGATTGAATATTCCCTCCACATCGGTTTGAATAATTATAAATATGAATCGAATATGGAGTGAAAATTAGATATGTCTAATATTCGTATAAAAATATTATTTTAATTATTTTTACAAGAAACTTTTAAAATTAAATATTATATATCAATTAATATTCATTTCTATATTTATATGAGAGCCTTATTTTATTTAAACAAAGTATTAAAATATTATTATTGAAGTTTAAATTATAAAAAAAATAAAACTTAACACTATAAAAAATATAATATTATGATATATTGTTGAAATATTTGATAAAATACTAAATATTTGTTCGAATTGGATAATCCAATCAAAACCATACATCCTTTTAACAAAATTTAGATTCAATATTTTAAATGTTGGATCAAATTTCCTGCTACTAGATTGAATTTTTAGACTCAGATTTTTAGCACAACCCTCATATAGTATTATATTGATCATAAACACATACATCCAAAAACACTTACTAAATACACAAGTTAACCACACAAAAAAAAAACATATAGTATTATCTTATTATTTTAATAAAATATAACATTTTTCTCTTATATATAGTTTTTTACTATTTGAAAAATAAAAATAAACTCAAAATAAAATCCAAATTGGAAATATAAACAAAAATGCAAAAAAAATTAAATATGAAATTATTGAAACAATTTTTAGAACGTTATTGTTTTTGTTAAAATTCTATTTTTTTTTATTCTAAAGTCCGAAAATTGAATATTTTAATTATTAATTATTAAAATTTTGAAAATGTTAACTTCTCAATTTTATATTTTTTATTTTGATTTATATATTATAAATTAATAACAACTTAAGATTATTTTTAATTTATTAAAATCAAATAATAGAATTAAATAAAAAAAACTGCTAAAAATGTGTTGCACTAATAATAGTTTCTAATTTGTGTTTTGAGTTGTAATTTTATTTTATTTATAATTTATAATCTGTTAAGTTTTCAGTTTTTATTTGTTTTAGTTGTTAAGTTTTATGTTTTTTTTTTAATGTGTTACTCTTTAATTTTATTTTTTCTTAATTTTATAATTGCTTATTGTTTATTTTTTAAGTTTTTCCATTTTAAAAAATAAAAGGTAAATAATAAATGGCAGAATCTTAATTTATTTTGTTGTAATTGGCGTATTTAGGAAGTCGTAATGAGTGTGTAATGTGAATATATGTCTATAATCTTTACAACTCTACATTTATACGGGAAAAAAAAATTACTTTCGTTGAAAACTTCCTAATTCATTTAATAATCAATCTCAAACGTTTCTGCGGTTTTTGTAAACTTAAAAAATGTGTATTCCCCTTTGTTGTATCCACCCAGATATTTTATTTTTACACAGTATCTCCCGTGTTCGCATCGTTCCATTTTTCCAAATATTCTTCTTCTTATCTCTCTCTCCTTTAGCACATCCATTCTCAACTTCCTTAACGATTCCTTCTCCGCCTACCCAACAACAAGTATGTAATTTCCCCATAATATAAGATTATACGCTACAAAGATTCAAAGCTATAAATTTCATATTTGTAGGATCAATCGATATAATTTTGTTGAACCTTAAATGGAAAAATGATCTTTTGATTTTCCTTTGTTCGGTTAATATTGTATCTACGTTCTCTATATAAATTAAGTGTGTGCATTATACCAGTGAACAAAAGATTAAAAATCGACGAGACATGTACCTCGTGGGTTTGGGTGAAGACAGAACGCATGACTGATACAACATCAGTTTCTGACGTAAAATGTCGCAGGCCAAATATCCCTTTGAGTTGCTGCATGCACACGACTGTTACTACCCCTGCCATGAACCCTATTATCGTTGCTTGTGATAGAAAATCCACTATGAATCCAAGCCTGCAATGCCAAATTTCAACGATATTCCAAGATTGATTAGAAAGAATGGGGGGGGGGGATCTTACATGAATACTTGTAGCTATGTGTGTCTAATCCACTTGGGTCGGCTTTGTAATCTGGACAAAATTACTACTAATATTTATTGACTAGCTTCAGGATTTGACTTTCAAGTTAGATAATCTTCTTCTTCTTCTTTTATCATTTTATCATTTTATGTACACATAACCATAGATACATACATACATTTATATATATGTATGTATGTATGTATGTATGTATGAATGTAGACACACATTACACATACCTGAAGATGCCCAAGGCAGCTTGAAAAAGCCCGGCAAAGAAGGTGGCGGTAAGTGCCATGTGCATGTAAAGTTGCGGATTTTCATCAGCGCTGACATGGTGCCCTAATTCGGCGGCTATGAGGAGTGATCCCACTGCAGTTGTACCGATTACCAAATCTCTGGAGCTCCCCATCATCGCATACACCAACGGCGGCACAAAGCTCGTGTCTGCGTACATAACGTTTACATATCAAAATTCATGCACTAGCATACATCAATGTATAAAATACATAGGGTTTTAATTTTAATTAACCGGACTCACATAATCCAACAACAGGAGGCAGATCAGCCAACTTAGCATAACTAATCCCTTGAGGGATCCCAACGGTAGCAGTGGTGAATCCGGCGACGATATCGGCTTTAAGTAGATTGACCGTATACCTCGGCGCCCATTCGGCTATTGGGAAAACATATCGAAGGCCGATTAATAATTTCCTCGGACCCGATTGGTTCTTAAACTGTCGTAACGGATCATCAGGAAAGAACGTTTCCTTTAGATTTTCCTTCAGTGATTTCAGGAATGATTTCCTCGGCGGCACGGCTGCTCGATGCGGTGATTCCATGGAGGTGGTGGCGGTGTGCTCTACCACGCCCATGTTTTCCGTTTGATAAAGCAGCTACAGATTCAATCATCGATTGCTAGCACCGATCAAAAAAAAAAAAAAACTTTTGTGGCTTTTTTTTTTGGGAGGAAGACGACGATGGCTAGCACCGATGAATTTCCTAGATTTGTGTGTGTGTGTATAAATATATATATATATATATATATATATATATATTCGCGGGATAAATCGAATTCCCGTCGACAATGGCGGACGGACGCGGTTGCTTAAGCTGCGATCAATGCGCAGGCGGTTGCTTATCGGTCCAATTAATAAAGCAATGAGGCAGGACGGCGGACCGGATTTAAATAATCAAGCCTCAATTATCATTGCGCATATAGACCAGAGAGGAAGGGAGGGAGAGAGAGTGGCTGCCTCTGCCTCCCGGCTCCTGCAAATTTATCTGCAGCCATCAAGAAAAATACAACTACTGAATTGTTGCTGATGCTGTTAATTAATTAGTTAATATCAAATCCTTTATTCCTGTAAATGTCTGTTTCCATCTCATCTCTAGATGGGACTCGTAGTAATCCGGAGGGAAATATGGCGGGTCACAAATTTTCTAGACGTTATCCTATTATTTCGGATACAACTTGTATGTTCGAACGACAGCAGAAACACGGCCCCTCTCCGGTCACAGAAATATACCAGAGCAGAGGTCCGGTGGCTGATAGGATCACGGCACGTGTTCTTACAGGTAGGTGTTTTTAAAAGAAAAGCAGGACTTTTCAGATAACTTTAATTTTCATGCCACTTGGAACATGTTTGGTTGGAGGGAATAAAATTATAGAAATGAAAATTAAAGGAGAGATTTAAATAATTTATTGTTTGTTTTGAGGGAGTGGGAATTACAATGGGATTAAAAGGTGTCAATTTCCATCAATTTATTTCTATGGGGGAAGTGGTATTAAAAGGATGGGAATGGAAATAAAAGATAAAATTACCAAAATGACCTTATATTAGTATATATAAAATTATATTAATAATATTAATTATGATGATGTGATGATGATTATCTTTATAATAATTTTAATTTTAAAATTCTCTCATTCCCATTTACCAAACGGACAGTTTTGATTGTATTATAATTATTATCTTTATTATAATTCTATTATTATAATAATTAATTATAATTAAAAATATAATTATAATTATAATAAAGATAATCATAATTATAATAATAATTATTATTGTAAATATTATTTGATATAATAATGATGATGATGATGATGATGATGATGATGATAATAATAATAATAATAATAATAATAATAATTACTATTATCTAATCTGATCGGATCTAACCTGATCAAATCTGATCTAATGTTATATGATCTATTATGAGAAAAACAAGGTCGAATAATGGAAAAATATAATAATAATTGGTTATATATATATATATATATATACACACACAAAACTATAAATATTATAAATATAAGAAGGATTTTTTTGTAAATTTATAATTATATTTCTAATTCCATTCCCACATACCAAATACAAGAAACTTTTATTCCCAAGTTATTCCCAAGTTAATCCCATCAAATACCAAACATGGGAACGGCACAAAATTCTTTCACCTTCTCATACGCCAAAAAACAAAACACTGGCCTCAGTATCTTCTTCCGTGAGCTTCTTGACGCAAGGCCAACACCATACCGCGCGGTTCGTTCTTAACCTTCGTTCCACCGAGAAAAATCTCTGCATTCAGGCTCCGTTTGGATTGAAGTAGAAGAAAGTTATTGAAGATAAATGAATTGATTCATTCCATTTAGATATTAAATTAATAATTTTATCTAAATAAATCGAGTTTAATATTTTACCTCCATTCACCTAGATTAACCTTATTTTTATTAGCCTCCGATTTCGGGGGTAACGGAGGTGAAAGTAAAAGAATAAATAAATTATTTACTTGATAAGACCAAAATACCCCTCAATATGACTTATTTATTTAATACAAGGGTATAAATATTATTTTTATTATTATTTTAATCTTCATTCACCTCAATTTAAACGAAAAATTTTAAAACATTCACCTCGGTTCACTCAGGTTAAGTTAATATCATCCAAACAACATTTTAAAATTTTCACCCCGATTCACTTCTATTCCCTTCACCTAAGTTAATTTTTAATGTTTACATCTATCTCGATTCACCCCAATCCAAATGGAGCATCAGCATCATTTCGGTTTTCTTGTGTCGTAGGTTTTGATTGCTCACTTCTTTATTTTTTTTATTTTTTTATTTTTCATGAATTCCTTTATCCGTTGTTTATAGCTTACGGAATTAGCTGCGTATATCATGTTCACCAGTCTTTAGGTTCTTGTGATTCCCTTTTTTGACATATTAAAATGTTAGATAATATGTTCCTAGCCGTGAATGGTTGATGATGATCATATTCGTATGGCATAAAAATTAATTTGAGTTTAAAAGAAATTAAAAAATCAATAATTGTATAAATCACCCGAACTGGTTCGAATAGATCGTTGATCGTCTGATTTAAAAGTAAAAGGGTTTGAATGGTAAGGTGTCAAAATAAGGTTTAAGTACTATTAGAGAAGTGATTAGAAGTCTAATCACCTAGAAATTAAGGTTAGAAAAGTTTGAAGTGTTACACTTATTGTCCACCAAATATTTGGTAAAATGCTAAAACCAAAAATAGTAAGTTTTGAGCTCAAGATGTGTATGGCATGTGTTATTGGGCTATAATTTTATTCTTAATTTGGGAAAAATAAATCTATCAAATGATGGTTTGATTTTGGCTTTGGAAACTAGAACCATAGTTTTGTTCAATCTCGATCCAGGAAGATACTATCATTCTATTGCATTTCCTCACAAAATGGTTGTGGGGTATATTCTCTTCTCATGTTTTGCTAATGGAATTATGTTTCATTTAGTTTTTTTTTATGGTGGTTGTTTGATTGTAATTTTAGAAATTGGAATTAAGGTTATGTTTTTTTCAAATGAAATTATGTTTCACTTCATTTTTTATCCCATAGGAAATATGCTTAGAGCTACTTGTTATGGTATTGAAAGTGTTACTACCATATTAAATAGGCAAATTAATTAATAAGGGAGAAATGAAATAAAATACCCCAAAAATCCTAATTTAGAAATTATTGTAAAATAATGATTTATTAGGAAAAATTAAGAAAATAAATTACTTTATTAAATAAAGAGGAAATTAATTGAGAAAGATAAAGAGAAAATAATAAATAAATTATTTAGAAAATTTTGGACATTTTACTAATTAAAATGAAAGTGGAGGAAAATTACCCAAAATAGCCAAAATTAATCTAAAAAGGGAATTAAATTATTATTATAATAATTTTCAAATATTCAAGAATATATATATATATATATAAATGTATAATAACCCAAAAATACTACAATTTCCCCATGAGTTATTTTATTTATTTTCCCCTTCTATTTCTTTTCTCATTTTCCCTTTTCTTTATTTTCCCCCCTCCTTCTCCTTTCTTCTTTCTTCCCCCCCCCCCCGACTGAGCCAACCCACCGACCCAGATCCCTTTCTCCCCCGTCTTGCGTGTCAGGCCTGCCAGCTCCTTCGTCGCCCGTTGCCCCCCGGCCGGCCGAACCGCCCCCTCTTTCTTTTCTTTCTTTCCCCTGGACCGACCGGTCCACCCCGCCCTGTCTTCTTCTTCCCAGCCCCGACCTGCAACGTCGACCCTACAACCCCGAATCTCGCCGGCAGCCACCAGCCCAGCGCCGACTGTCCTCCCCTGCCCTTCCCTGCCATTTTCTTTCCTCTTTTTGACCCCAATAATCCTTGCAGCTCCCTCCCCGCGTGCCCATCTTCTTTCCTCCTTCTCCCCCTCCTCGACCTAACCTGCCATGGCAGGACCTGCACTGCCTGCCACCGGCCGGCCACCTACACACCTACCCGCGTGTCCTCCCTCCTTCGTCGTTTTCCCTCTCCCAATTGCCTATAAATACTCCCCTTTGGTAGCCATAATCAGCTCCCTCCTTCGATTTTGCCCCGAAACCCTGCCTCTCTGCCGCCTCAAAAAGACGAGTTTTCCGCCGCCATTAGTGACTGTCGCCGCCGCTGCTGCCCACCATGATATTCCCTGTGTAACACCCCCAAATTTCACTCCTGAAAAATTTCGTTTAAGACAAAGGTTTTAGCGGAAGCGAAAGAATTAAAACCATAAACTTGGGGGTATTACCGCCACACTTAGTACCAGACCGGTTCACTCCTACCGTTCCGATACTAAGTGCTAAGGCTAAACCAAACAATCATTAATTAAGAGTCATCAAAACATAGGTCCATAGTTAACATAGACCATTCATGAAAACCACGAGTCAACAACAGTTAAAATATCATTTAGGAATACAACTTAGAGTACGGTTTCAAAGCGAGGAGCGTGGTACAAAATATAGCAAATAAAACAGAATCCCAAGGGACCAATATCCGAATCGCCTACTCACTCAAGCCAAGCCTTCCACCCCACAATTGTAACCGATCAAACCTGCATAGGAGGTCTGCTCCCCACCATTGGTGGATCATCACAGGACCCAATCAATCAGTGTAGTATCAGTACGGGTCCAATACTGAGTAAGGGCGCTGGTGCGCTAAGGCCAAGCATACAATCATACCACATAGCACGCAAGACCCACATTCAACACATAAATAACATACGATGACATGCATGAATAGATCGAATCACTTTCTGATGTCTTATTCTGTATTCTCATTAATGAAATAAGTCCATTCCACGCATTCTTCAATAATCCATGTGAGCACGGGGACCCCACTATTATAGCCGGTGGACCGGAAATAAAAACACAGGGCAGAACGCCTCTGACCACTATTCTAACCGGTGGACCGGACTGGCCCCGCCTCAACATGGTGTTCCACTGTAAGTACTTAGTATTTTTCCCTTGGTTTAACTTATTTACTTTGGGTGTATTGAGTCGAGATCCCCCACTATTATAGCCAGTGGACCGGAATAAACGCACAGGGAAAAACGCCTCTGACCACTACCACTATTATAGCCGGTGGACCGGCACGAAACGCACAGGACAGAACGCCTCTGACCACTATTATAGCCGGTGGACCGGCACAAAACGCACAGGGCAGAACGCCTCTGACCACTATTCTAACCGGTGGATCGAACTGGGCTCGGCTCAATAATCTTTCGCTTTACGTTATTAGTGTCTTATCTGTGTCTTATTGAATCACACAACGCCCTTGACATGCATGTCATCGATGTTCTACTACCACTCTCTCAAGAGGGCCCGTCCCATATTTTGAGACTCGTACCTCTTCTCGCACCCGACATCCATTCCCGTAGACTTAGGCATAGTGGCATATAGTAAGACAAAATCTCCAAGAATATAGGCCATCCCATTACATATGATGTCGACTCCGCATGTCCTCCTCCCTCTAGGGTTCCTCCTCGGAGACCCTAATTGGACCTATGTGGCCCAACTCTTTCTTACTTACCCAAACGTTACTTCATTCTCTATCTCGCACCACATTCTTTTATTAGGAAATTCCCCAAATGCGTTACTTTATCTCCCAAGTTCACGTGTGACCGACAAAACCCTAGTTGGCCATTCAAAACCCTATCTGACCACGCCAACCCTAGTTGGCCGCACCAAACCCTAGCACTTTACTTCTTCAACAAGTAACCTCCCTCTTTCACCCCAAAATCTCTTCTCTCATTTAGAAACCCCCGCTCATCTTTTATATAAGTGAGTCCTCACTCTCAACCCCCTACTCCACCATGCAATCATTAATACCACCATACAAACATTAATGCCTCCATAAAATCATAAATGCCACCATACAACCCAAATACCACCATAAGCCATTAATACCACCATGCACTCACTAATACCACCATACGAACATTTATACCACCATACAAACCCTAATACCACCATAAGCTATTAAAACCACTATGCAATCATTAATACCCCCATACGAACATTTATACCACCATACAACATTAATACTTCCATAAAATCATAATTACCACCATACCACATTAATACTTCCATAAAATCCTAAATACCACCACACAACCCGCATACCACCATGCGAACCATTAGTACCGCCCTAGAACAATAATACCATCATACAACATTAATACCTCCATAAAATCATAAATACCACCATACAACCCGAATACCGCCATAAGCCATTAATACCACTATGAAATCATTAGTGCCACCATACGAACAATTATGCCACCATACGAACCCTAATCCCACCATACAAACTTCAAGACTCCCATGACGGTTCCCAACTCATATTACCTTTTATCCTAACATGCATGTCCTAGTGGGCCAAATCAAGTCACATCATCAACATCCACATCCAACATGAAACATGTCATACACGTATAATATAAGGCACACACGACATACCTCGTGATCCATGTTGCGCTACACAAAACAGGTTACTCATAACACATGCATAATACACATCAACATGGCATACTCATCATTCATCAACATGGCATACTCATCATTCATCAACACATAATATTACACATAGCACAAGGCCATAGCTTCGTCCTTACCTAAGGCGACGCCGGGCTTGGAGCACGCTCATCTAACTCCTTAGGGCTTTGGTCGGGGTTACCTATAAAAGGAGAAAATGCTAAGTATTAGTTTCCCTTATAATTACTATCAATCCTCATTCTAGTTTAAGGTTAGGGTTTTTATTACTAAAAAGGGTTTTATACAAAAACTAGGGTTTTTACCTTAGAATTAGTACACTAGATATTAGTAGTCAAAATATGTTTATTTTTAATACCTATTGTTACACTTATATTATTAGACCCGTTAGCTCTATTCTTATAATAATAATGTTCATGCTAACTATAGAAAAATAGTGATAATAATAATAATAAAACTAGTAATAAAGATAATAATAATAATACTCCTAGTAGTAATGATAATAACAATAATACAACCAAGTAAGGTTTAGCAACCACAACAATAACCGTAGTAAGGATAATAGAAGTAATAATAGTAATATTATTAATAATGTTAATACCAATAATTATAAAAATAAGACCAAAGTTAAGTATAATACAAGTTAGGGTTTAAAAGAGATGTTAGTATTAGTAGGAAGATAAGAACATTAATAATGAAGACAATAATAATGGTAATAATGATGATAATAATAATAATAATAATAATAATAATAATAATAATCATAATAATAATGATAATAATAATAATAAGTATATTAGTGTTAATATTAGTAGAAAATAGTAGCAGCTATATAAAAAGGGGGTTAGGGTTTGGATGGGTGGAGAACCACCTAAGGTCGGTGGTGGTCCGGCGGTGGCGCGTGGCGGCGACGGCGGCGGCGGTGGAGGAGGAGAAGAGGGGGAAAGATGGAGGTGGCGGTTAGATGGGAGGGAAAAGGGAGGAGTTTGAGGTGGGGAAAGAAAGAGCAGGTGGAGGGGAGTGGAGTGAGGGTGGTGGAGAGAGGTGGGAGATGAGGGAGGAAGGAGGAGAGGGAGGCAGGGAAAGTTGAAGGCAGGGAAAGGTAGAGGGAGGTCTGCTGGGCATTTTGGAGGGTGGAAGGGTGGCTGGTAGCGGCGGAGGAGGTGGCAGAAGGCGGCGCAAGGCGGCGACGGGCTGGAAGTGGTGGTTTTCGGGGTAGGAACTTTGCACGACGAAGGCGGCACGTGCAGGGCAAGGCGGAGGGTGGTGGTGGCTCGGTTTTGTCGAGGGAGGTGCAAGGATGGTAACGGTGGCCAGAGGTGGCGGCGGCTATCTCCGGTGACGGCGAAAAGCCCGTCTGTTTGAGGCGGCGGAGAGGCAGGGTTTCGGGGAAAAAAAAACGAAAAGGGCTGATCGGGGCTACCAATGGGGGGTATTTATAGGCCATAGGGGGGAAAACGACGAGAGGAAGGGAGGTGGCACGCGGGGGAGGTGTGCAGGTGGCCGACCGGTGGCAGGTGGTGCAGGTTCTGCCATGGCAGGCTGGGTCGGGGAAGGGGAAGAAGAAAGGGGAAAGAGAAGGGCACGCGGGAAAGGGAGAGAGGGACTCGGTCGGGGTCGAAAAGAGGAAGAAAACGACGGGAGAGGGGCAGGGAAGGACGGTCAGTGCTGGGCTGGTGGCTGCCGGCGGGATTCGAGCTGTAGCGTCAAATTGCAGGTCGGGGCGCAGGTCGGGGGAGGAAGAAGACAGGCAGGGTGGACCGGTGGTCCAGGGGAAAAGAAAATAAGGGGAACCGGCCGGTTCGGCGGCGGTTATTTAATCCGTAAGTAAAACGCGGCGTACTGGAGGTTGTGTGAGTAAAACGCAGCATCGCGTCGAAGGTGGGCAACGGTCATAAGGTCATTTAGCGTGACGCGGCGTTTCGACGGTACTGAGGCCAAAACGCAGCGCACGGGCGCACGGGGGTCGCGTCGCACGGCGCTGGGCCGCGGGCGAGAAGAAGGAAGGAGAGGCGGGGGCTTGGGCTGCGCAGGCCGGGCGCGCGAGACGGGGGAAGAAAGGAGGTTTGGGCTGACGGCTGGCCCAAACCGGGGAAGGAAGAAGAAAAGAAAGAAAAATAAAGGAGGAAGAAAGAAAAAGAAAAGAAAGGAGAAAAAGGAAAAAAAAAAAAAAGGAAAATGGAAAAATGGAGAAATGGTAAAATGGTTGGGTTTGAGGTATTTGGGTATCTATTTATTTATATAATTAATTTATATATATAATTTTAATAATAATTATTTTAATTATAATAATTAAATCCATTTTTAAATTAGTTAGGCTATTTTGGATAAATTTTCTTAACCTCCATGCTAATTAGAGAAATACCCAAATTTTCTTCCAATTAAATTCTTTATTATTTTCCTCTTAATATACCTTAATTATTTCTCTACATCTTAATAAATGAGTTTATATAATTAATGTTCCTAATAATTCCTTATTTGGCCATAATTTCGGAAATTAGGATTTTGGGATATTACACCCTGCACCTCCCTCGACAAAACCAAACCACCACCACCCTCCACATTGCCCTGCACGTGCCGCCCTAGCCGTGCAAAGTCCCCATCCCGAAACCACCACCTTCAGCCATCGCCGCCCCTTGCACCGCCTTCCGCCGCCCATTTTTGCCTCTACCAAGCCTCCACCACCCTCCAAAATGTCCAGCAGACCTCCCTCTACCTTCCCATACCGCCATCTTCCCCTGCCTCCCTCTCTTTCTACCTCCCCCATCTTCCACCTCTCTCCATCACCCTCGGCCGCCGCGCCAACCACCACGCGCCGCCACCCCTTGCCACGCCACCACCCTCACTCCACTCCCCTTCCCCTGCTGTTCTTTCCCCACCTCAAACTTATCCTTTTCCCCTCCCATCTAACCACCACCTCCACCTTTTCCTCTCTTCTCCTCCTCCACCGTCGTCGCCGTCGCCGTCACACGCCACCGCCGGACCACCACCGACCTTAGGTGGTTTCCAACTTACCCAAACCCTAATATCTCTTTTCTATAACTGTTATTAATTTTTAACTACTATTAATGATATTATACTTGATATTATCATTATTATTATTACTAACAACTTAGTGTTAATATAGTTACCTCCTTTGTTATTATTATAATTATTATCATTACTATTATTACTATTACTCAACCTAACCTTATGACTTTCCTAACCAATAATACTATTATCATTAATAATGGTCTAAGACTTTAGGGTTAATGTGATTAAGACTTCCCTCATTTGTTATTATTGCCACTATTAACCTCATTATTATTTTTACTAATAATACTAACGCTAGCCATGGTTTATTATTGTCTTCATCTTTACTATTATTATTATTATTATTATTATTATTATTATTATTATTATTATTATTATTACTATTATTATTATTATTATTATTATTATTATTCCTATTATTGTGACCAAAAATATTTGAACCCTTATATTATTACTATTCAAAAATATACAACTTTTATCATTATCATCTTTAGGAATATTTTACTTGTTGGTATTGTAATTAGTATATTATTATTTTAACCCTAATACTATTATTAGACTTAGCCTTAAAAACGCTAGGGTTTCTATCACTATAAACATTAGTGTCACTATTATTAGTTTTATTATTATTATTATCACTATTTTTCTATAGTTAGCATGAACATTACTATTATAAGAATAGGGCTAACGGGTCTAATAATATAAGTGTAACAATAAGTATTAAAAATAAACATATTTTGACTAGTAATATTTAGTATGCTAATTTTAAGGTAAAAAACCTAGTTTTCGTATAATACTCTCTTTAATAACAATAGCAGTAATCTTAAATTAGAATAAGGGATGATGGTACTTTTGAGGGAAACTAATACTTAGTATTTTTTCCTTTTATAGGTAATCCTAACCAAAGCCCTAAGGAGTTAGAGGAGCGTGCTCCAAGCCCGGTGTCGCCTTAGGTAAGGACGAAGCTATGGCCTTTGTGTGATGTGTGACCTGTATGTTTTGAATGTGTATATGCCATGCTATGTCTTGTATTATATGATTGTGGGCAACTTGTCTTATGTAGCGCAGCTTGGAGATTGAGGTATGTTTGTATGTGTTTCCTATGACATGAGCATGGCATGTATATGTATGATGTTTATGATGTGATATGACATGGCCCTCTAGGACATGCATGTTAGGACAAATGGTAATATGAGTTGGGAACACAAGGATGACCGGAAATAAATGGGAAGTGATTTCACTAAGAGGGATATGAGGTTGACCTAAGTACCTCATGACCCATGAGAGAAGATTTAATAAGGGAGGAATGACCAAAATAAATGAGAGTTGGGGAACCATGCATGGGAGTCGTAAAATTTGCATGGTGACTTGGGGTGTTTGCATGGGGTGGCTAAATCTTGCATGGGGGCGAATCTTACGTGAGAAAAGTTGAATTAGGGTGTAAATAAGAGAATGGGAGTGTAACACCCCCAAAATTCACTACTGAAAAATTTCGTTAATTAAAAGGAAATTAGCGGAAGCAAATTAATAAAACGTGAACTTTGGGAGTATTACCGCCACACTTAGTACCAGACCGGTTCACTTATACCGTTCCAGTATCAAGTGTTAAGGCTAAGAAAAATAAAATACAATTTGAAAGAAGTTCAACATACATAAAACAGAGTAGCGACCGGAAATAAATGGGAAGTGAGTTCACTAAGGGGGATATGAGGTTGACCTAAGTACCTCATGACCCATGAGAGAAGATTTAATAAGGGAGGAATGACCAAAATAAATGAGAGTTGGGGAACCATGCATGGGAGTCGTAAAATTTGCATGGTGACTTGGGGTGTTTGCATGGGGTGGCTAAATCTTGCATGGGGGCGAATCTTACGTGAGAAAAGTTGAATTAGGGTGTAAATAAGAGAATGGGAGTGTAACACCCCCAAAATTCACTACTGAAAAATTTCGTTAATTAAAAGGAAATTAGCGGAAGCAAATTAATAAAACGTGAACTTTGGGAGTATTACCGCCACACTTAGTACCAGACCGGTTCACTCATACCGTTCCAGTACCAAGTGCTAAGGCTAAGAAAAATAAAATACAATTTGAAAGAAGTTCAACATACATAAAATAGAGTAGCGACCGAAAATAAATGGGAAGTGAGTTCACTAAGGGGGATATGAGGTTGACCTAAGTACCTCATGACCCATGAGAGAAGATTTAATAAGGGAGGAATGACCAAAATAAATGAGAGTTGGGGAACCATGCATGGGAGTCGTAAAATTTGCATGGTGACTTGGGGTGTTTGCATGGGGTGGCTAAATCTTGCATGGGGGCGAATCTTACTGAGAAAAGTTGAATTAGGGTGTAAATAAGAGAATGGGAGTGTAACACCCCCAAAATTCACTACTGAAAAATTTCGTTAATTAAAAGAAAATTAGCGGAAGCAAATTAATAAAACGTGAACTTTGGGAGTATTACCGCCATACTTAGTACCAGACCGGTTCACTCATACCGTTCCAGTACCAAGTGCTAAGGCTAAGAAAAATAAAATACAATTTGAAAGAAGTTCAACATACATAAAATAGAGTAGCGACCGGAAATAAATGGGAAGTGAGTTCACTAAGGGGGATATGAGGTTGACCTAAGTACCTCATGACCCATGAGAGAAGATTTAATAAGGGAGGAATGACCAAAATAAATGAGAGTTGGGGAACCATGCATGGGAGTCGTAAAATTTGCATGGTGACTTGGGGTGTTTGCATGGGGGCGAATCTTACGTGAGAAAAGTTGAATTAGGATGTAAATAAGAGAATGGGAGTGTAACACCCTCAAAATTCACTATTGAAAAATTTCGTTAATTAAAAGGAAATTAGCGAAAGCAAATTAATAAAACGTGAACTTTGGGAGTATTACCGCCACACTTAGTACCAGATCGGTTCACTCATACCGTTCCAGTACCAAGTGCTAAGGCTAAGAAAAATAAAATACAATTTGAAAGAAGTTCAACATACATAAGCCGGTTCACTAGTATTTTATATCCATGTGAGTACGAGAACCCCACTATTATAGCCGGTGGACCAGAAAGTATACACTCAGGGCAGAACACCTCTGACCACTATTATTGCCGATGGACCGGAAGGTAAACATACAGGGCAGAACGCACCTGACCACTATTATTTGTCGGTGGACCGGTTTGGCCCTGACTCACATGGTGTTCCACTATAAGTGATTAGTATTTTTCCATAACTTTATTCACATACAATACTAGTTTCATTGAGCTTGGAACCCCCACTATTATTGTCGGTGGACCGGAATATATATAAAATCATCATCCAAGGCACAACACTCCTGACCACTATTATAATAGGTGGGATATATAAAGAATCATCATCCAGGGCACAACACCCCTGACCACTATTATAATCGGTGGACCGGGATATATAAAGAATCATCATCCAGGGCACAACGCTCCTGACCACTATTATAACCAGTGGACCGGTACTCAATATCATAATCATTTGGGCCTGGCTCATTAATATTCCACTTTCAATAATAGTATCTTTCCTTTCTTTAATCAGCACATTAATCATATTTATTTGCCTCAGACGGGAGATCAATAACCCGGGACATAAAGGTACACCGGTCGTACCGATGCATATCAGCTACTCAGTACCCTTCAACCACGAATCCAAGGACACAAAGGTACCCTAGTCGTACTGGTGCATAAAGCTACTCAGTACCCTACCGACAAGGACACCTAATCCATAAGTATGCATAGCCCCTAACTAGGTCCGTAGAGCTAGAAAGAGTAAGATATAGGGTCTGGCTGGGGTACAAAGGCACACCAGCAAATACCAGAATAATCGTGGACTAAACCACGTCCTTAGGGTAGTAGCGACCCCTAAGGAGTCACCATTCCCGATCTCGAGGTCTTTCACTTTAAGTAATAGTTTCTTAATTAAAGTGATCACGAAAAGCACAACAATCGGATACTTATTCACTTTCAATCGTTCCGATATCATTAATCATTTCTTATTCAGATGATTATCCAGGATATCACAGAGAAAACCATTAAGGCCATGCTAATTATCAAATACTCTTACTTGGCTAATCAACATTATTTGAATCATATCATAATGTTCCACAATCATAACAATATGTTGGGTACAAATTACTCATTAACCCCTTACTTATATAATTGCTAAGTATTCCTTCCTTACTGGACAATTTACTCCATTACCCTTTAGGTTGTGTAATTACCAAATTACCCTTTGTCCAATTTAGATTACCAAATTATCTCCTACACTTTTTAGATCACCATTCACCCCTCATAATTGCTACACTTATCATATTTCCCATTTGGTTGGTTATATTACCAATCGTCCTTCTCCTTTGTTATAATTACTAAATTGCCCTTGAGTTGGATAAATTACTAAATCACCCTCCTTCCTTATCATGATTACTATTTTACCCCTTTAGTTGGTTAGATAATTATTACTTTACCCTTTAATCGGCTAAATTACCAAATTGTCCCTTTAGTTGGATAAATTACCAAATTGCCCTTCTCCTTTATCATAATTACCATTTTACCCCTCTCAATTATTTTAATTGCCATTTACCCTTTTTAATTATCATAAATCCCAAATTAATTTACCCTTCTTCATAATCATACTTATTAATTTACCCTTCTCCATATTTATAATTATTAATCTACCCTTCTCCATCTTTATAACTACCATAATGCCCTTTTATTAATTAATTTACCAAATTACCCTTCTCTAGTATCATACTTATCCAATTGCCCTTCTACAATCATAATTTAATTACTAAATTATCTTTCGCCGTTATCATAATTACCAAGTTACCCCTTACTCCCAAGTTTACCATAATATCCTTTTATTTAGGAAACTTCCCTTCTACCCCTTACTTTCAATTTACCATAATATCCTTTTATTTATGAACATTACCACCATACCCATTTTACTTATAAATTGCCATGACACCCTTTTTACTTTACAATTTACTATCTTACCCTTTTACATCCAAAATTAGCATCTTTATCTTTCCTTACATAATTACCATTTTGCCCTTCTTTTCCAAAATTACCTTATTACCCCTTTATTCCCAAAATTACCATAATATCCCTTGCTTATAAAATTACCCTTTTCGCCATTTACTTATAAAATTATCATATTACCATTTACTTATGAAATTACTATTTTGCCCCTCTACTTCTAAAAATTACCATAATGCCCCTTTACTTGAAAAATTACCATAATGCCCTCCTTCATCCAAAATTACTATTTTACCCCTACTTCCAAAATTACCATTCTTACCACTTACTTATAAAATTACTATATTGCTCTTTTGCTCCAAAATTACCGCTTTACCATTTTCTCCAAAAATTACCATAATGCCCCTTTACTTATAAAATTATCATTTGGCCATTTAATCATAAAATTACCATATTATTCTTTTATCTCAAAAATTACCATAATACCCTTCTTTCTCACAACTTACAATTTTATCCATTTACTTATAAAATTATCATTCCACCCCTTTCTTTTGAAATTACCAAAATACCCTTTTTTTACAAAATTACCAAAATACCCTTTTGCTTATAAAATTTCCACTCAACCCCTTTATTCACCATTTTTATGGATTTACCAACACTACATAAAATAATGATATTAGTACTTCATTCTTATCATCTAAGTCCGCCAACATGTCATTATTCAACATAATACTCATTAGCAACTACATACATTAGGTCACATACTTCATAAACATAATTACCAAAATACCCTTAGCAATTAACATTATTCATGCATTAGTAACATAATACATCATAAACAAGCATTTAACATTTCCATCCAATTCAACTTCCTTCCTTAATCATCATACCTACACATGGCACAAAGGCTATCATGCTTTTCCCTTTTTCTTTCAATCAATATAAACAACCATTTATATATCATGCTAGGCACACAAAAAATGCATAAAATCATACTAAACCCCTAATGTGCTAGCTAAAATAATCTTACCAGTATTTAAGGGAGGATTAAGGGTTACCTTAATCCCGCAAAATATCAAATATTCCCGATATCCCAGTTAAAGATTTAAGCTTTAATAAGCAACTCAACACCTAAAATAATATCAACCATTATTATGTTAGAAATAAGAATTTAAAAAGGATAAAACTTTATAAAAATTTATTTAATAATAAAACACTTTAATTAATTATTAATAAACCTCAAAAAAATTCCAATTAAAATCCAAAACAAGGGGGAGCTCACGCTGCATGAGCAGTGTGAGTCTCATGCAGAAATGAGAGGCGAAAGGGTTCGAAGGGGGGTGAAAGAAGCAAAATTTGTTATTTTCGGGTTAGGGTGTTTAGGCTAGAAAAGAAGGTGGATGGGGGAGGTTTCAAGGCAAGGGAGTGGTGTAGAAATGAAGAGGGGGTGTAGGTGGAGGCTAAGGGTGGTTTCACAGCGGCATAGGGTGGCGGAGACGGCGGCGGCAAGGCGACGAAGTTGGTTGCCGAGAATGGGTCGAGGTGGAGGGGTTGTGAAGGAAGGAAAAGAAGAGGGAAAAATTGAGGGGTTCAAGGGATGTTTTTGGCTAACTAAGGCATGGCGGTGGTAGAGGGGTTGCAGGGTGTCGAACAGTGGGTTGGGTGGCGGCAGAGGTGGCCGGACGGCGGCGGAAGTGGCGGTTGCAGGTGGCTTGGCGGTAAGGGGAAAAACAGGGGAGAAAAAGGAAGAGGGGGAGAAGGGAGGAAGTGCAGGGCTCGAAGGGCTTGGGGGTCTCGTGGTGGCAGAAGGCGACGTAGGGGTTGGGCTTGGTGGTTCAAGCGGCGGTGGGCGGTGGCGATAAAAAACCGGGGAAGAAATGGAGGGAGAAGGAAGGAGAGAAGAGGGAGCTCGAGGGAAGGAGAATGGCTCGAAAATGAGGGGAATGAAGGGCTGGGGAGATGGAGAAAAAGAAGAGGGAGAAGAGAGGGGCTGGGGCTGGCCGACGAGCGTACGCAGGTGGCAGGTGGTAGTCGGTTGGCAGGGGAAATAGAAGGGGAGAAGAGGGAAAGGAAGAGGGGTATGCGGGCTATGGTACAGAGACGGTTTGGTTCGAATTGGGAAAGAAAATAACGGGGGAGAGAGGAAGAGAGAGGGCAGGGAGGTAGGTGGTGGTCGGTGGCAGTTGCAGGCGGAGGCGTGCTCAACCATGGCAGAAATGGTGGTCGGGCGTGGCAGAAGAGAGAAAAGGGAAGGGGAGGTGTGAGTGGGCGGTCGGACCGACGCAGGAAAGATGGGAGCCACCCGGTCCGGGGGAAAAAAAGAGGGGCGTTTGGGCTAGGGCCTGGGTGTGCCGCACGAGTGAAGCAATGTGGGAAAGAAAAAAAAACGGGCCTTTGGCCCAGGCGTGCATGGAAGGAAGCCAAGCCGGTGCGGGCGGCCCAAGGGAGGGGAAAAAGGGAAAAAAGAGAAGGAAAGGAAAAAAGGGTAAAAAAAGAAATGGAAAAATAGGAAAATTAAATTAAATTAATTTATGAAATCATAAAATGTAATATTCTTGATAAATTATTTAATTTAATAATTTAATTCATTATAATCTAATATATTAGTTTAAAAAGGATAAATTTGGTAAAATATTAGTTTGGAAAATTATATAAATAAAAGCAATATGATAATTAGCAAAATATTTATTTTTAATTTATTAAATACTATTATCCAAATTTACATACTCTAAAATCCATAAAATAATTAAAATAAATAATTTTAAAAGCTAATTTTATTTCAAATAAGAGTTATTTATTAAAATATAGGTTTTCGAACTTTTTGGGGGATTATAGGGAGAGTTGTGGAGAGATTGGAGACTTGGGATGAAAAATATTACGTAGGTTGGTGCAAGAGTGTATAAGGAATCCGATTAAGGTTTTTGGGAGAAAGTGGAAATTTGGGAAGTACAAAAGTAAGAATGATTAAGGAAGGGTGGAGTATGGATTAAGAGTGAGATTTCATTTATATAAAAGGTGAGTATGGGTTTCCATGTGGAAGAAGGGGATGAAAAGAGAGAGGTTACTTGTGGGAGAATAAAGGTACTAAGGTTGAGGTGATCAACTAGGGTTTTCATGGTTATGTGCTGAATCGAAAGGTAAAGTGATATGTTTTAGGAGATGATCTAATTGAGGTAAGATGTGAGGCGTTAAATGAGGTAAAGGTAGCGTAAGTGGGAGAAGGTTGGGCCACATCGGCCCAATTAGGGTTTTCAAGGGAAAACTCTAGGAGTTGATGTCATGAGTGTAGGGCCTAACCCACACCTGTAGGGGTTAACTCTTTCATCTAAAGGTGAGTGTAAAGGGAATGGATGTCGGGGTGTGATAAGGGGCGCAAGAGTCTCAAGATATGGGACGGGCCCCCTTGGGGAGGATAGACGTAGAAGGTAGTTGATATGCATGTCAAGGGTGGAAAGCTCCGTCTAATAAGACATGAATAAGATATTAATTACTTAAAGAGTAATATTGTTGAGTCGGGCCCAGACCGATCCACCGGCATAATAGTGGCCAGGTGTCGGGGTGCCCTGGAGACCGATCCACCGGCATATAATAGTGGTTAGGTGTGTTCTGCCCTATACGTGACCGATCCACCGGCTATAATAGTGGGGGATCCCGAGCACAACAAACCAAACAGTATGTTGTAATTAAATCATCGGAAAGATACTATATACTTACAGTGGAACACCATGAGAGTTGGGGCCAGACCGATCCACCGGCATAATAGTGGCCAGGAGCGTTGTGCCCTGGAGACCGATCCACCGGCATATAATAGTGGTTAGGTGCGTTCTGCCCTATAAGTGACCGATCCACCGTCTATAATAGTGGGGTTCCCGCACTCTCATGGATTCATAACGATTATGATGTGAATCGACTATAATTATCAGAGTTATGAAAAGAAGAAGTTGGATTGGACCATAACCGACCTACATCATCCATAATATTACATGTTGCTTATGTGATTGTGATGTGTGTGTTATGTTGTACGATGGTATGCTTGGCCTTAGTGCACCTGCGCCCTTACTCAGTATTGGACCCGTACTGATACTACCTTGATTGAATGGGTCCTGTGATGATCCGCCGACGGTGGGGAGCAAACTTCCTGTGCAGGTTTATGATCGGGTACTATCTTAGGGTGGAAGGCTTGACTTGAGTGAGTAGGCGATCCGAATATTGATCCTTTTGGGATTTGTTTTTTTGGCTATATTTTGTATTACGTTTCCCGTTTAAAAGAACAAAAATGTATTATGGAGATGTAATCCTAAATCGTATTCTAACTTCTGTTTGACTTATATCTTATTAATGATTATGCTAAATGTCGTATTGCGTTTTATGATACTTCATACTTAATGATGATCGGATTTAGCCTTAGCACTTAGTACTGGAACGGTAGGAGTGAACCGGTCCGGTACTAAGTGTGGCGGTAACGCCCCCGAGTTTACAGTTTTATCTTTCGCTTCCGCTAAACCTTTTGATTTAAACGAAATTTTTCAGTAGTAAATTTGGGGATGTTACATGAAAAGTTTTGAATATTGCTTGTGCATGTGGTAGCTCAAATTGATTTTAATATCAACTACTTCGGTATTTCCCAATTCATAAAGTTTGATCCTTTAAGACACTGATCTTTTGGACCCAATGGGTAATTTGAGGAATAACTACCAGCTAATGCAACTGCTCAACCACTTAGGCTAGCTCAATTCTTCCTATAAATTATTTCTATCCTTCATACAACCTCAATTTCATCGATGATCCTTGAAGGTAGGGATCTTTTTCAGCTGGGAGAATTGTTTGGTTGGTTTTAGAACTTCACTCTTAATCTTGTATTGATTATATATAGATCATTTTCCAACATTAGTAAAAGATAGATGATCATTTTGTTAATACAAGTTATCCTAATATCCCTTGCCTATTATTTCCTCCTCGCCTTCTCCTTCTCCTTCCTCTTCTCATTCCCCTTTATCCTTTCTCCTCTCTTATGTTTCTTCTTATTTCCCTTTTTATTTTCTAACCACCATTGATATCCTGCTAGTGCACTGCACTATAACCATTCTGAATTCTAGTGTTTTGGAAAAAAAAATATATTTATAATACTATTACCAATTTTATTATATAAAATATGATTAATTTCAAATTAACTATTTGTAGTTGTCTATGTTTTCTTTCTTTAGTCATATTGCGACAAATAATTTTCGAAAAGCTTAATGAATTTAAGTGCAAAACTTGATTAAGTTGCTTGTGTATGGATAATCTAATTTGTTAAATCTTTAACGTCTCAACTTAGAGCTTTTAATTGCAATGGGGTTGTCTTTGGAAGTCTTACTAGTGCTTTGACTATCTATTATTATCTACATCCTCTACTTCATTCTATTGAAGTAGTTATTTAGGTAGATTAGATTATTCTATTTGTAAATAATGGTATAATAATAGCTAAGTAAATATGATAATTCCAAATATACCATATTATCTTAAATTGATACATGTTGTGCACCTTCTGCAGTTTCACCTAGGTATGCCAACTTAGTTACTAAAGATCAGGCATGTTATCTTATGTGCACGGATGTTTTTAATGTTATCATCCCTTGAATTCAATTTTTCAAATCTAGGTATTCCTGTATATTGTATCTTGATATTAAGATAGCTTAGAGTAACTTCTAGTGGTTGCAAAGTGGTACCTTCGAGGTTCATTGGCACACCACCTTAATTTGAAAGAGCTAGCTCAAGTGTTCTTTTGTAGGTGCTTTTTTTCTTTCAATTAAATGGACAATGATCTTATTGTTTATTAATTTGAAAAACCTCGATGTTGTTATCTATGACATAGTGACCCGTGAGATAGTGGAAGAGAGGATGAAGAACACATCTTTGACCAAAAGGGTATTAGATGTTTTATGCATATTTGAATGACATGCATGTTTGTTGATAACTATGGTATTTGAGTTCGTAAATACTTTATGTGACTATGTGATGCATAATTTACTATACAAATGGGTCAAGATAAGGAGTTGGTGGTGGTTAAGGGTCGATTACACCAGATGTAAAAGAGAAAGTGAGGAAGGGAAGATAGGAAATTAATCTTCAAAGACTCTTGAAGATCAAATAATTAAAAAGATCACTTTAGTCCATAGCAGCTAGAGATAAAGTTTGGGAGATTTGATCTCACAACACAACAAGACCCTTCACTCAAGTATTGTGGTGTGAGTGTGTGTGTCGATAACATTATATAGCTAAGATAATATGCCTTGGCATTTCACTTAGCACTGCACTTATTGGGAGCATATGGGTTCTCAAAATATAAATTTAACACCTTACAAAGTGGTTTACTTAGTTCCTAACCAACTAGTTATCTAATAGAACTACTAACATAGCTGGAAAGTAACTATAATACAATCAACTATTAGGAAATTTGGGGGGATTTGACAGATTTTACAAGGCCTAGATGGTCTTCCTAATGCCTTAAGATTAGGTTGGGAGTCTTACAAGTTAAGTGGTTGCTTAAATTACAATTATGGAAAGACACGATCCCTATTTGTGCTAAGCTAAATATGGTAAATTTTGTTGATAAATCATGCTAATAGACACAGGTGATTGATGGCTTGCTTAAGCTTTAAATTAAGCTCAGTTTAAGTCTTGAAATTTTCCATTTAGCATCCCCAAGTCTACTATCAATGGTTGATTCCCAACGCTATTGATTTTTGCAAAAAATTGACGAAAAATTGTGTTGATTTGGTGTGTCTTGTACAGTTTGCATAGGTGATGGAGATGTGTGTATCGATGGTTGTAGGAGCCATGTTGGAGCCTACCTAGGCATTGAAAATGGTGGCTTGCATGGCTAAGTAAGTTAACTCACTAAATTTATCCAAGTTAAGAGAATCTTGAGTTATCCTAACTTGAGAAAATTAATAAATTGATGGGTATGGAGATTAGTGGATACCCCCACATCACCATGGGAGACGATTGTTCATTAACGACACAATCATTCTACTATCTAGTTGAAGAATTGAAGGCTCATTCTTAAAGTATGACATCTCTTCCTTCTCTTTTTCCCTGTTATGTTAGATAAATTTTTAGTTTTATTTTTTTCATTATGGAGTGTTGGTTGCTCTCTTTATGTAAATCGTAGATGTGTTAATACACATGGGTTTCCATCCAAAAAAATTCAATTAGTGTATACATGATATCATTATTATAAATTTGTTGGTAATAGCTAAACAATCTCTTTGGTTTTTGTATTAGTTAGTAGGTTTGGGTTGCCCTTTCCTTTCCATTACTTGATTATTAGGTTGTGAAATTCCCACATTCCCTTTTACTAGTTATCAAATAATCCCACATTTATAATTTTTCTACCAGATATTCAATCATCTAGAAATTTTATTACAAGTGAACATAGAGGGAAAACTTAGTGAATGGAACAAACTAAGAAAGTGTGGAAGAATAATAATAGGGTAATGTAGAGGAAGGTAGTGGAGGTACATAAGCCATGGCATTGGATTAAAATCTTATGCATATAGTTTCTATTTGGCATGGAGATATTAATTGTAATATTTGATTTTTTTTTTCAAAACCAGCAAATATTATGTTAAATGTTAATGGCAATAATTATATATCAGCCAAGGCTTAATGTAGTGCCACTAGCTTTTACCTATGAATTTTGTTTCGTAGGAGTGTAAACACAAAAGTAGCGGGTGTTACCACCTCACTTAACATAAGCCTGGTCTCTGTAACTTCTTTTTATGTCAAGTGTTAAGGCTAAAACATGTTAGATCAAAAATAAAAGTAACATAAATAAAAGACAATAATACATAAATTTTTTTATAGATAATACAACCTCTGTACAAAAGATAATCAAAATACATCTCGAGACACAAGAATCCAAAAGGAAAACCTATACAACAAAAGAATGCATTTGATGATGCGACATTGGTTTACACTAACTCTTAGACCTAAAAGCCTAATCCTCAAAAGGAATTTCTTCCCAAGGATCCTCACCACTCTTTTAAGCTTCGTGTCATTCCATAACCTACACATAATTATCTACAAATGCAATATTAATTCTACTTTCTTGTACCGAGTAAACTACACCATCTCTAAAGAGGTAACATGCTCGCATTATACATAGAAATAATAGCAGGAAATGTGCTTATATTATAAACACATGCGATCATAATAATAAAGGATAATCATGCTTAAATATATTCTATATAAAAACAATAATGAACTAAAATCCTAGAAAAGCTAACAATAACACGGATTCCAAACACAACTGAACAAATACTAAGGTAAAACCACAATCCATTTATTAAGGATAGTTATTTAGCAATCCATCAAAACCAATTCCATTTCATCCATTTAATCATTAAGAGGAATACAATCCCATAATTCAAGCAGTGATTGCTATGGATAATAACAAACCAACAAATCAAACCATTATCTTCTTGCCATCACATCAAAGAGGTAACACAACATCAAGTTGTTTATAACTAACCACTAGCTTCTTGATAGCATATCATATAAGTCACACAATCTAAGTCATGTATACACAACCTCAACATGCATACTCCTTATAGGGTTTATGACTCCCCATGAGAAGAAATGATTCATTTGATCTGAAGGTTCAACCATACACTCAGTGGCTTACCGAGGCACGAATCCCTTTCTAATTCTCAAGTATTTTACTTTAAGTGATAAATATTTTATTCAAGCCAAGATTATTATTCCATGATGGTCTATCACAACTATCTAATCAACCAATGCCCCCAGTGATCACCACAACTAATACCATTATAGCTTAGGGCTTAAGTGTCACACCATAATCCAAACAACTAATTTAACTCAATCCGATTCAATCATTTTTATTCAATTATTCCAATTTATTTCAAAATCCCACCCTAAGGTTAAATACCATGGTGAAAGTCAAATTCAACTATATGGTCAAATAAAAGCTAGCCTATTCCAATTATTCACACTAGGCATATTTCAGTTACAAATGAACAAAATTCCCTCTAAAACCCTAGTTACCATATCTAACCTGTTTTACCACCAACTTTTATTATATTCAACGTTTCTCTTAGAAATGATAAAAGTACGAATAGAATACAACTCTTTAGCAAGAGCAGTAATCTTAACACATGGCAAAAGATGATATTACCCGTAGGCATGAATATAACATATTAAGTATAAAAAAATTAAACATGCATTTCTAACATATCATGATTTCATGTAAATCATTCATAACAAATTTAGGAAATAAATTGGAATTCAAGGTAGCAATTAATCATGTCACATGCAAAAAAGGACATTCTTACACCTATATCATGTTAATAAATATTAAATTAAAACTAAACCTAATCATGTTCAACTATCATAATGCTATCAAGTTTAACTACATCATGTAAGGAATGTAATGGGATCCTTTTCATATCACAATAAATCATTTGGGAAAGGTAAAAGCCCTAATCAAACCCTATCCCTAATCATGCGTTTTAATCAAGCAACATTCTACATATTATCACATGCTTAGGATCACATACTTTTAAATACAATAGAAGCATATATGAAAATTAACTACCAACATTGCTAGCATAGAATATTATATAAGTCACAAGCTACGCATAAAAATATAATATCTTATACATCCATTTTCTCATAAAAATCACAAAGCTTGCATTAGATATAACCTAACATATCACCCAAATCTAAATAAATCATATCATGCACACAACCAGATTTCTACCATCTACACACTAGTTAGATTTACCATAAATCCAAAGATGCACAAAAAGGAAAATGATTCCTTTCCCTAAGGCCACCTCAAGGATCACCAAGTAAACAACACCCAACAACATATATTATAACCTAGTGTCAATAATAATAATAACTAACATAAATCAAACTAGAAAGGAACAAGAAAGAACCGAAGCAAAGGAAAACTATGCGAGGTTGTAATGCTCAAGGGGGAAATTGACTCACACTGACAAGGCCTTGTAACTAAGTTCTTCATGTACAATGGGAGGTTACAACATGAAAAACAACTCACACAAAGAAGGCTTCACTCCGTTAACTGTTCACGAAAAGGAGCCTTAGCTCTGTTGGGATCTCACATTACTAATGGAGGAGTAACGTTGGGAGCTAACATAGCTATAGTAGCTCGAATGTGACTCTTGCACATAGGTGAGGGAATCAACATTAATGGCTCACGTAGTAGGAGGGGGAGGAATGCGACTAGTTCACGTAGAAGAGGCTTCACAATGCGAGATTGCAAGGTTTAACACATTTATGCTACAAAGACAAACATAAAACTAAGAGGGGACATAGGAGAAAGCTGTGAATGAAAGTGTTTCAAGGTAAGGAAAAGCTCAGTTGGGTTGGAACAAAGAAAGAAAAATGGGAGAAGAAAGGAGAGTTATAAGCAGTCAGTTGCGTGCAAGAGGGAGAGCGTGAGGGGTTAGCGAAGAACAACATGTCTGCATGATAGAAGGTATGATAGGGGATATGGGGCTGGTGTGAAAACAAAGAGGGTACGGGGTATAGTATATCAAATACAAAAGGATTAGAGTGCAAGGTTCGACTTGGTTAGAAAAGGTTAGGCTTAGTATTACTCAAATCAAAATAGAGAAACACAACAAGGGCAGAGGGGAGTATTATGATTAAGTAAAGGTTAGGGTCCAAAACTAAGGTTAAGAGACTAAACATCAAATAATTCTACCAAATTTTAATCTAATTAAATTATAATTTATTTCTCCATATTAATATACATGATAATGCATTCAACATGAAATACCCTACAATACTTTTTATAAATACATACACATAAAAGATCAAGGATTTAGGGTTTAAGTTATGGTTAATTAAGAATGAGGTATTACACTTAAAATCTGCACAAAATTAAATTTTTGTATCCTTACCAAAAAAATTCGTCGATTTTTAAGCACATAAAAAATCTACCTCCGATACAACTAAAAAAAATACCTATAAATAAAGAATGACACAAGGTTAGAACTAAGGACAAATAGAAAATTTAAATCTAAGGCAAAAGAGGGTGCAAATGGAGAAAAACTTAAACAAGATGAAGAGCTAGAGTTGTGCAGAAGTGAGACACTATTTAGTGGTGTAAAGGAGGTGATACCTGATTAGGTTACTGGGTGGAGGGTGGAAAAGAGCACGGTGGTGCATGGGAGGTACACGACTTGTGTAAGGAGGGTGGTGCATAGGGTGTGGTAAAGAGAAGACACGAATGTGCTAAGGAGAATGTCAAAGAGTAGGCATGTTTGTGTGTTGGGGTGTACACGGGTCATGTGGATAGGAGCATACATGGGCTTTGTGAGGGAGCATATATGTACGATTGTGCAAAAGAGGGCACAATTGTGCTGAAGAGGTGTGCGGGCCATGCAAGGGATGAAGTAATGAGTATAGCTTTTAGAAAAGGGAAAAAAAGGATGGTTGGTGGTGATGGGTGGGTGACGACGAATAGGATTGATGGGGAGGTGGTGTTCATTAGTTACTGGAAAGAATGAGGGTGTACTGTGGGTAGTGGTGGTAAGAGGTGCTAGTGATGGGCTATAATGCCAAATAAAATAGGGAAGATGGAGAGGAGAAGAAGGAGAATGAAGAAGGTGGTATGGGTGGCTGGGATTTTCAGCGACAATTGAAGGGACGGAGAAGAGAAGAGAATAATGTATCATATATATATATAGGAATGGGGTGATGTGGGTAGATAACGGGATAAAGTATATAGTGGTTTCTATCCTTGATAAAAACCTGGGGACACTATAGTGTAGGTTAGTGTTGGGAGTTGGCAGAGGTACAATGGTGGTAGTAGATGGAAAGGGAAGGGGAAAAAATGGAAAAGGGAGGGCATACGAGAGAGGTGATGCATGGTTAGAAGAGAAAATATGCAGGCTTGCCGGAGCGAAGAGGAAGAAAAGGGGAAAGAAAAGAGAAAAAGAAGAAAGAAAAGGAAAAGGGAATAAATTATTTTGTGTTATGATTAAAATTATGTTTAAATTTTAGATAAGGAAATTAGGGAAAAATTAATTTATCAAACATCTAGAGCTAGGGTTATGTCAATATATTATTTAATCAAAATTAAAATTAGATAAATCTGGGGGTATTTACATGCAACATGTAAATGCACCTTACAGTAGATATATTGTACATTTAATATATCTGTGTTTTACTTCTAGTAATATGTGAGGTACATTATACGTGTGTTGTTAATAAAGATACCATTTGAGTAATTTACTACATAATATGAATATGATATGACATAATAATACATAAAGTAATAACTTGAAAATATGTTTGTTTGACATTTGTTATTTGTGTCTGAAGTAATAATAGTGTTTGGTAACTTATTTGAAATAAAATTCACTATATAACTATGAGTTTAGGCAAAATATACAATATAACCATAATTTTTCATAAACACACTATATAATCCTGAGATTTGGTAGTTAAACACCATATGACCATTAGTTTTGATAATTACATACTAGATAACCTTATGTATACTTTAGAAACTAGCGCCATATAACCCTAAGTATTTAGACTAGTAGTTCATCTAGCGTAAAAGTGTAAACTCAAGGTTATATTCTATATTAGATCTAAACTCAATGTTGTATTGCGTGTTTTTGAAAAAGGCAGAGTTATAGTGTATATTTTGCCTAACTTCAAGGTTATATATATAGTAGATGTTGACATACTTATAAATTTGTCTAATTTTATATTGAGTAGATCTACACATCTATCTTTTGAACTTAAGACTTTTTTTCTACAAAAAGTGATATGAATGTTGAATATGTTATATCTGTTGTCCCTCCTACTATCATACTTGATATGGTTTCCATTATACATGCCAATTTCCAAGGAATATTATTGTATTGCACCTATAATTAGACATATTATTAATCTATATCTATTTCTAAAAATAGTACATTTCCTACTAAAATTACGCTAGCTAATTTCCTTGCAACCATTGGTAAATATAATATTATAGTTGTAAGTCATGTTTACTCTCATTTTATTGACACTGAAATTTTTGGTACCCTTAAAAAAATAAAGATAGATCACTCTCTATACTCTATGTTTACGTGCTTTTATATTTTTAATTTTTACATGGGTTCCAATGCATCAGAAGTCACAGATTTGTCACTTCTTTATTATTATTATTATTATTATTATTATTATTATTATTATTATTATTATTATTATTATTATTATTATTATTTGTATCCTTGGTACATTATGAGTTGATATTGTTCTTTGAAATGCTAAAATTGGTTCAGAAAATTTTCATCACAAATTAACAAAAGAAAATGTGAAGAGGGGTAATGGGGGGGGTGCAATCCTAACATAAATTGAATACTTTATCAATAAATACTACCCAATCAAGCACCATAAGAATTAGTAAACTGAATTAGCAACATTAACATCAATATAGGACACAAATGGAGCAAAGATCGAGGAATCAAGAGTAATGGAAGGAATAATTGTGGTAAGAATCAAGCAATAACATGATATGAACTTGGTTGTTGCCTTACTGGTGTGAATTAGCAAGAAAAGGGAAGGAGATGTTAACTAACACTAATAGTAAATGATAGAGGGCAATGGTTCTCCTTTATTATTTTAGTCAGTATAGAGTTACTTAGGCTTGGAGTAAGGTTAGTTAGATGGGCTTAGTGTAAACTCAGGGACAATGTAAGTATATTTGACTTTTAATTAGCTATCTTACTTTACTTTAATACATATAACCTTCTAAATATATTATATTATTTTATTTTAATAATTATTAATGCAAATAAATAACAAATTAATTTTTATATCAGTTCGTATTTTTATTTTTTTTTTTATCAATTTTTGGCATCTTGTTTCCTAAATTTTAGAGAAATATCATTTTCTTATTTTCGTATGTCTTTGTTTCGACATCCCCGTCCCTATACAACACAAGACTATACTACCATGTTAGTTCATTTTATGTTATGTCATATGTTGATGTTCATATTGTTTTACCCTTCCATCTCATGTATTAGCCTATTGGGCCATGTTGAGCATTCTTAGTGTAGCCCATCATAAATTGACATGCATTTGTATTAGTTGGGTTTAATATCTTATAACTTAATAACTATGGCTTCATTGAGTTATACCTATTTTGTATGCTTACTTATTAGATAACATCTAGGCCCATTAGCTCCAAATTTTGTTATGTTTTAGCTGCCATAAGATAATAATTGATTATTTAGAGATACTTAAAATAATTACTTATTTTAATAACTTTTTAGACCGAAAGTATCGTAAAATAAATAATTATCATGGATAACTATTTTTAATAAGAAGCTCCATTCATTTCTAAAAGAAATATTTTTAGCTCAAATTTTTTATTTTAAAATGAAAGTTGTTTTACAAAAGTGAATACTTACTTTTCATTTTTATTCCTATTTTTTATTTTTTTTTCTTCTATGTATTAATTGTCATATTATTTTCCAACAAATGATATAATTGTCTTATTAAAGATATATTTATTGCCTCATAAAATATTATATACATTGCTAAAAAAACTTTTATAGAAATGAAGGGAATCTCCTAAAATAATATATATGGCATGAACCTCTTCCTCTCTTTCACTTACCTCTCCATCCCTCTCTCACCTAATCTCTTTCTCATACCCTCCTCCTCATTACTAGTCCACATTTAACCCATGTATTCTAAGCTTTCTTCTCATCGCTTGAATTTTTTTGATTAGAATCCGTTAGGTTAGGTTTTGTCAATAATGTTGCAAGACTCATTAATTTCTCTTTTTCATACCCACTCAATTCATATATATGATAGTAACTTGGCTAGTGAATAAAATGATGGTTGCGGAAATTAAAATCGCACTTGAAAGTTTGACTTCCTTTGATTTTATGCTTTATATATATTTAGAGTACATTATATGGCTATTTTTTTAAGGTTATTATTTTATCATCCTATAATATACGACATTTTTTATTTTAGATACCTTTTTTCAAAAAATCAGTCATATATAATTAGATTAAAAAAATGAAAAAAATAATCATGCATCATTAAGTCATTTCAATTACTCCTTAATTAAATATCTAGTTGGCCCAAAAAACATCTTGTCCCTCATTAACTATTCTCTTATAAGATTCTTTATGTATCTTTTATGCCTATTATGCACACACATTACCTTTTTTTTTTCGGCTATAAAAGTTTGGCTTTGCTAGAGTCCTTAAGGCTATTGATAAATATTTAATTTTATTCTCAAAATAATATTAAGTTAGAAATGCATGCTTAATTTGTATTTTTTATTTACTAACCATAGCCTTCGGGGCTATTATTAGCATTTTTCATAAATCTTAGCAAGGAGAATCCATTTTAATTTATTGTACACATATTAAAATACAATACTCCGTCCCGTACACGATATAAGACATATTAAGTTTTAAAATTTGTCTCATAATATACGTCATTTAAAAAAATAATAAAGAATTAAATGCTCCCCCCGATTCTAAAAAAATGTTATTATATTTTTAATTAAATAAATAAAGATAAGGGTATGTATAGAAAATTAAATACTAACATTTTATCTCAAATTTAATATCTTTTAATATGCATGTAAATATCTAATATGCCTTATATTATAAAATAGAGGGAATAATTTCATCTAATTGATAAACTATACCATACAATCAATAATATCTTGTAAAATACACTCGGGTGACTCATATATACAATGTGGCAACATAACTAAGGAAATAAAAGTGGTCTCATGTCTCAATGGTTAAAGCATGAATCTACTATATTAAAGACCATGATTTTAAATATCATTGGATACATTGCCTATTTTTAAGTTTCCACATATTTATTTAGATGCATCTTGCATGTCACAACAATTAATGCATCTAATTTGATAGATCATGTTCCCTCCATCCAAAATAATGGGGTAGAAAATATTCTAGAATCTACGAGATATTCCTAATCAAAGTTGGTCATGGTGCAATTGCTTATGGTGGCTTCTTATATAACTTATGATTCTAGGCTAGGTGCATCTTAGGATATATTTGGTAAATTAATATTTAAATTTAATTTGATATGAAGTTGTGTATATTGATATTTTTTGGATATATACTTTGATATTTGTTTATTTATTTGAAATTATATTATAGCACTTTATAATAAAAATTTAAAGTAATTTAAAAAATTATAAAAATAATCTATCACATCATTTGAGATCAATAACTAAATTGGAATGCCAACCACATCCTCAACATTCTGTTTCTATTCGTATCACAAACTCCCTTCGCTCCTATAGATTTAATCTTATTGTTTATTGATACATTAATAATCACACACACACACACACCCATAGTTTTATATTTTGATTGTTTAGAACTTACGATTATATGCTATTGCTTATGTTACTTGTGTTTATCATGTTTATTTTATTACCAACTACTACTACTACTACTACTACTACTACTATTATTATTATTATTATTATTATTATTATTATTATTATTATTATTATTATTTATTTTTTAACTTATTTGTGTTACTTATCAAGAACACCACTATAATTATTATTGTTGTAGTCTGTGTGTATACTAAATTCCTACTATATTACATACTTTATTCAACATAAATTCGTATGTCTTTAGAGTTTAGACACATGCCATCACTATTGGAATAAATATTGTTGTACACATGAATCTAATTCCCTGCTAATGATGTGATTGTTAATACTGTACCCAATTCTAAATAAGTACTCCATCTATTTTTTAATAATATATATTATTTATTTATTCATAATACGAGCTATCTTTTGAATTTCAGTAAAATTATAATGCATTTTTTTAGTTTAGCCCTCCCACTTTATTCATGTATCTCATAATTAAATAATTGTTTAAGGTTCCACATAAACATTTTAATCAATTTTTATATCATCTATTCTAACTTTCTAAGCTTTAATACATTTAATCAATGTGCTAAAAATTATAGACTATCTATTGTAATATTATAGACTTTTATACATTTATTAAGAAGTAAATAAATTCTTAAATATGTTTTTATTAAATGTACCTCATCAATTAAAAATGATACATTTATGCAGTGTTTGGATTGGGGTGAATGGAGGTTAATGGAGGTGAATCAATTGATTCACCCCATTTGGGTATCTGGTTAATAATTTTACCTAGGTGAATTGAGGTTAAAGTTTTACCTCAATTCACCTCGATTAACCTTGTTTTTATTAAACTCCGATTTCGGGGGTAACTGAGGTGAAGGTGAAAGAATAAGTAAATTTTTGACTTAATAGGACCAAAATATCCCTCAATAGGACTTATTTGTTTAATACAAGGATATAAATATCATTTATTTTATTTTTTTAATCTCTATTTACCTTAATTTAAATGGAATTTTTAAAACATTCACCTAAGTTAGGTTAATATCATCCAAACAGCATTTTAAAACATTCATCCCGATTCACCTCCGTTCCCTTCATCTAGGTTAATTTTTAATATTTACCCTCACCTCGATTCAACTCAATTTAAACGGAGTCTTAATGAGAAATGATTACCTAGGTAGAATGGTTTAATTTTTACATTAAAAATCTAAAATGATAATTATTTTAAAATATATCATGAATAAGAGATGATAAAATCTTGTCAGGGATGAGACAATATTGATGAAAAAAGCTTATTTCGAAATATGTGCACATGAAAATGAACCAACACTTGGATACCACGCCGCAAATGTATAATTTTAGAAGTGAGTATACGCAATTATTGAGAGTTTGGACTTTTTTTTTGCTTTATTTTTATGTCAGATAGTAGATAAGTTTATATAATATATATATATACTTCAATATTTGATTTATTTATTTGAAGTTATTGTCTAGTTAACTGTAATTAAAAGTTGTGACATTTTTTATATTTATTAAAAAAAGAATCATACGCCACGTCGTCTAAAATTAATAATTAAGATGAGTAGATAAAACAAAAAGCACAATTTACGTACACCTTGCAAAAAGAGACGGTTTTGAGAAGTACCGAATGAGAACTCAAGAACGTGTTATTATTATTATTTGTTCACCCAATATACAACATACACGTACTCTAAGCCTAAGATGACATTTTTTGTAGCTTCTGCATTACGATCTTATTATTCAATTTCGCATGCCTTCATAGATCATCAATGGTATCCTAATCATAATAACCTTGTTGATATTTAAACTTTTTCTTTTTTTTATATGTGACCCAATTTTTTGTTAAAAAAAATCTAAAAGTTTAAATTAAAATTTACAGTAACGTAATTTCAAGCAAAAGGAAAAGGGCATAAGATAACATAGTTTTTAAATATTTATTGTTATTTTTATCATTAGGTTACCGTATTTATTTTCCATAATACGGAGCCAATTTATGACGCGAACATGGGAACGAAATCTGAACATGAGCCAATTTAATTAATTTATCTTAAATCAATCAATAAATAATCATGTTCTTCAATTAAAGTGGCTGATCTTGGGAAAGGATTAAATTAAAGTTATCAAGAGGTGATAGACATTCCGAATCTTACGGTATACTACTACTAAAAATTTGAGCCCAGAAACCATGCCGACGTGGCAATATCCCATTAGCTGAGAGCTCTATACCCCACGCTCTCCACGGAGTCGGCAGTAGTATGAGATCACACCTCTCAGGTCTCACTAATCACTCCGTCCTATGCTACTGCTGCTTCTAGCTCTACTCCACTGACTGTCCAGTCGTCTTCATGCCCTCCTTCCTCCTACGACTATGACGAGTCCTTTTCGGTCTGAAAAAATACCCTCTTTTCCCACTCTCTTTTGACCTCTACTGCCTGTCTCCTCCCCTCAGAATTTGAAACTTTGAATTCTCCTTTCTTTTTCGCTTTTCCTTCACCTCTTTTAGTATTTCGTTCTAATTAATTTGCCGCCCCCTCCCTCTCTCTGCCGCCTACAATACTCTATTATTTCTTCCGGAGCAGAAGAACCTGCGGAGATCTGTTAACTAACTTCCTTGTCGGCCGCAATGCTCAATTTTCCGGTACAGTATCGAGTTCTCATATAATTTAGGCGAGTAGAACTTAGGTTTTCTGAGTGTGAAGTGTCGGTTGGAATGCGGGTTCAGTATAGCTTCAACAATGCTCGTTTTGGTACTTTATCTTAAGATGCGTTATTCTATGTTTTAGTTTAGGATGAGTTGGTGTTGATCTTTCAGCTGTGTTGTAGTGGCGTACTGGAAACCGATATCCCTAGTGCTTTCGGCTCCGTTATTACTTCTTCTGTTGCGAGTTTGCTCGGAAAATGAAAAATGCTGGTTGAATATTACGATCGCAGTATCATGTACTAGTCTGAAATTGATAGTGCTAGTTTAGATGCTGCATCTTGACGTAACGCTTGCTTTATTATTTTGGAGAGTGGAGTTATTATCATGTCAGTTTTCGGATTCTTGCTATTTCTTTTCGTTGAAGAGTAGTTGTTGTGGACTAAGCTAATTGGAATGGATCTATAGTTGGATTTCTCTGGTTCTATTTTTCAGTTCTTTTTTGTCGTTTGTCTTCCATGTTCGGTGAATGGTGATTATCTACGTGGAGTAGTTCGTGGGTATTTCTTTCTTCGTCTTTTAGGTCGTTGTCCTTATATTTTTCTTATTTGAATAATGTTTCTGTCTTTCTTTATCTTCTTCAGGGTTAGACGAAGAATTAGGGACGCCCATATACTAATTTTTGCTTGGGAGCTGAAATGGAGCAGTATGAAGTATTGGAGCAGATTGGAAAAGGTGCATTTGGTTCGGCTCTCCTTGTTAGGCATAGAGTCGAGAAGAAGAGGTCAGTGAGAAGATTTTAAGCCGGTGCAATTATTGCTCTATTTCTTTGAAGTAATTTTAATTACGAATTGTAGGTTCTCAAGCTTTAATCTGTTTGTTCCAATTATATAGTGTTACTTTATATGTTTGTTACTATATCCTTTTGCAGGTATGTATTGAAAAAGATCCGCCTGGCTCGCCAGACCGACAGGACAAGGAGATCTGCCCATCTGGAGGTGAGGCTTCGCACTGGAAATCGCTTAATTCATTGGAATGATATAACCAATTCCCCCTCCCCCTGCCCCGCGGAAATGAACATTTTTTGGTTAGATGTTTGCTGTAGCTTCTATGCTATATATACATGTCTGCAAAGTCTTCATTTTTGCGACATATTGATTGAATAGTAAATGCTTTTTCCAGATGGAGCTAATTTCTAAGTTCAGAAATCCTTTCATTGTGGAGTACAAAGATTCTTGGGTGGAAAGGGTAAGTATTTATTTAGTTTGGGAATTATTTACAAATTTATTGTTCTATTCATGTAAGTTATGCATCGTCTGTGGCGTGTTTGTGAATTGCCTGAGAAGTATCGTGCTTTTACTGCCTAGTTCCGTGATTGAAATTCTCTATGATATCTTACAGGGTTGCTATGTTTGCATCGTCCTTGGATATTGTGAAGGTGGTGACATGTAGGTGTTTGCTACTTTCTCTTGTCTTTCAAACTTTGGAAAGCTTACATGGACATGGATGTGCTCATCAGTGTTTCCAAATAATCTTTTGGTCACTTTTATGCTTTGTTCGTAGGGCTGAAGCTATTAAAAAGGCCAACTGTATTCACTTTCCTGAAGAGGTTGATATTGGCTTCACCTACACAAAATCTTATTTTTATCATACTCTGGATCCCTGTATTCCTTTACTGGTCATTAGTTTGATTCTCATGCGGAAGTTCATTCCTATTAACAGAAACTTTGTAAATGGATCGTACAACTTCTGATGGCACTTGATTATTTGCACACAAACCACATTCTTCATCGTGATGTCAAGGTTAGTCAAAATTGATTGAGGTGTTGTAGAATCTAGAACTTGTGATGTTGGTTATTTTTTAATTTTAATTTTATTTTTCCGTTCTGTTATAGTATGATTATCTGATGCTGAGTTTATTTTTATAACTGCATCAGTGTTCGAATATATTTTTGACAAGAGAGCAAGACATACGCCTGGGTATGTAACCTCTACTTTGTCTTTGGAAATGGTTATCTAGCATTTTATGGATACTTTATGTATATGTATACCTAACTTGATCTGGTGTGGGTGCAGGGGACTTTGGTCTTGCCAAACTCTTAACTTCAGACGATCTTGCTTCCTCAGTGAGTACTAGCATGGTTAAAAGTGATTTAAGTTCTGGAGGATTCCCTTCTGCAGCAACTTGATGCCCTCTTCCATGTCAAAATGCAGGTGGTTGGAACACCTAGTTATATGTGTCCTGAGCTCCTCGCTGATATACCATATGGATCAAAATCAGATATATGGTCTTTAGGTGAGTGTTATGTCAATGCCTTTGTATAAATTTTCTAAATCAAATTGGTTTCCCATTATAGCAAGTTAGCAACATAATGTATATGCTTATCCAGGTTGTTGCTTATATGAAATTGCTGCTCTCAAGCCAGCCTTCAAAGCTTTTGTAAGTTTCTATCCTACACTGATATTTTTTTATTGTTATATGTTTGCCTTTTTTGTGTGACAGAGTTCCACATATGACATTGAGAGAAGCACCTTATGTGAACCATCTCTTTCTTCATATACTTGTATGCTTTGCATTCTTTAATTGAAGGCTGAAGAGTAGATCCATGTCTTTTGCATCAGTTACGTTTGGGATAAATTTTGTGTATGAAGTTCCAATGAATCTTGTTTTAGCACTCACATTATTTTTTCCTACTTCTACATTGTTTTTGTATCGACTGTGTTATATATGTATATGCTGTCTGTTTTATGTCCATACTATCCTAAGGAAACCAAGCTTACTTATTTTCTCATGTTTGAACAGGACATGCAGGCATTGATCAACAAAATAAATAAATCTATCGTCTCTCCACTTCCCACAATGTACTCTGGTCCTTTGTAAGTCTTGGATGCTCCCAGCTTTCCACATACAATGAGGGCGACTCTGGCATATTGCATTACATGTGCATTATAGTTCTAATAACTTGTATTTCTCTGTATCATGCTAGCTTTTTCCCCCTCCCTGACAATGTATTTTTTGCCAGCCGTGGGCTTGTAAAGAGCATGCTGCGTAAAAATCCAGAAATGCGACCAAGTGTATGTTTTCTTTTTGTTCATGTGCTAGTTATGACAACAAAGCGAATACTGTTTTTCTAGAATATCAATTTTTGAGTTTTGAATGATGCCTAGCTGCTATAATGTGATTATTTGCCTTAATACTATCTTATTGATGGAGCTGTCTTTTCTTCAGGCTGCTGAGTTACTGAAGCACTCTCATCTTCAACCATATGTCCTCAGAATCAATCTAAAGTTTGATAGCCCTAGAAGAAACACCTTTCCCATCTCTGATTCAGATTGCACAAGGAGGACGAGATTTATGGAGCCAGTAGAGGCTCCCAAGCGTCTAGAGAGGGATAGACGGATGTCCTTTGGCAATGACAGGACTTTAAATCCCAGCATCTCTGGAACTGAACACGATTATGTCAGTTCTGTGAGACAAGATCGTAAATATTTAGGTTATTCATCCAAGAGGTTAGAAGAGCGGACTGTTGGTAGTGCTCATAAAGAGATAGGTGTTGATAAACAAGTGTTTTCAAAAATGTCCAGTGGCTGCAGAACTCCAAGATTGTCAACGCCTGCTAAAGCTACTACTCCTTTAAGGGCACAGACAACACCATCGCGGATGCCGAGTGTTGGTTCATATCGTGTTCCGGTAAGCTTCTTCATATCAGTTTGGTGTCTTGAAATACTTATGTTGGTTTTGTATTTGTGATTTAACAATTCCCATATGTAGGTTTCCTCGAATTTTTGTTGGCGTCTATTTTTGTAATCCTGTGAACAAATACTTTCATTGATAGATATCATGCCATTTTTTATTTCCTGAAATTATTTTGCAATGCATCAGATCTCAGAAGTTATCAAAGCCATTTTTTATTTCCTAAAATTATTTTGTAATGCATCAGATCTCAGAAGTTATTAAATTTTCCCTACAAAATTGAAAATGCTTTCATAATTTAAGCAAATCACGGTCTCTGCAGTAAAATGTGATGCCAATAATTAAACTTGATGTCTGCAATTCTTCACATTTATAGATATTCTCTCCATTCCCTAGCCCGTTCAAAAGCTTGTATATTTACATGGAATTGTTCCAAGATGTTTAATGTGTCAAATCAGCTGTAGTTTATTACCCTATAATTTATATGTTCAAGGTGAGGTATCTATTTCCAGTGAAACTCAATGATTACTGGAAAGAGCTGACAAATCAATGATTGGTGGATGCACTTGTACATGGAATTGACTAACGCATCCCAATTTTTATTCATTTATTTATTTTTAAGATTATTCTCAATTGATAATTCTTTGATATCAGCTTTCGTTTCTTAGGGTCTTCTGATATTCAAATATACTACATGTAGAATTTAACATATTCATGTTTTGGGTTGCAGGTACCAATTTCGCAGACTGCTACCAGCAAGGCTTCTCGTGGGACACGTAGAGCTTCACTCCCATTAACAACAAAGCTTCCCAACTATACTTCTCCTAGGTCTAACATTGGTGCCTTCCACAGCATTGAATCTCCTGATATCTCTGTCAATGCTCCTCGTATTGACAAGATGGCTGAATTCCCCCTAGCATCATCCGAAGAACCCCTGTACTCGGTCCACCAAACTTCTTCAATTTCAGCTCAATGCTCTTCGACCTCGCCCCTCAATCTTCCCCATAAAACTTCCTCCAGATCTGGACAGTGCTCTTCAACCTCTCCGAACAATGTAGCTGATCGTTCAATCACCAAGGACAAATGCATGGTTCAAATTCTACACAAAGCTACCATTAAACCAAACTTTATTGAGGCTGGACACAGTGCTCCACGTGGCAGTGGAGGTGGAAGCGACAGTTCAGATCAGAATCAAGCTAGTAACTCTACCAGGTCATCCTTGGATTCAAGGCAGCGTAGGTTCGATACCTCATCATACCAGCAACGTGCTGATGCATTAGAAGGATTGTTGGAGTTCAGTGCTCGGCTGTTGCAGCAAGAAAGATTCGAAGAACTTACAGTTTTGTTGAAGCCGTTTGGGCCTGAGAAAGTGTCTCCTAGAGAAACAGCTATTTGGTTGACAAAAAGCTTCAAAGAGACTGCATCATAGTTGAAGAGTTGGAAATGTGTTTGTGTTGCCACTTGTACATTGTCCCGACTCCTGAGTTATGGGTAAGTGTAGCTGCCTAGATTGCGGTTCTAATTGGTAGTTGTAGGCTTGTCACTACTCGATTCTTCGATCTCTGAGGAGAATGTTAGGTTGTTCAGATTCTGGAAGTAGGGAAACTTTGTTGATGCTTCTGTTATATTAAGACAATAGCTAATGTGAGAAACTTTAACATGGTTAGGCCATGATCTTGAATGAATACTTGTGTTTACTAACTATGCTAACTCGATGACTTGGAGCGTGGATTGGAACAAGCCGTCCATCCGTTGTTTCCTAGACCCTTCTCCCAATTTACGTATGAAACATTAGTTTCATGAATGAAAATGTAATGAACATGTATATTAATAATAATATTATAATTATAAAAACCATTGTTACGGATGATCTATATATATATATATATAATTACATCTTTATTATCATTATTATCTATATCTATAAAATAATAAAAGCCAAGAGCTAAAACTATTTTCCGCCAAAGGAGCATCCCTCATCATCACTAACATTAACTTGAAAAATTGAATTAAAGTCCTATCATTAAATAACTACTAATAATGGTTCTTAGTATGCTTTATATATGATAGTCTGTGAAAAAAATAACATGGAAAATTACAATTAGTTTTTTTACATTAAATAACTACTAAACTCTTTTTATTCTTAATATATGTAACCGGTTTTGAAAATATAATAATCACTTATTTTTAAATGATAATGAAAGTTTTTCTTTCTTTTGTGTTTATTGGTTATGTTAATTAAATAATCACACAAGTATTTAACTAATCGAGAGTAGTGTGGTCAGATTCACCCTTCTTGTTATTTTATCTTCTTTGGTTATTTCTTTTTGTATCGGATTTATCCTTTTTGATTTATTACTTTGTATTGAGTATTTGAGATGAACTTTTTAACCGTTGTACGATTATTTCTCTTTTTGAACATGAATTATAATTCTTTTGTACGTACTCTGATTTTTGAATGTTATGCACTCTTGATTTAAGTATTAATTAAAGTTTATCAAAAATTTCTTTTAGGCTTAACACTTAGTACTGGGACGGTCGGAGTGAACCGGTCTAGTATTAAGTGTGGCGGTAACATCCCCAGAATTTACGGGTTTTAATTTAAGTGCTTTGTTTTTTTTTTATAAAAAAAGTAGTGAATTTCGGGGTGTTACAAGTTGGTATCAGAGCGATTGGTCCTTTTGATCACGCTCGTTTTCGAAAATAAATTTGGTTTACGAAATTTTTATTAGATTTTGAAGTGTGTTTCGACCGCTATTCCGTTTTTAATATTTTTAAGCTGATACTATAAGTGGTATCATTTTCAAAATGAATTTGAATTATAAATTTTTTCCTTGATTTCAAATCGTTTTTGAATCCAAAAGGATTTTTCCATTTTTTAAAATAAAAGTTCTAAGTCCGGCTACGATGAGAAACGAAGGGTAGAATTTTTAATTAAGTTTATTCTTAAGGGCGTAGTTGTATACCTGTTAGCATATCCCTTTAGAACCCATTGACCCTAACCCTAGGCTCTCCAGGAGACTTCGAGGACGAAGTCTGTTTTTAAGGGGGTAGAAATGAAATGCCCCAAAAATCTTAATTTTAAAAATTATAGTTAAATAAGATTTTATTAGAAAAATTAATTAAATAAATTATTTTTATTAAAATAAAAAGGAAATTAATTAAGGCAAATCAAGAAGAAATTTATAAGTATTTTAATTAGGAGAAATTTGGGTATTTTAACCAATTAAAGATTTTATTTTGAAAAAAAATTAAATAATTTATTTTGGAAATTAATTAAATAAATTATTTTATTTAAAATAAGAAGGATAAAGTAAGTCCAAATTAATAGGAATTTTATAAATAATTTAATTTGAGAAAATTAAAGTAATTTGCTAATTAAAATAGAATTTATGGAAAACCTTTCAAAAAACCCTAAATTAGCTTAAAAAGGGAATTAAATATTGTTTTATTTAAATATTATTGTTTTTAAATATCACAAATATCCTAATTAATTTATTTAACCTAACCCATTATTTTTATTTTTTCCTTTTCCCTTTTCCTTTTATTTCTTCCTTTCTCTTTTTTTTTTCTTACCCTTTTTCCCCGACCTGGGCTAGCCCAACGGACCAGACCCCTCTCCCCTTTCTTCCTTCGTCCGTGGCCCAACTCCTTCTCTCCTTCCTTTCTTTCTTCGAAGACTTGGGCCTGCCTTCCTGCAGCCCAAATCTTCCCTCCGTTGCTCCTTCGACGCGACCCGTCCCCCTAAATGCCGCGTTTCACTCAATCTTCCCCCCTCACCGCCCGACAGGCTCAATCCGCCTTCCTTTTCTTTTCTTTCTTTTCTTCCCCGAACCATCGGTCCAGGCCCCCCTTTCTTCCTTCTTCCTCTTCCTCCCGTCGCCAACCTGCAACTCCATCAACCTACAACTTTCCGAGAAATCCGCTGTCGATCTCGCCGTTTGACCTGCCATTTCCCTCCTATTTTTCCCTACTGATCCGTTGACCCCGTTGCCCAACCTACTTCTCCCATTTCTTGCGCAGTTTCCCTCCTTTTTCCTGCGCATACCCCTGCCCCAAAATTGACTTCCACCGGCCAACCATTGCCGCTGACGACCAAAACCCTACCCGCATTACCCCTTAGCCGACCCTTAGAACCCTACCTTCTCCTCCAAATTCTATAAATACCCCCTATTGATTGATCCTAAAACTTTTTCCCCGAAACCCTAAAAACCTACCTTGCGCACCACCGCCACTTCAGACACCATTTCTACCGCCATCGGCCAACACCGCTGCCCTCTCTTCCTACCAAACTAATCCTTGCACCGCCCTCTAACTAACTGAACCACCCATATCCCTTGATTTTTCCTACACAAGTCGCCCCAGCTGTGTGAATTTCCCTCCTCGATCAACCCTCTCTTCAACCTCTGCCGCCCTTCGAACCACCATTAGCCACCTCTTCTGCCGTTGCCGCCGCTCCTTTTACCTTCCAAACTATATTGCAGACCATCCTCTATCTCCCCCTACCTTTCTTTTCCTCTTCCTCCCTCTCCTCCTCTCTTTCTCTTCTTCTTCCTCATTCGGCCACCACCACCGCCGTTGTACGCCGCCACCTTTGGCTGCACCGCCACCTTCATTCTACTCCTCTCCACCTAGGCAACCCTAAACACTCCAACTCCCACCTTCATTCTACCTCTCCTTTTCCCAACATTTAACTTTTCCCTTTTTCTTCTCTTTTTTCGACCACCGCCATCGGTGCCGCCCCTCACCACCAGTCTAAGGTTGAACCCTAAGCCCTCTCAACCCTTCATTTCTATTTAATTCAGCTTATTTTATTTTATTTAAAAATTTAACCTATTATTCGAATATTATTATTATTATTATAATTATTATGTATTATTATTATTATTAAGTTCAATATTATTAGATTTATTATTTCTTATTAGGCCGGCCTTATTTGGCTTAGTAGATTATTAGTATTAGTATTATTAATATTATTAGTATTATTATGAGTTTTTATTTTATTTATTAATGATATTATTATTATTATTATTACTATTTAGAAATTATTACTATTATTTAATTATTATTATTACAACTATTTTACTATTAGTGTTGCTATTATTACTATTATTGTTATGCGATTGTTATTAGTATTATTATCATTATTATTATTACTATTTCATTATTATTATTATTACTAAATTTTCTTATTTATTTTACTAATGTTATTATTAATATTTTTTTGGTAAAGGGGCTGAAGCCCTTATTTCACTATATTTTTGAGCAATGCCTTTTTTATTATTATTGTTACTATTATTATTATTATTATTATTCTTGTTAATATTAACATTGATATATTTTTAATATATTTGCTATTATTATTTTGGTATTATTATTATTATTATTATTATTATTATTAGGGTAAAGTCTTCAACCTTATATTATCAACTTTTATAATATTACTATTAATTCTTATATTTTTAGCCAAATTTAGTAATTAGTTAATTGTTATTATTATTAATATTTTATTATTTTATCGAAATCCTAGTCTTAGAATAAGTTAGTAATAAATAGTATTTTTGGTGGGAGAAAATTTAATTTTAGCTTTTCCCTCATATAGGTGAGACCAGTCAAAGCCCTAAGGAGGCGTAGGAGCGTGCTCCAAGACCGGTGTCGTTTTAGATAAGGGTGTTACTAAGGCCTTATGTGTGTTTATGTGCACTATATGTTTCGTATGCTATGTATTCTATGTTTATTATTATAATTATTTCGTATGTAGTATGACGTGGAGTTGAAGTATGTTTTTTTGTATTTACATAGCATGTGTACTATGTGTGTGAGATGAAATATTGTGGTATGTGATGATTGGTTTGTGACCCTTTAGACATGTATGTGAGGATGTTAATGTGGTTTGTGTGGGGGAAAGGATGAAAAAGGAGAATGGGGGAAAGAATTTGACCAAGGGAAGTAAGTTAACTAAAAGGGAAATAGGTTGACCAAGAGGAGTAATGTAACATCCCCAAAATTCACTACTTAAAAATTTCGTTTTATTAAAAAGAATTAGTGGAAGCAAAATAAGAAAACTGTGAATTCTAGGGATATTACCGCCACACTTAGTACCAGACCGGTTCACTTCTACCGTTTCAGTACCAAGTGCTAAGGCAAAGGGTGGCGGCAGCGAGGCTGCGAAGTGGTGTTGTTGAGGTGGTTTGAGATGGAGGGGCTGAGGAGGAAGGAAAAGGGAGAGGGAAAATGAAGGCTTGTAGGTGGTGTTTTCGACCAAAGGAGGATTGGGGGTGGTAGAGGAGGTTGCAGGGATTAATGTGGTGGCTTAGGTGGTGGCAGAGGCGGAGGAATGGTGGCAGATCGAGGCTGTACAGGTTGGTTTCCGAGAAAGGAGGGAAAGAAGAGAAAAAGAAGAGGGGAGGAAGAAGGAGGCTGCGGGGTGGCTCAATGGGTGTTGTGATGGTTCGGGGGTGAGGTAGAGGGTGGAAGGGGGTGGTGCAGGTGGCTGTTGAGGCGGCGGTAGCAACGGAGCTGGGCGGCGAAGCAAAAACAGGGTGAGAGAGGGGAGGAGAAGGAAGGACGAAAAAGAGGTTGGGGAAGGCATGGAGAGGCTCAGGAAAATGCAGAATGAGGCAGGGAAGGAAGAAGAAAAAGAAGAGGAAGAGAGAGGAGGGGATAGGTAGGCTCGAGGGCGGCGATAGGGTGGTAGAGGAATGGCGGTGGCAGGGAGAGGGAGAAGGGGAGAGGGGAATGGCGATGGCAGGGAATGGGGAAGGGAGAGATAGTGGGGCCGGGATGGTACAGAGAAATGGCTGGAGAGAGAGAGAGAGAGAGATAAGGGGAAGCAGTAGGGAGAGGGGGTCGTAGGTTGGGCGGCAGAGATGGCGGGGTGGTCAGGATTCTCGTTGGGGAAAGAGGAAGAAGAAGAAGGGAAGAAGAAAGGGGAGGGGGAGCTGGGCGCGATGGGCGGCCGAAGAAAAATAGAAGCAGGCCGGCCCGGTCGGGGAAGAAAGGAAAGAAAAGAAAAAGGGGGCAGGTCGGCGACACATGCGGGAGGAAGGAAAACGGGCTAGTGGCCCAAGCGCGAGGGTGGGGGAGAGGCAGGAGAGGAGAATGTGCCAGCGGCCCAGTCGCAGGGGGGAAAGGTACAGGTCGGCCAGCCGGTGGCCCAAAGAAAAAGAAAAAGAAAGAAAAGAGAAAAGGAAGAAAAAGGAGAAGGAAAAAGGGAAAAAGGAAAAAGAAAAGGAAAAATGGTATTAAATAAAATAGTTTAATTTATAAAATAATACAATATAATATTTTTGGGTAATAAATTGATTTAATAATTTAATTTAATAAAATTAAAATATAAGGGTTAAAAAAGAATAATTTTAGTAAAATAATGGTTTGAAAAATTATTTAAATAAAAAGGGTATGGTAAAATAACAAAATATTTATTTCAATTTATTAAATATTTATATCCAATCTTATATATTCAAAAATCCATAAAATAATTAAAGTAAATAGATTTAAAGGTTAATTTATTCCAAACAAAATTTATTTATTAAACTATAGGCTTTTAAAATTTTGGGGAATTACAAGTAAGTTTACCAAGGGATGTGAGTTGACCTAAGTATTTTAATGATCCATGAGTGGGAGAATAAAATGAGAGAATCTAGGGTTCCGTATGGGAAATTTATGGTGCTACATGGGAGAATCTAATTTATGGTTTTGTATGGGAGAATCTAATCTATGGTTTTACATGGTTTTGTTTGGGGAATTTAATCTATGGTGTTATATGGGAGAATCTAATCTATGGAGTTATATGGGAGAATTTAGTCTATGGTTTTGTATGGGAGAATCTTATTTATGGTTTTATATGGGGGAATCTACTCTATGGTTTTGCATGGTTTTGTATGGAAGAATTTAATCTATGGTTTTGTATAGGAGAATTTAATTTATAGTTTTGTGTGGAAGAATTTAATATATGGTGTTATATGGGAGAATCTAATCTATGGTATAACATGGGAGAATCTAAACTAGGGTTTTGTATGGATGGACTTAAGGTTTGGCATGGTAGATTTTATGGTGTTGCATGGGAGAATCTCAACTAGGGTTTTGTATGGATGGACTTACAGTTTTGCATGACAGATTCTATGGTGTTACATGGAAGGATCTAATCTAGGGTTTTTGGTATGGAGTAAATATAAGGTTTGGTATGGAGGAATCTAAGGTATTATATGGAAGAATCTAGGGTTTACATGGTTGAATTTAGGGCTTCACGTGGGATTTCTAGGGTTTCGCATGAAAGATTCAAATGGTTGCATGGGATGTGTAAAGTCTGCATGGGCATGAAATTTACGTATAGAAAGCTGATTTAGGATGTGAGGAAGGTAATGCAAGTATTGTTTGGGTGTTTGAACACTTTGGATGGAAAATAGTACGTGGAGCAATATAAGGGTACGTAGGAGACTGAGCTAGGGTTTGGTGTGGACAATTAGGGCTTGTGCTGCTACTTAGGGTTTTTGTGGTAGCATGTGTGCTTGGTGATTAAAGAGTAATGACGAGGGTGGAATCTATGAGTTGTGATGTATGGAGTGTTAAAAATGATTTGGGTTATGTGAGGTGGAGTAAGATGGGCCACTTAGGCCTAAATTAGGGTGTCTGGGAAAACCCCCAGAGTAAGGAAATAAGTGGAATTAGAGGTGTGTGGTTGTGGGCCTTGACCCATATATTTCGGTGTTGGAATTCTAGTGTGAGTTTGAGTATAGAGGAAATGTTGATGGATAAGTTAGGAGGTGCAGGGTTCTCATGATATGATACGGGCCAGTTGGAGGATAAGTGTAAAGGGAGTGATTCATGCATGTCTAGGGTGAAAGCTTCTGAATAAGATACTTAAGACATTAATCATTTAAAGCGAAATATTATTGAGACGGGTCTAGCTGATCCACCGATTAGAAATAGTGGTTAGGGTTTTTATCTTATGCGTGACCGATCCACCGATTATAATAGTGGTTAGGGTAGGATGCCCTATGCGTGACCGACCCACCGGTTATAATAGTGGGGGATCCCGAGCTCAATAAACACAAACTAGAGTTTTGCTAAGGCACTTAAAAGATACTAATTACTTACAGTGGAACACTATGCAAGCAAGAACCGAACCAATCCACGGGTTAGGAATAGCTGTTAGGGTTTTACCCAATAAGTGACCGATCCATCGACGAATAATAGTAGTGAGGACATGATATCCCACAAGTGACCGACCCACCGGCTAAAATAGTGGGAGGTTCCTGTACTAGCATGGATTTGATAAAAATGCATGGTGTGAATCGACTTCCGAGAAGAGATTAATTAAATAATTAATATAGACTAATTGGGCCATTATGCATGGGCTTGAATGCTCGTAAGCTGTATATTATCCTGCATGACTTTATGCGTGGGCTTGAACTTTTATAAGCTGTATAATATCCTGCATGACTTTATGTATTATATGTGTGGGTTTGAATGTTTGTAAGATGTATATTATCCCGCATGATTTTATGTACTTGTGTATTGGCCTTAGTGCACGGTTACCGTACTCAGTACGTAACGTACTAATCACCCTTTTCATGGGTGCTGCTCATTTTCACGAGTAGTAGGCCCTTCTGACTTTGTGCAGGTGGGTGAGACATCAGGCGGGGCTGAGTTTTGAGCTTGTGGTTGGCTCAAAGCTCGATAGTAGTGTGGCCGGATTCACTCTTCTTGTTATTTCATCTCCTTCGGTTATTTCTTTTCGTATCGGATTTATCATTTTTAATTTATTACTTTGTATTGAGTATTTGAGATGAACCTTTTAACCATTGTATGATTATTTCTCTTTTTGGACATGAATTATAATTCTTTTATGCGTACTCTGATTTTTGAATGTTATGCACTCTTGATTTAAGTATTAATTAAAGTTTAATAAAAATTTCTTTTAGCCTTAGCACTTGGTACTGGGACGGTCGGAGTGAACTGGTCTGGTATTAAGTGTAGCGGTAACATCCTCATAATTTACGGGTTTTAATTTAAGTGCTTCCGTTTTCTAAAAAAAATTAGTGAATTTTGGGGTGTTATAGCAATTCGCAGCCTGCCACTGCAACCGACCAGCCACTTGCGTCGCCTGCCCACCTTCTACCTCTCTCCCTAGCCGTTCGCCTGTCCCTCCTTGACCTCCCTCCCTCCCTCTCTCCTCGTGCGTGCCTACCCCATCCTCCTTTCTTCTCCCCGACCAAATACAGCCCTGCCATGGCAGACCTGTGCCGGCCTGCCACCGCCGGCCGGCGTGCCTACTGCACCTGCCCCTACCTTCCTCTGTCCCCTCTCTCGGTTCTCCCCCCTATTCGGCCTATAAATACCACCAGGGAAGCCATCATCGAACCCTTTGGATTCGCAGCCCAGAAAAACCCACCCTTGCGCCACCTCTAGTTTAGACAACCACCTCGTCGCCGCCACCCATAGCCGCCGCCCGAGCCACCCACGGAACCCGTCCCTGCATCACCCTCTACCAAACTAAACCTCTCTCCTCCCTCGGTTTACCCTGTACGAGCCACCCCGGCCGTGCAAAGTCCCTCCCCCAATCAGCCCCTCATTAAGCCCCGCCGCCCTTCGCACCACCGCCCACCGCTAGCTCCGCAGCAGCCAACACCCCCTCTGCCCTCCAAAACAACCAAAGGATCTCCCTCTACCTCCCCATACCTTCATTTTTCCCTGCCACCCTCTCCTCCTCCTTTCTCCTCCCTCTACCACCATCTCTCCACCTCTTTTCTCCCTCCATGGCCGCCGCCGCCGGTGCCAACACCATCCCTAGCTGGTCCTCTAACCTCCCCGACCCCCAAAATCTTTTTATACAAATGTTAGTTATTTTTAGTAGTATTATTAGTATTATTCTTAATATTAATATTATTACCATTATTATTATTATTATTATTATTATTACCTTTATCATTATTATTATTTAACCTAACTTCGGAATATTTATAACTAATATTATTATTATTAATGGCCTACAACTTTAGTATTATTATTTTTAACAACGTTATTATTATTATTATTACTATTGTTAATATTTCATATATCACTAACCTTACTATCACTACTAATATTATCATTATTAGTAACATTAAAAATATTACCATTAATAACATAAATATTACTATAATTACTTTAAACTGTTATAGCTATTAAGACCTATTTTTGATTAGTAGTAGCATGATTAGCTACCTTAGGAATAATAACCCTACTTTTACTTATAAAGGTACTATTATTATTTTTAGCCCTAATAGTAAGTTGTGATAAGGGTAAGGTAGGAAGAATGGTAATTTTGGTTAGAAGGAAGTTAACCCATAGTTTTTCCTCTTATAGGTGAATCAAGTCAAAACCCTAAGGAGGCGTAGGAAAGTGCTCCAAGACCGGTGTCATATTAGGTAAGGATGTGGCTAAGAACAACTATGTGTGTGTTATGTGCCTTGTGTGCCATGCGTTATGGCATGTTGTGTACCTTATAATTATAATGACTAATTACTTGTAGCGTAGCTTGGAGTTGAGGTATGCTTATATGAATTCCTTATGGCATGCGCGTAATGATTGTTATGTTGTGCTTATGATATTATATGATGTGACCCTCTAGGACATGTATGCTAGGATGTTTAATAATATGATGTGGGGTGAAAGGATAAAAAGGAAAAAATGAAAAGGGAGTTGACTAAGGTAGGGCATGAGATTGACCTAATTATCTCATGATCCATGAGGGGAAATTAAAAGGAGATTATGATCAAAATAAATGAGTGATGTGAATCTTGCATGGGAAAATTCTAGGGTTTGCATAGGGTGGATGGATTTTGCATGGGGATGATCTTTACGTGAGTAAAGTTGTTTTAGGGTGTAAATAAGGTAAGGGGAGAGTTGTGGAGTGATTGGAGACTTAGGATGAAAAATAGTACATAGGTTGGTGTAAGGGTGTATAGGGGACCTGATTAGGGTTTTGGGAGGAAACCCTATTCTGGGGAAAATGTGGAAGTAAAAACAATTAAGGAAGAGTGGAGTATGGGTTAAGAGTGGAAATTTATTATATGAGGGACGAGTATGGGTGCCATGGGAATGAAGCAATGTTAGGTGAAAAAAAATAGAGAGATTAATTGTGGGGGAAGAAAGGTGCTAGGGTTTGGAGTTGCCAACTAGGATTTTTCGGTCACCGACAAAATTGATGAGTAAAGTAATATGATTTGGGTTTGAACCTAAATGAGATGAGGTGTTGGACAATAAAGGAAATAATGGTAGTGAAGTAAGAGGAAGTTGGGCCACATATGTCCAATTAGGGTTTCAAGGAAAACCCTAGAGGGTGATAGTAAGTGGAGTTTGATGTCATGAGGTGTTGGGCCTTAACCCACACCCTTAGGAGTTGGTTTTCATTATGTGTAAGTGTAAGGGGGAATGGATAGCGGGGCGTGATAAGGGGTGCAAGAGTCCCAAGATATGGGATGGGCCCCCCTCGAGAGGATAGAAGTAGAAGGTTGGTGACATGCATGTCAAGGGTGAAATGCTTATCGAATAAGACACGAATAAGATACTAATCATTTAAAGAGAAAGATTGTTGAGCGGACCTAGATCGGTCCACCAGCGAATGATAGTGGCCGGGAGATTTCTGCCCTGCATGATTTCCGATCCACCGGCTATAATAGTGGGGTTTTCCATGCTCAACAAACCAATGTAATAATGATAAGACATGGGAAAGACACTAAGTAATTATAGTGAAATACCATGTGAGTTGGGGCCAGACAGGTCCACCGACGAATAATAGTGGCCAGGAGCGTTCTGTCTAGGAGACCGTTCCACCGGCAATAATAGTGGTCAGGAGCGTTCTATCCTGTATGTATTTCGGTCCACCGACTATAATAGTGGGGTTCACGCACTCGCATGGATTGATAAAGAGCATGTGTAAAATGAGTATATTGATAAGAAATCTAAAGAATAAGTTTATCTAGACTGTATTTCGACCTTCATTATCTATATTGTTATATGCGGTCTTTATGATCATGTTGTGTTATATGCCTTATATGTTTGGCCTTAGCTGCATAGTTTCCTTGCTCAGTATGTAGCATACTGACCACCCGTTTCATGGGTTCTGCTCATTCCCACGAGCAGAGGACCCACCTGAGTTTGTGCAGGTAAGAGATGATATCTTCGATGCCTATGATTCTTACGAGACATTGGGCAGGGCTGAGAGTTGAGCCTGGACTTGGCCTGGGGACCGAGAGCGATATGGCTGGATTCTCCTTTTCATTTTGTTTTACCCTGTATCGTTTTATTTTAGTTCAGCTCTATCGTACGATACTTTATGTTCTTTGAGAACTTTATCTATGTACCTCTTTGGCTTGTAAACCTTTTTACGCATACTCTGAATTTTGTATTGTGAACGATTTAACTCCCTTATGAATTCTTGTTTTAAGTATTAGCTCTTATTTGACGATAATCCTTTTTAGCCTTAGCACTTGGTACTAGAACGGTAGGAGTGAACTGGTCCGGTATTAAGTGTGGCGGTAATATCCCCATAATTCACAGTTTTGTTATTTCACTTCTGTTAATCTTTCAATAAAATGAAAATTTTCAATAGTAAATTTTATGGGTGTTACATTGAGAGTGAGGCATGGGTTGGAGTGAAGGCGTGCAAGGGTTATGTAAGGGAAGGCATGATCATGCGTGAGAGTGCATGGGTTGTGCGCCTCAAAAAAACCAAACATATCAACTTGAGGAGATATAAAAGGGCGTGTCTTGGGGTATCAATGACTAGGAGATGATGAGGGAGGTTGATGGGGATAAGGTGGAGATGGTTGGAAGTGAAGGAGGTGGTGGTTGGTGGTCGGTAATGGTGAGTGACATGGTGTTGGGAGGCGACAAACAAAACAAGAGAAGGATGAAAGAAAGAAAGGGTGTGGTCGGATTCTTGACGAGATAGAAGGGAAGGGAAAGAGGAGAAGGGAATATAAGAGGGGGATATTTATCAGGTGAAATGAGGTGAGGGAGTAGGGGTGCTGATGGGTAAGGAGGGCTTAAGGTTAGGTGTGGCTTAGGCAGGTGAGTGTGCAAGTTGCGGACAAGTGCATGATGTGGTGTAGTGTAGGGGGTATAGGTGCAAGCTGTGGTGATAGACGACATACATGGTTGGGAAGGGGAAAGAAAAGACCATGCATGGGAGGAGGGATGTGCAGGGCCCAAAAAATAAAAGAGGGAGGGGTTGTGTTCTACAACACTGGAAGGAAGGAGAAAGAAAGAAAATAGAGGAAAAAGGGAAAAGAAAAGGGGAAATGTGAAAAGAGAAATAAAAAGGAAAAATACTTTTGGGTTTAGGATTAGGATTGTGTTAAAATATAAATTAATCAGAATTAAGATAAGATAAAATTTTAGGTTATTACACAAGACCACCAAAAAATCACCTAAGAATCAAAGATAACATGAGGTTAGGAAAATCTAAGGTAAATGAAATTGGAAAATGGAGCAAAACAAGTCGCAACGAATCTTGAACTAGTTGCGACAAAACTTGGTTCAGCTATAGGGTGTGTAGGGTCAAATTGTGATGCAACTAAGGGGCTTGTTGCATTAAGGAGTGGTGCAACTAGGGTGGTGTTGGCATATGTTCTTGACATTGGGGTTGGTGGTTTGGTGTGGGTTTGTGTGTGTCTGGGGGGTTTTTGTGTGAAGAAGTAATAGAAGAGGGTGGTGGCTAAATGAGTTTGAGGGTGTAAATGAGGGTGTTGTGTGTGGAAATGTCATGCAACTAAGGCATTGGTGTGGAAAGACGAAGGTTTCATGATGGTTTGACACAATTAAGGTATTTGCTGCGTGAGTGTTGACGTAACTAAAAGATGTCGAGAGTAGGTTTGTCACACAGCCAGGCTTGAGTAACATGAATTGCTTATGTTGTGGCTAGTTTGTAGCATGACAAATATTTTATAGTGCTTCGTTGAAGAAAAATGGCAAAATGACGACGAATGAAGGATAAAGGGGCTAAGGGAAGGAAGAGGGAGTATGGGGACAGTTTTTTGGGTTGTAAAATGAAGTAAGAATGGAAAGGAGGGGTATTTATATGAAATGAAGTGAGGGTGTGAAATGAGAAAGGCTGACGGTTAAGACTGGGGTTGATTTAGTGTGGGTGTCTCTCGATAGAAACTAAGGATGGCTCTCGAGCGTAACTTTTATGGTTGCAAGGTAGGTGAGGCAGGTTGTAACACCCAAAAATTTACTACTCAAAAAATTCGTTTTACAGCGGAAGCATATAATCAAATAAATCAGGTGTTACCGCCGTAATTGGCAAAACTCTAGCTTACTCCCATCCTTATGTTAATCACAAGTCAAAATAATTTAAAATTCTCAACAAGATAAAAGAAAACTAGATAAGTTTCATAAATGTAAATATGAGTTTGGAGATTAACTTTGAATACAATATCCAAAATACAAACACAAGGGATACCATAGATCTAAGAGTCCAAAATGGTGTCTAGGTAAAACCATCTTCTGGATAACTTGACTCTACGCCCAAAAACCCTAATACATAAAGTGCCTCTATCTCATACAAAGCATCAAAAGCTGCAAACTCATCAATTGGGTTCTCATTGACCTGCACATAAACTTTTAGGTCATCTAAAAAAGGATGATTAGTAAGCTACGTACCGTATAAAGTAAAAATACAGTCGAAATAGGAAAAAAACATAATTACATATTGTAACACCCCCAAAATTCACTCCTGAAATTTTTTTTTTGAAAGGATAAAGCGGAAGCTAGGAGAGAATTTGGGGAATGTTACCGCCACATCTAACACAAGATAAATGTCCACCATCTATCTTATGCTAGATGCAAGGCTAAAACCTGTCAAATAAAACTTTAAACATCAATGCCGTAAGGATAAACTCCCACAAGGAGATATCCATAGGCAGAAGGCAAGTGAATCAATTCACTAAATAAAATCATCGCTGAATCAATCAGCGGAACCTGTGAAATAAATCCGAATTTTAAAAGCTTATCAGAGTACGAGAAATTGAAAGTTAAATTACAATACCCTTGAATTTTAAATACAATACTTGAAACTTCCAAAAATAAATACAGTTAAACCAGACAAATCCTGACGGATCAAATTCCGGATTTCCTACTCTCTCAAGTCAAGCCTTCCACCCCAAAACAGTATTCGATCTCAAACCTGCACAAGAGGTCTGCTCCCCACCATCAGTGGATCATCACAGGACCCATTCAATCAAGGTAGTATCAGTACGGGTCCGGTACTGAGTAAGCCAATACTACCAAACTCATAGAAGGAAGCATAAAACACATAAGATACAAGCGTACAAGAAATCACGATAGCATGCTAAGTAACACCAATCTAACAATCCAATGATAATCATTACTACATCCGATTTTATTTATTTACGATGAGTTCAGGGACCCCACTATTCTTAAACCGGTGGAACGGTCTGAAGCACCTCTCGGGGACAACACACCCGAGCCACTATTATCATCCGGTGGAACGGATCCTACACCTCTCAGGGTAAAATGCTCCTGAGCCACTATTCTGTACCGGTGGAACGGCTTGAAGCACTTCTCGGGGACAACACACCCGAGCCACTATTATCATCCGGTGGAACGGATCCTACACCTGGTCCTGACTCACGTAATCTTTCACTTTAAATAATTAGTGTCTTATCCATTACTTAACTCATATCATATTCTTATTCATGTTGAGTATAGGGCCCCACTATTCTTAATCCGGTGGAACGGACTGAAGCACCTCTCAGGGACAAGTCACCTGAGCCACTATTATCATCCGGTGGAACAGACTCTACACCTCTTAGGGTAAAACGCTCCTGAGCCACTATTCTGAACCGGTGGATCGGCTTGAAGCACCTCTCGGGGACAACACACCCGAGCCACTATTATCGTCCGGTGGAACGGACCCTACACCTCGGCCCAACTCACGTGATCTTCCACTTTAAATAATTAGTATCTTATTTAATAATTTTAGCCGACCGTAAACCAGGCCCACATAAATAATTCCATGGCATAAAGATACAACATAGAGTATCAAATAATTTCAATCAATATTCAACCATTCACATACTCAAATACATACCATATTCAAGTGTTATATTAACAAATATTGGCATTGAGGCAATGAATTCATACATACATAAAATTGCCACACAGAAAACAGCATACACTGGATAGGATTAAATGATCAATAGGCATACTCATCACCTTCTACTCCGAACAGAAATACATCCAGATTCCATCATAAATAAAGGTAAGTAATGACTTACCTCAAATCCGAAGCTAGCTAAGCAAATTGAAAAATAGGGATAGCTATCGAAAGCTTGACAATCCACGAGAAAGTTTTCCTAGATCGCCGATAGAAATCGGAACTAGGTTAGAAACTATCTTATCAATTAATAATTCACATATTCAAATTAAATAAACACAAACGAACACAAACGATCTTTCTTGGGAAACGCGTCCAAAACTTAGGACTCAAGAGCATAGCTCTATTAAGATTTAAGATTAAAATATAAATCAAATGATTTAAAACCGAAAGACAGAAATCGATTTGATAAAAGACACACATTACAATCGATTTTATAAAACAATCCCTGAAGATTAGGGTTTTTAAATGCCTAAACTACGAATCGACCAAATCACATTTATTATCTCAAATTGGTAGTTTTAAAACACAATTAAATAAATTTTAGATAAATCTAGATAATCAATTTCAACAAAACAATATCCCGATTAACCAATTCAGGACGATCCGTTTTCAAAATTAGGGTTTTAAAGCCAACGACAAAACTCAGGTAATTCAAATCAATTAATTCCAATTAAAGGTATTATAATACAATTAGGATCATTTCCACTACTTCTATAAATTTAATTTTAGAAAAACAACTATACAAATAACCAATTTCATAATCTCACTTGAAATCTAGGGTTTTAGGCCCGAAAATGCAATTCGGTTGAATTATATTAATTTATTTAAATTAAATGCTTAGAAATGCAATTAGACATATTTTATAACATATCATATAATCAATTGCTCAAAACCAATAAAAGAAATACCCAATTCAACATAATTAGGGTTTTTGAGCCCGGAACACAAATCCGATCAATTCTTGCTAAAATATATAAATTGACGGCTCGGAAATGTAATCAAATATAAATTATATAATCAATTGAATAAACCGACCCGATTACACAATCCGATTTAGACCCGCAAGAGTTTTGACCTAAAAATCCAATTCCGATTAATTACATATAATTTTCCCAAATCAACACTTCCGATATGAAATTAAATACATTTCAAATGATATTGTAAAATCAATTGAGCGAAACGACTCAATTACGCAACCCAATTTCAATACACACGAATTTTGACCTAGAAATCAAATTCCGATTGATTCCGCATAAATTTCTCAAATTGACGGTTCCGACATGAAATTAGATACATTTAAAAACATATTGTATAATCAATTTATCCAAAATCGCCAAATTGGACAGATCCGAAAAATTTGGGCATAACCCGACCTAAAATTCAATTTTCCAAATTCCAAACACAAACCATACAATTAACATATCCAAATCAATCTTACAGCACATATATACATAATCAAACAATTAATTTAGCTTATCACAAGCTAAATCACATTAAATTAACCAAATCCATATTAGGGTTTTTCAGAAATTTATACCAACGAAAATCAACAAAATCGGAGCAAAGGAAGGCCGGAGAAGCTTCGTCGGGAACCGAGGGTGGCTCACCGGTGGTCGGGAGACGTCGACGGTGGCCGGGCGGCGGCGGCGCGACCTGCACGGTTGCTGCTGCTGTGCGCTGCTGCTGGTGGCGCGTAGCTGCTTCGATGGCTCCTGCTGCGGCTGTTGCGCAGCTACGGCGTCGTCGGTGGTGGTAAGGGGCAGCAGGTTGGAGGTCGACGGCCGACGAAGGAGGAGCAGGGAGGAGGAGGTCGGGGCTGGGGTTTCTGCGCAGAGGGTAGTGCACAGGGGAGTCGGGAAAGGGAAAAAGAAGAGAAGGGAGAGAGGAGGGAAAAGGAAAAGAAGAGGGGAGGGGGCGACCGGTCGGGTGGTTTTTTTTTTTTTTTTTAAATACACATATAAAATAAAATACGAAATGTTCAAAAGATATTATTGGAAGATTTTATCTAAAATTCATTAAACAAAAATTATTTCATAAGATTCCGAAAGCTTAAAATTAATAAAAAGCTATATAAAGAATTTCGGAAACATTTTCGGAAAAACTTACCAACGAACGAAAAAATTTATATTATTTACGGAAATACATTATAAGACCTCGAAATAATATTTAAAAGCATAAAAGTAAATATTTAAATTAAATTCTAATAAACCGAGACTAATTTAAATAATCTCCGAAATCGATTTTCCGTAAACCAAAAATCGTAAAACGGAAGAAAATTAATTCAGGAAAGAAATTCACAAATAAACTCCGAAAATCTTTTTAATTTAAAACTTCCCGAAGATATTAACGATTTTTAAAAACGAATAAATTTAAAGTCGGAAATATTTTCTACGGATAAAATTATAAAAATAACTTTAACTATTTAAACCGAAATTTTATAATTTAAATAATATATTTCGTTAACGAAATATAACTCCAAAATAAAGTCGTAATCACACGACGAAGTTATAATCGAAAACGAATCTAAAATATTAAAAATCAAAACACAAGAAAGAATGGAAATACATATTTTTAACCGAAAATCGAAATCATAAGAAAATAAGAAAATCATGGTCGTGAACGAATTTGTCCAGTATGGTTCGCAACGACGACGATTAATTAAATTCAAATATGAATTCGAAATCGTCGATAAATCCATAAAACGAATCGAAATTAAAATAATTAAATATTTACATCAACTTACGCTAATAAAATCATTGGGCTTAGAGGTTTCAAAAATACGGGGTATTACACATATAGTCACAGCAAAAGTAGTATGCATGCTAGGTACAAAATTAATACAAGGTAAATATGAGTCTGGATTTGTATGATTAGAATATAACATGATCCATTCTTTTATTTATGTTGAGTTTAGGGACCCCACTATTCTTAAACTAGTGGAACAGTTTAGAACACCTCTCAGGGACAATACACCTAATCCAATATTATTGTCCGGTGGAACGGACCCAACACCTTTCAGTGCAAATACTCCTGAGCCACTATTCTTGAACCGGTGGAATGGTCTGAAGCACCTATCAAGGATAACACACCTGGGCCACTATTATCGTCTAGTAGAATAGACCCAACATTTGATCTTGACTCACATTATCTTTTAATTTAAATGGTTAGTATATTATTCATGATTAGTTTTATAAGTAAAAAAACATAATTAAGGAAATTAAGGCATCATCTTACAGATAACAAGACAACCCCCAAAGGTTAAGATGCTTATTTTTTCCCATAAACCCTAAATTCACACTTTAGGCATAACTGTAACACCCCCAAATTTTACTCCTGAAATTTTTTTTTTTTTAAGAATAGAGCGGAAGCTAGGAGCGAATTTAGGAAGTATTACCGCCACATCTAACACAAGATAAATGTCCACCATCTATCTCATGTTAGATGCAAGGCTAAAACCTGTCAACCATTAAATCCGAATTCTAAAAGCACAATAGTGTTGCGAGAAATTTAAAAGTCAATTACACAATCCTTGAAAATTTAAATACAATCCTTGTAATTTCGAAAGATGGAAACAATTAAACAAACAAATCCCGGGGAATAAATATCCGGATCGCCTACTCACTCAAGCCAAGCCTTCCACCCCCAACTTAGTAACCGATCAAAACCTGCATCAAAGGTCTGCTCCCCACCATCGGTGGATCATCACAGGACCCATTCAAACAGTGTAGTATCAGTACGGGTCCAGTACCGAGTAAGTCTCACTACCCTATCTTATGAGAGAGACGTAAACGATAACATCAAATACATATTAAATTATGATACAATACGTTGATACAATATCATATATACTCACAACCACAGCAGGAATCTTGCCATACACCTACAGTAACATATGAAACATATATAACATCCCATTTAAACATATAGGCGTAGTATAACCGAAATATAAAGTGACTCATGCGCCTCAAGTAGGAATAATCCATATTATTGGATACTCGATGCGTGACATACTCACGAAAGCAGCATGTAGTAATACAGATAATAAAAGCTGACCATAGTCCAATTAAACTTATTTCCTTTGAGTCTTTATTAAAAGTAGTCATTTCACACCACAATATTAATCCACGTGAGTGCGGGAACCCCACTATTATAGCCGGTGGACCGGAATATATAAACTCAGGGCAGAACGCTCCTGACCACTATTATTTGCCGGTGGACCGGTCTCCAGGGCAGAACGCTCCTGGCCACTATTATTTGCCGGTGGACCGGTCTGGCCCCGACTCGTATGGTGTTTCACTGTAAGTGCTTGTGACTCATTCTTTATTCTTATCAATAATATATTCATTCCACACATATTCTTTAATAGTCCATGTGAGTGCGGGAACCCCACTATTATAGCCGGTGGACCGGAGATATGTACAGGGCAAAACGCTCCTGGCCACTATTATTGCCGGTGGCTCGGTCTCCAGGGCAGAACGCTCCTGGCCACTATTATTTGCCGGTGGACCGGTCTGGCCCCGACTCACATGGTGTTCCACTGTAAGTGATTAGTATTTTTCCCATGTCTTATCGATTTTACGTTTGGTTTGCTGAGCACGATAACCCCCACTATTATAGCCGGTGGACCGGAAATATACAGGGCAAAACGCTCCCGACCACTATTGTTCGCCGGTGGCACGGTCTCCAGGGCACCCCGGCTCCTGGCCACTATTATTCGCCGGTGGACCGGTCTGGGCCCCGGCTCAGCATCTTTCTCTTTAAGTGATTAGTATTTTAACGTATCTTATTTGAAAGTGTTTTACCCTTGACATGCATGGCTAACTATATCCACACTTATCCTCCCAGGAGGGCACGTCCCATATCTTGGAACTCGTGCACCCCTTATCACACCTCGATATCCATTTCCCCTCTATACTTACACATAATAAAGACCAACTCCACCCGTCATTAGCCTCTAGGGTTTCCCTTGAAACCCCAATTGGACCTATGTGGCCAACTTCCTCTTATTTCACTACCATTAATTCATCTATCCTCAACACCTCACCTCATTTAATTCCAACCCCAAATCACATCGCTCTACCCATCGATTCCACCTGTGACTCTGAAAACCTAATTGGCTACTTCAACCCTAGTACCTTTCTTTTCCCACAAGTAACGTCCCCTTTTCACCCAATACTTCTTCTCTCCCAAAGCACCCATAATCATTCCTCATAACATAAACTCTCACTCTCAACCCGCACCTCACTCACCATTAATCATTTTTACTTCCGCATTTTCCATATTACTAATTCTTCTCAAAACCCTAATCGGGTCCCTTATACTCCCTTTTGCAACTCACTTCCCATTTATTTATTTTTTTCCCTTTTATCTCCATGTCATAATAATAATAATAATAATAATCACCCTAGCATGCATGCCCTAGAGGGTTACATCATATCACAGCACATCATAATCACCACATATAGGTATCACATTCATATCGTAAGAAAACACATACCACATACCTTAACTCCAAACTCACTACGCATAAAACACGTTAAGGTCAAACATGTGATGTACAACAAGACATGATATCTATACAAAACATCCAAGGTATACAAGTCACATAACACGCAAGAACCTTAGCCACATCCTTACAAAATACCCATAAGTAGAGGTAAGTAGAGAACTTACCTGGATCCGAAGCTAGCTAAGCGACGTAAGAGGGTGAGAGAGATCACTAACTCGTGGATCCACGATAATACTTTCCTAGATCCGATGGAATCGAAAACTAAATTAGAAACTATCCTATCAATCAATAATTTCAATTATTATAATTTACTCGATACAAAGAAACACAGACTATTTTTTTATTAGAAAACGTGTCCAAAACTTAGGACTTAAAATCATAGTTCTATTAAGTTTTAAGATTAAATATATATCAAACAGATTAATACAAATACATTTAGGACATTTCAAATTAATTTGAAAAGCCTGAGACAGAATAATCGATCATAAGTTAATTTATCGAAAATGACTTATTTATTAGGTTTTATAATTGAATAAGTAACCCAACCAATTTACTTAGAATCAAATCCAAATCGATTAGGTTAAAACATAATTTAAATTATTTAAAACCCCAAGATAGAAACCGATTAGATAAAATACACATAGCAAAATCAATTCTACAAAATCATCCCCGAAGATTAGGGTCTTAAATGCCTACCTATGAATCGACCAATCACTTTGATTACCCCAAATTGATAGTTTTAAAACACGATTAAACTAATTTTAGATAAATCCAGATAATCGATTTCAACAAAACAATCTTCCGATTAACCAATTCCAGACCATCCATTTTTAAAATTAGGGTTTTAAAGTCTACAACACAAACTCCGTCAATTCAAATCAATTGATTCCAATTAAAGGCATTAAAATACAATTATGATCATTTCAACTACTTTTATAAATTTAATTTTAGCAAAACAACTACACAAATAACCAATTTCATAATTTCACTTAAAATCTAAGGTTTTAAGCCCGAAAATACGATTCAGTAAAATTCTATAAATTTAATCAAATTGAATGTTTAGAAATACAATTAAAAACATTTTATAACATATGAATTAATCAATTGATCAAAACCGATAACAGAAATATCCAATTTAGCACAATTAGGGTTTTTGAGTCCGGAACGCAAACCCGATCAATTATTACCAAAACATACCAATTGACGGTTCGAAAATGTAATTAAACATATTCTAATATAATTTATATAGTCAATTGAATAAAATAACCCAATTACAAAATCCAATTTAAACCCGCGGGAGGTTTGACCTAAAAATTCAATTCCGATAAATTACGCACAATTTTTCCAAATCAACACTTCCAATATAAAATTAAATACATTTTAAACGATATTATAAAATCAATTGAGCGGAACGGCTCAATTATACAACCCGATTTCATTACACCCAAAATTTGACCTAGGAATCAAATTCCGATAAAACCTGCATAAATTTCTCAAATTGACGGTTCCAAAATGAAATTGGATACATTTTAAAACATATTGTATAATCAATTTGTCCGAAATCGCAAAAACGGACAGATCCGAAAAATTCGGGCATAACCCGGCCAAAAATCCAATTTTTCCAAAATTCCAACACAACCACGCAATTAACCTATCCAAATTAATCTTACAACACATATATACATAATCAAACAATCAATTTAGCTTTTTATAAGCTAATTCATACCCAATTAATCAAAACAAGGGTTAGGGTTTTTCGGAAATTATACCAAACGAAAAACCGATAAATCGGGGCAAAGGAAGGCCGGGGAAGCTTCGTCGGAGGCCAAGGATTGCTCGCCGATGATCGCCCGAGCTCGCCGGTGACCGGACGGCGGCTCGCCGCTGCTGCGACTGCTCCCGCGCTGCTGCTGCTTCTTTCGCGTTGCTGCTGGTGGTCGCTGCCACTGCTGCGGTCGAGCTGGCTGCTGCTGCGTCGCGGCGGTCGCGTCGCCCGTGGTGGCTGGCGAGGTTGGCCGGAGCGGAGCGGAGGAGGCGGTGGTGGCAAGCTAGGGTTACGGGACAGGGCAAGGCGCAGGGGGTCGGGGAATAGGGAAAACCGAAGGGAAGGGAGAGAAGAGGGAAAAGAAAAGGAAGGGGGTCGGGGCATGGGGTTTTTTTTTTTTTTTTTTTTTTTCACCGACAAGTGCTGTGTGTGTGTGTGTGTGTTTTTTTTATTATTATTTAAATGCACATATGAAATAAATACTAAATATTAAAAATATTATTTGAAAGAGTTTATCTAAAATTTATTAAACAAAAATTTATTTCGAACGGATCAGAAGACTTAAAATTAATAAAATAGTTATATAAAGAATTTCGGAAATATTTTTTTAAAATTTACCAACGAACGTAAAACATTTATATTACTTACGGGAATACATTATAAGACCCCGAAATAATATTTAAAAACATATAATAAAATATTTAAGTCAAATTCGAATAAACCAAGACTAATTTAAATAATTTCTGAAATCGGTTTTCCGTAAACCAAAAAGCATAAAACGAAAGAGAATTAACTCCAGAAAGAATTTTATAAATAAACTCTGAAAATCTTTTTAATTTAAAACTTTCCGAAAATATTAACGATTACCGAAAACGAATAAATTTAAAGTCGGAATTATTTTCTACGGATAAAATTATTAAAATAAATTTAACTATTTAAGTAGAAATTCTATAATTTAAATAATATATTTCGTCAACGAAATATAACCTCAAAATACACCGTTAACACATGACGAAGTTATAATCGAAAACAAATCTAAAAATATTAAAAATAAAAATATGAGAAACAACGGAAATACATATTTTTAACCGAGAATCAATTTCATAAGAATATAATAGAATCATTGTCGTAAACGAATTTGTCTAGAATGGTTCGCAACGACAATGATTAATTACATTTAATTATGAATTCGAAACCGTCGATAAATCTATAAAACGCATCGAAATTAAAATAAGTAATTGTTTACATCAAATTACGCTAATAAAATCATTAACCTTAATAAATCTGGATTTTAAAAATACGGAGTATTACATCACTACCCCCTTAAAAGGAACTTCGTCCCCGAAGTTCGGGAAAACCTAGGTAGTGGAAACTTGACAAAATAATTGAATAAAACATTGACCACAATAAATAGGTTAAAGTGAATCTGAAGAAAATAAAACGATGTTTACGAAACCAAACCAAGCAAAGTTGAATAAAAACATGGCATAGGAAGTAAAGTAAAAGAAAGAGAATTGATATTTAGTAGATCAAATACGATGGAATTCAACAAGGAAGAAATACAGATTTAAAGTCAAATAAGTTATGAAAATACTGTCGTTAAAATAAAGTCTTACAAGAGAATAACAAAAGTATAACATGAAATTCAAATAGAATAAAGGAACGAAAACTTTAAAGATTAGACAACCCCAATAACACCACTAATACATAATATGCACATAAAACTTTATACACTGAGTTATCTCTATAACATCGTTCAAGAAAATAAGGCTAACACTCGGCTCAACGACTCATAAAAGGTCCTCTTACGCACCAACCACATATACCTAGGTCAAAGGAAATTCCTAAACCCAAAACACTTTACTAACAAGCTCTCTAATCCACGCCATAACCATGATAGTCTAAACACTTAAATTCGAAAATGCTACTAATATAGCAACTACAACATTCGAGCCCACAAATTTTTTTTTCCCTTTTATTTATCTACTATTCGTTAATAGTTATCATCATACGAAACAAAACTTAATACCTTATCATCCACCAACAACCGAAAAAGAAAATATATCTACCTTACGAGGAAGGATTTTTATATATTAATGTTAAAATTACTAACACAAAATACAAAACGAAAACAACCTGTGATTGAATGATAACTGATGAAAACTAGATATAGACCCAAAATGAAAGTTATACTGCATCATTAAATCACTATGGTAAATTAGGCACCCTACACCCTGATTATAAAAACAAACACATCTATCTAAACCTCAACCTTATCATTATCACAAATCTAGATTTCTCCCAATTAAAATGATACATCTACTTAAACATCACTATCAGGGTTCCAAACCTAAATTTCTTATAACTCCAAAAAGTGAGATTACTCAATCAAAATAGATTACAATTTATATCATATCATACTATATCCGGCAAGGTATACATTAAGGTTTTTAATCCACTAAACCTGCAAAACTAGGATTAACCTAGTGGGGTCACTACCCCCTTAAGAGCAAACTAATTATAACACCATAGTAATCACAACACACAAACTACAGAATTAACCCAAATCCAGCATGTACAATCACAAATGATCATATACAAAAAGATAATTACAACAGCAAATCACAAGGCCACTTACACTACCCAATCACACTATCCTCACAAGCTAATCCGGATAAAAAAAGAAATCACTTGGAAGAAGTAAAATACATTTTCATTTAAAACATTTAGGATCGTGAGAACCAAATCTCTAATCGAAATCCGATTCTCAACAACCAAAAGCTTTGATACCAACTTGTAACACCCCCAAATTTTACTCCTGAAATTTTTTTTTTTTTTTTTAAGAATAGAGCGGAAGCTAGGAGCGAATTTAGGAAGTGTTACCGCCACATCTAACACAAGATAAATGTCCACCATCTATCTCATGTTAGATGCAAGGCTAAAACCTGTCAACCATTAAATCCGAATTCTAAAAGCACAATAGTGTTGCGAGAAATTTAAAAGTCAATTACACAATCCTTGAAAATTTAAATACAATCCTTGTAATTTCGAAAGATGGAAACAATTAAACAAACAAATCCCGGGGAATAAATATCCGGATCGCCTACTCACTCAAGCCAAGCCTTCCACCCCCAACTTAGTAACCGATCAAAACCTGCATCAAAGGTCTGCTCCCCACCATCGGTGGATCATCACAGGACCCATTCAAACAGTGTAGTATCAGTACGGGTCCAGTACCGAGTAAGTCTCACTACCCTATCTTATGAGAGAGACGTAAACGATAACATCAAATACATATTAAATTATGATACAATACGTTGATACAATATCATATATACTCACAACCACAGCAGGAATCTTGCCATACACCTACAGTAACATATGAAACATATATAACATCCCATTTAAACATATAGGCGTAGTATAACCGAAATATAAAGTGACTCATGCGCCTCAAGTAGGAATAATCCATATTATTGGATACTCGATGCGTGACATACTCACGAAAGCAGCATGTAGTAATACAGATAATAAAAGCTGACCATAGTCCAATTAAACTTATTTCCTTTGAGTCTTTATTAAAAGTAGTCATTTCACACCACAATATTAATCCACGTGAGTGCGGGAACCCCACTATTATAGCCGGTGGACCGGAATATATAAACTCAGGGCAGAACGCTCCTGACCACTATTATTTGCCGGTGGACCGGTCTCCAGGGCAGAACGCTCCTGGCCACTATTATTTGCCGGTGGACCGGTCTGGCCCCGACTCGTATGGTGTTTCACTGTAAGTGCTTGTGACTCATTCTTTATTCTTATCAATAATATATTCATTCCACACATATTCTTTAATAGTCCATGTGAGTGCGGGAACCCCACTATTATAGCCGGTGGACCGGAGATATGTACAGGGCAAAACGCTCCTGGCCACTATTATTGCCGGTGGCTCGGTCTCCAGGGCAGAACGCTCCTGGCCACTATTATTTGCCGGTGGACCGGTCTGGCCCCGACTCACATGGTGTTCCACTGTAAGTGATTAGTATTTTTCCCATGTCTTATCGATTTTACGTTTGGTTTGCTGAGCACGATAACCCCCACTATTATAGCCGGTGGACCGGAAATATACAGGGCAAAACGCTCCCGACCACTATTGTTCGCCGGTGGCACGGTCTCCAGGGCACCCCGGCTCCTGGCCACTATTATTCGCCGGTGGACCGGTCTGGGCCCCGGCTCAGCATCTTTCTCTTTAAGTGATTAGTATTTTAACGTATCTTATTTGAAAGTGTTTTACCCTTGACATGCATGGCTAACTATATCCACACTTATCCTCCCAGGAGGGCACGTCCCATATCTTGGAACTCGTGCACCCCTTATCACACCTCGATATCCATTTCCCCTCTATACTTACACATAATAAAGACCAACTCCACCCGTCATTAGCCTCTAGGGTTTCCCTTGAAACCCCAATTGGACCTATGTGGCCAACTTCCTCTTATTTCACTACCATTAATTCATCTATCCTCAACACCTCACCTCATTTAATTCCAACCCCAAATCACATCGCTCTACCCATCGATTCCACCTGTGACTCTGAAAACCTAATTGGCTACTTCAACCCTAGTACCTTTCTTTTCCCACAAGTAACGTCCCCTTTTCACCCAATACTTCTTCTCTCCCAAAGCACCCATAATCATTCCTCATAACATAAACTCTCACTCTCAACCCGCACCTCACTCACCATTAATCATTTTTACTTCCGCATTTTCCATATTACTAATTCTTCTCAAAACCCTAATCGGGTCCCTTATACTCCCTTTTGCAACTCACTTCCCATTTATTTATTTTTTTCCCTTTTATCTCCATGTCATAATAATAATAATAATAATAATCACCCTAGCATGCATGCCCTAGAGGGTTACATCATATCACAGCACATCATAATCACCACATATAGGTATCACATTCATATCGTAAGAAAACACATACCACATACCTTAACTCCAAACTCACTACGCATAAAACACGTTAAGGTCAAACATGTGATGTACAACAAGACATGATATCTATACAAAACATCCAAGGTATACAAGTCACATAACACGCAAGAACCTTAGCCACATCCTTACAAAATACCCATAAGTAGAGGTAAGTAGAGAACTTACCTGGATCCGAAGCTAGCTAAGCGACGTAAGAGGGTGAGAGAGATCACTAACTCGTGGATCCACGATAATACTTTCCTAGATCCGATGGAATCGAAAACTAAATTAGAAACTATCCTATCAATCAATAATTTCAATTATTATAATTTACTCGATACAAAGAAACACAGACTATTTTTTTATTAGAAAACGTGTCCAAAACTTAGGACTTAAAATCATAGTTCTATTAAGTTTTAAGATTAAATATATATCAAACAGATTAATACAAATACATTTAGGACATTTCAAATTAATTTGAAAAGCCTGAGACAGAATAATCGATCATAAGTTAATTTATCGAAAATGACTTATTTATTAGGTTTTATAATTGAATAAGTAACCCAACCAATTTACTTAGAATCAAATCCAAATCGATTAGGTTAAAACATAATTTAAATTATTTAAAACCCCAAGATAGAAACCGATTAGATAAAATACACATAGCAAAATCAATTCTACAAAATCATCCCCGAAGATTAGGGTCTTAAATGCCTACCTATGAATCGACCAATCACTTTGATTACCCCAAATTGATAGTTTTAAAACACGATTAAACTAATTTTAGATAAATCCAGATAATCGATTTCAACAAAACAATCTTCCGATTAACCAATTCCAGACCATCCATTTTTAAAATTAGGGTTTTAAAGTCTACAACACAAACTCCGTCAATTCAAATCAATTGATTCCAATTAAAGGCATTAAAATACAATTATGATCATTTCAACTACTTTTATAAATTTAATTTTAGCAAAACAACTACACAAATAACCAATTTCATAATTTCACTTAAAATCTAAGGTTTTAAGCCCGAAAATACGATTCAGTAAAATTCTATAAATTTAATCAAATTGAATGTTTAGAAATACAATTAAAAACATTTTATAACATATGAATTAATCAATTGATCAAAACCGATAACAGAAATATCCAATTTAGCACAATTAGGGTTTTTGAGTCCGGAACGCAAACCCGATCAATTATTACCAAAACATACCAATTGACGGTTCGAAAATGTAATTAAACATATTCTAATATAATTTATATAGTCAATTGAATAAAATAACCCAATTACAAAATCCAATTTAAACCCGCGGGAGGTTTGACCTAAAAATTCAATTCCGATAAATTACGCACAATTTTTCCAAATCAACACTTCCAATATAAAATTAAATACATTTTAAACGATATTATAAAATCAATTGAGCGGAACGGCTCAATTATACAACCCGATTTCATTACACCCAAAATTTGACCTAGGAATCAAATTCCGATAAAACCTGCATAAATTTCTCAAATTGACGGTTCCAAAATGAAATTGGATACATTTTAAAACATATTGTATAATCAATTTGTCCGAAATCGCAAAAACGGACAGATCCAAAATTCGGGCATAACCCGGCCAAAAATCCAATTTTTCCAAAATTCCAACACAACCACGCAATTAACCTATCCAAATTAATCTTACAACACATATATACATAATCAAACAATCAATTTAGCTTTTTATAAGCTAATTCATACCCAATTAATCAAAACAAGGGTTAGGGTTTTTCGGAAATTATACCAAACGAAAAACCGATAAATCGGGGCAAAGGAAGGCCGGGGAAGCTTCGTCGGAGGCCAAGGATTGCTCGCCGATGATCGCCCGAGCTCGCCGGTGACCGGACGGCGGCTCGCCGCTGCTGCGACTGCTCCCGCGCTGCTGCTGCTTCTTTCGCGTTGCTGCTGGTGGTCGCTGCCACTGCTGCGGTCGAGCTGGCTGCTGCTGCGTCGCGGCGGTCGCGTCGCCCGTGGTGGCTGGCGAGGTTGGCCGGAGCGGAGCGGAGGAGGCGGTGGTGGCAAGCTAGGGTTACGGGACAGGGCAAGGCGCAGGGGGTCGGGGAATAGGGAAAACCGAAGGGAAGGGAGAGAAGAGGGAAAAGAAAAGGAAGGGGGTCGGGGCATGGGGTTTTTTTTTTTTTTTTTTTTTTTTTTTTTACCGACAAGTGCTGTGTGTGTGTGTGTGTGTTTTTTTTTTTATTATTTAAATGCACATATGAAATAAATACTAAATATTAAAAATATTATTTGAAAGAGTTTATCTAAAATTTATTAAACAAAAATTTATTTCGAACGGATCAGAAGACTTAAAATTAATAAAATAGTTATATAAAGAATTTCGGAAATATTTTTTTAAAATTTACCAACGAACGTAAAACATTTATATTACTTACGGGAATACATTATAAGACCCCGAAATAATATTTAAAAACATATAATAAAATATTTAAGTCAAATTCGAATAAACCAAGACTAATTTAAATAATTTCTGAAATCGGTTTTCCGTAAACCAAAAAGCATAAAACGAAAGAGAATTAACTCCAGAAAGAATTTTATAAATAAACTCTGAAAATCTTTTTAATTTAAAACTTTCCGAAAATATTAACGATTACCGAAAACGAATAAATTTAAAGTCGGAATTATTTTCTACGGATAAAATTATTAAAATAAATTTAACTATTTAAGTAGAAATTCTATAATTTAAATAATATATTTCGTCAACGAAATATAACCTCAAAATACACCGTTAACACATGACGAAGTTATAATCGAAAACAAATCTAAAAATATTAAAAATAAAAATATGAGAAACAACGGAAATACATATTTTTAACCGAGAATCAATTTCATAAGAATATAATAGAATCATTGTCGTAAACGAATTTGTCTAGAATGGTTCGCAACGACAATGATTAATTACATTTAATTATGAATTCGAAACCGTCGATAAATCTATAAAACGCATCGAAATTAAAATAAGTAATTGTTTACATCAAATTACGCTAATAAAATCATTAACCTTAATAAATCTGGATTTTAAAAATACGGGGTATTACAATAACTCCTCCCATATTGATTATTCACCCACCAAATTTATTATACATTCCTTAAATATTATTATTATTAACATACCCTATATTCAAGGCCTAACTCCCACGTTTTACACATGCGATAATAACCTTATCTCAAAAGTTACTATTTCCAAAGCTCCTAAAATCCTAATTTCATAGGTAAGTCATAAATCTTCTCATAAGGCTAATATGATTACCAAATTTAATATAAATCCCAAAAATACCAACATTAACAACATATCCATAATTCATGGTCTAACTCTAACTTTTTACACATGTGATAAAAACATTACTGTTTTAATGTTATTATTCGATCCCAATTTAGGTCTTTTACTCATTTTGAGGAACTTATGAAATTTATAATCACTACAATCACCCCACATGATCTTATTTGCATATTTTCATCCACCTGACATGTTAAAATACTAAAATTCTCATATTAATCCATATTAACGAAAATGCTCTTATAGATAGTAGAAAGCCCTTATTTTACGAAAGTCTTATATCTTCAATGCCATTATTTTCAAATCCTATATTTACCATCATACATCTTAAATACACTTATTTACCACTTATCATATGTTATTAGGCCCATACTACTATTCCACACGTTATACTTATCCATAAAAATACAACCTAGTGTAGCAACATCATATCAACACATCTTTCATTATTCATACTCTTTTTCTATCATAAAATCCATATTATCATAACATAACATTAATCACATGAATTTAACAATATAATAACAATAAAATGATAATAAACATGGCCATTCCAACATGTAACAAAAATCCTAAACATTGACTAGTATCCTTAAGAAAAAAGACTAATGTCTCTAAGCTCACTTATCCTATCCCGCCTCTTCAGAAACCTCCAAAATATCACCTAAGAACATTTAACAAGACATAACTAGAATTAAATGATATAATTAAGGAGGCTTTAAGGTAATGGAAGGGTGAAATAATGGGGAAAACCAAATAGAGGTTCAAAGGAAGTCTCAGCGTGCAGTAAAAGGGAGGTTCGATGGTGGATACCAAAAGGTGAGGATGGGATTTAGTGATGGCTGTTGAAGGGGGTGTGTGGGTTTCAGTAGAAATGGATGGAAGGGGGTGTGGTTTCGGTATAAATGGCTGAAGGGTAGGGGACGTTGTGGTATTTTTGCTGAAGGTGGAGGGGTAATTTTGGTGAAAATGGCCGAAGGTGGTCGGTAGGTTTTAGTGAGTTTTACTGGTGCTTGGTGGCAGGATGTGGGGAGTTTAGCTGGTGGATGGGGTGAGGTAATGGCAAGGTTTGATGTTTTTTTGGTGTTGTTTTGGCAACGATAAGGAGAAGGAAAGGAGGGAGGAAGGCTGTGTTGGGTGCAAAATTTTGACAAAAATAGAGGGAGAAGAAGGGTGGTTTGCTGCATTAAATGAGGTATATATATACAGACATGCATGCTCGAGAGGGAGAGGAGAGAGGTTGAGGTGATCTTTATCAATGCAACCCATCACATAGAAAAAGAGGAAGTTGATGGGTGATGATGATCGTAGTGTGTGCATGTCATGGTAGGAGATGTTGTGCATGCAAGGGGAAAGAATAAGGAAAAAAGAAAAATCTGTTGGGAGGGAAATGTAAGGACAGAGAAGAAAGAGAAAAAGGAGAAAAAGGAGAAAAAGTGTGGGTTTAGATTTAAGTTTAGTTTAAGATAATTTAGGTTAGGGTATTAGGATAATTAAATTAAATAATTATTCAAGATTAGGTTTAGGTTAATAAAGATATTAATAACCCGAAATAAAAGTAAGGTTAGGATAAAAGTTAGGATTAGGGAGTTAGGGTAAGATAAAAATATTAATTTTCTAATATTAGAATTAGACTACGTTATTAATTACTCGGGATTAGGGTTAGTTAAAATTTGGGGTATTACAAGGTTCAACCGAAAGAAAAGGGAAAGAAGGCCATGAGAGATGGACATGCATGGTCGGAAGAGGAAGAAGGAGAAAGAGAGATCAAGACGAGGAGAAGAAAAAAGAAAAAAAAGGTAAAAAGAGGAAAGAAATGAGAAAAAAGAAAAAGAAATTGATGTTAGGATTAGAATTAGGTTTAAATTTAAAATTAAGGAATCATAGTAAATTTAATTTATCAATTATTTGAGGTAAGGGTTAGGTTAATACTAATGATTCAAAATTAGGATTAAGATTAGATTTATCTATGATAAAAAATTTAGGGCAAGATAAAAATTTTAATTACTCGACATTAGAGTTAAGTTAAAATATTAATTACTTAATATTAAGGTTAAATAAAAATTGAAATATTACACATACCATAATAAAATTTAAAGTTAGTTTTATTTACACAATTATCATCGTATAAAAACTATAATGTTTAACTCTAATCTTTTAACAATTATTATTTTTACTTATTAAATGCCACAATATAAGGTATAAGCAAGGTATCTATGGTTACAATGAGATACGGATACCTACTACAAAAAAGAAAAAAAAAAGGCAATTAAAACTCAAACCATCCCCTCCCTTTCCATGCTTGCTGGCCGGTGGCCCCCCGCCCCAACTGTTTACGGCGTCGTTTTCGGCCTTCAACAATTGAACAACCAGAAGCGGTAATCATGACCGCCTAGATCACCACCGAGCGTCAGAGCAAGAAGGAAGAGCATTATGGCGGCTGAGGAGGCGCTGAACATCCTAGAACCGTTCGAGCTTCATTATTCTGATCTCGTATCGTTATCGTCCAATGCCCTAATATTCCCGTCACCACCACTATCATCATCCAGCGATGACATTAAACGGCTAGAAGCAGTCGCTGGAGCAATCATGGAAAATCTGGGTCCATGTGGACCAGGACTAATCACCGTCACTGGAGTTTCAGATGCTTCGACTCTCCGGAACACCCTGCTTCCTCACGCTCGAAATCTCGCCCTCCTCCACAACGACGACCGTAAACGTATTCTCAAGGTTAAATTTCTCCTACCCTATTGTTAACCCTAACACTTTGATTTTGGAGTTACGTAGTGGTCCAGCATTTGAACTTCAGCTAATATGGTTTGGGTGTACAGTTAAATGATGTGTAAAATATTTTTTGTTTGTTTGTTTGTTTGGTTATTGGTGGTCATCATCTATCTTTAGAGAAAATCTTTATATCACTCTGCCTTGTTTGCTGTTGGCTTTTGAAACTGAGAATCTTATGGTCCGTTTTGTAAGATTAATTGCACAAAAAATACCTAGATATATGCGATTAGCATCAAATATCTCATACATTCGTTCAGCCAATGATTAATGAATGTGAGATAGCATGTAGAAAGCAGGCAATCCAAACTAAATATAGAACATCATTCGGCCCATTAATATGAGATTTCATGTGTTAAACAACGAATCTAAACATACTATATACATCATATGCTTATATACTCTATGATTTCTGGCCATTGTTCGAAATTGATTACTGAAATAGTGTAAAATGATAAACGGATGTATGTACAAATAGGGCTGTTTATGTTATTTGATATCTGCTTATCCGATATATCCAAAGCAATCTGATCCGAAAAAACAAATAACCAATCTGATTTATTTATTTATTTTTCAAATCAAATATCTAATCTGGTCAACGAAAAGTTAAACAAACTATATATTCGATCCGACAAATACAAATAATATCCGATCCAAAGAAATATATTTATGCATTTTTTTGTAATTTTTTATTTTATATATATAGTTTTTACTTGATTTAGTATTTGGGCTAACATTTTATTTAGTTGAAATTATATTTTTAATACAATCTTTTTTTAGATCTAATAGAATCCAATTAAATCTTGTGATGTAGCAGCGTTAATTATCAGATATTAGTTGAGTAAGTCGGATATTTGCTGAACGGATCGGATATTTGCTCAGTAGATCGGATAATATCAAATATATTTGTGATTTGGTGGTTTTTTTATATTTGAAGTTTTATTCGGATAATATCGGTTATATTTGATATCCGATCCAAATATTCGGATATCCGATCTTTCAGATATCTGAATTTTTAATCAAATATCAAATATCATTTTCTGATATCCGACAATTGGATGTCCAAAATATTGGATATTTGAACCGTGAGCAGCCCTATGTACAAACATATTCTATGCCTTTTCTCCTCTTCAATGATGGCGAGTGAATCTTTTGAAAAGATGATATTAGGGACCCTGCAATTTGATTTTTCACTCTTAATTATAATAATAATGTAAATAGAGGTAGAATTTAGACTCTCTTCCTGTCTCTATTATTTATAAGAAGTAGGAGTGAACATGGTTTGGTTTTGCCTGGTTTCGGCCTCAAACCAAATCATATATTTGCTGTTTGGAAAAATCTCAAACCAAATCAAATTGTTTTTTGAATGATCCCAACCCAACCCAACCATATTAGCAGTTTACGGCTTAATTCAGTTTAGTTTCCGGTTTTTTCATTTTGAATATCAAAAATTAAGTACTCAACTTAATATTATTATAAAAATAAAAACTAATGAAAAATCTATGTTAATTTGTAATTTAAAAATGTCATTTTTATAGTAATTTATAATGTACTATAAATTTATATAGATATGGTTGTATATATATAAATGTCATTTATGTATAAGCCATATTTGTAATTGCAAGAAAAATAGAACAGATACACAATTCAAGTAATCCGCCAATTATATAATATTTTTTAGGCAAATCTCTAACTATGAATACTTTTAGAGATATAATAAAGGGAAAAATTGTTATATCAAAGGATGCTATACAAGTAATAGAACTGTGGTCACGGTCGCGATTGCGGTATTGGAGTGTTGCGAACGATATTTTATATGTCGTGGTTGTCACGGCGTGATTTTTTAATTCTTTTTCGCAACAAATATTGGTAAATATTGGTAAATATCGGCTAATATCGGCAAAATATCAGCCGATATCCAAAATTTCGCTGATATCGCGGCGATAAATATATAATTTTCTAAAATGGCCGTATTTCAAAAATTTCGTGGCACGGTTGACCCAAAAATTGCGAAATTGCAGCTGATATGCAATTGCGGTACCGATATTTCATTGTATGATGCTATAATTCATGATGAATACATAAACTTATAACATAGCTATTAGCTAGAATTACACCGAATAATACTCACTTATTGGTGATATTACCAATTATATACATACATATATATATAGTTTTTTATTTATAAACCATAATTTAAAATTTTAAACTATAACCACATCTTTTTAAAAAATTCTAAACCAAACTATAAGTTTTTAAACCGTAAACTAAACCAAACTGTAAAATTATGGTATGGTTTGGTTTGATTTAGTTTACGGTTTGAACTATATTGTGTTTACCCTTAGAAGAAGAATGAATGAATTCTTCTTTTAAAATAAAAAGACACACTTCTAATTTATTTCCACAATGAGAAACCGGTTGGAAGAAAGAGAGATGGAGAATGGGTCTCCCAATTAAACCATGGTTACCTAATAACTTATTGCTGGTAGTTTTAAATAAAATATAATAAGTATGACTTTAGGTTAATATACGTTACGTTATAAAATAATTTATACCTAAAATAATATTGTTAATATTAAATATGTGCTAACATTCTCCCATCTAGTGTATATTAGTCAAATTTAAACCAAGGTTTCAATAAGATAGTATTTGGTTAGAAGAACCAAATCCAAGTATCATGGCTACAAATACACAACATCTGAGAATTATGTTCCATGACTCACTACGTATTATGCTTCATTTAATATCACCCATACAATAACTCTTAAGCGGATAAAGAAACTATGTGTATTCGGGTTTTAAAAACTCAGCATGACCTCAATAAACTACAAGTGTTTACTAATTGAGAAATAATCACAACATGAACTTAATTTCATCTGAATATTAATGTGACATATATAGTACATATCATATAAACTTATATGGTGTTAGGCCCTTGGTTAAAGGATAAGCTAATGCGGAATCAGTGCACATGTGTTTAATAACTACTTTCCCCTTTAGAAACCATCTTCTTTAAGTACTTGATGTCAGTACCTTTGGCATAACTTCCACCCCTGTTGTTTGTGGAGATAAAGACGCCAGTTGAGCAATCTCATAGATCCTCAACGTCATAGATACAGGGTCAACATCCATGGAAGAAGTACTGAAGTAGCTATACAATCCTGCTTCTTGCTCTTCCATAGGACTAGGCTTGGGGCTGGCTCATTTAACTAAATGAACAAGCCGAACTAAGTTCATGAACTTAAGCTATAAATGAGTTGTGCCGAATTTTTCCAAACTCAAGCTCGTCCCATTTAATAAACAAGTCTAAAAGTGAGGCTCTGGCTCGGTTTAAACCATGAAACAACTCCACTAGTTGATGTAAAGTACATATAAACCATAGTTATCTGATAACTAATTGCAGTTACTTCTAACTCTCATAAAATATAATAGGGACCGCTTTAGGTTATAAAACATTTTATACTGAATCAATATATATTAACATGTTTCTCCCTTGCTGAATCATAGTAAAGTGACTAGATACCGTTACTGGTGATTGTTTTCATTCGTGAAGCCTTTTGTTGCTTAATCGACATTGCTTGTGCTATGATATCTTGGCTGTAAATTGTCGCCATCTTAGTTACCCAATGCTCTTTTATCTTTTTTTCAAGTCTTAATTGGTAATTTCTGGTCTTTTTATGTTTAATCAATGCCAATGCTCTGTTATCCATTTTTCAAGTCTTAATTGATAATTACTGGTCTTTTTTTGTTTAATCAATGCCATTCTTATTTTGTATGCTTTTGATTCAGGAGCATAAATTGGGGACTGATGTTCCATTGAAGAACTTGGATAGATGTGTCTCCTCATTTACAATGCAATTGAGATACGATGATGCTCTGGAGTCTTGTCCTCTGAGTGGTTTGAGCCCAAAAGATGATGAAAGACATTATGCTGATAAGGTGGATGAATCTGTGGACAGCCAATTCAAGGGTATGGGTAATAACTTTAAGGAATTAGGATATTGTATGATGGATATAGGGCTACGTCTTGCACGAATTTGTGATCGGGCAACAGGCAGTCAAGAGCTGGAAAGAAGCTTAGTTGAATCTGGCACAGCAAAAGGCCGCCTCATACATTATCATTCTTTTCTCGACACACTTCTGATAAAAGAAGCTGCAAGAGCAAGAAATACAGCTAAAAAAATACAAACTAATATAAGATCTCAACATAATGGATCACTCGACAGGAAATGCTTCATGAGTAAGCAGATGCATGAAGCCGGAAATGGAATTAATAGATTGGAGAAATGTTCTGATCTCTGGCAGGAATGGCATTATGATTATGGTGTCTTCACTGTCTTAACAAGTCCTATGTTTATGGATTTATGTTCTCGAGGGACAGCAAGTGTAATGAGCGGCTATCTAAATGGTTATGAACCAATATGCTCCTCACCAGGCAGGCATAGCTATTTGCAGATATTAAATCCTAATGAGAATAAGATCCAGATAATCAAGGCTCCTCCTGAAAGCTTTATTGTTCAGGTGGGGGAGGCAGCTGATGTATTGTCCAGAGGGAAACTTCGATCAACCCTTCATTCAGTTTCAAGACCAGTAGATATACAAAATCTAAGCAGAGAAACCTTTGTTGTGTTCTTGCAACCTGCTTGGAACAAGATATTTGATACCACTGACTACCCTATGGAACAGTTGAGGTTAAACACTCATTCGGGAGAAAGTGATGGGGATGAATTGCCTGCAAGTACAAAGCTCAAGTCCGAGAAACTGACACAAGAGATAAATAAAATAGTTCCCCCTCTATCATCTCGATTGAAGAATGGGATGACATTTGCAGAATTTGCACGTGAAACTACGAAGCAATATTATGGTGGTAGCAGTCTGCAGTCATATAGTTGAGGGATTGCGAGGTCTTGTGTTTGTGGTAGAAAATGTTCTTCCACTGTCATCTGCTTGATGAAAATGCATTTGGAATAATGTGTTATTCGTTGTGGATGGCAGCCCTGATTTGATGAAATATAATTGGATTGACATGTTATTCATTGTGGATGGCAGCCCTGATGTGAGCCATCATGACACATTCTTTTCTCTTATCCTTTGAAGACTTGAATTACCACCTTCATTCGCTTCACTTGGTTTGTCTTCCCTTGCTTCAAATTCCTCTATATATTGTACTATTAGATTTCTCTCTACTATTGCTATATCGTGTCTCGTGACTGAATTTGCCAACAGTAGGGCTTCTGTTCTCGAAGTTTGAGTCACGATTACATCCATGTAATTTCAAACCTTGCTTTGTCCTCGACTTCCAGATTCTTTCTTTGTAGACCTGTGCTATAAACATGTGCCCTTATTTTTTTTCTTCTCCTGAAGCAACTTTACACCTCAGAACAAATATTTTCATCACTAGTGGCTGCAGCACCTTATATGTCAATGTAGGTGCTTATTTATGTTTATTCACTCTCAGTAATCCATGAATGAAGTGATTCAGTATTCAGTAAGCCGTGAAAATTACCCTTTCTATCACATAAGGTATTGCACTCATACCATGTGCATGGCACCTCTTTTATATAGAACTGTCATTTTCTTGCTGTGCTTGTGTGGTAAGTCACATGTTTAACCAGATATTTCATGTATTCTCTTGGCATTTAGACGGAAAAACATACAACAGCAATGAAGCTATTGCTGCTGAAACACGAATTATTGGTCGTTCTTTGGAGCAGGACGGTAAGAGCTGAATCCCAAAGATCGGAGCCCATTGAAAATGAAGTTATTTTTGCAATTGAGGCAAAGGGAATAAAGGGGTCTCCTATTGTCATCCGTCTTTAATTAGGAAAAGAAATGTCTTTCCAAATGAGATGTCTCTTTTCCTTTCCCCCACACCGTCCGTCAGGTACAGGCGACAGGCAGGGAGGAGGCCGGCAGTATTTGGAGGGTTCTGATTGTCAATAAGTGACCCTTTTTATTTGCGTTCTCCTTTGTGCTGCTGAAGTTGAAGAAGAAGTGAAGCCGAAAAGGCGTGCTGATTATTTTGGATGACGTAATCAAGAGACGAAAAACATGGATTTGAAGGCACGCTTCTTCCATGCTTTTACCGTATCCCATTGTTTTTTTGGCAGGAAATGAGAGCTTTTCTGACGAAAATTCTTCTTGTCCTGGTGCGTAGCAATTCTGTCAGGTTTAAGACGTTGCCAACACCGGAAGAAATTGAGACACCCATCATTTTCATCCTGTGTAATCGTTCGTTTTTTGGGCCGTCTGTCAGCGCCGTGCTGCCCGAAGTCTGGGTTTTCTCATTTTACCCATTGAGATGGCAATTCCGACTAGCTGTTGTTGTTGTGTTTTTTTTTTCATAGGTTTCATCCAAACCGCAGGTGATGTTTTACATTAAAGTTTGATTAGGGCTATGTTTTCATGAAGCAGTTATTGATGTGGTCATTTAGCCGAGTGAGCTAAGCTATATTACGGGCATGATGAGGCGTGAAATGTTAGTAGACACGAAGCCAGTAAGAGAAATAACAGCGTGTTTGCTTCGATTAAACATTGCAATACATGGAGCAAACAAAATACTAGAAATCAAATCAGCCTGCGTATATGAATAGGGCTTGATTCTTAATTTTTGTTGCATTTTTTTTTGTTTTCTTTTTGCCTAATCGACTTCCTTTATGAATATTAGATTAGATGTCACTTCAATTTTTTGACATTTGTGTTGAATAAGGGTTGGATCGGAGTTATTGATGTGATTTATAGAACTAGTGTAAAATCCGATGTGAGGGTCAACTTGCCTAATAGAGATGCCATTCGGGTATCTTTTTCCTTTTCAGTACCCTTGATTATCATGCACATTTTATTTCCGCTGTGTGTGGGTTTTTTATGCATTGTGAGTGAAAAATTGATCTCGTACAAAATAAAAATAAAAATTTGGTTAACTTTTTATTTGAATTGTTACATTCTCCCTCTGTTTGTGCAGGATTTATTTTTGTCATGAAGTTCACATGCCTGGACATCTCTGCCCCTCACTGCTACAGTCGTCAGCCTATGCTCCCTTGACTGTACCCCTCTCCCCCCACACACAAAACAGGCATCCTCGTCTTGACTTGGATACAAACAAAACATATGACCCCCCCCTACCTCCCCCCTCCTCCCTCGCATGCCAAGGAGCTCTCCGCCCTAGTCTCTAGTCCCTTGCCCAAAGACTCACAAAACCCACTGTATATAAACCCCACCTAGCCTGACCTTCGAGCTAGAGATCCGTTAAAAAAAAAAAACAAACCTCTTTCAACCCAGAAGTCCAAAAGAAAATCATGGAAGAGGCCAACCCAATGTTTAGCGAAGCCAAGCTCCCAGAATCACCAAGACTACCAATGGAGTTCCTTTCAAGGTCTTGGTCCCTTCCTGCACTTCAACTCTCAAAGGCTCTTTCTCACTCGCTCCCTTCTCTTGTCTCCAAGACGGTTGCCTCCTGCACCACGACGCCCCCAATCCTGGAAGAAGATAATGCTCCTCCTATTCTTACCTCTGAGGATCAGAATCTACAAACACTGAAACAAAGATTGATTTCAGGAGGACATTCCTTCTCTTTTGCTTCGTCTACTACTTCACAGCTTGTCCTTGAACGCATCATGTCTCAATCCGTAAGTTGATCTCTTCAAAAAAAAAAAAAAAGAAACGGAAATCTTTATTGCTTTCTTTTCAGTGGGGTATCCAGTATCCACACGTAGAAAGAAGTGACATAATACGCTGCTTCTGCGTAGACCGGCGATCAAGTAACTCATGTTTTTGTTGGCTGTTTGCAGGAAGTGTCACCAATGACATCTGGCAGACCATCATGTAGCGAGCCAATTACTTCTCTTAATGATTATCAAATTGACAGTCCTGATATTTCGCTTTCTCCTCCTCATGAATTTGATTACAACAAGGTATGCATTTGGTCTACATGTGTTTTACCTTTTTTCCCTTCTTCCATTAGCTTCGTATAGTACCAGTAGTAATTTATTTTTTAGTGGTCTAATGGTACTAATTGTCGTAATTATTACTCACAGTACTCCTTCCCCAAGAAATTGAGGTGGAATAAGGAGATTAATTATCTGGTCTAGAGACAAAGATAAGAGAGAGATAGAGACAAGGAAAGAGCAGAACTTTTGCCTTGGAAACAATGAACTAAAGCACCCAATTTTCATGCTTTTTTCTCTCTCTCGCCCACCTTGTATGTTATCTTTTTCAGTTTATCTCTGGTGTATAAATTCAGCTGGTCAGAAAGATAATGAGTGAGTGGGACATAATAGACTGTACTTTGGAAGCTTTTTTGTGTCTCCCAGTGGTCTCTTTTTCCCGCCTTTAGTGATATTTAATTAATTACGGTTTGATGATTATCAAATATTCTTGGTCGGCTTGTAGAGAGGGTGAAACCCAAACCCGAAAAGATTGATAGAAGATAGTATGATTAATAGAATATGGGCCTCTGTTGGGTCAGGTTATGCCATTTCAGTTCATTGCATTTAGAGCCAGCCTAGGTGACCATTTGAACACTGTTATTCAAGTTTATTATCAGAGAGGGAAAAGCTATGAAGAAGGGAGCTAAAGTGGATATTAACCATCAGACTGACCACTTTTTTCTATCGATGTTTTCGTCTTGTTACTTTGTCTAAGGCGTTCTTTTTTGACTTAATAGCCTCTAACACTTGCCATAACAGTTTTGTAAAAGACGCTGCTGCCTACGAGTACTTTAATATGCATTCCTTTTGAATTTTGGATTCACGACAAACAATTTCCTTGGATTTGGTGCGATTTATCATCAATCATTACATGGCAATTTAAATTATAACTTTATTTAGGCTGCCCTCGTCCATTCATATTTTTTCTGGGGAAATATTTATAATGTTATTCTTACCGTTTATTATAAATTACTTAAACAAATATTTTGATGCTTATTGTTATTATTTTTATTTTCATCTTAGTAAATAACTCACTATTTGGGGTCTAAGGCCTATACTATGCTGCTCGTGGGACTTCATTAGAATATTTAAATTATTCCATTTTTTCATAATTTACTTTAAAATACTTTCAAACGAATGAGAAAAGATAAAAATATATACCTTAAGTTATTAATATATATTATTTCGTCTCAACATGTAATTAATTTCCCACATGGATTTATAATTTTTTGTTCCGTTCCAAAGCAATTCATTTATTAATTACATATTTTAAAAATAAAATTTAATTATTAATATCTTTTAATATATATTATTAAAAAATAATATTATAAAATAATTTTTAATATAAATATAATAAACACAGTTTTATACTGTAATATATTATATTTTAAAATAAATTAATACTAAAAATTTATCTTCAAAATATTGAGTTCGTAGTTTTTTACTAAAAAATTTTAGAGGTGATTTTTCATATGGATACTGTAGATTGATTATCAAAGTCTGATCATATTTTGATTGCGTCTTTTTCCTAGTCTGAAAAAGAAAGCATCTCAGAACCCTCTGCTCCAAGTTACCTAGCGTTCTTACGTTTTGATTTTACCTGTACGTTAAAATTTCACCTAACAGGCTCAAATCAATACACATTTCCCCAGTCTCTATTTAAGCAAGGTGAAGCTGCAACTAAGGCCTTGTAAATCGCCAGTATGCAGAGTCTGTTGTACACCTGTTGTTTCAAAGTAAATAGTAATTTCAGTTTCAGAAGTTACCCATCAAACTAATTGCTCGTGTCAACTTGTACTCTCTTTCCGGCAGTAAATTGCAGCATTTATCACCTTTCCCATCCCACCTTCCCCCTCGCTATTTCCTTCTCTATTTTTTTCTTTGTTTTTACTGTTTTATGTGGAAAAAAAAGGATAAATTTGTCACGCGCCTTGAACAAATTTAGAGATACTATAATATTTTTAGTTTATACTAGTCTTAAATTAATGAAATGATAACTTTGCTAATATCACTTATCTTTCTAAGCTAGCTTGGAAGTATATTTAATCATTTGAATATCTATCTCAGGTTTATTGGGGATTTTTAGATTTTTTATTATTTTTTTCAAAACAAAGCATCCAACAATCTAATTCTAAAAATTTCCAAAAAAAAATTCTTCACATGATTAAAATTCTCTCAAATTAGCCTGGAAAAATATGTAATGTTAATAAGTCCAATATTTTCGTAATCTAAGACAATATTAATTGTATGATATTAAGGTAAAAATAAACTAACATGTCATTCGGCCTTCATGAATGTTTTAATATACGTTATGCAAGTGAATTATGTCAAATGTGGTGATACGGACACCTAAATTAGATTTATCCACAAAAGTGAATTATTTAATTAAACATAAGAGTCAACGATCTAGCCATACAAGAAGAACAGTTAGCACACAGGACTAAATTGTTTTCCCTCGTGACAAATGCAGTTCCTGTATTCGGGCAGCACACCGCAACCCCTACTACACACTCCCCGGGTCAGCGGAAAAAATGGCGGAGGGTCAACCCCCGGTGGTGCTGGAAGTAAAACAGTTGGTCGTTGGTTGAAAGATAGGAGAGAGAAGAAAAAAGAAGAAACAAGAGTCCAAAATGCCCAACTCCATGCATCTATTTCAGTAGCAGCTGTTGCAGCAGCTATAGCGGCCACCACAGCAGCCACCGCAGCTGCATCTTCATCGTCTTCTAAGAAAGACGAGCAGGCTGCAATGACTGACATGGCAATGGCCTCAGCTGCTACACTGGTTGCCGCACGGTGTGTTGAGGCAGCTGAAGCTATGGGAGCTGACCACGAGCATTTGGCTTCAGTTATTAGCTCTGCTGTTAACGTTCAGAGTCATGGTGATATTATGACTCTCACTGCTGCTGCCGCCACAGGTAGATATAACTAACTAGTAAAACTACCCGTTCACCTTGGTCACTTTTCATACTTGGGAAGGATGTATGGTGTAGGATCGGACCTCTAATAATTTATCTTGAGTTTCAAAACTGTATTTGTTTCTTTTCATGCTCCATTGAAGCATTACGGGGAGCTGCAACATTGAAGGCAAGGACTATGAAGGAAGTCTGTAATATTGCTGCAGTGTTGCCTGTAGAGAAAGGATTCGGAACGAAAGGTGATAGTGGTAACTACATGAATGGTAGTTGTAATGGTGAGGGCGGTTTTGTGGGAGAGGATATTCTTGGATTATGTAACGAACAGCTTCTTGCTAGAGGTTCTGAGCTTCTCAAACGCACTCGGCAAGGTAATAACCCATTCGAGTATGAAATTTGGCTGAGCCTCCATTTCATTTTCACTACCACCGTTCCATCTTCAAAGCTCAGACAATCTAGCAATTTGGTTTATTTTTGTTGATATATAGGTGATCTACACTGGAAACTTGTGTCTGTTTATATCAACAAAGAGGACGAGGTGAGCTTCTGGTGTATAATCTCCAAACGTGACTAATATGGCTGAATGATGATTTATCTCTTTTTGTTGAATAAACTTTTGCTTAATAAATTCATGGTACATGTTGCATTAAATTGTGCAGGTGGTGTTGAAAATGAAGAGTTTGCATATGGGAGGCAAACTCACTAAGAAGAAGAAAAGTAAGACTCTATAACGCATCTTATTTAGCATCAATAGAAACGTCAATCTAAGAATGGCAAGGTACTAAGACCAATCTTTTTCCTTCTCTCTTTTGTGTATGCGTGCGCCCGTGTGTAGAGGCACTGTTGGATGTGTGCAAAGACACAATGCCATGGCCAGAGAGGTATATGATGGAAGGAGGAGAAGACAGACGTTACTTCGGGTTAAAGACGGTGTCGCATAGGGTGATTGAGTTTGAGTGTAAGAACCAGAAAGAATATCATCTCTGGACTCAAGGTGTATCGCGGCTCCTTTCTATTGCAACTGAAAGGAGAAAGAACAAATTCTGAGGGCGGTAGAGATGAAGATGATAATGGGCACGTCCATCATAGGAGGAAGTTGATTGTGCTTCGTGAGGTCACATTTTGGAGATGGACTTGCGATCATGGTGATGTTGGATGATTCTTATATTGATAATGCGGAAGAAAAGATGATCTGCGAGATGGAATCTTACAAGATTATATACTTGACATTTGAGAAGGCAAGATGTGTATATTGTTTGCTCTACCTGAGTGAGTTTCAGTTGATCAGGCTTCGTTTGACTATGATATTATTTTATATTAGTTGACGTATTAGTTTTTTCTTTTTCAAATTATATTTAAAATTTAAAATTTACACTTCATTTCGATTTAACATAAAGGGTTTTAACATAAATTAAGATGATTAATTACATATCTAATATATCTATATACATCAAGTTCATGTGATTTTATTGTGTTCTATGGGTTATCAACCAAACAATCACTGCCTATGACCGATAACTGAACAACAAACTCTTACAAACTAGCTTCGATTAATGATGAATTTTTTAATAGATACGCAAAAGATATTGTTTGATAAATTTTTTGTAAGTAGTAAAAAGAGATAAATTCGAATTATTTGACTAATAATGTTGTGAAAAAAGGTACAGTAATGATGCAAAACATGACATTGCCGGTAAGAGTGCAGCAATTACAAATATAATTATTGTAACCAAGGCTTGAGAGTCGATAAAGGTTTTGACATGATAACCGGATAGGGTAAGATATTTTGAAAAGTTTATTTCTAAGACTATTTATGGTTTTAGGCCGGTAGAAAGAAAAAGTAGCAGAAATAAATTTTTAGGACGGAGTATAGTGGAAATGACAACTTTGGTGGAAGCGTCGCCTCTTTTCTTGGGAGGAAAATCAAGTGGAATAGATGGAAAGTTTGATCGAGCAGTTTCACTTGAATAAGGATTGGCAGGATATGATTAGTTGGACGTATGATGATAAGGAGGTCTTTTTTATTAGATCCTTTTGTGAGTCCTCATATTAGAGTTTACATGGGGATGATTCAAGGAGTAGCACCTTCAGCTAAATTTGGATTGGCATAGCATCACCGAGGATCGAACTTATTACTTGGTTCGCCATTCAGCAAGGATTTAACATAAGAGATAAACTTGCTCGGCTTCATATCGTTGATATAAGGGAGTTAGACTGTCCATTTTGCAAGATTGAGCAAGAATCGGTTAACCACGTTTTCTTTTATTGTACCGTGACGGGGAAGATCTGATATGAGATTTGCAAATGGTTCGGATACACGTGGGTGATGCCAAGATCTACTGAGGATAATGCTATTACTTGGCTAGGACGTGGAAGAAGGGGAATCAAGGGGGAAATTTGGAACACAACGTTATTTACAATAACGAGAACTATATAGGAATAAGATAGTATTTGAAAGTCGTCAAATTTGCTTAAGATGGATGGTTATGCTAATTAAGTGAAGGATCGGTTTTTGGATCAAAAATAAAAGAGAGGAGTTTCCATACAGAATTAATGAGGTGGTACACAATGTGCATGTTTTCTTTTGATACGGGTTTACTGTAGGGCGTTCCTTTCTTTATTTTATTCTTTATGCTCTTGTCGTACTATATTTATTTTGTAATCTTTGCTCTCGTCGTATCAATTATTAAATAATAATAATAATGATAATGATAATAATAATAATAATTGTAATCATAGCTAACAAAAAATACAATGAATAATATTTCTGATGACGCAAACGACATTTAAAAATAACATCAGTAGTAAAAGTAACTTCACAAACATAAAAGTACAATTGAACTCTGATGCTTGAGACAAAAAACTATCTACTTAGGCCCATTTTTTTCAATTTACTTTTACTGATCTCACTTGATGTAAACTATATCATTTAATTTGAATTAATTTTTTTATTTCATAATAATAATAATAATTATTATTATTAGTAGTAGTAGCAGTAAAATATTATTAATATCTTTATTATTGTAATCATTACTTCATTGTAATAATAATTATTGATTTTTTATTATTAAAATTTTACTAATCTACTTTGATTTAAAATAGTCTGATACAATAAGTTGTATAAACAACTCAAGGACACCAAACTCTTAATTTCCTTGCTACAAATCCTACCATTAATTATCATGAAATCTAGTTTAAGATATAATCCTTTTTAGGTTTACATAAATACCTGGGCCACTCACTATTTAAAGTGCGAACCTTTGTAATTAATGAATGACCTGATATGGGGATTTTGTTTGATAAGTTGATTTAAACACCACAAGGGACTCCTAGTAAGCTTATGAAAGAGTTTCAATAAATACTTAAGAAAAAATCTCATGGACTAAAGAAATGTATTATGGGGGGCGGGCATATATAGTGAATCATTTTTTATGTTGAGAATTGACAACCATACTTAGTCATATCAATTTTCCTAGCTATTTAGAGTAGTTTTCTTAGTCATTTGGGGGGGGGGGGTTGATTCCATTAGCTACTTACGTTTAATTTCTTTATGTACTCAAAGTAGTTTTCGACCTATAACATAAAAATACAAATGTTTAAAGTCATCACTTTTCCCCCCTTCTAACACTCAGATACTATAATTTTCTTAATTATATAGAATAATTTCTTTAACCACTTAGAGAAAATTTTCCTATACAATAAAGTAGATGTTGACATGTGACCAAAAAAAAATATAAGTATTTAAAAAAAAAAATCATTTTTTCCTTGATATTCAAATACTATCATTTTCTTAGTTACTTAAAGCAGTATCCTTAGTCATTTAGAGATAATTGCTTCATACACTGAAAGTAGTTCCCGACCTATAATATAAAAATATAAATATTTAAAAAAATGTTATTATCTTTCTTTCATCCAAATACTATAATTTCTAGTTACTTAGATTAGTTTTATTAGCCACTTAGAGGTAGTTTTCTTGTCAATAAGAGTAGTTTCTTTAACTAAATAAATATATGTGTTTTTAATCTTAACTGTTCGTTTTTATCTACCAATTCATATTAAAAAAATATTTTTATTGAAAAGAATAGTTCTTATTAGATATTCTCCATATATTATAAATTTCAATTCAATAAGAAGAGGCTAGTAGAGGCAAAAGCTAGATCTAATAAGTTGGTTTGGGCCCATGGCAATTAACTCTTAAATCTTACATGTTTATTACTATAGATAAAATTGATCATTATGTTAAGCTATTATCCTACGACCCCACACCAGTTGCAAGTAGTTATTTGGAGCATTTTTGAGACCAATGATTGATTCCATAAATCAATATGAGTCATTTTAAATGTACTTTATACTCATTCACACACTTTCCAAAAGGTTACCAATCAATGAACTACTCTAAGCCAACTATGATTAGCTATGAAGTTCTTAAATAATAAAATTTTAAAAAGAAATTCATACTTTGTTGATATATGTAATCATATCAATTCTTTTAAGCTCCATCATCAACTACAAAACTTAGAGTATTACATACAATCCACTCAAAGAACATAATATCCTAGTTGCGCCTCAATCACTAACTATTTCATTACAATCCTTCCTCACATTCATTCTCACTAAATAGCTGATTGATTCATCCAAGTATAGCTTTTGGTTGCAGTTTAGCATTGATCTCATTGATAATACACCAATCATGAATAGTTATTTAGGACACTTTCGGGATCAAAAATAGGTCGCACGTATTAATACGAGTCATTTCCATTCTACTTTATCCTCACTCATACACTTATTAAAAAACTTTCTAAGTGGTCATCTATCCTTGAACTACTCCAAGTTAAGTATATTTAACTGTAGATTTATCTAGTAATATATTTTTGAAAATGAATGTGTACCTTATTAATATATATAGTCATATTAAATCATTTAAACCACCCTTTGGCCTCTACTACATAACTTAGGGTACCTCACAAGTAATTACAACTAGGCCTAGGCAAAGTAGGGTGATCTACCTAGTCCATCTGATCGAATCCGATTATAACTTTAAGGTGACTTGACCTATTAAATCCATGGGTATATATCAACCATTTTTTATTTTAGATCCTATTAAATATGGACAAACCCTACACAAATCCATAGGTATCATTGATCTTTAGTTGAATTTATAATATCCCATCCTAAAATCCTTCAAAATTTATTTAATTTATGTTGGTATAAAAGAAAATATTTTTGGTTTTGGAAAAGGGTCAGAATTTAGGTAAAAATGTGAATTTTGGGGGTATTCTTCAACTAGTTTTCCAAGCTGATCGCTCAATACACCTAAGAACTTGAATTTTTATTTTAAATAACTAGTTAATTTGTTTTGCTTTAATTTTCTTCCCAATATTTACAATAACTTCTAATTAGTGTATCTTTATACTAATGAATATATTTTAGTGTTTGGGGGAATATTTTTACATGATTTAGATTATTCTATATTTTTTAGCTAAAAAACTTCCAGAAGTATTTTTGAGATACTTAGTCCCCTTTCTCCCACATTCACTTTCCTCTCTCCTCTACCAATTAAGAATGCATACAGACCTTACCTAACATACCTAAATTTCTTAGAATCTACATTGGATTGAATTCACTCCGTCCCTCACATGCTTTATCATTTCCACTCTTTACACCAAGCCTTCTACACTTTACCTAAGTCAACCCATCCTCTCTCCTTTCCTTTAATGTTTTTTTGAGTAGCAACCCTTTAGCCTCATTTATGATCTCAACCCTTTTGAATATACCTTATACGGAATGAATAGGGTTTTATGGAATGGACATGGCAGAATAAATATTAACACACAATGTAGAATGGTTAAAGAGTGAATTACTCTTTATACCCACTACCAAAAAGTTCTCCCTTTTGGATTTTGAAATAGTGACACATTTTATTGATGATCACTCTTCTCTCGGTTTATGAACATCTAATAGACTTGACCTATTTATCTTCTATAGACTGTCCACAGAAATATCTCAAGAATAATAGGCAAACACTCACTAACCTATTCAAATGAATTTTATGAGGAGGTTGTGATTATATATAATTCTCACCAAGAATACAACATATGAAAGTATAGAAATTTAGATGGGATATAATCTAGATAGATTTAATAAGAGATACTATAATTTAGGAACATTTCTTGATAAGATAAGTGAGCAAAGTGCACTTTTTAGTAAAATCACAGAATATGAAAGTTTGGAAATTTTGAGTGAGCAATTAAATGATCTGATAGTAAGAGATTAATTTGACAATAAATTTTATAGAAAATTAGTTGTAATAATATAGAGGGAACTTATTTACATGGTTTTCCCTCATTGCATAGTTGTTAGATACTAAATATCAAAAAATTATATCGCCCAATGGGTAGAAAAGAAGCATTTGATGCTCACCAGTTGATCGATATGGGAGAACTAGTTGATTGGTTGTATGACCAGTCTATCTGTGGTTCAAACCAGTTAACCTTTTTTGTTTGAACTAGAAGTGAAAAGTTACCATTGTGCAAATCAATCGATCAATTTAATCAAACCAGTCGATCGGTTATGCATAGTGCACAATTGGTCTTATGAACGTATATAAATAGTGACATGGTGTGATAAGACCAGTTGATGTGTTCATTTTACCATTTGATTGGTTTGTTTAAATAGGTAAATTGGTTTGAAAAAAAATCATCCAATGTATTTAAACAGAGACAAATAGGTTTATGCAGAAATAAAATCCATAGACTGGTTAGTCAAACCAATCGATTGGTTTGGCAAAATTAGTTGATATGTTTTAACAAAGACAAACAGATATTTTATAGAATAAAACCCATGGATTAGTTAGTCAAAATATTAGATTGATTTGGAAAAACTATTCAATTTACATAAATAGAGAGGAATAGGTTTTTGTAGGATTGAAATCCATGGATTGGTTGGTCATACCAATTTATTGGTTTCCTCAAACTAATCAATCGGTTTCTCAAAACCTATCGATGAGTTTAAACAGATATGAATTAGTTTCTGTAGTAATGAAACCCATGAATTACTAATTGATTGGTTTGTTGCACCAGCTAATCCTTCTAGGTTTAACTCTATTCATGCCTTTAATTAAACTGAACAAGCCGATCGGTTTTGAGACCAGTCAACTAGTTCCGGTTGAAACCAATCATTTAGTTTTAAAAGCACATTTGAAGAGTTTATGAAATGAATTCAAGTCAAGTGTTTTTCAACAAATGTTTTAAAGAGTTTTAATTAAAATATAAACTTTTCTCAACTTAACTTTTTACATGAAACCTAAGACTTAAGAAATATTATCCATAACTTTCAAGTCTTTATTATCTTTCATGTGTTGTTTTATTGTGTTTGAAAACTTGATTGCTCTTTTACATTTTCACATGTGGAGAATAATTTGAGTGGATGCATTTTAGATTTCTTTGTAAGTCCACTATTATATACACACACACTTAAGAAAACACATTAGTTATCAAGATCCATTTGTTATCATCAAAATAAGTATAATGGCATTGTTTATCCTTTAAGGTTAAAAAATTTATACAACACCTACTCTCATTTTCTCACTTTTCCCTTGGACTAATATTTTCTAAGTGTTAAGACTTCATTTTCATACCTTTTTTTGCTAGAAAATAGAGGCATTGCCTCTTATTTTTTCTTTTTTGATAAGTCATATTCCTTTTTTTTTTCTTCTTCTAATCACATTATTATCTATCCATTGTTTTCCCATTAAGGAAGGATTAAAGTGTAGAGAAAAGTTGGAGATCCTAACATTTTCTTCCCTTAGCTAACCTTGCTCTTGGGAGAAGGTTGAGTTGTGTTTCCTTCATTCTTCTTATGTTTTGATTTTAAATTGGTTTAAAATGAGTTTTAGTGATTTTTTATTCTTGATATTGTAAGGATAATCAAGAATCTTTGATAGAGATCACAAAGTTAGGAGTAGTTGATCGTTGCTAGAAGACAGTTAATTTAGGTAAGACAATCTTATTTTTAATATGTGTGCTTAATTTTGGTCATTTGATCTTAAGTATGTGGCATGATTTATATTTCAAAGATGAAGCACATGTTTTTTCTATTTTGGTTATTAAGCATGAATTTAGTAAATTAAGCATAAGAATGTGGTATGTTGGTTATCTAATATGAATCCATATGTTTTAAGGGGTGAACATGTCTTTGTTTGATTTTTTACCACTTAGGAACATGCTATTATTGTTTAGGAGGAGAATGTGACTTTTGGTTAGATGTGAAAAGTGTAGTTTGGGATTTTTTTCCCATACCAATTGATTAGTCCTAAGGATTGATCGGCTAGTTTGTGTGAATAGTAAATTAATTTTCTGAACCCATTAACCAGTTATTTATGTGTCTTGGGCTATTTTGGTGTCAACCTAAACATATTGATTGGTTTGGAAAAATCTATAAATTGGTTCATATGAACAGTTAATCGATTCAGTCGATGGGTTAAAATAACAAGTTTATTGGTTTTTATGTGTCATTTTTCTCCTTAGGTTTGGTATGCCTAATCCAACCAACTGGTATTAGGGATCGATCGACTAGTTTTGTCTGATTCACCATGCTTGTTTATTCTTTACTAATTTTTCCTTAAGGATTCTATTATAAATTTTCCACTAGTCTTTTATATTAAATACTAATCATGGTCTTGCGTAATTGAACATAAGAAAAGATTAAAATTGTAACACACTATTTTTAGAAACCTTAATTATAAAATGATAATTATGTGTAATTAGTTATGATAGTTATTTTAAGAGATTCTTTACTAAATGTGCTAGTAATATGTGTACTATTATGATATCTTAGATATAAATTTAATTAGGATAAAATATGATAAAATTTAGGCTATTGAATTAATCCTAGTTCGAACCCTAACTAATATTAGGTAATCCCTATAATCAGATGTTTTAACCTTGGTTAATCTTTACAAATCATTACCCTTACCCTATACTAGATTTTGACCATACCCCTACTCCCTTATTTTTCTCGACAAGACCCTTCACACCATACCCCTACACTATACCTCTCTCTCCTCTATGTTTCTCTCCCCATATTTTGCTATTCTTTACCCTTTACAATATACCTCATTCTCCTCCATGTTTCCTTCCCCATGTTTTGCTCTATTCTCCCCTTCATGCCACCATCCTATTTAAACCCTTCCTCCCCTTATTTGTTTTTATGCCATTCATCAACCCCAAGCGAAGCCTATGTTCTTCTCTTTCCTCCTGATCCCCCTCAAGCTATAGAAAAGCCCGTTGATCACCATCATTGTCCCTTTTTTCCATCATTTTCTTCAAAACACACACCACCACCGGTCATATTCTCCTAATTCCATCCACTTCCAACACTCCCTCACCCCCACCTCCAACAACTCTTGCCGAAACCACCACCACACCATCTCCCATTCCCTATGTTGCACCCCCTTTTGGATTCAGCTAAAAAAGCCGCAGATCACCCCCACCACTGATAGTTTTTACCATAGCACCTCCCTCCTCCCTTTTCCATTGATACCGATCCCCTCCACCTTCACTCATATCCTTGTATGTCTTGTTCCTTGATTCATTATTACCTTAAGGGATTTCCCCTCTGGTTATTTTCTAACCTTCTCCTCTATTTGATTTTAATTAATCTTCAATTATTGGTGTAATATATTAAATGTTAATATACGTATGTGCTGATGTAAGGGTTTTGAAGAGGCTGAGTGGAGACTAAGTTTGGGTGGATCTTGCTTTAAATTCTTTCTTGGATAATAGGTAAATCGTACCCTTATACTAAGATGTGAAATCATGTGGCAACACATAAAAGTCGTTATATGTCAGAGTATGATTTATGCATGAGTTTTAAAAGGTTATATGTATGTGTCACACATTAAAGTTTTACATTATGTATGCAAGTGTGATAAATAGGCATGAAACATGATAGTATGATATTAAGTAATTAGCATGTATTGATGTATCATAAACGCATATGTAATTTGATGAATGATTAACGTATGCATGTCTAGGATTTTGATAGAATTTTTAACCTTGTTATGTTGTAATTTCCATGATAAGTGTCCCATGAGTATCATTGCATGGTAGATTCAGTTGATATTATAAAAGCATGTACGCATGATTAGAGTTGGAATACGATAATTGCTATTTGTATGATCAAGGGTTAGGAATACCTCTTCACATGCATCATAATGTTAATTGCCTTGTTAAATGCCATATATATGTACGTATGTGTTGCATGGGATATATGATGCATTAGAAATGCATGATTAGAGTTTGTGGATGTAACTCACTAAATGCATGAAAAGTAAAAAATATAGTCAGTTGCTAAATCATAAAATTTACCTATATGCTGAATTTTTATGAATTTTTATCCTATAGATTTTTCAATGGAACTCACTCATTATAATGATATTTGGTTCATAATTTGGATAAAATAGTGGAATTAGGGTTTTGAGGGCATTTTGGTTATATTCAACCTAATGCATCTTTGTAAAAAATTGAATGAATGATGGCCTTAGACTTTTAATAAGTTGACATTAGTGTTGAATTTGATTTTGACATAGACTAATTACCTTAGGGTTTACCTTAATAATTAAAAATAAAGGAAAAATGGATAATTGTGGAAATGGTAATAATTTTTCAAATATGTGTGAAATATACGATCTACTAATACTTAAAGTGGAAGACCTTGAGTTCGGAAATGGTTGCTTTTTAGGGGAGCTACTCTAGAGATAAGGTAGGAGTCTTCGGTTTATTTGGTTCACTGGTGTGCATTGTGCCCCAGTAAGACCCTACTCTACTTTATAGGTAACCTATAGGCCATATAGTGTAACACTCCAGTTTTTTTATGAACCGAAAAATTATATTTTCAGATTTAAGCGTAGAAGTTAAAATAATAAAATGATGGGTGTTACTGCCACACTTAGCACATATCTGATTACCCTTACCGTGCTCATACCAAGTGCTAAGGCTAAAATCATTACTCCACTTAAATTAATAATATGATTTCAAAATTAGAATGGCGAGAACATAAAATGAATATGGTGCTAAGCAAATGCAACATCAATTGTTTATAAAATTCAACAAGAGGAAAATATAAGAGGACACAAGCATCCAAAAACAATCAAAATTAAAACAACAAAGGAGGACCGGATAGTCTTACGCTCTCAGACAAACCGCTAGTTTTGATAGAGCTTAGAAGCTGACCTACAATGACCATTGTCCATTGAATTTGCAGGGGCCCATGAAAGGAATCCTTCAGTACAACGGTACTGAGCAACCCTTTATACTAAATCAGAATGAAAAACTAGCATAGAACATATGCAAGGCATCAAAATATACATAGTATAAAGCATCAACTGCACAGGTGTCAATTAACCATTCATATAATCCCATACCACCAATACATCATACCAACCATACTCGCTCATCATGGAATAACTAAGACTCACTAATGGAACATCCAAGTGATGCTCTTTGTAATAGAATTATAAACATATCAACCTCAAATATAATATAATAATCACATGTTGCATACCTCATCATCAATCCTGATAAATCTCATAACATTAGTAAGCTCACAAGCATAGATCAACAATATCCAGAATATCACATGTAGACCCAAAGACTACTATTGAAACGCAGGTAGGTGTTGTGCTATTTGTGCAAGTGCATGGATTTGTTATAACATTTCAAGGTCGTATCCCATAGGTACTTTGTAATTTATTATACTTCTTTACTATTTTAACTATCTAAATCTACAAAAAATGGAGGTATGCGTTCAAATGAAAAGAATAATTACGAAAAGCTTTCTAACTTGCAGATACTAAACAATTGGAATGAAACCTAGGATTGAACTTCGATCTCTAGATTAATAATCAATAATGAAACAATACTTATGTCGTAGATTAATTCACTAACTATGGACAATTGGTCAAATCGTATTCATTAGCCTCTTTCAAGGTCTAAGAACGTATTTAATCTAATTTGCCGACTACTTTCGTGACTCACAAATTAAACTAAACCCATTAAGCATCGCCAATTATAGAGTCCCTAAGAATTAAACATCTACTTTTGTGATTGCTTAAATTCTCGTATATATGCTAATTTTCGATAATAATGTCAGCCTTTCAGTTGTATATTATATCTATGGAGGTAGGATTTCTTCAAATCCACTTTACAACAATTAAATCTAGCATATATAACAGTATAAATGAATGAATCATACGACATAATACTTTATTTTATCATATCGATTACTAAAACGATACCTAAGTCCAATCCTAGAAAGGAGACTACTCACTCATACTTTTAAATAAAATAAACAAAATAAATAGTATGACAAGAATAATAACAATGCAAAGATAAAAATAAGAAGAATTAGATTAAAATAACCATAATCCGCAAGTGTGCAATGTTGATTCGAACCGACCGTACACGAATTACACAATTGAATCTCCTAAAAGATTAAAACTAAAGGAACAAATTATTACATGAAGCTATGCTCGATAATGAGGGGTCTCAGAGTCCTCTAAAACTACCTCTCTCTATCCTTAAGAAGTCCCCGAGGCGTGCCACAAAATTCCCCGTCATGCCGGCCATGTTGCGCATGTAAATCATGGGGAAGACCATTACTGCACGGCCGTGCAGTTTCTCAGCTCTCGGCAATTTGGAATTTCTGACTTTGCACGGCCCGGCAGTGCAATATTTTTAGCCTTGACTTTTCAGTTCAGAATTTCGCACTACCGTGCAGGCCTGGCATAATCTGGCCGTGCGATTATGTTTTATTTCATGAACACAAGGGAGTCCTACACGGCTGTGCAATTGAGTGTGCAGCCGACTGTACACCCCCTTTTGAGTCTTCTTAGGAATAGCTTGGCATATCTTTTGACTCTTATAACTTCAATGCACTTCCATAAACATTTTGGGTTGATGCACTTGTAACACCCCCAAAATTTACTACTGAAAAATTTCGTTTTATCAAAAGATAATAGCGGAAGCCGATTAATAAAACGTGAACTTTGGGAGTATTACCGCCACACTTAGTACCAGACCGGTTCACTCATACCGTTCCAGTACCAAGTGCTAAGGCTAAGAAATGAAATACATTCTGGAAGAAATTCAACACACATAAATCAGAGTAGCGCATCAAATCGTTTACAGGAATAAAATCCACCAATGGTGGTTACTTTAACAACGTTAACATTTAAAACCAAGAATTTAAATGACAAAGAGAAAAAGCCTAACGATACCGGATAATTCCTTACTCTATTTCCCGTAGCCCACTTGAGTAACACCTGAAAATACCTGCAAGGGCACTGCCCATTGAATAGGCAGGGGCCCCATAAAGGGAATCCCTTCAGTACTACGGTACTGAGTAACCCTTTAATACCACACTTAAAGACAGGCCCGCATACGACACACAATGCAAGCTACACACATAAATAATGAGAGGTGCACACATAACAATAACATGCATAATAATTCATAAATCACGATCGATACTTTGGGCCTTAAGCCATGTCCATCATCATTCAATCAATATCATATTTTATATCCATGTGAGTGCGAGAACCCCACTATTATAGCCGGTGGACCGGAAGTCAACACACAGGCATAACGCCTCTGACCACTATTATTGCCGGTGGACCGGAAGGTAAACACACAGGACAGAACGCACCTGACCACTATTATTTGCCGGTGGACCGGTCTGACCCCGACTCACATGGTGTTCCACTATAAGTGATTAGTATTTTTCCATAACCTTATTCACATACATAACTGATTTTATTAAGCTCGGGACCCCCACTATTTTAGCCGGTGGACCGGAATATATATAAAATCATCATCCAGGGCACAACGCTCCTGGCCACTATTATAACTGGTGGACCGGTACTCATAATCACATACCAAGGCAACACGCTCCTGGACCACTATTATATCCGGTGGACCGGTACTCAATATCACATACCAGGGCAACACGCTCCTGGACCACTATTATAACCGGTGGACCGGTACTCAATATCATAATCATCTGGGCCCGACTCATTAATATTCCACTTTCAATAATAGTATCTTTCCTTTTCTTTAATCAGCACATCAATCATATTTATTTGCCTCGAATGGGAGATCGATAACCCGGGACACAAAGGTACACCGGTCATACCGGTGCATACCAGCTACTCAGTACCCTTCAACCATGAACCCAAGGACGCAAAGGTACCCTGGTCGTACTGGTGTATAAAGCTAACTCAGTACCCTACCGACAAGGACACCTAATCCATAAGTATGCATACCCCCTAACTAGGTCCGTAGAGCTAGAAAGAGTAAGATATAGGGTCTGGCTGGGGCACAAAGACACACCAGCAAATACCAGAATAATCGTGGACTAAACCACGTCCTTAGGGTAGCGACCCCTAAGGAGTCACCATTCCCGATCTCGAGGTCTTTCACTTTAAGTAATAGTGTCTTAATTAAGGTGATCACGAAAAGCACGATAATCAGATACTTATTTACTTTCAATTGTTCCGATATCATTAGTCATTTCTTATTCAGATGATTATCCAGGATATCACAGAGAAACCATTAAGGCCATTATAATTATCAAATACTCTTACTTGGCTAATCAGCATTATTTAATCATATTAATGTTCCACAATCTCAAAGAAGTGTTAGGTACAAACTACTCATTTGCCCTTTACTTATATAATTGTTAAGTATCCATTCCTTACTTGATAAATTACCACATTACCCTTAAGGTTGCATAATTACCAAATTACCCCTTGTCCAATTTATATTACCAAATTGTCTTCTACACTTTTTAGATCACCATTCACCCCTCATAATTACTACACTTATCATATTTCCCTTTTGGTTAGTTATATTACCAAATCGCCCTTCTCCTTTGTTATAATTACAAAACTGCCCTCGAGTTGGATAAATTACTAAATTACCCTCCTTCATTATCATGATTACTATTTTTCCCCTTTAATTGGTTAAATAATTATCACTTTACCCTTTAATCGGCTAAATTACCAAATTGCCCCTTCAGTTGGATAAATTACCAAATTGCCCTTCTCCAGTCATAATTTAATTACTAAATTATCTTTCATCGTTATCATAATTACCAAGTTACCCCTATTCCCAAGTTTACCATAAATATCCTCTTAACTTCAAAATTACCCTTTTACCCCTTACTTTCAAATTACCATAATATCCTTTTATTTACAAAATTATCACAATACCCTTTTATTTATAAAATTACCATAACACTCCTTTTACTTTACAAATTACTATTTTACCCTTTTACATCCAAAGTTACCATTTTTATTTTTCCTTACAAAATTACCATTTTGCCCTTCCTTTCCAAAATTACCATTTTTCCCTTTACTTATAAATTACCACTTCACCATTCACTTATAAAATTTACCATATTACCCTTTTACTTATGAATGACTATTTTGCCCCTCTACCTCCAAAATTACCATATTAACCCTTTTACTTATAAAGTTACTGAAATACCCTTTTCACTTATAAAATTTCCATTCAACCCCTTTATTCACCATTTTTATGAATTTACTAACACTACATAAAATCATGATATTAATACTTCGTTTTTATCATCTAAGTCCATCAACTTGTCATTATTCAACATAACACTCATAAGCAACTACATACATTGATTCACACACCTCATAAGCATAATTACTAAAATACCCTTAAACAATAACATCATTCATGCATTAGCAACATGATACATTATAAACAAGCATTTAACATTTCCATCAATAATCAAACTCCTTCCTTAATTAACATACCTACATATGGCACAAAAGTTATCATGCTTTTTCTTTTTATCAAACAATATAAGAAACCATATACATATCATGCTAAGCACACAAAACATGCATAAAATCATACTAAACCCTTAATGTGCTAGCATACGTTTTTCCATATATTTAAGGGAGGATTAACGGTTACCTTAATCCCGCAAAATATCAAATCTTACCAAGAATAATTAGCAACTCAACACCTAAAAATAATATCCATCATTATTGTTAGAAATAAGAAGTTAAAAAGGATAAAACTTTATAAAACAAATTTATTTAATAATAATACACTTTAATTAAATATGGATATACCTCAAAACTTTTCCAAATTAAATCAAAAACAAGGGGGAGCTCATGCTGCATGGGCAGCGTGAGTTTCATGCAAAAACCATGGGGGAAAAAGGCTCAAAGAGGGTGAAGGGAGCAAATTTTGTTATTTTCGGGTTAGGTTCTTTAGGCTAGAAAAGAAGGTGGTTAGGGGAGGTTCTAAGGCAGGTGAACGGTGCAGAAGTGAAGAGGGGGTGTAGGTGGAGGCTAAGGGTGGTTTCAAGGCGGCATAGGGCGGCGGAGACGGCGGCGGCAAGGCGGCGAAGGTGGCTGCTGAAGTGGGTCGAGGTGGAAGGGCTGAGAAGGAAGGAAAAGTGGAGGGGTGCAAGGGTTGTTTTCGGCCAACTAAGGCATGGCAGTTGTAGAGGGGGTTGCAGGGTGTCGAACGGTGGGTTGGGTGGCGGCATAGGTGGCCGGAAGGCAGCGGAAGCGGCGGTTGCAGGCGGTTCGGTGGTAAGGGGGAAAAACTGGGGAGAAAAAGGAAGAGGAGGAGAAGGGAGGAAGTGCAGGGCTCGAAGGGGTTTGGGGGGTCTCGTGGTGGTGCAGGGTGGTAGTAGGTGGTGGCAGTAGGCGGCGTAGGGGCTGGGCTTGGTGGTTCGAGTGGTGGAGGGCGGCGGAAATAAAAAAAAACGGGGAGCGAATGGGAGGAGGAGAAAAGAGAGAGGAGGGAGCTCGGGAAGGGGATGATAGGCTCGAAAAATGTGGGAATGAAGGGCTGGTGAGGGTAAGAAAAAGAAGAGGGTGAGGCAGGGGGAGCAGGCGGCCGATCGGTGCTGCGGTGTGGTGGCAGGGCTGTCGGTTGGCAGGGGAAGACAGGGATGAAGAAGGAAAGAAATAGGGGCACGCGGGGTGTGGTCCAAGAGCCGGTTTGGCTCGAAAAGGGAAGAAAATGACGGGGGAAGAGAGAGAGAGAGTAGCAGGGGCAGGCGTGGTGGTAGGCGGCGGTAGTGGTCGGGCGTGCATGGAGGACGGGAGCAGGTCGAGGCGTGGGAGAAGAAGAAGGGAAGAAGGAGACTGGGCGGGCGGCTGGACCGGCGTAGGGAAAGAAAGAAAAAAAAGATGAGCCGACCGGTCCAGGGGAAAAAGAAGGAGGGACGGGCTGGACGTGCGTCAGGCACGGGAGAGGGAAAGGAGGGCAGAAGCGGGCCGAAGGCCCAATGCGCAGGGAGGGCTGGCCTGGCCGGGCGGCCCAAGGGAGGGGGAAAAGGGAAAAAGAAGAGAAGAAAAGGAAAAAAAAGGGAAAAATGAAATAAATTAATTTATAAAATCATAACATGTAATATTCTTGATAAATTATTTAATTTAATAATTTCATTCTTTATAATCTAATATATTGGTTTAAAAAGGATAAAGTTGGTAAAATATTAATTTGGAAAATTATTCAAATAAAATAATATGATACATAGCAAAATATTTATTTTTAATTTATTAAATAGTCTTATCCAAATTTACATACTCCAAAATCCATAAAATAATTAAAATAAATAATCTTAAGGTAATTTTATTCCAAATAAAAGTAATTTATTAAAATATAGGTTTTCGAAATTTTTGGGGGATTACAACACTCTCCTCCCAAGCTTTCCTTGCTAGGCCCTTTGCTCTAAAAATAAGCAATTCTTTCTTAGACTTGGTGTTTTTGCTAGAAATCCTACAACACAAAGCTCAATAAAATGGTAGTGCAAATAATAGACCAAAACATTATCAAAATATGTAAAAGAGATTAAATGAAGTCCCAAAGCTAAGGGAAACATTCACTTTATCGACTCCCCCGTGCTTATGTAGCAAAACCATAGCAAAATATGTAAAAGAGGTAAAAATATGGGAAACATTCACTTTATCCACTCCCCATACTTATACTTTGCTTGTCCCCAAGCAAGCACAGAAACACAGAACTACATAACACGCGGAATGATAACAAAGCCTCAGATGATAAGACCAACAACATAAACATGGCATACAAAGTCTAGTTCGACCCATATTGCAAGCGAAAATAGTAGTATAGAAAATAAAGTGAGATAATGTAAATCCCCCAAAATTTACACATTTTTTTGTTTAAAACACAATACTTATAAATTAAAATCGTAAATTTCTAGGGATGTTACCGCCACACTTAGTATCAGACCGATTCACTCCTACTGTTCCGGTACCAAGTGCTAAGGCTAAGAAAACACTACCAATAACATCATTAATAATTGAAATTTATAAAAACAAAAATCAGAGTATGCATAAGTCTTTATATAATTTGAAATACTAGCTATTATTTTTCAGATAATAAATAAACAACATTAATAAAATTGTTTCTGCAACTCAAACATAATATAAAGGTAACATGAGTCATAATTTAAAAAGGAAAGCGACCACGCCACTCTAGGAATTGATCCATCCCAAACATCACTCGACCCCACCTGATTTCCCATAGACATTAATAGCATTGAAATAAGCGTCTCCTACCTGCAACAGGTCAGACGGGCCTTCTGCTCGTGGGAATGAGTAGCACCCATGAAACAGGTGATCAGTACTTTACGTACTAAGTAAGGTAACTGAGCACTAAGGCTAATACATAAGCACATAAAATCATGCAGGATAATGTTTAATTTATACTTTCAAGTCCACGTACATAATGCATAAGATCATGAAGAAAATTGTACAACTTGTAAATGGTCAAGCACGCACATAAAGGCCCAATTAATCCAGATTATAATATCTTTCCGATATTCAATTCACACCATGCTCTTTATTAACCCATGAAAGTATAGGAACCCCCCACTATTTTAACCAATGGATCGGTTACATATAGGGCATCTTTCCCTAACCACTATTATAACCGGTGGATCGGTTACATATAGGATAAAAACCCTAACCACTATTCCTTATTAGTGGATCGGTTTAGATCCTACCTGCATAGTGTTCCACTATAAGTAATTAGTATCTTTTAGGTATTTTAGCACAACTCTGGTTTGTTTTTGTTGAGCTCGGGAACCCCCACTATTATAACTGGTGGATCAGTCACCCATAGGGTAAAAACCCTAACCACTATTCCGAACCGGTGGATCGGTTAGTCCCGTCTCAACGATCTTCCACTTTAAATAATTAATATCTTAAGTATTTTATTCACAAGCTTTGACCCAGACATGCATGACTACCTTTTATATTTCTTATCCTCCAACCCTAGTTAACCAACACCACACGAGTTAACCATGGCACACCTTAACACCCATGCAACCCTAATTCCATGCAAACCCTAGCTCCACGTAAACCCTGCTTCCATACAAACCCCAACTCCACACAAACCCTAACTCCATGCAAATCCTAGCTCTCATGCAACCCTAGCTCCCATGCAATCCCTAACTCCACGTAAACCACACTTCCATGCAAACCCTAACTCCCATGCAAACCCTAATACCATGCCACATTAATACCACCATGCAAAACCCTAACACCATGCAACATTAATACCACCATTCAAAACCCTAACACTATGCAATATTAATACCACCATGAAAAACCCTAACACCATGCAATTCCATGCAAACCCTAACACTATGCAATTTCATGCAAAATCCTAAAACCACATTGTTACACTCCCCATTATTATTTTACAACCCTAACATGCATGTCTTAAGGCCACATCATACAATAATAAGAACACAATTATACACATAATTCTCATGCCACAATTTATTCACACCAACATACTTCAACTCCATAATCATGATGTATTCATAACAATTATGCAATATTCACATGAAATACACTATAATTCATATCACATGGCATGCATATCATAAAATCACATATTACATATATGGCCTTAGTACCCCTTACCTAAAACGACACCGGTCTTGAAGCATGCTCCTACGCCTCCTTAGGGCTTTGACTGGTTTTACCTATTATGAGGGAAAAGCTTAAATCAGACTCCCTCCTATCAAAAATACTATTAATCACTAACTTATTATAAGACTAGGTTTTTAAATGAATATATTAATAAAATAACATTAACTAATTATTAACTTTGCTAAAGATATAGAAATAATAGAAATATTATAAAAGTTGATAATATAAGGTTGAAAACTTTACCCTAATAATAATAATAATGATACTAAAATAATAATAGCAAAGATACTAAAATAATATCAATGATAATATAAATAAGAAGAATAATAATAGTAACAAAAATAATAATAAGGACATTATTCAAAACAAAGTGAAATAAGGGCTTCGACCCCTTTACTAGAATAATAATAATAATAATAATAATAATAATAATAATAATAATATTATTATTATTATAATTATTATTAAAATAAATAACCTAATTTAGTAATAATAATAATGATGAAATAATAATAATAATAATAATGATAAAAACCATAGTAATATTACAAAATAATAATAACCATAATGGTAATAATTGTAAAGATAATGATCGAAGATAAAAAGAAGTAGGGTTTCCACCCTACATTGAATAATAATAACTTAATAAATAATAATAATAATAATAATAATAATAATAATAATAATAATAATAATAATAATAATAATAATAACACTAATAAGAATGATAAATGTTATTGATAAAAATAATGATAATATTACTAATAATAAGACTTGATATTTATAATACCACTACTATAACTCAAAATAGGCACAATAGGGTTTCAGTCCTATATAAAATAATAATAAGGGTAATAGTGCTAAAATGGAATTAAAAATTACAATAGGGCTTCAGCCCTCAACAGAAATAAAAACAAAAACATTAATACTGATAATAATAATAATAATAATAATACATATTAATAATGGAAATAATAATAATAATAATAATAGGATTTATATTAGAATAAATGAAATAAAATAGTTTAAGGCTTGTAAAAATAGGAAAAAGGGTTGAGAGGGTCTAGGGTTCAACCTTAGGTTGGTGGTGATAGGTGGCACCAGCGGTGGTGCACGACGGCGACGACAATGGCTGGAAAAAGGGAAGAAAAGGGTAAAATTTGAATGCTGGGAAAAAGATAGGGAGAATTAAGGTGGAAGTTGGGTGTTTAAGACTTCCTAGAGGGAGAGGAGTTGAATGAGGGTGGCGGTAGAGCCAAAGGTGGCGGCCTATGGCGGCGGCGGCGGTGGCCGAATGGGGAAGAAGGAGGGAAAGGGAGGAGGAGAGGGAGGAAGAGGAAAATAAAGGTAGGGGAAGGTAGAGGGTGGTCTGCAACACAATTTGGGAGGTGAAAGAAGAGGCAGCAGCGGCAGAATAGGTGGCTAAGGGTGGTTCGGAGAATGGCGGTGGCAGAAAATGGTTTGGTTAAGAAGGGAAATTCACATGGTCAAGGTGGTTTGTGTAAGAAGAATCGAAGGGTACGGGTGGTCTAGTTAGTCAGAGGGCGGTGCAGGGAAGGCGTAGGTGGCTAGAACGGGCGGCGATGTCGGCTGGAGGTGGCGTCTAAAGGGGCGGTGGCACGAAGGAAGGTATTTTTTGAACTTAAGCCAAAAAAACTAGACTCAAATCTGTTATGGGGTGTATTTATAGGCTCAAAAGGAATTTAGGGTCGAAGGGAAAGTAGGGGAGTGGTAGGCAGGAGTGGGCACCGGCCGATGAGGACAGCCGTCGCACTTTCCCGATCGTGTCTGCAAGTGGCCAAGGGAGAGGGAATCGTGTGGGGAAATGGGAGACGTGGTTTAGGTCAATGGGTGGCCGAAACAAAGGGGAAGAGGCGGGAACAAAACGGATGGTCAACGGGGCATGATCGACGGCAAAAAACCAAGGAGAAGGGTGACGGAAATGGTCGACGTCGACGGTAGGTGCGAAGGATTGGGGAGAAGAAGAAGGCGGTGCGGGAACCGGTCGGCCTAGGAAAAGAAAAGAAAGAAAAAGAAGAAACCGGGCCGGTCATCGCAGTGAGGGGGAGGATTTAAATGAAACGCAGAGTTTCAGTGGGAAAAAGAATCAAAACATGGCGTAGCGCTGGAGAAGGAAGAAGAAAGAAAAGGCTACGCTGACTAGGCGGGTCAGGAGAAAAATAAAGAAAAGAAAGACTAACCGGCCGGCGGAAAATAAATAAAACGTAGCGTTTGACTGCGTTGACGGAGGAAGAAAAGAAAAAGGAAGCTAGGCCGTGGGAAGGAACGACCCGCGCTGAAGGAAGGAAAGGGGAGAGGGCTTGGGCCGCTGGGTGGCCCAGGTCGGAAAGGAGAGGAAAAAGAAAAGAAAAAAAAGAAAGAGAAAAGGAGAAAAAGAAAAGAAAAAGAAGAAAGAAAAAGGAAAAAAGGAAAAAGGAAAAGAGAAAAATAATTAGGTTGGGTAATTAAATTAATTAAAATATTTGAAAATAATAATATTTAAATAAAATAATATTTAAATCCCTTTTTAGGCTAATTTAAGGTTTTTTTAAAAGGCTTTTCATAAATTCCATTTTAATTAGTAAAACAACCAAATTTTCTCCAATAAATTATTTATAAAATTCCTATTAAGTTGTAACTATTTTCTATTTCTTATTTTAAATAAAATAATTCATTTAATTAATTTCTAAAATAAAATCCTTAATTAGCTAAAATACTCAAATTTCTCCTAATTAAAATATTTATAAGATTTCTCTTGGTTTGTCCTAATTAATTTCCTTTTATTTTAGTAAAAATAATTTATTTAAATAATTTTCTAATAAAATCTTATTTTACTATAATTTTAAAATTAAAAATTTTGGGGCATTTTAGATAACCCTTCAACGCGGACACACAAATTAGAATTATTATGACACTATAAGGTGGTTCAGGGTCGTGTAAATGTCGTCCCGACAAAACGTAGGTTAAACAAGGCCGTAGACTTACTCTCTTTAGTTAAGTATATATATGAGCTCATGTGTGTTTACAGGGATAATAATGTCACTTAATACTCTCCTATCTAATTATGATCGACCATATGCTTGCAGGAACTCTTCTTCTTCATCGCTTAAAAGCATTTATGCATTGCAAAAATCAAGAGGTCTTAACAAGGTTAACGGGGCTAGGGTGAAAAGGTAGGATAGATCTAGGGATGTAGCTATGGGCCTAAAACTAAAAGAGCAGTAACTACAAATCCAAATTAGAATTGAAAACTTTTTAATCACACTTAATTACACACCAAGGCTCCCTTTTTTTCTCTTTTTTTTAAAGAAGAAGAATAATTAGATTATACAAATGGAAATAAATGCAACTTTTCTAATTTTCTTTTGTTGTCTTTTTTAAAGAAGATCCATGCTTGTCTTTTTACCCTATCTACCATAATAAAATCCATTAGCTGCCGCTCCTTAGTTTTCGGACCAAGGTAGAGTAGTTTCTTGAAAAAAAAAAAACTAGTGTGTAGGTAAACGAAAGGAAAGGCCTAGGCTCAAAGGGGTTGAATAAAAGGAAAACAAGTGTTATTTGGTGGCTTATGGCTAAAGTAGCTAACAAAGAAAACACATGCCTCTATCACACTAATGCATGCATAAGTCGTATGCAATTTCGAAGAGCGTTTACAAGTTCTATTTTCTCATATTAGAGGAGAGAATACACAATTAGAAGAAGTAAAGACTACATAAGAGGTGGACAGTCTCGACAACTCAAAGTCTCACTGGTTCTTTGCCACGAGTCTTATCTCCTAAGTCTTATTTGGGATGGGTAAGTCTATGAAGATAAACCGTTAAAGTGTTATAATAATAAGTGGTTTGAGAGTCTATCACTTGGGGGGGTCTGCGCTATAATCAATTTTTTAAAATAGCAATTGTAATAGCTCACAATTCAGGGGTTTTACTAGTGCATGATCAGGTTATGTAGAAGATCCTATCATTTGGTCATCATAGGCATTCATTTCGCAAAATAACAACACAAGCAATAGAAAATAGAACATAAAACAAAGGAAAAAGAAAACAAGAAACAACAAAAATAGGCAACAACTAAGGCAGAAAGGAAAAAACTCTCCCTTGCTTGAATACCACATTGTCTATAAAGTGGAAGTGAGGAACGAGGGGAGGGAAAACTCAATTCTTGGGGAGGTGGTGGAGGAGGGTAGCCGTGCTCCGAATGCCATCGATACATTTGATGTATTATGGAGTTCATTTGGTCTATAAGAGTAGTAGCCTCCTTGAGACTAGCAGTTTGAGCGTCCAACATATTGAATCGGTCATCAATGTGTTGGAAGCGGGCATCCCAAGAGGTTCCTAGGGAATAAGGGCCATAATCGACACCAAATGAAGGAGGCACGGGGAGAGTAAGTAGTGGTAAATGATGGCTTCTTCCAGGATGTCAGAGCTTTCTTCCAAGGGAGGTGGCATTGCCTAAGCTCAGTGTGGCATATGAGGAGAGGGTAACCAGTTGGTGTGTCTGGTCCTGATGAGAGTGGTGAAGATGGGGTTAGGAAGTAGGTACCACACCTCCTGGTTATAATACAATCTGTATTGACGCTGATCTTGCAAAATTAACTTTATATTTGTGTAGGTGGCCAACCCGAGGTAGGTTGGCGGGAAATCCTCATGGATTTCATCTAGACTATAATCGAGCTTAGTGGCAATGTACGTGATGATACCGCCTACAATGATATCATCGATGAGATTGGTGCTCACCGTACTAAGATGGTCAGCAAGATAATACACTTCATCGAGGGCACTATCCCAGAGCATATAATTAAGAGCGAAGAGCTCCAACTTACGTACATTTCCCTGGCTCTCCCCTCGGCCAAAAATTGAGCCGGCCAAACGATGTTGGACATAACGTAAAGCCAGATTGTAAATTAGGGTGACCTTTGCGTGGTGTCCACTGTACGGCTTAAGGGGACATCCTTTCTTATGTAAGGAGATTTCTCGCCAATATTGAGGATCCCACATTTAGGAGCCCTCAGAAAGTCACCGACCATAAGAGGGAAGGCAAAGCAATGATGATAACCTAGACAAAGACATTCGACGAGGTTTATTAAATAGATGAAACATGATGGACTCGTCGGAACGATCAAAATCAAAGGAATTGAGGAACTCAAGTGTGAGCCTCTTACTCGTAGGAAATGCGTTGGAAAAGAAATGGTAAAGAACACTACGAGAAAGAAAATACACATTATCCTCCTTTAGCACTAGTGCTTCGAGACAATCCCAAACAGTAAATCGTGTTGGGATAATGTTCCAATTCACCAGTCCCTCATAGACATCCTTGTCATCAGGGTCGGTAAAGATAATACCGTAAGGATTCGAGGGTTGTGTATTTGTAGCCTTACCTCGCCCTTTCGATTGGCGTGGCTGTAGTCGAGAGGACTCACCTTCATCCTGGGTTGATTTTGATCGTTTCTTGGGGGCCATAGTTACTTTTATCTGCAAAATCAAAGCATTAGAAAATAGTTCGGATAGAACACACACCGTAATTGAGATGGAAAAATATAAAGCGGAATTTTAGCAAGAAATATAGAATAACCAAAAGCATAAAGACTGGAACTAGGAAATAAAAAAAGCAAACCTAGAAAAACACCTGTGTGCACAACCGGTGTAGAAATAGTGAGCGGGATGAGTGGTGTGTGGTGGTGCACAGGTTGGTGGTGCAAAAATAAGGTCTGCACAGGTAGGGTGTATAGGGGATGGTTGAAAAAAGGTTGATTAAGTGGTAAATGGTGGTGGAAGTGGTAGTTGTGTAAGTGAAATAAGTGTTGAAAAGGGTGCTGTGTAGAGGTGTGGTGGTTGGTTCTACATGGCTGAGGAAAAAGGGTGAAAACAGGGTGTGCAAGATGTGCACTGCCTGGCTGTGAAAAGGTGGAATAAGGTTGTGTAGAGGTTGATGATGGTGGAAGTGGTGTTAATGGTGTTTGTTGGTGCAGATCTAGAAGGAAAGAGGAGGAGGAAGAGGTTGGGGAGGGTTAGGGATCGAAAGGGAAGGGGTGCGATGATGAGAGATGGGAAAAATAAGGGGTCACGGGCGTGCGTATTTATGGACAGACGGGTTTGCACGACCGTGTTGAGAAGGAAATGGGTGTGCACAGGTAGACGGTGCAAAAATTTTCCTCTCGGCCTGATAGTTTTTGGATTGGCACGACCAGACTATGCAAATTTTTTGCTCTCGGGTTTTCTCCATTTTCCAGTGATAGCGTTTTGTACGGCCATGCAGTAGACTGTGCTTAGGCCGTGCAACCTTGTATTCTTCATTTTGCTTTCTCCTTTTTGTCATGCAATATATTATATCCTCCTATTATCCATTGGATAACTTTGATAAGCAATCTTTCCTGCCAAAAAACCTGCAACATAGAAAGAAAAATAAAGGAAACAAAAGAAAAGAAAGAACACAAAACAAAAGAAACACACGAAACAAAAGATACATAATAAAGGAAAACATGAAACATGGGTTGCCTCCCATGAAGCACTTGTTTAGGGTCATTAGCTTGACCTCTATGTTCTTTAAACGTATTGTACCTCAAGAAGGGCGATGGATCCCAACTTCTCAACTAGAGACCTGGAAACATAATGTTTTAAACATTGCCCATTGACTTTGAACCTTCCCATAAGTTAACTCTAAACTTCCACTGCCCCATAAGGATATACTTTAAGCACTTAGAATGGACCTGACCACCTTGATCATAGTTTTCCGAAAAAAAGCTTCAGATGGGAGTTGAATAGGAGTACCATCTGTCCCTCCTTAAATTCTTTTCAAAGAATATGTCAGTCATGCCACCTCTTCATTCTTTCCTTATATATTTTGGCATTTTCATACGCATCTAACCACAACTCATCGAGTTCATTGAGTTGAAGCATTCTCCGCTCGCCTGCTTCCTTCAAACCCAGGTGAATAGTCTTTATGGCCCAATATACCTTGTATTTGACCTTAACAGGAATATGACATGATTTTCCATATACCAAACGGAATGGTGTGGTGCCAATAGGGGTCTTATAGGCTGTCCGGTAGGCCCAAAGAACATCGTCTAGCCAGGAGGACCAGTCTTTCCTTGACTTGGATATGGCCTTTTCCAGGATCCCTTTTATTTCTCTATTAGTAATCTCCACTTGACCACTCATTTGAGGATGATATGGAGTGGCCATTTTGCGAGCTACGCCATATTTCCTCAAGATCTTGCTTAAGACCTTGTTAACGACGTAGGATCCTCCATCATTGATCATAGCCCTTGTAACTCCAAAATAGGGGAAACATAATCCACTATGACTAGTATATACTTATTGTTGTGAGATGAAGGAAACAGTCCCATGAAATCAATCCTCCATACGTCGAATAGCTCCACATAAAAAATGTTATTCAGGGACATCTCATTCCATCACGAGATATTCCCAGTTCTTTATCAGCGATCACATTCCAGCACAAAAATCCTCACATCTTTAAAGAGAGTTGGCCAATAGTACCCTACGAGAAGTACCCTTGCGGCTGTCTGGGAGGTACTAGCATGACTGCTATATGGTGATGAATGATAATGGGTAATGATATCCAAAATTTCATCTTTTGGAATACATCACTGAAAAACTTCATCTGTGTAATGCTTGTAAAGACAAGGATCATCCCATAAATAATGTTTGACGTCAAAAAGGAATTTCTTACGCTGTTGATAACATAGGTCTTCAGGTAACACCTCACAAACAATATAATTGATAAGATCTGCAAACCATAAGGCTTGGAGACTCTCTACAGAAAAGAGATTGTCATCAGGGAATGAATCATCAATAGGGCATTCATCATTTTCCTCTTCATGCATCTCTTACCTCAGCCTGGAAAGATGATCTGCTACTACATTTTTAGCACCTTTCTTGTCTTTCATCTCCAAATAAAATTCTTGCGAGAGGAGGATCCACCTAATTAGTATTGGTTTTGCATCTTTCTTTTCCAAGAGATGCCTAAGAGATGCATGATCGGTGAACACGATGACTCTTGATCCAACAAGATAAGATCTGAACTTTTCTAAGGAAAACATCACAGATAGGAGTTCCTTTTCGGTTGTAGGATAATTCAATTGTGCATCATCCAAAGTCCTGCTGGCATAGTGTATGACATACACCTTCCCATCCTTCCTTTGTCCAAGAACAACCCTAATGGCATAGTCATTTGTGTCACACATTACCTCAAAAGGAAGGCTCCAATCGGGGGGGTCTCATAACCGGGGCAGTGGTCAATGCTTCTTTTAACTTGCTAAAAGCACTCAAAAAAGATTGATCAAATGTAAAAGGAGTATCCTTGATGAGGAGGTGGGTTAGAGGCTTAGCAATTTTTGAGAAATCTTTTATGAACCTTATATAGAATCTAGCACATCATAGAAAACTCCAAACACCTTTGACATTAGTTGGGGGAGGCATCTTATCAATAATATCAATTTTTGCTCTGTCAACTTCAATCCCCCAGTTGGAGATTAGGTGACTTAAAATAATGCCTTCTTATACCATAAAATGGCACTTTTCCCAGTTAAGAACAAGGTTCACTTCTTTACATCGTTTTAAGACCTTAGAAATATTATCGAGGTATTCATCAAAGGTGGTGCCATAAATAGAGAAATAATCCATAAACACTTCCATAATATTTTCAATAAAATCAAAGAATATGGACATCATACAACATTAAAAAGTGGTTGGGGTGTTACACAAACCAAATGGCATTCTCCTATAAGCAAAAGTACCATATGGGCATGTAAATTTTGTCTTTTCTTGATCACTAGGGTGGATAGGAATTTGAAAGAATCCCGAGTACCCATCTAGGTAACAAAATAAGAGTGCCTAGCTAATCTTTCTAGTATCTGATCAATAAAAGGAAGGGGGAAATGATCTTTTTGGGTGAATTTATTTGACTTCCTATAGTGAATACACATGCGCCACCTGGTGATTGTTCTTGTAGGGATTAGTTCATTTTGCTCATTTCTTATGATAGTCATGCCCCTTTCTTTGGTACAACTTGAACTGGGCTTACCCACTCACTATCTAAGATAGGGTAAATGATTCCGGCATCTAGGAGCTTAAGCACTTCCTTTTTCAAAGCCTCCTTAATGTTTGGGTTTAACCATCTTTGATGCTCAATGAAGGATGTTTGTCCTTCTTCTAATAAAATATGATGCATGCAAAATGAAGGATTTATGCCTTTTACGTCTTCAATGGAATATCCTATGGCATCTTTATGCAGCCTAAGGACTTTAAGTAATTTTTCAACTTCTTCTTTCTTTAGGCTAGCATTTATAATTATAGGATACTCACCTTTTGAGTCCAAAAGTTCATACCTTAGAGAGGGAGGGAGAGGGTTTGTCTCTACCATAGGTGGAACTTTTTTCGTACTAGATGAATCATGATTTTCTCTTCCAATCAGGGTCACTACACTTGATCGTTTTGCATAAGCCCTCTCTGAGAATGGCAGCATAAGCAGCCGCTTCTTCATCACCTTCATGGATTATTTCGTCTCTCATTAGACATTTCTCCAATGGATCTTCTGAGATCAAATCAGCAAGATCATCTTGAATAATCTTGTCCACCATCTCATACTCTTCTAATTGTCTTTTATTAGAGAGGATTTCTTTCAAAAATTTGGTACAGGCAGGCATTTGTGATATGGCTTCCAAAAATGGAATATCGATTTGTAATTTCTTTATAATTTCTATGAACCTTCAAAACTATTTTTCTAATCTTGCTTTTACTTGTCATTGAGGGAAAGGTAGGGGAGGTTTATATGGTTGCGGAGGGACATACTTTTCTACCTTTTTATCCTTCCCTATGGTGGTCTCATTCTCAACGTGTGTGTCTCCTCTTTGTGTTTCCACTTCCTCTTCGAATCCTCTACTTCCCTCTTCTATTTCCTTCCGTAAAATAGGGCCCTCCAAATCCTTTCCACTTCGAAGGGATATAGCATTAACGGATCCCTTAGGACTTGTCTTAAGCTGTTCGGGAAGCATTCTAGTGGGTCGAGAGGAAGATCCCAATTGTTGAGCCACTTGGATTATTTGATTTCCTAGCATTTTATTGTGGGTGGCTAGGGATTATAACTTAGATCTTAAGCTTTTGATTGAATTCTTTAAATCCTCAGTTTGTTTGTTTTGAGAGGCTATGAAGTTCTCCATCATCAACTCAAGATTTGACCTGGGAGGAGACGGGAATGGTGGTCTAAGGTTTTGGAAACCTGGGGGCTTAAAATTTGATTGAGGGATGGTGTTCTGAGGTGGGTTCTTGTAAGACAATTTTGGATGGTTGCGCCATCCAAGATTGCAGGTGGAGGTTAATGGATCTCCCTTTTGGTTGAAGTTATTGACATAGTTAACATGGTCCTTTAGAGTTGCTTTGGGGGGTGGAGGAGTAACCGACGACATTCCACTAATGAGTGTCCTGTAATGCCACAAATCTTATAAACAACAGGGGTTGTTAATGCATTAACACTTAGTTTATCAATTTTCTAAAATAATGCACCAACTCGAGAAGAAAGATGATCTAGAGTATCAATGTCATACCTGCCACTCTTCTTGGCTACAGAGCACTCACCTGACCATTGGTAATGATTCTGAGCCATATCTTTAATTAGTTACTTGGATTTCGGTATACTTTTGTTCATGAGAGTACCTAGTGCTGCTGCATCCAAAGTCAACCTAGTGTTGTAATGTAAACCATTATAAAACGTATTGACTAGCAAACATTCTTCTAACCCAATATGGGCACATTCGCAACATGTTTTTGTAGCACTCCCATGCATCATAAAGTGATTCACCATTCTTTTGGTTGAACCTTATAATCAAGTTTCTTAATTGAACTGTTTTATATGGTGGAAAGTATTTGTTGAGGAAGGCTTGAAAAAGTTGATCCCAAGGGGTAATGGACCCAAGGGGAAGTGATTGCAACCAGGGCCTTACTTTATCCCGCAACAAGAACGGAAATAACTAAAGCTTGGTCGCATCATCCGACACTCCGTTCATCTTCAAAGTATTACAATACTCTAGAAAAATAGATATGTGTAAGTTAGGGTCCTCCATTGGGCTACCACTGAATTGATTTTGCAGAACCATATTGAGTAACAGAAGTTTGAGCTCAAAATTATTAGTAGCTACATTTGGCTTCCGAATGCTCGATTGCATCCTATATGTATTTGGAGATGTAAACTCTTTAAGAGAGTGATGTTGCACCTCATCTCTATCAGTGTCAGCCATGGTCTCTAAACTCACGCTTGCTTTTGTCTCAATTATCCACCTCCGCAATCCAGTCAACGTTCGTTCAATCTCAGGGTCTAGCTCTTTTGGGGGCCCAAGTCAAAAGGATTGTTGCATAAAATGTTTCTAAAAGTGAATACAACAAACAATCAACTAGCAAAGAAAAATAATAGAAGGAAATTAAAGGATTTAGTCTAGAAAAAATAACAAAATACACACTATTAATTAGCTGAAGTGCCCAGCAACGACGCCAAAAAATTGTGTTATTTCTGCAAGCGCACGGATTTGTTATAGCATTTCAAGGTCGTATCCCATATGAACTTCGTAATTGATTACACGTCTTTACTATTTTAGCTATCTAAATCTACAAAAAATGGAGGTATGCGTTCGGATGAAAAGAATAATTGTGAAGAGCTTTCTAACTTGTGGATACTAAACAATAGGAATGAAACCTAGAATCGAACTTCGGTCTCTGGATTAATAATCAATAATAAAACAATACTTATGCCTTAGATTAATTTGGTAACTATGGACAATTGATCAAATCATATTCATTAGCCTCTTTCAAACTCTAAGAACGTGTTTAATCTAATTTGCCGACTACTTTTGTGACTTGCAAATTAAACTAACCCCATTAAGCATCACCAATTATAGAGTCCCTAAGAATTAAACATCTACTTTCATGATTGCTTAAATTCCCGTATATATGCTAATTTTTGATAATAATGTCAGCCTTTTAGTTGTATATTATATCTATAGAGGTCAGATTTCGTCAAATCCACTTCACAACAATTAAATATGGCATATATAATAGTATAAATGAATCAATCATACAACATAATACTTTATTTTATCATATCGATTACTAAAACGGTACCTAAGTGCAATCTTAGAAAGGAGAGTACTCACTCATACTTTCAAATAAAATAAATGAAATAAATAGCATGAAGAGAATAATAACAATGCAAAGATAAAAATAAGAAGAATTAGATTAAAATAATCGTAATTCGGAAGAGTGTAATGTTGATTCGAACCGACCGTACACGAATTACACAATTGAATCTCCCGACAGATTAAAACTAAGGGAATAAACTATTACATGAAGCTATGCTCGATAATGAGGGGTCTAAGAGTCCTCTAAAACTACCCCTATCTCTCCTTAAGAAGTCCCCGAGGCGTGCCAGAAAATTCCCCATCATGCCGGCCATGTCACACATGTAAATCATTGGGGAAGACCATTGCTACATGGCCATGCAGCCTTTGCACGGCATGGTCGTGTAGTTTCTCAGCTCTCGACAATTTGAAATTTCCAACTTTGCATGGGTGTGTAATATTTTTAGCCTCGACTTTTCAGTTCAGAATCTTGCACGACTCTGCAGGACTGCCACGACCTGGCCATGCGATTCTGTTTTCTTTCATGAACACAAGGGAGTGCTGCATGGCTGTGCAGCTGGGTGTGTGGCCGACCATGCTCCCCCCTTTTGAGTCTTATTAATGATATCTTGGCATATCTTTTGGCTCTCATAGCTTTAAATCACTTCCATAAGCTTGTTGGGTTGATGCACTCTCCTCCCAAGCTTTCCTTACTAGTTCCTTTACTCTAAAAATAAGCAATTCTTTCTCGGACTTGGTGTTGTTGTGGGAAATCTTGCAACACAAAGCTCAAGAAAATGGTAGTGCAAATAATAGACCAAAACCATAGAAAAATATGTAAAAGAGATTAAATAAAGTCCCAAAGCTAAGGGAATGAGAAGTAAAAATATGGGAAAAATTCACTTTATCAGTAGGCACAAAGGCTACTACCGCCCAATCTTGTAATCCAATCATAATCCGTCTATCATTTTCATTTTATTTACTCGAGGGGTGATCACATCAAACCTGAAGACATTAAGGTACTCCACTCATACCGCCACAATAGGCGACATAGTATCCTAACGACTATCAACCCAAGGACACAAATGTAACGTGATCACACTAGTACATGAAGATAACACAATACCCTACTAACAATGACACCTAATATATAAGTATGCATACCTCCTATCATTCCGTAGGACAAATAAAGTACTATGTAGGGGCCAGATGGGGCACTAAGGTATACCAGCAGAATTCCAGAACAATCACAGGCTAAATCATGTCTGTAGGGTATCCAACCCCAAAGAAACACCATTTCTGATATTGAGGTCTTTCACTTTACGTATTAGTATTTTATTAAGGTGACCACAAAGTTACATACTGAGGTCAATCAAAAAAATACATTAAGACCTTTTTAGGCTCAATTATTTACCCTTTTGGGTGCATTAGTCTAAAAATGACCAAAATGCCCCTGAAGTCAAATTTACTACATTAAAATCCTCTTTAATTATAGAATCTATTTTATTCATTAATTTATCATGAAAAGTCTAAAATGTAGTAATTAAACTAATTTATCATGCATTTACATTACTAGAGAAGCCAAATGACCAATTTATCCTTATTCTAGATTTTTCATATAAAATCCTAGCCTACTTATCCAATACATTTATGATCACGTAATCTCATGATTACAACATATAATACACATTAGATATGTTGGTCATGGTAAATATCATAATGCAGGTAAGATGAGCAAATTTCCCTCAGCGCTCACATCCATGATTAAAATTCCATAATTAGTTTTACGCATACTCAACCTATTATTTTATACGTACTTATCATACCAAATATTTTCTCAACATTAGAATCATATTAATCATACTGTCGTACCCATAATATTTTACATCATATGATATGCTTATCTTATCGATTTTGAGGATAACAATAAATAACACATAATTATCATGTAATATATCACTCTTAGCAAAATTCATTTATCAAAACCTTAATATGATATCCTATAATGTCTATCATTTTAGTAGAGTATAATTATTATCTAAATTCTAGAAAAAATCCAAAAATAATGGTATCTCTCTCTTTCCTCTATCGTGCTTGGCTTTTCGGGCCTTTTGTTTCTTTCATCTTTTCTATGCCTTTTTCTCTTGTGCGGCTTCTCTCACTTCTCTAACTCTGATCACTTCTTTTCTTTTTCCTTTTTTATTCATGTTTCTCTACTACTCGTTCTTTCTTGTGCATCTGTTCCTTATTTTTTTTCATCTGCATCAGATTCCTTTTTTGCCTTTGCTTTTCTCTTATTTCCTTGGATTTCTTGTGCCCTACTACTCGACCGCTAGACCTTTTTCTTTCTTTCTCTTTGTTACTTCTCTACTCTCATTTTTTTATTCCTTATTTTCTATGATTGATCCTTGACTGCCCGGTTGAGCCTTCTAGCTCTTTTTTTTTTCTCCTATTGGTTACTCCCTTCCTGGCTTTTGTAGCTACTTCATTCTTTTATTTCATTCGTAGGCCTTTGGGCCTTCGGTCATTGGGTCTTTGGTCCAAAGGCCAAAGTATTTTTTTTAAATTTACCTACAAAATAAAATTTTAAAATTTAATAAATATTCTTATACTTATTTATTTAATTTAAAACATTTTAACTCAAATAATAAAATTTATACAATTATTATCACTTAGGCATAAAATTATAATTATTTACATATATTACTTAAATAAAATACCAAAAAAATAAGATTAAAAGGGTATAAAATATGTCAAAATATGAACTCATTAGTATCCTACTAAATATTACAGGATCCCACTAATTGACGTTTGTACCTAAAAATAATATTAAAATACCAAATTAGTGTTTTTAACACAAAAAATAATACTTATAATAATAAAATACTTATATTTATTAAATGACTAAAATACCCTTACTTATTAATAATAGATACCAAAATTATTTTGCAATAAAATAAATGCAACCCATGCTGCACATGCAGCGTGAGCCAGGGGTGCACACAATAAAGGTTTCTTACAAGCAAGCCGGATGGGTGAGACAAGGGGAAATAGTGGCCGCTGGTCTGTGGTAGACAATGGAGGGTGGTAGTGGCTCAATGTGTTAATGGTGGTGCAGGAACAGAGTTGGTGTAGGGGCAGTTTGGGTGACTTAGTCTATGGGTTAGTGCTAGTTCAAGTTGAGTGTTGGCCTTAATTTGTATATGTGAACTAATTTATTGTCTTATTTGCAATGCACTCTTTTATGTGGTTTAACCTCATGCTTTGTGGCTCTCGCATTTATAATAAGACCTTATTATTTTAAGAGGATTACGATGGCTATGAATTGATGACTTGAGTAGTTAATGGAGATCATTTGGGCATACATAGAGGGACAAATTTAGCCTAATGATGTTCCATAGTTACTACTCCTGTAACACCTTAAACTTTTCTAACCCTAATTCATGGACGATTAGTCTCCTAATTTCTTATCTAACCTTCAAATTTAATGTAGAAATTCAATCCATACCCTTCAAACTCTCATTTTACCATTCTAACCTTCAAAATCCTATATTTAAATTTAACCAACAAGTGGTCAACTGACCAATAGTGTTCCACAACCTTTTACCTAGAGCATTTGATAGTTAACAGAAGCTCGACAAATTTCATCAATTTTGTTTTCTTCATTCATTTTGAACCCAAGTTAACTCTTATTCCCAATATTTTTTTCTTATATTTTGGTTCCTAGATTAAATCTACACTTTCCCCTAAACTTTAATGATATTTGGGAGTTATTTGATTATTTCGTCCATATTTAGCCATTTATAGACACTTCACCTTACCTGAACCATTTTTAACCCTTTTTTGACATTTGTGAATTCAAACTTCTGACCCTTTTATACCAATAATCATATCACATAGTGTCCTACCCGTAATCACTTTGATCACCTTCCATTAACTCTTTTATACTCTCTCATCTATGCCAAATACTCTCATCACTCTTCTTGCTTGAAAACAACCTTCCCATCTCACTTTTCTCTCTCTTTCCTACCCATTTTCAACAACAATAAGGGCTTTACATCCTTTGGTGGTCATGTTTCACTTATCCAATTTTTAACTCCTACTTTGATATCTTATCTCTCCTATCTTATCTTGCTCATATTATTTTTAGGTTGCATTTTTCTTAGCTAATTCCCTCATTTTCTATCCCACCTCCTCCTATTATCTATATTTATTTCATCCTCTTACTTCTAAAATTTTAGACTTTAACTATTTAGTGTTTGGAGATTTAAATTCATATATTGGTGAAGGTTTTATTCAAGCTTATTCCAAGTCTATTTTTTTTGCTGAGGGTTTATTATGCTCTCTTTTAATTTTTATCTCATATTCTAACCCTTAATATATTTCCTTTATCTAATTTTGTGTTTTTGTTCTAGGTGATCAGAGTGTGGAATGAGATATTTACGAGTAATTTTAGTTTAGAGACTAGTGTAGCCTTTGGTAAGGACACATGTATATAGTTTAAGTTAATTATTGTTATGCCTTAATTTCATGATTTTTTTTCATTTTATCACTTTTTTTTTTCTGGAAATCTTGATTAGATTCTACTTTTATTTATATCCATGTGTTACATTAGGAACGTCATGATTTTTTTTTGATTTTATGTGAATTGTCCACTTTATGCCTTATTGGGATTTACCATTAAATCTTAAACATGATAGTATATTTTATGATATTCATATGTGATTGGATAAGTAAAATTCTTTGTGTTTAAATATTATGATTGGCGTAGTATGTTGAGGTTGAAATATTTGAGATTTTAGGTTTAGGTGATTTTATCCATAGGGCCATTTTGGCTTTTGTAGATTGTTTTAATTTAATTTAATTACATTTTTCAGTTTCTAATAATTTAAGGGTGGTTGGGTATGATTTTGATGAATTGTATAGGCTTATAGAATTTTATGGATTTTATGGGTGTCTCGACCTTATGGGTAAAGTTGGCCTCTTTTTGAGTTTTTGTAGAAAATAATTATATCATTGCATTCCTTGATGTCTTTACAAAAACTTGATATATAATATGTTAGGATTTTGATGAGTATGACCGAAGTTATAAAATAATAATTTGGAGATATTTAGGTAAACTAAAAGCATTTTTGGTTATTTTGGGTTAAATATAGGATTTTGGTGTTGCGAAAGTGATAGATATGATGAAATATGATAAGTATAATATGTGAAGTGTTTTGATAAATTATGATTAACATAAGGTATGATTTTATAAAAATGGCTTAAATTGAGAATAATAGCTAAAAGAGATAGTGTCGGTATTTTATGTGTGAAAATTTAGAGTTAGGGTATTATTTTTGGATATATTATTTTTAATAATATTTTGAGCTAGTGTGTTAAAGTTGGTGAGTTGGAGAGGCTAGTAGATGGAGTTGCAGTGTATTTGTTAGTGAGGGCTTTATAAGGGCATTGTGGTCATTTTTCCTTGCAGAATATCACTTTGTACTTGTTGGCTTGCCTTATGTATTATATTTTCTTCATGTGGTCATAATATGTTCAATTTGATTAACCTTTTTGAATTTATAATTATTTTAAATAAATACAATTGTTAGAATTAATTCGGTAATATTTAGTATTTCATGTAACAATGATAATCAATATCTTAAGTTATAATATAATGGTAATGTGCAAAAGTGTTATGATGATAAGTAAATCAATTGATGAATTATTATGTGATAAGTTTTGGTTAATGATCCAATAAAATATTATTACTTAAAGAGGAAGATCACATGAAATGATACTAAAATGATTCCAAGTATTGAAATAATTTGATTATATTTCCTAAGCTTAATAGAAATAGAACTCTAGTCGATTCTATTTGATTAATCCACTGACTTATAGGAGGTATGCATGCTTAAATATTAGATATTTACTAGTGACCCAAGTGTATTTTATAGGGTTGTGCAAAACATCTGGTATCCAAAAATTCAATCCGACATTTAGAATATATGATTTTTTTATTCAAAAAGATATCCAACATTTATGATTTTCAATTTTGATTGAATTATCCGATCCAAAAAATACCCAATGTTTTATTAAATATTTCAAGAATACATTTAAATATTATGTTTTTATATTTTTAAACTTTTAAATTATTTATTTATTTATTTTAAAACTTTTTAATAATATTTTCATACTTTTATAGATAAAATAAGACAGTTGTATGAATATTGGTATGAATATTAATTGATATATGATATTTATTTACAAAAATATTCTAAAAAAGTTATTTAAATTAATTAAATAATATTTTCATATGGGTATTGGATATGTTATAATTTAGTGCATATCCTATTTATATTTTTGGAATATTTGAAATTCAAATATCAGATCTAAAAGGCAAATTCATTGCATTGCACAAGGGTATGTTTACTGTACCAGAGTGCTACATCTAATATCTTAACCTAGTCCAATTTGCTCTATAAGTTGATGTCAATGAGAGGATGAAGGTCCACCGATTCTAATTGGGGCTCACTCTATGGTTTAAGGAGATGTTGGTGGGGATTCATGCACCAGACTTATAGATCATGTACGACTATGCTTTGAAGGAATCTCTATTTGATCATGCCTACTGTGCTTAGTTAGGGGCTAAGTGGTGATTTGAGGATGGTTAATGTTAGCGTGGAGAAAAGTGATTCCATCGCACATATAGTCATTAATCAGGGTTCTCATTCTGTTATAGAGGGAAGTTAGTCAACTATTAGTGAGATGCTTCATGTGTAGGGAATGTGGTAGAGACCATCTAAGGGTTTACTAGGCTGGATGATAGGTTTAGTATCATGGTTGTGGTAGGCTAGGGCATCATTTGTTTGAGTGTCATATTATAGGGATAGTCTCTAATATGGACATATACATTCACAGGGTACAGTGACCCAGACATTGCTAGCTCAAAGGCCCAGTTGATATATTATATTAGGGCTTGTAGGACTATTCTGCAGTAGAGGGTTCAAAGGCCCCACACTTTCCAGCTAGGCTAGGGTTCAGGCAGTGTCGTAGGACCACCTCTAGGTATCTATATGAATGTGACGAGTTTGTTAGATGTTGAGAGGTAGGCATATGTCATCATCAATACATTTATTATCTTCTCTCTTCCAACATGCGTACCTTTTGACTTAAGTATTTCACATTCCTTTGTGTTTATTGCTTTTGTTGCTAAAGCAACTATGATTCTGTTTAATAGGATAAAGACTTCTAGTGTGCTCTCATGCAAGGATAGACTTCCATCTACTAGGTTAAATAGAGATGTGGCATTATTCATTAGAAAAGTGGAGCTTTTAGTAGGTCTCATAGAGATGAGTTATGTGACTTTGAGGTGATTCTAAGGATGGACATGCTTTCAAAGTATCAGGATATGATTGATGTATGTAATTAATGATTTTTATCTACCTTTTCTTTTTTACTTCTAAAGTATTAAAATATTTCAATTAAAAAAATAAATAAAACTTTCCAAACATATGTAGACTGGCCTTGTCTAGCCCAATGGTTGTGTAAGTGTAATAAAGAACCGCTAATAAATGATTGAACATGCCATGACCAGACCTAATCCATCACTGATTGAAACTAAACTTGTCCTTCTAATCCAACCTAAGTTTGTCTAATAAACACGCCTACTTGAAGCATAGAAATTTCATTGAACATACACAATCATATCTAGTATGGAAAAGTAGACCAAGTTTAATTAGGCATGAAGCATGAAGCATGGAGCAAGGTTTGTTGTGTTTGGAGATATTGCCTTGTTATTTGGTGAGGTTGGTCATGTTAGCTATGACTTAGTGTTGTTATGTGGGCTTTCTAGAATGGGCATGAGTTTGACATGGCACATGGTTGTACCATGTTAGCTCTTATTTAATGATGCTTGCAAAATATGTTGCACCAACATGACCGTTTACTCTTAGCCTAAAGTGATGGCACTCTCTTCTTACTCTAGAACATTCTAAAATAGATAGCTATTTTCCCTAAATTTTTTAGGCTGCCCTATTTTTACTAGTCTAAGTGGGACCTAAATTGAATATTGATTTTGATAACTTCATTAGGTTTGCTACCAAAATTTTTATACCCCATAATTTCTATTTATATACATGTCCTCACTAAGCCCTTTTTTAAACAAGTCAAACATGATCATCACACTCCAACTATTATTAAGTCTACATTTAAGTCTCTTATAGCTCACAATTTCTCATTGATGTATTTTGATAATGTCTCCTAACATGACTGTACCACATGTCTACGAAATATTACCACCCAAATTATATCACCCCATCTTCCTCATTATTACCTCATTAATTTTGTCTCTTCTTGTAAGGCTGCAAATCTAAGGTAGTATTCTTATCTCCGCCACCATCATTAATTAACATTGCAATGTTTAATCCATCACATTTTTTCCTACACTTCACAAATAGGTTGACAACCACTTAATAGAGTTTCCTTTAGTCTGAGTGATATCATCCTATCACATAAGATTCTAAAAGCACTATTTAATTTTTGTCAATTAGCACTTATACGATGCATTATACCCGTATCATTATCTCCATTTCCTTATATAGTATATCCCAAACACTTAAAATTATTATCATTTTTTATATATTTGTCTTATTCCTAGCATAAATTTCAATTGTTTCCCTATAAATCTAAATTTTCATTTATGCCTTTGTTAGTCCGTGATCCTTTATTAATGCATTGAAAAGAATAAGGAAAAAAAAGGAGTTAAGGGTCTCGTAGTGACGTGATATTTACACTCATAAGTAGGGATGATAATTATTTTGATGGGTTCGAGGCCTTATAGTTGTTGACCCAATCAGGTTGTGTATAGAGAGGTAATATATATGCCTAGTTTGGGGGGAGGGTTTGGCATGAAATTAGGGATGAGGTGGGAATGTATTAGGAGACAAACTATTAGATACTCTTAGTATGCAACTGCATGCATATGGGTGACGTCATACTTTCTTTCTTTTTATTTTTTGTGTTTTATATTTGATTTAGAATATCAAATAAAAAATATCATAATAAAATTAATTTTTTCTCTATAAATGAAGATCTATATTGATAGACATCTGATATACACAAATATTTTTTTTACCTTTATATGTTCAAATTTTACCATTTTGCATGGTGATTATATCAACTTATATAGTAATTATGTATATCTATATGGTGATTATATCTAACAATATGTGATTTCTATTTTTATGGGGATTATTTGTGCTAATAAAAAATGTAGTATATTATAATGATCAGAATTTTTCTGTGTAAATAGAGACCCATATAGATATACTTCAGATATAAAAAAATATGTTTTTGTTTTATAATTTTTGTGTTGAATTTACCATTTTTCAAGGTGAATATGTATATCTATATGATGATTATTTCTACTAGTATGTGAAGCCCATTTCTATAGGAATTGTGTGTGTTATTGTGGTGTTCTTATATAATTTTTTATATTGATTATGTCAAGTACCATGCTTATTAAGTATATTTCTATGGTGATTGTCTACTACAATGACAATTTTTCTAGGTGAGTATCCGCTCTAATTTGGTGATTATGTTGAATTATGTGCTAATTATGTTTGCTTATATGTTATTTATATATATCTATATAATAATTATCTCTATTACTATATTGTGACAATTTCTATAGGGATTGTGTGTACTACCATGATTTTTATTTATTTTTTATGCTGATTATGTCATCTATTACGCTTATTATTTATATTTTTTATGATGATTATTTCTACTATGATGGTAATTATGTATATCTATATAATGATTATGTCAACTATTGTAGTAATACCCCATTTTTATAAACATTAATTATAAATTGTTAATTATATGTAATTAGGTATACCAATTATTATAGGGTATTTTGTATTAAGTATGTTAATTATATGTGTATCTTTATGACATATTAGATATAAATTTAATTAGGCTAAAATGTGATAGAATTTGGGTTATTAGATTAATCGTAGTTTAGAATCTAACCAATATTGGGTAACTCTACTCCCGGTAATCAAATGTTATTACCCCGGTTAATCTTTACAAATTATTACCCCTACCCTATGCTATATTCTGACCATACTTCTGCACGATGCCTCCTTCTCCTCCATGTTTCCCTCCCCATGTTTTGCTCTACTCTACCCTTCATGCCACCCTCCATTTGAAACCCTTTCTCCTCTCATTTTTTTATATCATGTATTAACCCCAAATAAGCCTATGTTCTCATATCCTTCCTCTTATTTTCCCTCAATCAAGAAAACTCCTTAACTCTCCATCATTCTCTTTGTAGTCTTCCTTGATCCTGATCATATTATCTAGCAATGTCCACCACCACCAATCCTCCTCCCCTCCCATTGGTCTCCATACTCCAACTTTAGCAACTCTTACTGAAATCACCCCCAACCAATGCACAAACTCACCAAAACCTCCACCCTACCATCGGCCAAAAGCACCAAACCATTTCTCTTAGCTTTGGCCATTTCAGTCCATCCTCCCCAGCTTATTACACCATTCTTTACCAAAGATACCCCTACATCGGTGCTCCTTATAGGCCATACCCCCTAGCAATGACCAAGGACACCATTTCTCACCTCCATTCATTGGCCCTTTTTGCCGAATCTCATTTTTTCTCTTCTTCTCCTTGTGCTATAGGATTGTTGCCTTGTGCGGTACCTTTACCCTGTTATTTTCTAAACCATTTTCTCCTGTTCTTTCTTAATTAATTTTATTTAATGTTCTATTATATTAAATGATAATACATGTGTAGGTTGATGTAAGGGTTTTAAATAGGTTGAGTGGAGATTGGGTGAAACTCTCTTTATTTCTTACTTGGATAAAAGGTAACCGTACCCTTTTACTAAGATGTGAAATCATGTGGTGACACATAAAAGTCATTATGTGTTTAGGGTATCATTTATGCATGAGTTTTGAATGGATATATGTATGTGTTATATGTCAAAGTTTTACATCAAGTATGCATGTTTTATTAATAGATGTGAAACATGAGAGTATGATATTGAATAATTAACATGTATTCAATGTGTTATTAAATAAAATATATATGCTTGTGCATTTTTTTGAATGGTTAATGTATGCATGTCTAGTGTTTGTTACGATTTTGATATGTCGATACTATGATGTAAATGCCATAATAAGTATACCATGATTATCTTTGCGTGGTAGATAGTGTAACACCCCAAAATTTACTACTTTTTTATACGGAAGAAATAAATTTAGAACCTATGAATTTGGAGAATGCTATCGCTACACTTAGTACCAGACCGGTTCACTCATATCATTCCAGTACCAAGTGCTAAGGCTAAAAAGGATTAATGTCAAACTTAAATTAATACTTAAACCAAGAGTTCGTAAAAAGAAAAAAATAGTGACTTTTGGGGTGTTACAAGTTGGTATCAGAGTGGTTGGTCCTGTTGACCATGCTCATTTTCAAAAATAAATTTTATTTACAAAATTTTTATTGGATTTCAAAGTGTATTCCCGCTTTAAATGAAACCCTTCTATTTTCAAAATTTCGAAACCTAGCCACGGTGAGGAATGTAAGGGTAGATTAGGGCTTTCCTTAAAAAGAGGAAATGTATGTTATGATCATTTTGAACCAGTGGGTTCATTTCTAACTTTTTTCTTTTCTGTGCAGCTTTCAATGGCAATAAACGGTCGAGTAAGACGATTGGAGGAGGCCTTCACAGATTTCATGGATTTCATCTAGTGCCACCCGCATCCTCATTCTCCTGAGGGCGCTGGTGAGGACTGGCTTCAGAGGGTCACTGGACATCACCCTCCTACATATTCCGACCCAACAGTCTCGAGGGGTGGATTCGAGACATGGATCGTACCTTTGAAGCTATGAATTTTCCACCGGCTCGTCAGCCTAGCAATGCAGCCTTCTTCCTTGGGGGTGTAGCAGACACCTAGTGGGTGGAGCATCGTTCCCGAGGCAATCCTCAGGTTACGTGGCATTCAAGAACGCCCTCCACACCAGGTTTTATCTTGAGAGCCTGAAGAGGGAGAAGCTCCAGGAGTTTATGCAGCTCACACAAGGGTCTATGATGGTCCTTCAGTATCATGTTGGCTTCACTAAGCTGCTCCAATTTTCCCCAGGGATTACCGCCAATGAGTCCACGGTGGTTTTCTAGTTTGAGCAAGGGCTTAACTTCAGCATCTGCCGAATGATGGGTGTAGTACCCTTACAAATTTAGCATCCTTTTACGAGCATGCTTGCATCGTTGCTACCTTGGTCAAGGAGTAGGCCACTATCCTCAGAAAGAGGAAGCCCAAGAGTTAGAGTTTTGGGAGTAGGACCCAACTCCAATATGAAGAATCAAGGAGACCTCCACCGAGAGATCACAATAGAGACCAAGGACCCCCGAGGGGACCCGCTTGAAGACGGTGTGGTCGGAACCACCCAGGCAGGGGCTATGGATGCAGGTTGATAAATTACCTAAACTGTGGAAGGTTGGGCAACAAAGCAGTAGAGTGTTGGAGGCCACCACGATCTCAGTAGAACTAGACTCAACCATCTCAACAAGGAGGAGCTCTGATATCCCAACAACAAGCGTACCAGCACCATCGCCAGATTGCATCCCAATAGTACTACCAGCGAACACCTGCTCCATTCGGTGCCCCAATTTGAGAGACTGGGGGAAGATCTCAGGGATTCGGGCCCTTTCCTCAGAAGGAAGGTCAGCCAGGTGAACGCTGATTGTGATTAGTCAGGCAGAGGCTAACCGTCAGCTTGATGTTGTCACGGGTATTTTCACCTTCCACTCCTTACCGGTGTATGTCCTATTTGATTTAGGTGCTACTCTGTCTTTTGTTTCATTTACATTTTCTACTAAGGCTGGATTGACACCATTTGCTAGAATAGAGTTGTCTGTGATGCTTTCGTCTGGTGATAGGATGGAGTGTAATCGGATGTTTTCGGACGTGGCCTTACTCATAGGCGGGGTAGATTTCCTAGTAGACTTGGTTAGGATGGTCTTAAAGAACTTTGACGTGATTTTGGGTACGGACATGCTGGGAAAATACATAATAGTTATTGATTGCACTCATAAATGTGTGGTTATGGGATGCTCAAAAGGGGATAGGGTTTCATACAGGAAGACTCACCCCAAGCCTAACACTAAGGTGGTGTTGGCAGTTACTTTACATACCTTGATCTATATAGGATACCCCCTGTATCTATGTAGTGTGCAAGAGCTGAGCAAGGACTTGACCGCATTAGATAGCACTCCCGTGGTTAAAGAATTTTCAGATGTGTTTCTAGAAGAAATATCGGGTATGCCTCCAGTCCGAGAGATTGATTTTAAGATTGAGTAAGTGTCAGGAGCCAAGCCTATCTCAAAGGCACCCTACCGAATGACACCGGTTGAGTTGAAGGAGTTGAAGGCCCAGTTAGAAGAATTATTGGAGCATGGATATATCCGGTAGAGTGTATTGCCATGGGGAGCACCGATATTTTTTGTGAAAAAGAATGATGGTAGTCTCCATCTCTGCATTGACTACCGAGGGTTGAATCAGCTAACAATAAAGAACCGGTATCCACTCTTAAGAATCGATGATCTTTTTGACCAGTTGAAGGGTGCCACAGTATTTTCTAAGATCGACCTGAGGTCTGGGTACCACCAGTTGAGGATCGCTAATGCTGATATTATGAAGACTACTTTTTGGACCCGATATGGACACTATAAATTTACGGTGATGCCATTCAGACTTATAAAGTCCCCTATAGTTTTCATGGATTTGATGATGAGGATATTTAGACCCTTCCTCGATCAATTTGTAGTGGTTTTTATTGATGACATCTTGGTGTACTCTCAAGGGAACGAGGAACATGAACAACACCTACACACCATTCTGAGCTTACTAAGAGAGCATCACTTTTATGCGAAGTGGTTTAAGTGTGGATTTTGGATCTAGGAAGTGGATTTTCTTGGTCACATTGTATTGGCTAGAGGTATTGCTGTGGACCCAGCCAAAATCATGGCGATCACAGAGTGGAAACCTCCCATAAGTGTAACAGAGATTTGAAGTTTCCTGGGTTTAGCCGGGTATTACAGAAGATTTCTGCAGAATTTCTCCAAGATTTCCCAACTGCTAACTAATCTCCTAACAAAGTCTATGAAGTTCCAGTGGGATGGAACTTGTCAACAAGCATTCCAAGAGTTAAAGAGGAGGTTAACCACTGCACCTGTGTTGACCCTACTAGAGGGTACAGAAGAGTTTGAGGTTTATAGTGATGCATCCAAGCATGGGCTGGGGTGTGTGTTGATGCAGAAGGGTAGAGTGGTATTATATTCCTCCCGACAGTTGAAGAAGCATGAACAAAATTATCCCACACAAGACCTGGAGTTAGCTGGTATGGTTTTTGCTTTGAAGATTTGGAGGCAATATCTGTATAGGACAAAATGCAAATTCTTTACCGACCACAAGAGCCTCAAGTACATTTTCACTCAGAAGGAACTCAACTTGAGGTATTGGAGGTGGCTAGAGCTTGTTGAGGACTATGATATCGAGTTGACCTACCATGAGGGTAAGGCCAACCTAGTTGTACATGCCCTGAGTAGAAAGACCTCGCATTCTACACTGTATTTTGTGGTCGCTGACTGAATGATAAGGGAGTTGTTAGACCTGGAGATCAAAATGATTTAGCAAGAAGACCTTGAGGCCCGTATGAGTGCCCTGACACTCACTCCCATCATATTTGAGGAGATCCGAGCCGACTAGGTGGGAGATGTCAAACTGGAAAGGATCCGACAGAAGATGTAGGAAGGCCAAGTAGAGGGATTCAAAATTCACAATGATGACAACATTCTATTCAAGGGTCGTTGGTGTGTACCCCAGAGTTTTCTAGAGTTAAAGCGTCATATTATGGAAAAAGGACACCAGACTCCTTACTCAGTCCACCCAGGAGGATCTAAGTTATATAAAGACCTCAAAAGGGTGTATTGGGGGCCCCGCATGAAGTGGGAAGTGGCAGAGTTCATATCCCGGTGTCTAGTGTGTCAAAAGATCCAGATTGAGCATCGAAGACCATCAGGGTTACTTCAGTCTTTGGAGGTACCGAGGTGGAAATGAGACTCCATTTCTATAGATTTCATGAGTGGTTTACCGAGGACCCAAAGCGAATGTGATACTATTTGGGTTATTATAGATAGATTGACTAAGTCAGTCGTATTTATTTCTATGAAGTCCACGTGGAGTATGGATCAGTTAGCGAATACCTATATGAAGTTCGTGGTTAGTCGTCATGGGGTTCCAAAGGACAACGTTTCATATAGGGATTCAAGGTTTTTCTCTCATTTTTGGGGAAAGCTGCAGGTATTTTTGGGGACTAAGTTGAAGATGAGCACAACTTTCCACCCTACCATGGATGGACAGACGGAGCAAACCATACAGACCCTGGAGGATATATTGAGAGCTTGTGTGATGGATTTCCAGGGTTGTTGGGAGGAATGGTTGCGTTTGATTAAGTTTTCATACAACAACCGCTACCATGGTTGCATAGGGATGGCTCCCTTTGAGGCTTTGTATGGATGAAAGTGTGGGACTCCCTTGGGCTAGAGTGACATCAGCAAGACAGTAGTATTGGGTTCGGAGATGATTGACGAGATGACTAGGCAAGTCCGCCAAATTGAGGACCTAATGAGAGAAGCCTAGAGCAAACAAAAGAGTTATGCTGATCAGAGATGTCAGGATAGTAATTTTGAGTTGGGGGATAAAGTATTGTTGAGGGTTTCACCTACAAAGGGGGTGCAAAGGTTTGGCAGAAAGGGCAAGCTGAGTCCAAGGTATATTGGCCCCTATGAAGTCCTAGAGCGTGTGGATGAGGTTGCTTATCGATTGGCTCTTCCTCTAGAGTTGGCGCGAGTCCACAATGTTTTCCACATCTCTTAGCTATGGAAGTATGTCGTCGACCTATCCCATGTGATCTGACCAGACGAAGTAGAGATAGAAGATTCTTTGACCTATGAAGAGCGACCTATGCGAATCCTCAACACCAAGCTACGAAAGACCCGCACAAGTGCAGTTCCTCTTGTCAAGATCTTATGGAGTCGACACGGGACTGAAGAAGCTACCTGGAAAACCGAGAAGGACATGCAAGAAGTGTATCTAGGACTCTTTGCTGCAAGTTCGACCATCCTTTTTAAATTTCTTTTTAAAGGGGTAGTTGATATAAGTATTGGTGTTAGTGTGGTATTCCTGTCCACTTAGGATGTTCTAGCCTTAGCCCTAGGAAGCTGCGGGAGACTTCGGGGATGAAGTCTATTTTTAAGAGGGTAGTAGTGAAATGCCCCAAAATCCTAATATTAAGAATTTTAGTTAAATAAGGACTTATTATGCAAATTAATTAAATTAATTATTTTTATGTAAAATAAAAGAGAATTAATTAGGGCAAATCAAGAAGAAAATAATAAATATTTTTATTAGAAAAATTTGGGTATTTTACTAATTAAAATGGAATTTAGGAAAAATCTTTCAAAAATCCTAAATTAGCTTAAAAAGTGAATTAAATATTATTTTATTTAAATATTAGTATTTTTAAATATCCCAAATTACCAAAATAATCCAAGTAACCCAACCCACCTAGTTTTCTTTTTCCTTTTTTCCTTTTCTTTCTTTCTTTTCCTTCCTTTTATTTTTTCTTTTTCCTTCTTCTTCTTTTACTTTTCTTCCTTACCCCAACCTAGGCCAACGTGCGACCCAAGACCATTCTCTCTCCTTTTATCCTTCGCCGTGGCCCATCTCCCGAACTTTGCGTTTCACCCTCGTTTTGTCGCCAACCGCCTGATCGACTCTTCCTTCTTTTTCTTTTCTTTTCTTCCTGGACTGCCAGTCCACGCACGCCCTTCTTCCTCCTCCTTCTCCTCCTCGTTAACCTACAACTCCTCCCCAACTCCCAGGTTTTTCAATGCCGATCACACCATTGACCAGCCATTTATCTCCTCTCTCCTTCCCCCGACTTGCCAACCACTTTAACCCAACTTAATTCCCTTCATTCTCGCGCACGACCTCATCTTTCCTACGTAACCACCCTCTACCACGTTTCAATTTTATTGACCTCCCGTCATCTGCCGGTGCGCCTAACCTACCTACCCTATTCTTCCATCACCCCTCTAACTTTATCCCCTCATTTAGCTCTATAAATACCCCCATAACCAGCTTTGGTCAAGTTTTTGTTTCGAACCCAAAAAAATCACCCCTTTGTGCCTCCACCCTTTCAGACACCAGTCCCGTCGCTGTCCACCAACACTGTCTCCCATTCTGCCCACTTAAGCATTCTCTAAATCACCCTCAAACTAACTACACCCCTCTTCTCCCTTGATTTGCCCTGCATGAGCCACCCCCGCCGTGCAAAGTCTCCTCCTCAATCAACCATTCCTTCCACATCCGTCGCCCTTCCCACCACCATTAGCCACCACTCCCGCCGTAACCACCGCCTCCTACACCTCCCAAATTGCTCAGTAGACTCCCCTTTACCTTCCCCTACCCTTCTTTTCCTCTTCCTCCCTCTCCTCCTCTCTTTCTCTCTTTCCTCCACCTTCCACCACAATCGCCGCCATGCGCCGCCACCTTCATTCCACACCTCTCCATCTAGACAACCAACAGCACCCCAACTTCCACCCTCTTTTCCCTCTCCTTTTCCCAGCATTCAACTCTCTCGCTTTTCTTCTCTTTTTCCTGCCACCACCGCCGGTGCCGCTAGTCACCACCAACCCAAGGTGGTACCCTAAACCCTCTCAACCCTATTTATACAAGCTTTATTTATTTAATTTTAATATATTTCCATTATTTCAATTATTATTATTATTATTATTATCATTATTATTACTAATGTTATTATTATTATTGCTATTGAGGGCCGAAGCCCTATTCTATTTTATTTCAATTATATTATTATTATTATTATGAGTTATTATTATTATTATTATTTTGGTAAAGGGTCGAAGCCCTTATTTCACAATTATTTTGAATTATACCTTTATCATTATTATTATTATTATTATTGTTGTTGTTGTTGTTGTTGTTGTTATGATTAATATCATTTTTGTTGTTGGTATTGTTGTTGTTGTTGTTATTATTATTATTATTATTATTATTATTATTATTATCATTATTATTTTTTTTAGTATCATTAGTATTATTAGGGTAAAATCTTCAAACCTTATATTATCAAATTTTCCAATATTACTATTATTACTATTATCCTTAACAATATTAGTATTTAGTTAGTGTTACTATTATTATATTATTATTTTATCTATAACCTTAATCTTAAAATAAATTAGGAAATAATAGTATTTTTGGTAGGAGGGAAACTAATCTTTAGTTTTTTTCTCTTATAGGTGAGACTAGTCAAAACCCTAAGGAGGCATAGGAGCGTGCTTCGAGACCGGTGTCATATTATGTAAGGGTGTAACTAAGGCCTTATATGTGTTATGTACCTTATGTTCCTTGTATGCCATGTATCATGATTTGTTATGTATCTTATGCTTATCTTTATAACTATTTCATGTGTAGTGTGGCTTGGAGTTGAGGTATGCATATGTGCTTTCATATGGCATGTGTGATTGTGTATATGTGGTGAAATGTGATGTAATGTGTTATGACCGTTTAAGACATGCATGTGAGGATGTTTAATGTGGTTTGGTGGGGTGGAAAGGATGAAAAAGGAAAATGGGGAAGCAAGTTGACCAAAGGATGTGAGTTGACCTAAATATTTAATGGTTCATGAGTGGATGATTAAAATATGTGATTTTAAATAAAATAAAAGAGTGGAAGAATCTAGGGTTTTGCATGAGAGAATCTAGGGTTTGCATGGAATTTAGGGTTTAGCATGAGAAAGTTGGAAGGTTTGCATGGGAAGGTTAGAGTCTGCATGGGAGTAAAATTTACGTATATAAAGTTGATTTGGGATGTAAGGAAGGTAACAGAAATATTTTTTGGGTGTTGGAGGATTTGGGTGAAAAATAGTATGTGAGACAGTATAAGGGTACATAGGAGACCGAGCTAGGGTTTAGTAGAAAACCCTAGTTTGAGAAGGCGGTAAAAAGGAGAAATAAATAAGGGTGAGTGGAGTACGAAATGATTGTGGAAATTGTCATGTGAGGGATGCGCATGATTAGTATGGAAAAATAAGAAATGGAAGGTGAGAAATGGAGGGGTGACATGTAGAAATGAGGAAGCTAGGGTTTGGTGTGGCCAATTAGGGTTTGATGTGACTACCTAAGGTTTTGTGACCACACATGTGCTTGAGGAGTAAGGTGTAATGATGAGGGTTGAATCTAAGGGTTATGATATATGGGGTTTTAAAATAGTTTAGGTCATGTGAGGTGGAGTAGGATAGGCCATATAGTCCTAAAGTAGGGTTTTAGGATAAAACCCTAGAGCGAGATAGTGAGTGGACTAGAGGAGAAATGAAATGCCCCAAAACCCTAATTTTAAGAATTTTAGCTAATTAAGGATTTATTTTAGAAATTTATTAAATAAATTATTTTTATTTAAAATAAGAGGGAGTAAATAGGATCCAATTAATAGGAGTTTTATAAATAATTTAATTTGAGAAATTTAGAGTGTTTTGCTAATTAAAAAGAATTTAGTAAAAATCTTTGAAAAAACCCTTAAATTAGTCTAAAAATGAAATTTATTATTATTTTAATTAAATATTTTAAATTTGTGATTGTGATGTGAAATGATGTGACCCTGCAAGACATGATGCTAGGTTAGGTAATATGATGATATGGAGTGAAATGATGTGGAGTTGACCTAAATGTTGCATGATCATAAATGGAAGAATCTAGGGTTTTGCATGGAGGAATCTAGGGTTTTGTATGGCAGAAGCTAGGGATTTTGCATGGAGGAATCTAGGGTTTTGTATGGAAGAATATAGGGTTTTGTATGGATGGAGGAATCTAGAGTTTTGTATGAATCGATCTAGGGTATGCATGTGGAAATCTAAGTATGTAGGGAAGAATCTAGGGTTTGCATGGGTGAATCTAGGGTTTCACGTGAGAGTTCTAGGGTTTGCATGAAAAAGTTTGAAGGTTTACATGGGAAGGTTAGGATCTGCATGGGGGTGAAATTTATTTATGGAAAGTTGATTTGGGGTGTGAGGAAGGTGATGGAAATGTTATTTGGGTGTTTGGACACTTTATATGAAAAATAGTACATAAGAGAGTAAAAGGGTACATAGGAGACTGAGCTAGGGTTTAAGTAGCCATCTAGGGTTTGGTGTGGCTACTTAGGGTTTCGTGGTCACACGTGTACTTGGCGACTAAAGTGTGATGATGAGGGTGGAATCTATAGGTTGTGTTGTGTGGAGTGTTAAAATGATTTGGGTTGTGAGAGGTGGAGTAGGATGGGCCACTTAGGCCTAAATTAAAGTTTCAAAATAAAACCCTAGAGTGAGATGGTGAGTGGACTTGGAAGTGTAAGGTAGTGGGTCTTGACCCACATACGTGGGAGATGGGCTCTAGTGTGAGTTAGGGTAAGGAGGAAAGGATGTTGGGCCAAGTTAGGAGGTGGATGAGTCTTATGATGTGAGATGGGTCCTTTTTGGAGTATAAGCGTAGAGGGAGTTAGTCATGCATATCTAGGGTTAAAATTTTGAATAAGACACTTAAGACATTAATCATGTAAAGTGAAAGATTATTGAGCCGGTCCACCAGTCAAGAGTAGTGGTTAGGGTGTCCCACCCTATAAGTGTCCGATCCACCGGCTATAATAGTGGTTAAGAGCTTTATGCCCTGTATGTTTCTAGTCCACCGGCTATAATAGTAGGGGATATCGAGCTCAATAAACCAAACCTGAGTTTACTAAGACACATAAAAGACACTAAGTACTTACAGTGGAACACCATACGAGCAGGAACCAAACCGATCCACTGGTAAGGAATAGTGGTTAAGGTATTCTACCCTATATGTGACTGGTCCACCAGATATAATAGTGGTTAGATGCATGTTTCCCTATATGTGAACGAGCCACCGGCTAAAATAGTATGAGGTTCTTGTACCCGCATAGATTGATAAAAAGATCATGGTGTGAAATGAGTATCTATAAGAGATTAATTAAGTAATTAATCCGAACTATAAGTGGACCTTTGTATATTTACCTGAATGATCGTATGCTACTATGTTATCATGTTGGACTATATGCTGTTTTTATTTTTTTGCTTGGTTTTATATGCTTCTATGTGTTGGCCTTAGTGCATGGTTACCTTGCTCGGTACGTAGCGTACTGATCACCCTTTTTATGGGTGTTGCTCATTCCCATGAGCAGAATGCCCTTTTGACTTTGTGCAGGTGGGCGATGCATATTTTGATGCCTTCGATGTCCACGAGACATCAGGCGAGGCCGAGTGTTGATTATGGGCTTGGTTCGATGATCGAAGTGACTTGGCCGGATTCTCTCTTTATGTCATTTTGTTTCTTTATGTTATTTCTTTTATGTATTGGATTTTTCCAGAATTAAACATTATCATTTGTAGACATTATTTCCTTCGAGGAATTTTTATTTCGTACTTTGAGATATGTAACTTTTTATGCGTACTCTAATTTCTATGTTATACCTTTCCTAGTTTTTCTTTTTATGAACTCTTGGTTTGAGTATTAAATTAAGTTTGATGATAATTCCTTTAGCCTTGACACTTGGTACTGAAACGGTAGGAGTGAATCGGTCTGGTACTAAGAACATTCCCAAAATTCACAGGTTCTGAATTAATTTATTTGCTTCTGTTTTTTTATTATTTAAAAATAGTGAATTTTGTGGTGTTAAAAGAAAAGCAGTGGGCCTTGATCCATATATGTGGGAGATGGGCTCTAGTGTGAGTTAGGGTAAGGAAGAAAGGATGTTGGATCAAGATAGGAGGTGCATGGGTCTCATGATGTGGGACATGACTTTTTGAAGGATAAGTGTAGAGAGAGTTAGTCATGCATGTCTTGGGTGAAAATTCTGAATAAGACACTTAAGACATTAATCATGTAAAGTAGAAGACTATTGAGCCGGGCTCAAACCGATCCACCGGTCAGAAATAGTGGTTAGGGCGTTTCGCCCTATGTGTGCCCAATCCACCGGCAATAATAGTAGTTAGGTGCATGTTTCCCTATGTGTGACCGCTCCACCGGCTATAATACTGGGGGATCCCAAGCTCAATAAACCAAACCCTAATTTTGCTAAGACACTAAGTACTTACAATGGAAAACCATGCGAGGGCGCCAAATTGATCCACCGATAAGAAATAGTGGTTAGGGCGTTCTGCCCTATATGTGACTGATCCACTGGCAAATAATAGTGGTCAAGTGCATTGTGCCCTGTGTGTTTTCGGTCCACCAGCAATAATAATGGGGTTGCTATACTCGCATGGATTTGATAAAGAGGATAGTGTGAAATGAGTATCGATAAGAGATTAATTAATTAATTAATCCAGACTATAAATGGCCTTTATTTATTATTTATCTGAAGTGGTCGTATGTTGTTTTATTATTCTACTGGGATTATGTGCTTTTGTGTGTCGACCTTAGTGCACAGTTACCTTACTTAGTACATAGCGTACTGATCACCCTTTTTATGGGTGCTGCTCATTCCCACGAGCAGAGGGCCCATCTGACTTTGTGCAGGTGGGTGATGCTTACTTCGATGCCTTCGATATTCATGAGGCATCAGATGAGGCTGAGTGTTGAGCATGTGCTTGGCTCGAAGATTGGGAGTGGCGTGGTCGGATTCTCTCTTTATGTTATTCTATTTCTTTACGTTATTTCATTTTGTATTGGATTTTCCAAAACTAAAATACTATCGTTTGTAGACATTATTCCTTCCGAGGTACTTTGATCACGTACTTTGGATTATGTAAACTTTTTATGCGTACTCTAATTTTTATGTTATGACTCTTCTAGATTTTATTTTTATGAACTCTTGGTTTAAGTATTAATTTAAGTTTGACAATAATCCTTTTTAGCCTTAGCACTTGGTACTGAATGGTAGGAGTGAACCAGTCTGGTACTAAGTGTAGTAGTAGCATTCCCGAAATTCACAGGTTCTAAATTTATTTCTTCTATTTAAAAAAATTAGTAAATTTTAGGGTGTTACAGATAGGGATTGATATAAAAGTTATAAAAGCATGCACACATGATTCGGGTTAGAATAAGATAATTATCATTCATGTTCTAGGGTTAAAAAAATTTCCTTATATGAGCCATGATGTAAATTGCCTAGTAAATGTCATATCATGTTATAAATATGTACGTAGGTGTTGCATGAAATATATGGCACGTTAGAAATGTATGATTAAGGTTTGTGGATGCAACTCATTAAATGCATGAAAAGTGAAAAATATAATCAATTACTATGTTGTAAATATTACCTACATACTAAAATATTATAAATCAATATCATCTAGATTTTTATGAAAAATCCTTATGATAATAATGTTTGGTATGAAATTTGGATAATAATGGTAAAATTAGGGTTTTGACGACATTTTGGTCATTTTTGACCTAATGTACTTATGGTGAATAGTAGGACATAGTATGGCCTTATACTTTTGATAGGTTCCCCTTAGTGTTGATTGTGACTTTGACATATACCGATGAAGGTTTACCTTAATAATTAGAAATAAAGGAAGACAATTAAGTATGAAATGGGAATTGTTGTGTTATGTGTGAAATATGTGATCACCCTATTATGTACTAATACTTAAAGTGGGAGACCTCAAGTTTGAAAATAGTCTCTCTCTAGGGGTAACTACCTTAAAGAAGAGGTAGGAGTGTAACACCCCGATTTTACTACTGATTTTTTTTTTGTTTTATAGCAGAATCATATAAGTAAAATATTAGGGGTTATCCTCGTAATTGACATAAGTCTGGTTTGTCTAACCATCCTTACATCAATCACAAGGCTAAAATCATTTATAGTAACACAAGGTTCATATTACAATATGAGTTTGGAGTTAAACTCCGAATTAAAATATCAAAATATAAAGTAAGGGATACTATAAATCAAAGAATCTAAGAAGGTATCCGAGTAAATACATCAATCGGATAACATTAATACTCACCCAAACACCCATTACAGATAATAGGTCACTCATCCCCACGTAGTGCATCAAAAGTATCATAGTCATCTAGCGAGTCTTCTGAGACTTACATAGTTCATGGGAATGAGCAACACCTATAAAAAAATGGTGGTTAGTACTCTATATATTGAGTACGATAATAATAATATCGAATAAAGGATACAGATAACACATGCATTCATAGCTGATGATGAGTACACATTCAATCTATGAATAATCTCATAAGATAAAATACTGATCTAGGTCTCTTTATTAGATATAATTAAATACCCCAAAACTAATTATTTTGAGATATATCATTAAATAAGGATTTATTGGGAAATTAATTTAAATTATTATTTTATTTGGATTAAGAGGGATTATGTAGGGAAAATTAATAAGAAATTATAAATATTTTTATAAAGGAGGAAAATTGGGCTTTTTGTTAATTAAAAAGGAGTTAGGAGGAATAATTTTAAAAGGGCCCTAAATTAGCCTAAAAAGGAAGTTTAATATTTTTATTTAAATATTTGAATATTCTTATTCTGGGTACCCCAAGAAAAATACTCTAAATATCTATGTAAAACTAAAATACTTAAAATCTTCTTTTTTCCCCCTCTTTTATTTCTTTTCTTCTTTTCTCATTTTCCTTTCTTTTCCTTCTTCTTTCAGCCAGTTGGGCCTGCTCGCGACCCAAATTCCTTCCTTCCTTCCTTCTCCTTCCCCACGACCTCCATTGCATAAGCGCGACGCAGCGTTTTGTCCCTTGATTAGCTGAGACGCCGCGTCGTGTTAAGTGACAAAATAACTATTGCAAAACCGACAACACGACGCAATGCTTTAACCCTCTACCCGCTGAAACGCCACATTTTGTTTAAAAACCTTATGACCATTGCCAAACTGGCTGGCTCCCCCTCCTTTCCTTTTTCCTATGGACCACCCGGTCCACCGCGCCTGTTGTCTTCCTCCTCGCGCCAGGCCTGCAACTCGCAGCCTGCACTGCTGACAGCCACCTGCCCATCCGATCGTCCTCTTCTACCATCCCCGTCGCTTTCCTTTCCCATTTCTACCCAACCTGCTCGTCCTTCCCCTCACGTGTACTGCCCCCTTTCCTTTTTCCCACACTGAGCCAAACACACCCTGCAATTCACAGGGCATGCGCAGGCTGCCACCGCCGGTCGGCAACCTGCCGCACCTGCCCCGCGTGCCCTCTCCCTCCTTCGTCAGTTCCCCCTCTAAATTGCCTATAAATACCCCCATTAGCAGCCATAGCCGGTCTCTTTTTTTTCGAAATAGCCCCGAAACTCTGCCTCGCCGCTGCCCAAAAAGTTGAGCTTTCAGCTGCCGCTGGTGATCACCGCGACAATCGCCGCCCACCGGAACCTCCCCCACACTTCCCTCTACAAAACCAAACCTCACCCCTTGCCTCGCCTTGCATGTGCCGCCCCAGCCATGGAAGTCACCACCCCAAGCAGCCATCTCCAGCCCTTCGCCCCGCCTACTGCTGCCACCCTCGCCACAACCAACGCCTCCACCACCCTCCAAAACGCCCAGCAGACCTCCCTCTACCTTCACATACGTACCTTCATCTTCCCCTGCCTCCCTCTCCTTCTACCTCCCCCATTTTCCACCACCCTCCACCACTTCTGCGACCGCGCCAACCACCACGCGCCGCCACTCCCAACCACACCACCACCCTCATTCCACCCCTCTTCACCTGCTACATCTTCCTCCACCTCAAACACCTCTCTACCCCCTCTCCTCTAGCCTACACCTTGATCTTTCCACCTCTCTTCCTCCTCCATCGCCGCCGCCACGTGCCACCGCCGGTCCACCACTGACCTTAGGTGGTTTTCCAACTCCCCCAACCCCTAAAACTATTTTCTATAATTGTTAGTAATTTTATCTAATATTAATGATATTATCCTTAATAATATTAATAATATTACTATTATTACTGTTGTCATTATTATTATTATTATTATTATTATTATTATTATTATTATTACACTCTTAATATTACTATGTATCATCCTTATTTTCCTAACCTAATTTCATAGATAGTTAACTAGGGTATATTATTAAAAAGGACACATCTTTAACATTAAGATAGTTATCCTTATTATTATTATTATTATTATTATTATTATTATTATTATTATTATTATTATTATTATTATTATTACACTCTTAATATTACTATGTATCATCCTTATTTTCCTAACCTAATTTCATAGATAGTTAACTAGGGTATATTATTAAAAAGGACATAGCTTTAACATTAAGATAGTTATCCTTATTATTATTATTATTATTATTATTATTATTATTATTCCTATTATTGTTATTACTCTTATTACTATCTCTATCACTACTACTAATACTAGATATGGCTTATTATCTTTACCTTACTACTATATGTGATTGACAATTGAAATCTTATATTACTATTATCATTATTATTATTATTATTACTATTAGCATTATTATTTCTATTATTAATGACACTATTACTGCTACTATTACTTAAACCAAAGGTATTTTAGTAATATTGTTATTATCACTATTAGTACTACCTTTATCATTATCCTTATTTTCTTTACTAACATTGTTAATGGTGACTTTGTCCATCATTACTTTTATTAATATAAACTTTTAAACCCTTAAGTTATTATTATCCAAAATATGACCTTTATCGTTATTATCTTTAGGAATAATAGTACTTTGTTAATATTGCAACTATTATATTGTTATTTGAATCCTAACACTATAGTTGACCTTAGTCTTTAAAAAAAAAGAGAGATGTTAAGGTTCTAGCAATATAAGCATTAGCGTTACTATTATTAGTTTTATTATTATTATTATTATCACTATTTTACTATAGTTAGCATGAATAATATTATTATAAGAATGGAGCTAACGAGTCTAATAATATAAGTGTAAAAATAAATATTAAAAATAAACATATTTTGACTAGTAATATTTAGTATACTAATTTTAAGGTAAAAACCCTAGTTTTCATGTAATACTCTCTTTAATAATAATAATCCTAATCTTAAAATAGAATAAGGGATGATGGTACTTTTGAGGGAAACTAATACTTAGTGTTTTCCCCTTTTATAGGTGATCCTAACCAAAACCCTAAGGAGTTATAGGATCATGCTCCAAGCCTGGCGTCGCTTTAGGTAAGGACGAAGCTAAGGCGCTTGTGTGATGTGTGACCTGTATGCTTTGGATGTTGTATATGCCATGCTATATCGTGTATTATATGATTGTGGATAACTTGTCTTATGTGTAGTGCAGCTTGGAGTTGAGGTATGTTTGTATGTGCTTCCTTGATATGAGCATGATATGTATATATATGTATGATGTTTATGATGTGATATGATATGGCCCTCTAGGACATGCATGTTAGGACAACTAATAATATGAATTGGGAATATAAGAATAACATGAAAGAAATGAGAAGTGAGTTCACTAAGGGGGATATGAGGTTGACCTAAGTACCTCATGATCCATGAGAGAAAATTTAAGAGGAAGGAATGAACAAAATAAATGAGAGATGGGAACCATGCATGGGAGTCTTAAAATTTGCATGGGGACTTGGGGTGTTTACATGGGATGGCTAAATCTTGCATGGGGGTGAATCTTACGTGAGAAAAGTTGATTTAGGGTATAAATAAGAGAATGGGAGAGTTGTGGAGTGATTGGAGACTTGGGATGAAAAATAGTACGTAGGTTGGTGCAAGGGTGTATAAGGGACCCGATTAGGATTTTTGGGAGAAAATGGAAAATTGGGAAGTACAAAGGTAAGAATGATTAAAGAAGGGTGGAGTATGGGTTAAGAGTGAGAATTCATTTATATAAAAGATGAGTATGGGTTTTCCATGTGAAAGAAGAGACTTTGGGATGAAAAGAGAGATGTTACTTATGGAAGAAGTAAGGTACTAGGGTTTGATGTGGCCAACTAGGGTTTTGCCAGTCACATGCGAAGTCGAGAGGTAAAGTGATACGCCTTGGGGTTTGACCTAATAAGGATGAGATGTGGGGCGAGGAACAAGTAATGGTAGAGTGAGTGAGAAGAATTTGGGCCACATAGGTCCAATTAGGGTTTCCAAGGGGAAAACCCTAGAGGGTGAGAATATGCGGGGTCGATGTCATAGGGTGTTGGGCTTAACCTATACTCTCAGGAGTTGGTCTTTCATTATGTGTGAGTGTAAGGGGGGATGGATGTCAGGGTGTGATAAGGGGTGCAGGAGTCTCAAAATATGGGATGAGCCCTCTTGAGAGAAAGAAGTCGAACATCGATGACATGCATGTCAAGGGTGGAATTTAATCTAATAAGACACGAATAAGATACTAATCACTTAAAGTGGAAGATTGTTGAGCCGAGCCCAGACCGGTCCACCGACGAATAATAGTGGCCAGGAGCCGGGGTGCCCTGGAGACTGTGCCACAGCGAATAATAGTGGTCAGGAGCGTTTTGCCCTGTATGATTTCTGGTCCACCGGCTATAATAGTGGGGGTTTTGTGCTAAAAAAACCAAAGTAAGTAAGCTAAGCAATGGGAAATACACTAAGTACTTACAGCGAAACACCATGTGAGTCGGGGCCAGACCGGTCCACCGGCAAATAATAGTGGCCAGGAACGTTCTGCCCTGGAGACCAGTCTACCGGCGAATAATAGTGGTTAGGAGCGTTTTGCCCTAAGTGTATGTATTCCGGTCCACCGGCTATAATAGTGGGGTCCCTGCAATCACATGGACTATTAAAGAATATGTGTGGAATGAACATATTATTAAGGAGAATAAAAAATAAGTCACCGGGGAAAGTAACCAGGCCTTATCATGTGTGTTATTGTATGTTACCTCTGTGCTTATCCTTGTGACATGTGTTCTATGTGTTGGCCTTAGCACGTCTGTTACCTTACTCAGTACGTAGCGTACTGATCACCCGTTTCATGGGTGCTACTCATTCCCACGAGCAGAAGTCCCCTCTGAACTTGTGTAGGTAGGAGATGATGTCTTTGATGCCTACGATACCTACCAGGCATCGGGTGGGGCAGTGTGTTGAGCCTAGCCTGACTTGGGGATCGAGAGCGATTTGGCCGAACTCTATTGCTATCATTGAATTTTGTACTTCCATATTTAGCTATATTTTGTACTACGCTTCACATTTTGAAAATCGTACTCTTGAGTTGTAATCCTAAATCGTATTCTAACTTTTGTTAGACTGATGTTTCGGTAATGATTTATGTTAAATGTCGACCCATGTTTTTAATGTTTCGCACTTAATTTTGATTGGATTTAGCCTCGGCACTTAGTATTGGAACGATAGGAGTGAACCGGTCAGGTACTAAGTGTGGCGGTAACGCCCCCGAGTTTACGGTTTTATCTTTCACTTCTGCTAAACCTTTTTGATTTAAACGAAATTTTTCAGTAGTAAATTTGGGGGTGTTGCATATAACCATTTTCATTCTTTTATATATGTTGAGTTCAGGAACTCCATTATTGTTAAATCGGTGGAATAGTCTGAAGTACCTTCTCAGGAATAACACACCTGAGCTACTATTATCATCTAGTGGAACAAATATGAAAACATTACCTTCCCGGGGTAAAATGTTCCTGAGCCACTATTATCATATGGTGAAATGGATTTAGAAACATCACATTGGTTCTGACTCACGTTGCTTCCACTTTAATTCATTAGTGTCTTATCCATAGGTTATATAGTTATTTTCATTCACGATGATCAGGGACCCCACTATTCTTAATCCAGTGGAATGGACTGAAATACTTTCTCGAAACTAAATGCTCCCAAGCCACTATTATTCTCTAGTGGAACGGATATAAAAACATCACCTTCGTCCTGACTTACGTACTCTTCCACTTTAATTCATTAGTGTCTTATCCATAGGTTATACAATTGTGTTTTCATCCATGATGAGCAGGGCCCCCACTATTTTTAATCCGATGGAACGGGCAGAAACACCTTCTTAGGGGCAACAAAACTAAGCTACTATTATCATCTAGTGGAATGAATTTGAAAACATCACCTTCTTGGGGAAAAACACTCCTAAGCCACTATTATCTCTGGTGGAACGGATATAAAAGCATTGTTATTGACCTATTCATATTCTCTTTTGCTTTAAATGATTAGTATCTTATTCATGATTGATTCACAAGAATTGAACACATTGAGGTAGATAAACACATCACGCAGGTCAAGATCCTTAATTTCCTCAATCCCTAATTTCACAATCCTAACATCATTCCCTCATATTGATCATTTAACCACCAAATATGGTATATCATTTTCATTAATGTCGTATCCAACACCCAACTACCACATATTACACATATAATAATACTCTTATCCCAAACTACTACTCATAAAATTTCCAAAACCTTAATTTCACATGTTAGTCATAATTCTTTTCATAAGATTCATATGATTACCTAAATTTAATTTAAATCCTTTTAATACCAAAATTTATCAACATATCTAGAATTTTGGATTAAAAAGATTATCATTTTAAGTTACTATGCCCTAATTAGGCCATTTTCTCACTTTTAGGAATCTAAGACAAACAATAATCCCTCTAAACACTTCTCAGGATATCATTATCATATTTGAATCCACCTAACACATTAAAATACTAAAATTTCCATATTAATATATAATGACCAAAATATCCTTAAGGATAACAAATATATTTTATTTTATAAAATGTTGTACCTTCAACAACCATTATTTTTTCAAATCCTCCATTTATTATCATACCTCTTAAATATGCTTATTTCTGCTTATCATAGCTTATTTGGCCTATATTCCATTCCATATAATATATTTCCCACGGTTAAGTCTTAGCATAATAAAAATATATCCATACCTCTTATTATTATTACTTTCTTTCAAACATATAATCCATATTATCACATCATATCACCAATAACATACATTAACTCATATAGCAACAATATCATAAAAGTACACATATCCATACAAGAAATTAACAAAAAACCCTAAAACATCAATTAGTATTTTTACCAACAAGGACACTTGGCTCTAAGTATGTAAATCCTATAATTTCTCCTCTGAGATCACTGGAATATCACCTACAAAAAATAAGATAAAACATGGTTAGGCTCGAAGATTTTAACCTAGGAAAAGTTAAGGTAAATGAGGATAAAAATGGAAATAATCAGAGTCAAATGGAAGATTAAGTAATGTGGATGTGTGGTGGATTGTATGGTGGAACTATGTTAAAATTTTCTCTTTTCTTTTTCCTCATTTTCCTTTCTTTTCTTCCTTTTTTTTCCTTTTTCCCCGTCGGTTGGGCCTCTCCCCGCGGCCCAGCCCTTTTCTCCTTTCCTTTCTCCCTCCCCCGCGGCCCAGCGTCGTTCGCTTGCCGATGCTTGCGTGTAACGCGGCGTTTTGCCCATCAACCCGCCGAAGCGCCGCATCACGATCAACGAACCTTATAACCGTTGCCAGCCCACGTCACGACGACGCGTTTCGATCGTATAATTAATGAAACGACGCGTCGAGGTTATGAACCTTATAACCGTTGCCGACCGGCCGGCTTTCCCCATTTTTCTTTTCTCTCCCTGGACCGCCGGTTCGCCCACGCCCCTCGTCTTCTTCCTCGCACAGGCCTGCGACTCACAGCCTGCCGCCGCTGACAGCAATGTCATCCGGCCGTCCTCCCTCTTCCATTCTCGTCCCTTTCTTTCCCGATTTGTCCCAACCTACCATCCTGCACCGCCCAGGCCCTGCCCCCTTTCCTTTCTCGTCCAAACCGAGCCAGAACCTGCTGACAGAGAATCTGTAGGCCTGCCGATCGCCGCCGGACGGCGTACTGCCGTGACCTGGCGTGTCCTCTCCTCCTTCGTCGTTTTCTCCCCCCAATTGCCTATAAATACCCCCCCCTTCGATAGCCATAACCTGTGCTGCAAAAATTACCCCGAAACTCTGCCTCTCTGTCGCCTGAAAATCAGACGAAGTTCCGCCGCCGTCGGTGATCGCCGCCGCCACCGCTGGCCACCAAAAACACCCCTGCACCTTCCTCGACAAAACCAAACCATCGCCGCCCTCCACCCTGCCCTGCACGTGCCGCCATAGACGCGCGAAGTTTCCTGCAGGAAAATCCCTCTTCTAGTCGCCGCCGCCCCTTACGCCGCCCGTAGCCGCCACCTCCGCCGTGTTCCGCCCTCCTTCCACCTTCCCAAGTAACCTGTAGGTCCTCCCCTACCTGCCCATACCCTCCTTACCCCCTGCTTCCTTCTCCACCGGCCTCCACCATTTCCACCACCTTCCTCCTCCTTCGGCCGCCGCGTCCACCACCGCGCGCCGCCGCTTTGCTCACGCCACCACCCTCATTCCACTCCCCTCTCCCTGCTGTCTCCTCCCCCACACTTAACTTCCTTTTTCCTCCTCCCATCTAACCACCTCCTCCATTTTTTCCTCTCTTCTCCTCCTCCATCGCCGCCGCCGCCGCCGCCTCGCGCCGCCGCCGGACCACCACCGTCCTCAGGTGGTGTTCCACTCAGCTGAACCCTAAAACCCTTTTCTTATGCCCCTATAGTAGTTTATAACTAATATTAGTATTATTACACTTATTAGTATTATTATTATTATTATTATTATTATTATTATTATTATTATTACTATCATTATTATTATTATTATTAGCTTATTAACTAATACCATTTCTGTTATTATCCTTAATGTCATCATACTATCACCCCTTCTAACCCTAACCCCTATTATGCTTAACTTAGGGTTAGTGCCATTACATTCATTATTAAAATTTCTAATACTATTACTATTATTACTTTTATTATTATTACCATTATTAATTTCTGTATCCTAAAGGTGTTATTTTCTTACAAGCCATAATCTCTCCCAAAACCCTAACTTTCAACATACTTAACCTTTAGTGTTGGTGCTATTATTTTATTAATATTATCGCTAAGATTACTACCACTATTAGTATTCTTACTATTTAACCCAACCTTATGTGAAGTGTTGTAACTATGTAATATTGTTGGACCATATCTAATACCTTTAACATTAGTGTCATTTCTATTCTTGACATTACCCATATGCTAATTCTATGAGGGAGACAAAATATGGGAGCCCTTACATTATTTATTCAAAACATGACTTTTATCATTACTACCTCTAGGAGTGTTAACTTATTGATATTACAACCATTGTATTAATATTTTAATGCTAACACCACCATAAGTATCTCTATTAGTAGTTTACTAATACCATTATTATCACTATTTTACTACGTCTAGCAAACACTAATGTTATAAGATGGAACTAACGGGTCTAATGATATAAGTGTAACAATGAGCTTTGAAACTAAAGATATATCAATGAGTAATACTTAGTATAATAAATTAGAGCAAAAACCCTAGTTTTGTACAACGCCCCTACTAAGGATAAGAACCCTAACCCTAGACTAGAATAAGGGTTAATAGTTTTTATAAGGGAAACTAATACTTAGCTTTTTCCCCTTTTCATAGGTGACCCCGATCCGAGCCCTAAGGAGCTAGAGGAGCGTGCTCCGAGCCAGGTGCCTACCTAGGTAAGGACGAAGCTATGGCCTTGTGATATGTGTAATATAATGTGTTGATGAATGATGAGTATGCCATGTTGATGTGTATTATGCATGTGTTATGAGTAACCTGTTTTGTGTAGCGCAGCATGGATCATGAGGTATGTCGTGTGTGCCTTATATTATACGTGTATGACCTGTTCCATGTTTGATGTGGATGTTGACGATGTGACTTGTTATGGCCCTCTAGGACATGCATGCTAGGGTTTTGAGTAGCATGAAAGGATAATAGAATAACAACGGGAAAGTGGTTGTTGGGAAGTTGCATGAGGGAACTAGACCTTGCATGGGCGTGAATCTTACGTGGGAAAAGCTGAATCGGGTTGTAAGTAAGAATTTGGGAGAGTCTTGGAAGGATTGGAGAATTATTGTGAAAAATAGTACGTAAGTTAGTGCCTAAGAGACCTTATTAGGGTTTTGTGTGTAAGTGGGTGTTGGAGGTCTGCATGGAGTGTTAAAATTATGCATGGGAATGAATCTTATGTGAGGAGAGTTGGTTTAAGAAGTAAATAAGATAATGTCAAAGTTATGGGTCCATTGGAGACTTGGGTGTAAAATTTCACGAGGGTCGATGTAAGGGTGTCTAAGGAACCAATTAGGGTTTTGGGGAGGAAATGAGCAATTTGAAGGGTATAAGGGTAAAAATGATCAAGGAGGGAGAAAGGAAAGGAGAAAAGGGCTGGGCCGCGGGGAGAGGCCCAACCGACGGGGAAAAAGGAAAAAAAAAAGAAAAAGGAAGAAAAGAAAGGAAAATGAGGAAAAAGAAAAGAGAAAATGTTTTATTTCGGATTTTGGATTTTGCATAAATTATTTAGAATATTTTTGGGGCTGTCTAGAATATTAACTATTTATAAAATATTAAATAAATTTCCTTTTTACTTAGTTAGACTATTTTAGACAAATTTCCTTAACCTCCATACTAAGTAGGAAAATACCCAAATTTTCATCCAATTAAATTCTTTATTATTCCCTCTTAATTTTCCTTAATTTATCCCCTACATTTTAAGTAATTAAATTTATATGTTTAATTTCCTACTAATTCCTTATTTGGCCAAAATTCAAAATTAGGAGGCGTTCTGCCCTGTGCGATATCTTCCGGTCCACCGGCTATAATAGTGGGGCTCCCGCGCTCACATGGATTAATGAAGAATGCTTTGAATGAAAATAAATGAAGTAATCCATGGGAAAATACTAAGTACTTACAGTGAAACACCATGTGAGTCGGGGCTGTGATCCGGTCCACCGGCTATAATAGTGGAGCAGAGGCGTTTTTCCCTGTGCGTTTATTTTCCGGTCCACCGGCTATAATAGTGGATCAGAGGCGTTCTGCCCTATGCGTATATCTTATAGTCCACCGGCTATAATAGTGGGGCTCCCGCGCTCACATGGGTTATTGAAGAAATGTGTGGAAATGGACTTATTATCATCAATGAGAATAAAGATTAAGTCACCAGAAAAGTGTTCAGACCTTATCTTCGCATGTTGTCTACATGGTTGTGTTATACGTGCTATGTGGTATGACTGTATGCTTGGCCTTAGCGCACCTGCGCCCTTACTCAGTATTGGACCCGTACTGATACTACACTGATTGAATGGGTCCTGTGATGATCCACCAATGGTGGGGAGCAGACCTCCTATGCAGGTTTGATCGGTTACAAATTGTGGGGTGGAAGGCTTGGCTTAAGTGAGTAGGCGATCCAGATATTGGTCCCTTGGGATCTGTTTTATTGGCTATATTTTGTACTACGCTCCTTGCTTTGAAACCGTACTCTAAGTTGTATTCCTAAATGATATTTTAACTGTTGTTGACTCGTGGTTTTCGTGAATGGTCTATGTTAACTATGGACCTATGTTTTGATGACTCTTACTTAATGATTGTTTAGTTTAGCCTTAGCACTTAGTATCGGAACGATAGGAGTGAACCGATCTGGTACTAAGTGTGGCGGTAATACCCCCAAGTTTATGGTTTTAATTCTTTCGCTTCCGCTAAAACCTTTGTCTTAAACGAAATTTTTCAGTAGTAAATTTGGGGGTGTTACACCTTCCCCTCATGGCTCAACTCTTCTCCCTCTCTTCTCCCTTCGTGCGACCTAGACTCGCACCATTTTTCCTTTCTCCGCTCAACCCTCCCGGTCCTCTCTCTTTTTCTTTCTTTCTTTTCTTTCCCTAACCCGATTGGCTCAGCTCTTTTCTCCCCCATCCTTCTTCTTAGACCCCGTGTTGTAGGTTGCATATGCTATCTGCCGACGCCCCCTCCTCTGCCATCGTACGCCGACTAGCTAACCACCCTCTCTCTCCCTGTCCCTTTCCTTTACTTTCCTTTTTTGACCCCAACTAACCCCACATCTCCTTCCACGCGTGCCCCATCCCCTCCCTTTGTTTCCCCCGACCCAACCTGCACCTACAACCTTGCAAGCAGGTACCGGCTTGCCACCGTCGGCCAGCGACCTTGCCACCCCTACCTCCTCTTGTCATCTTTCACCTCATTCATATCCACACCCATTAGCCTATAAATACCCCATCCCAACCTTAATTGAGCTTCCTCTTCCTACCTAGAAAATTTACCCCCTTGTGCCACCACCTCTTCAAATGCCTCCTCTACTGCCTGTGCCTAGTGCCGCCACCCTTAACGCCTACCAAACTCCTCCCTGCATCACCCTCCACTAAACCACACTATCCACCACCTCTAATTCCTCCTACATAAGCCGCCACAGTCGTGCAAAGTTGGTTGCCCAACCTGCCCATTCTTTTCCATCGCTGCCCCTCTCGCCACTATGTGTCGTCATCCCTGCTGCAGCCACCACTCCCCCTACCTCCTAAAACACCCAGAAAAACCTCTTCTACCTCCCCCTACCTTCCTTTCTCTCTGCCTCCCTCTCCTTCACCCTCCTCCTCCTCCACCACCTTCGGCCACCATAACAACCACCGCATGCACAACCACCTTTGTTGCACCACCACCACCATTCCAACCCTCTCAAACAAGAGAATCCACCACCACCACAACCACCCTTTCACTGTTGCAACACCCCCAAATTTCACTCCTGAAAAAAAAAATTTGAAAGAATAAAGCGGAAGCTAGGAGAGAATTTGGGAAATGTTACCGCCACATCTAACATAAGATAAATGTCAGTCATCTATCTCATGCTAGATGCAAGGCTAAAACCTGTCAAACAATTACATCTGAATTTTTAAAAACTTATCAGAGTACGAGAAAATTAAAAGACAATTACAACACCATTAAATTTTATATACAATACTTGAACTTCCAAAAATAAATACAGTTAGACCAGACAAAATCCGATAGATTAAATTCCGGATTGCCTACTCTCTCAAGTCAAGTCTTTCACCCCAAAATAGTATCCGATCTTAAACCTGCACAAGAGGTCTGCTCCCCACCATCAGTGGATCATCACAGGACCCATTCAACCAAGGTAGTATCAGTACGGGTCCAATACTGAGTAAATCCCAATACCCTATCTTATGGGAAAGACGTAAACTATAACATCAAGTGCATATTGAATCATGTTGCATTACGTTGATATAATAGTATGCCTACTCAATACCCACATCATAAGCCCTACCATACACATATAATAACATGCGAAACATATGTAACATCTTAAACCGATAAGAAATTCCGATAAACCAACTAGGCATTTATAGATAATGTTAAACCAACCAACCAGGCATTTTTGGACAACACCAACCAAACCAATCGAATCAAGCATTTATCAAGCGGAATTTATGGGTAATGTTAACCCAACCAATCGGGCATTTAGCCCCCACGGACATTACTTAGGGACATGTCCAGCCCCGAGCATTACTTAGGGACATGCTCAGCCCCGATCGAGTAGACTCATTCTTTAGACCTCTGGTAAATATAGTCGATTCACACCATAGTCTTTATCAATTCATGTGAGTGCGGGAACCCCACTATTATAGCCGGTGGAACGGTCATGAGGGTCATGCCCTGCCACTATTTTAGCCGGTGGACCGGTCATGAGGGTAACATACCCTGCCACTATTATTCGCCGGTGGACCGGTCTGGCCCCGACTCACATGATGTTTCACTGTAATTACTTCGTATCTTCCCAATGTCTTATCGTTGGTTTGTTGAGCACGGAATCCCCCACTATTATAGCCGGTGGACCGGTCATGAGGGTAACATACCCTGCCACTATTATTACCGGTGGACAGGTCATGTAGGGCACCCCTGCCCTAGCCACTATTATTCGCCGGTGGACCGGTCTGGGTCCAGCTCAACATCTTTCTCTTTAAGTGATTAGTGTCTTAACATATCTTAATTGAAAGAATTTACCCTTGACATGCATGGCTAACTATATCCACACTTATCCTCCCAGGAGGGCCCGTCCCATATCTTGGGGCTCTTGCGCCCCTTATCACACCTCGATATCCATTCCCCTTTACACTTACACATAATGAAAGCCAACTCTTAAGGGTGTGGGTTGAAGCCCAACACCTTGTGACACCACACTCCACCCACTATCACTCTCTAGGGTTTCCCTTGAAACCCTAATTGGACCTATGTGGTCCAATTTCCTCTTGTCTTACTACCATTAATTCATTTATCGTCAAACACCTCATCTCATTTAATTTCAATCCCAAATCAATCACTAATTTCTGTCAAAACCCTAATCGGGTCCCTTATACACCCTTACACCAACCTACGTATTATTTTTCATCCCAAGTCTCCAAACACTCCATAACTCTCCCTTTAGCTTATTTACACTTTAATACAACTTTTCTCACGTAACGATCATCCTCATGCAAGTTTTATCCAACCCATGCAAGCTCTCGAAGTTCCCATGCAGACCCTAGAAATTTCCATGCATAGCTCTCATCCCTTATTCAATTTGGTCAACCTCATACCCCTCTTTAGCAACTCACTTCCCATTTATTTCTTTTTATCCTTTCATATCCATGTCATAATAATAATCACCCTAGCATGCATGTCCTAGAGGGTTGCATCATGTCACAGCACATCATAATCACCACATACGAATATCACATTCATGTCATAAGAAAAACACATACCACATATTTTAACTCCAAGCTGCGCTACGCATAAAACACATTAAGGTCAAACATGTGATACACAACAGGACATGGTATATATGTACAAAGCATCCAAGGCATGTAGATCACATATCACACAAGCAGCCTTAGCCACATCCTTACTAAACAACCATAAGTAGAGGTAAGTAGAGACTTACCTGGATCCAAAGCTAGCTAAGCGAGACAAGAGGGAGAGAGATCACTAGCTCGTGGATCCACGAGAAAGCTTTCCTAGATCCGATAGAAATCGAAAACTAAATTAGAAACTATTCTATCAATCAATAATTCACATATTCTAATTAAATAAACACAAACAACACAAATGATCTTTCTTAGAAAACGTGTCCAAAACTTAGAACTTAAAAGCATAGCTTTATTAAGATTTAAGGTTAAAACTAAATCAAAACGGGTTAATACAAATATCACTTGGGACATTTCAACTTAATTTGGATAGCCCGAGAAAGAATAATCGATCATAAGATAATTTATCAAAGATAACTTATTTCATTAAGTTTTACAACTAAATAGGTAAACCAACCATTTGCATAGAACCAAATCCAAGCCGATTAGTTTAAAACATAACTTAAATGACTTAAAACCCAAAGATAGAAATCGATTAGATAAAAGACGCATAGCAAAATCGATTTTATAAGACAATCCCTGAAGATTAGGGTTTTTAATCCCTAAACTACGAATCGACCAAATCACTTCGATTACCTCCAATTGATAGTTTTAAAACACAATTAAACTAATTTTAGATAAATCCAGATAATCAATTTCAACAAAACAATCTTCGATTAACCAATTCCAGACAATCCATTTTCAAAATTAGAGTTTTAAAGCCCACGACACAAACTCAGGTAATTCAAATTAAAGGTATTAGAAAGCAATTAGGATCATTTCAACTATTTATACAAATTTAATTTTAGAAAAACAATCATACACATGATCAATTTCATAATCTCACTTGAAATCTAGGGTTTTAGGCCCGAAAATACAATTCGGTTGAATTCTATTAATTTAATCAAATTGGGTGTTTAGAAATGCAATTAAACACATTTTATAACATATCAAATAATCAATCGATCAAAACCAATAAAAGGAATACCCAATTTAGCACAATTAGGGTTTTTGAGCCCGGAATATAAATCCGATCAATTCTTGCTAAAATATATAAATTGGCGGTTCAAAAATGTAATTAAATATATTCTAAGATAAATTGTATAGTCAATTGAATAAAACGACCTGATTACACAATCCAATTTAGTCCCGCAAGAGTTTTGACCTTAAAATCCAATTCCGATCGATTACGCACAATTTTCCCAAATCAACACTTCCAATATTAAATTAAATACATTTTAAACGATATTATAAAATCAATTGAGCGGAACAACTCAATTATACGACCCAATTTTGTCACACACGAATTTTGACCTAGAAATCAAATTCCGATAAAACCTGCATAAATTTATCAAATTGACGGTTCCAAAATGAAATTGGATACATTTTAAAACATATTGTATAATCAATTTATCAAAAATAGTTAAATTGGACGAATCCAAAAAATTCGGGCATAACCCGGCCAAAAATCTAATTTTTTCCAAAATTCCAACACAACCACACAATTAACCTATCCAAATCAATCTTACAGCACATATATACATAAACAAACAATCAATTTAGCTTTTTCATAAGCTAATTCATACTCAATTAATCAAATATATATATATATGGGTTTTTGGAAATTTATACCGAATGAAATCAACACAATCGGGACAAGAAAATGCCGGAGAAGCTTCGTCGGGGAACGAGGGTGGCTCGTCGGTCATCGCCCGAGCTCGCCATGGCCGGACGGCGGCTTGCCGCCGTTGCTGCTGCTCCCGTGCGCAGTCGCTGCTGGGGCGTCGGCTGTTGCCGCTGCGGTCGAGCAGGCTGCTGTTGCGCTGCTTCGGCTGTTGCTACAGCGTCACTGAAGGTCGATAGGCGAGGCGGCGCAAGGAGGAGCTGGGGAGGAGGTGGCGGCTGGCTAGGGTTTGGGGCTGCGCAGAGGGCAGGGGGTCGGGAGCAGCAGGGGAAGAAAAGAAAGAAAAGAAGAAGAGGGAAAAAGGAAAAGGAAGATGGGGATTCGGTCAAGGCACGGGTTTTTTTTTTTTACAAATACAAATACAAATATACCTAAAATAAAATACTGAATATTTATAAATTATTATTGGAAGATTTTATCTAAAATTTATTAAACGAAAATTATTTCAAAACGATCTAAACGCTTGAAATAAATAAAAAGCTACATAAAGAATTTCGGAAACATTTTCGGAAGAATTTATCAACGAACATAAAAATTTATATTATTTACGGAAATATATTATAAGACCTCGAAAAATTATTTAAAAACAAATAAGAAAATATTTAAATCCAATTCTAATAAACCGAGACTAGTTTAAATAATTTCCGAAATCGATTTTTCGTAATCAATAAGCATAAAACAAAAGAAGGTTAATTCCGGAAGGAAATTCATAAATAATTTCCTAAAATATTAACGATTTCCGAAAACAAATAAATTTAAAGTCGAAAATATTTTCTATGGATAAAATATAAAAATAAATTTAACTATTTAAACAGAAATTCTATAATTTAAATAATATATTTCGTCAACGAAATATAATTTCAAAATAACGTCGTAATTACATGACAAAGTTAAAATCGAAAACGAATCTAAAATATTAAAAATAAAAATACGAGAAAGAACAGGAATATATATTTTTAACCGAGACTCGAACTCATAGGAGTATAATAAAATCATTGTCGTTAACGAATTTATCTAGAATGGTTCGCAACGACAATAATTAATTAAATTCAAATATGAATTCGAAATCGTCGATAAATCCATAAAACGAATCAAAATTAAAATAATTAAATTTTTATATCAAATTATGCTAATAAAATCATTTAGCTTAATAAATTTGGATTTTAAAAATACGGGGTATTACACTGTAATCCCCCAAAATTTTATAAAACCTATAATTTAATAAATAACTTTTATTTGGAATAAATTAGCTTTTAAAATTATTTTGTTTAATTATTTTATGGATTTTTGAGTACATAAATGTGGATAGGAGTATTTAATAAATTAAAAATAAATATTTTGTTATTTTATCATATTATCTTTATTTAAATAATTTTTCAAACTAATATTTTACTAAAATTATCCTTTTTGAACCAATACATTAAATTATATTGAATTAAATTATTAAATTAAATAATTTATCCAAATATTACATTTCATTATTTTCTAAATTAAATTAAATTATTTTTTTCCTATTTTCCCATTTTCCTTTTCTTCCTTTTTCTTTTCCTTCTTCTTTCTCTTCTTTTTCTTCTTTCTTTTTCTTTTCCTTTTTTTCCTTCGGGCCGCCGCACCAAGCCAGCCCTCTCATTCTTGCTCATTTGGGTCATTGGCCTATTCTCCTTCCCCACACGCACGGCTCGACCAACCCAGGTCCCTCCCTTCTTTCTTTTCCTTTTCCCCAAACTGGGTTGGCCCGCTCGCTCTTCTTTTCCCCGCGCCGACCCACTCGCACCCATTTCCCCTTCTTCTTCGACCTCTACACCTGACTAGCTACATGTCTTGATGCCATGTCCAACCACCGAGATGCCTGCAACTCCTCTCTGCCACCATTGCATCCCTCTCTCTCGTCATTTTTTTCCCATTCTTGGACCTAGCCAGCCCTGCAAACCAGCCCCCACACCCTATTTTTTTCCCTCTTCTTCTTCCCTCCCTACCACCCAACCACCTCCCTTGCCACCCTACATGCTACCACCGGCCAGCCAACTTCCCTCCTATCCTCCCTCTCCTTTTTATTGACTTCTCCAGCCTCTCCCTACCCCATTTCTTTGAGCCTTTCCCCTTCCCTGACCTCCCTTTTCTCCCTTTCTTCCCCTTCCTTTTTCTTCCCTGTTTTGGCTACACTGCCGCCCTCCGCCGCTTAAACCGCCACACCAAGCCCCTTCACCACCCACTACCACCATATACCTCAACCTTGCACCGCCACAAGAAAAACCCAAGCCATACCGCAGCCCTTCTTCCTCCCCACCTATTTTTCTCTCCATTTTCCCCCTTCTCGGTAGCCCACCTACAACCCCACCGTCCGCCACCTTCTGGCTACCTATGCCACCACCCAACCCACCATTCAACTCCCTACAACCTCCTCTACGATCCCCATACATTGTTTGGCAGAAAAACGTCCCCGAACCCCTTCATTTTCCCCTCCTATTTTCCTTCCTTCTCAGCCCCTCCACCTCGACCCACTTCGGCAGCCACCTTCGTGGCCTCGCTACCGCCACCTCCACTGCCCTTGGCCGCCGTGAACCCATCCCCGACAACCACCTACACCCCCTCTTCACTCCTACACCATTCCCTTACCCTAAATCTTCCCCCACCTGCCCTCTTTTCTAGCCTAAAGACCCCAACCCGAAAACACCCCTTCCACCCTCTTTTTCATGCAACCTTCGACCATTCCACCCTTATTTTTACATGCAGCATGAGTTTCTACATTTATTGGCCATTTTTATTAAAAATTTTAAGGTATGATAATATTTAAATTAATTATTTTATGAAGTAGATTTTATAAGGTCTTATGCTTTGATTTTCTTATTTCTAATATAATAATTATTGATATTATTTTTAGGTGTTGATTTTACTAATCAAAGCTTGAATCTTTAACCGGAATACCGGTAAGATTTAATTTTTTGAGAATTAAGGTAATCGTTAAACCCCACTTAAATGCATGGATAAACGTATGTTTGCACATTAGGATTTTAAATATGCTATTATGTTTGATATATGGTTGTTAGTATAATTTATATGTTTGCTTGTATTGTTTAATAAAAAGGAAAGTATGCTCTTTTATGTACTATGCGTGTAAATGTTGTCTAAGGGAAGAACTTGATTATTAATGAAAGTGTTAATGTACTTATCCATGTTATTGTGACCATTTATGCATGAATATTATTATTGGGAGCCCTAGGGGCATTTTAGTAATATTCCTTGTGCTAGATTATGGCCTAATATGTGTGGGTGCTAATAAGTATTATATTAAAATATAATAGTTGGTGGAGTTGGATATTGTTAATGGAAGATTAATATTATTATTTCATTTGGTAATGTTAATTTAATACAAGTGGTGTAATAAAGGGGGTAAAGTAGTAATTTTGGAGGCAAAATGGCAATATGGTAATTTTATAAGTAAAAAGGGGTATTGTGGTAATTTTGGAAGTTAGGGGTATTATGGTAAGTTTGGAAGTAAAGGGGAAATGAAATTTTATGAGTAAAGGGGTATTATCGTAATTTTGGGAGTAAAGGGGTAATATGGTAATTTTGGAAAAGAAGGGCAAAATGGTAATTTTGTAAGGAAAGATAAAAATGGTAATTTTGGATATAAAAGGGTAAAATAGTAATTTGTAAAGTAAAAGGGGTGTTATGGTGATTTTATAAGTAAAAGGGTATTGTGATAATTTTGTAAATAAAAGAATATTATGGTAATTTGGAAGTAAGGGGTAGAAGGATAATTTTGTAAATTAAAAGGATATTTATGGCAAACTTGGGAGTAAGGAGTAACTTGGCAATAATGATAACAACGAAGGATAAATTGGTAATTAAATTATGATTATAAAAGGGTAATTGGATAATTATGATAATAGAGAAGGGTAATTTGGTAAATTAACCAATAAAAGGGCATTATGGTAATTTTAATGAGAAGGGCAAGTAATTATAAGAATGGAGAAGGGTAAATTAATAATTATAAATATAGAGAAGGGTAAATTGGTAATTATAATTATGAAGAAGGGTAAATTAATAATTGTAATTATGAAGAAGGGTAATTTGGGATTTATAATAATTGAAAAGGGTAAAATGGCAATTATAATAATTGAGAGGGGTAAAATGATAATTATGATAAAAAAGAAGGGTACTTTGGTAATTTATATAACTAAAGGGGCAATTTGGTAATTTAACCGACTAAAGGGTAAATTGGTAATTATTTAACCAACTAAAGGGGCAAAATAGTAATCATGATAATGAGGGAGGGTAATTTGGTAATTTATCCAACTCAAGGGCAATTTAGTAAGTATAACAAAGGAGAAAGGCAATTTGGTAATCTAACCAACCAAAAAGGGAAATATGTTAAGGTTAACAATTATGAAGGGTGAATGGTGATCTAAAAAGCGTAGGAGATAACTTAGTAACATAAACCGAGCAAGGGGTAATTTGATAATTATGCAACCTTAAGGGTAATATGGTAAGTAAGGAAGGAATGACTTAGCAATTATATAAGTAAGGGGTAAATGAGTAATTTGCACCTAACATGTCGTTGTGATTATGTAATTTTATAATATGACTCAAATAACGCTGATTAGCAAGGTAAGAGTATTTGACAATTAGTAAGTATTACGAGAACGAATCCTAATTCGGAATTATATGAGATTATGATGGCCTTAATGATTTCTCTGTGTTATCTTGGATAACCGCCTAAATAAGAAACGACTAACGATATCAGAACGATTAAAAGTGAATAAGTATCTGATTATTGTACTTTTCGTGATCATTTTAATTAAGACACTAATACTTAAAGTGAAAGACCTCGAGATCGGGAATTGTGGCTCTTTAAGGGTCGCTACCCTAAAGACGTGGTTTAGCCCATGATTATTCTGGTATTTGTTGGTGTGCCTTAATGCCTCAGCCAGGCCCTATATCTTATTCTTTCTAGCTCTACGGAACTAGATAGGGGGTATGCATACTTATGGATTAGGTGTCCTTGTTGGTATGGTACTGAGTATCTTTATGCACCAGTATGACCAGGGTACCTTAGCGTCCCTGGGTTTATGGTTGAAGGGTACTGAGTAGCTTGTATGCACCGGTACGACCGGTGTACCTTTGTGTCTCGGGTCCTTGATCTCCCGTCCGAGGCAAATAAATGGGATTTTTTGTGCTGATTAAAGAAAGGAAAAATAATAATAATGAAAGTGAAAGATTAATGAGCCTGGCCCAGTTGACTTATGATATTGAGTACCGATCCACCGGTTATAATAGTGGCCCAGGAGCGTGTTGCCCTGGCAAGTGATTATGAGTACCAATCCACCGAATATAATAGTGGTCCAGGAGCATGTTGCCTCGGTTGATGTTGATATATATTCCGATCAACTAGCAATAATAGTGGGGGTTCCGAGCTCAATAAAATCGGTCATGGATGTGAATAAAGTTATGGAAAAATACTAATCACTTATAGTGGAACACCATGTGAGTCGGGGCCAGACCGGTCCACCAGCAAATAATAGTGGCCAGGAGCGTTTTGCCCTGGAGACCGATCCACCGGCATATAATAGTGGTTAGGTGTGTTTTGCTCTATAAGTGACCAATCCACCGGCTGTAATAGTGGGGTTCCCACACTCACATGGATCTAAAATATGAGATTGATTGAATAATTATGGACTAATGGCTTAAAGCCCGAATGTATTGATTTTGCACTATGACATGGCTTAAGGCCTGAAAGTATCGATTTTTCATAACGACCTATTGATATCCGATGTGAATGTTAATTATGTGAATGTTATATGTACACATCTTGTTATATATGTATGTAGCTTTGTTTCATGTGTTATAATGCGGGTCTGCTTTTAAGTGTGATTTTAAAGGGTTACTCAGTACCGTAGTACTGAAGGGTTCCATTTGTGGGGCCCCTACCTATTCAAATGGTAGTGTCCTTTGTAGGTCTTTTCAGGTACTACTCAAGTGGGCAACGGGAAAGAGCATAAGGATTATCCGGCTTTTAGGGTTTCATCCTTCCTCTTCTAATGTTTGGTTTAAATGAAATCATTGTTCTTGTAACCACCACTGGTGGATTTTATTCTTGTAAATGCTTACTTGCACCACTCTGATTTTAAATATGATTTGAATTTCCAACAATTGATATTTCATTCTTTAGCCTTAGCACTTGGTACTGGAACGGTATGAGTAAACCGGTCTGGTACTAAGTGTGGTGGTAATATTCCCGAAATTCACAGTTTGTTACTTTACTTCCGCTAATCTTTTAATAAAACGAAATTTTTCAGTAGTGAATTTTGGGGATGTTACATTCACTCTCTCTCTTCTAGCCTAGAAATCCACCTCTCCGACCCCACTTCCTCCTCCACAATCGCTGCTTCCGCCGTGCACCGCCTAGTCGCCACCACTCCTAGGTTGTGCCCTAGCCTCCCCAACCTTTAAATATAATTTATGTAATTTTTAGCTATTTTATTAGTGTTAATATCATCATTATTATTATTATTATTATTATTATGTTATTATTATTATTATTATTACTAACTTTGGGCACTATTATTACTAATGCTAATATTAACATGATTATTCGAACCATATCATTATTATTACTAAGATTTGAAGTATCATCATCATCAACAACAACAACTTTGGGCACTATTTTTACTAATGCTAATATTAACATGATTATTCAAACCCTATCATTATTATTACTGAGATTTTAAGTATCATCATCATCAACTTTGGGCACTATTATTACTAATGCTAATCTTAACATGATTATTCAAACCCTATCATTATTATTACTAAGATTTGAAGTATTATTATCATCATCATCATCATCAACATCAACATCAACATCATTATTATTACTAAGATTCAAACTATTACTAATATTAATATCATCATCATCATCATTATTATTACCTATATCACTAATATTACTACTACTACTACTACTACTACTACTATTGATATTATTATTATTATTATCATCCTTATTATCATTATTATCACTATTTTAGTATTACTAATACTATTATTATTATTATTATGATTTAGATTATTATTAGCATTATCACTATTATCATTATTATTATTATTATTGTTAATATTAAAGCTATTATCTTTAGTGATATGAATATTGCTAATAATAATTTAACATGGACCAATATAACTACCAAGACCTATTTTGACTAGTAATAGTATGATTAGCTACTTTGAGACTAATACCCTTACTTTTACTTATAAAACTACTACTATTATTATTAACCCTAATATTAGTATATGACAAGGGTAGGTAGGAAATTATGATAATTTTGATTAGAGGGGAGTTAACCCATAGTATTTCCCTCTTGTAGGTGAACCAAGTCAAAACCCTAAGGAGGTATAGGAGCGTGCTCCAAGCTCGGTGCCGCATGAAGTAAGGATATGGTTAAGGCCTTTTGTGTGTGAGAATGTGCTATGTGTGTTGATTTGATGTGGGTGCTTTATATATTATATTATCATGTTCTTGTAGCGCAACTTGCTAAGTATGGAGCTAAGGTAAGTTGCATGCGTTTATAATATGTGTAATGTGATATTATTACTTGTACTTGAATTGTGCTTGTGTAATATTGCCCCTCATGACATGCATGATAGGAAGCCCTAAATTGTGTGATGTGGTTGTGAGAGATATGGAGAAGGGTGAGGAAAGTGAGTTGACTAGATAATGGTAATGATGGCCTAAATACCTTGTGATCTATGGGTGGATAAAAAAAGCAATAATGGGAATAAATTAAGGGAATGGACCAAAATATGCATGGGGAGTCTAGGGTTTGCATGGGATGGTTAGCCTTTGCATGGGTATGACTTTTATGTGGAAAAATTTGACTTGAGGGCAAGTAAGGTAAGGGAAGACTTGTTAGAGTAATTGGAGTCCAAATGTGAAAACTAGTACGTAGGTTGGTGTAAGAAGGTATGGGAGACTTGACTAGGATTTTAGGAAGAAACCCTAAGTGAGAGAAGTGTGCAAGGAGGGAATAGGAGTAGTTAGAATGGAGAATAAAAGATGAGAGAGGTTTCGTATGGAGGAAAAGTGAGCCAAGTGATAAAAGGTATTTAGGTCTTGAGGGGGTGACATAAAAGAAAGGAGAAGTAATTGGGTTTCAGGGAGCGAACTAGGATTTTTCTTATCATGTGTGTGAATTGGATAGCCAGGTTGTGATGTTGGGTGTGATTCGAGGGAAGTGATGGTTTTGGTGACACAGAATAGTTTTGGGTTATCATGGTGAGTGGGAAAGATGGGAAGGAAGTCTCGAGGTCATAGGTTGTGTTGAATATGTGTCATGTGGAAGAGGGGATGGTAAGTAAGAGAGATGAAAAAAGATAACATCATTTGAGGAAAGAGAGGTGCTAGGGTTTTGGGATGGCCAACTAGGGTTTCATGGCTACATGTATAAAATGGGAAGTAAAATGATGAATCGACCAAGGTGATGAATTGGAGAAGCATGAGTTGTGTGGGATAAAGGAAGATTAGGCCATATATGCCAAATTAGGGTTTCCCAAAGAAAAACCCTTAAAGAGTGATATTGAGTTGACTCAAAGATATGGACAGTAGGTCTTAGAGTTGAGTCTTTATGGTAATGAGGAAAGATTGGGAAGGAATATCTGGATGTACTAAAGGGAGTAGAAGTCCCAAGATATGGGATAGGGTTTCAGGAAGCTTAGAATAAAGAGGTGAGCATGGGAAGTCTAGTAGGTCATGCATTTCTAGTATAGGTTATGGAATAAGATACAATAAAACACTAAACACTTAAAGTGAAAGATTATCGAGTCAGGGCCCAATGAGGTTATATATTTTTTGGTCCACCGGCTATAATAGTGGCCAGGTGCATTTTGTCTTGTAGAGTGATATTCGATCCATCGGGTATAATAGTGGTAAGGTGTGTTCTGCCCTGTTGAGTGTTTCCGGTCCACCATCTATAATAGTGGGGTATTCTAGGCTCGATAAACCAAACTTTGCATGTTAATAAGTCATGGAAAGATACTAATTACTTACAATGGAATACCTCTTGAGCCGGGGTCAGTGAGGTTAATTTTTTGGTCCATCGGTTATAATAGTAGTCAAGTGCATTTTTCCCTATGGAGTGTTTTTGATCCACCAGTTATAATAGTGGGGTTCTCATACTCATGAATAATTAATATGAGAAATGTGTGAGCGAGAAATATAAGTCATGGAAAGATACTAATTATTTACAATGGAACACCATGTGAGTCGGGGCTAGTGAGGTTGATTTTTTGGTCCATCGGCTATAATAGTGGTTAGGTGCATTTTGTCCTGCTGAGTGATTTCGGTCCACCAGCTATAATAGTGGTTAGGTGCGTTTTGCCCTGTGGAGTGTTTTCGATTCATTGGCTATAATTGTGGAGTTCCTATACTCATGTGGAATTAATATAAGAAATGTGTAGGACAAAATATTAGTCTAAGTCTAGCCTGATGATATGAACCTGAATCATGCTTTGTATGTCTTACTTGTTTTTTCCTTTCTAGCTTACCCATATGGCATTGTACCTTTTATCCTTTTTGGGAACTTAACTCTATAATGTGTTTTTTATTGTAATAAATTTTATCGCACACTATGATTTTGTGTTATGAATACTTCAATTTCTATAAATCTTTGTTTAATTTTGTCTAACGTCTTGTGGAAACTTTTCTTTAGCTTTGTGGTTAGTATGAGACTAGTCGAGGGCTGGTCTTGTACTTATTGCGGAGGTAGCACCCCCGTACTCATATTTGTTTGTTTAAATAAAAAATTTCAACTGTACTTTTTTGGAGTGTTACAGGAAAAGCTAATATTGCCTATGATAACTCGTGCTTAGAGTTGTGGCACAAGAGGCTAGGGCATATGAGCGAGAAGGGATTAGAAATCCTCGCCAAGAGTGAAATCCTTCTAGATATGAAAGGTAAAATACTCGAACAGTGCACTCATTGTTTGGTTAGAAAAAAACATAGAGTTTCATTTAGCAGACCTAGCCATCTATCTAGAAGACACCATGTTCTTTATTTGGTGCATATTGATGTATGTTCTATAACTAAGAAATATCTTAGTGTTGCATTATATTTTGTTACTTTTATTAATGACCACTTGAGAAAGTTTTGGTTATCTTTGTTGAAAACAAAGGATCAAGTACTCGAGGCATTCGAGGAGTTCCATATTAGGGTGGAACGAGAGACTAGCCAAAAGCTCATGTGTGTCCATTCTGATAACGATGGAGAGTATCGTGGCCGTTTCAAAGCCTATTACAATTCCTATGGCATTAGACTCGAGAAGACACCACCAAAGACACCATAGTTGAATAGTGTGGCCGAGAGGATGAATCGCACCATCGAGGAAAGAGTTTGTTGCATGCTCTCTCATGCCAAACTCCTTAAGTCAATTTGGGGAGAAGTTGCCAAGACAGCCACCTGTATTATTAACTATTTTCCCTCAAGTCCTTTGGATGGAAATATCCCAAAGGAGGTATGGACGATAAGAAAGGTCTCATATGATCAGTTCGTGTTTAGCTATCATGCTTTCGTCTACATTCCTAAAAATGAAAGATCAAAGCTTGATTTAAATAACAAGTACTGAATATATCTTATCTTACCTCAAGATGAGTTGTGATATTTCTTATGGGAACCTATGACCAAAAGGATTGTAAGAAGTCAAGATATTGTGCTCTTCAAAGACCGGACCATCGAAGACACCGGGGAGACAAAAAATCCCAAAGTTAGCACTCAACATGAATATGACTCATCCCCTAGTGCACATGATGAGTTAGTGGAACAAACCAACGAGAACAATGATGATGAAGGTGGTAATATGCTTGATCAAGATGAGACCTTAAAAGAAGAAATAGAGGATTCATCGACAGAGACTAATCATGATGAGTATGTCGAGTCCAGTGAGGCAATGGAACAACCCCAGTCGTAGAGATCAACTAGAGTGAGACAATCTTCCACCAAATATCCTCTAGATTAGTATGTGACACTCACGGATGAGGGGGAGCCTCAAAGCTAAGATGAGGCCATGATTGATCCTCACAAAGAAAAATGGAAAAATCCATGCAAAAAGAGATGCAATCTTTGCATGAGAACCATACTTCTGATCTTGTCAAATTATCCAAAGGAAGGCAAGCCTTGAAGAACAAATGTGTTTACAAGATCAAGGCCAGAGAGAGCAAACCGAAACTGAGTTACAAGGCTAGGATAGTGGCTAAAGTGATACCAACCAAGAAAGTGATTGTTATGAAGGTACTGGTGTGATGATGCCCCTCAAAATAATTGGAAAGGGGTGAGATTATTAGAAGTCCCTCATATTTGGTGGGGCCATAACAACAAGAAAAAAATTATTATAAAATAAAAAGAATAAAACGGTGGAAATTAGAGGTGTTCAATGCATCATTAAGCTTCTTGACTTGGTAAATGGAAGTTGCACATTATTTAATTGCCCATGGAGTTATTTTCATGGAAGAAGTAGCCATACTTGGCTATTTGGTTACTTCTCCAAGAGTTTTACTGAAATGCCCCAAATCCCTAATTTTAAGAATTTAGCTAATTAAAGATTTATTTTTAAAATAAATTAATTATTTTTATTAAAATAAAAGGAATTTAATTAAAAAAATTAAGAGGAAAATAATAAATATTTTAATCAATAAAATTTTGGGAAATTGCTAATTAAATTGGAATTTAGGAAAAATCTTTCAAAAATCTTAAAATAGCCTAAAAAGAAAATTTTAATATTATGTTATTTAAATATTATTATTTTTAAATATCCCAAATTAACAAAATATTCTAAATATCTCAACCCACCTATTTTTTTCTTTTTTCCTTTTTCCTTTTTCCTTTTTCCTTTTCTTTCTTCCTTTTTCTTTCCGTCTTCTTTCTTCTTTCTTCTTCTTCTTTTCTTTTCTTCCTCCTTTCTGCCCTAGGTTTGTCCGCGGTCCATTTCCCCTTCTTTTTCTTTTCTCCTTCGGCGGCCTAGGATGCAGTGTTTTTCCTTTCTTTTTTTCCCGTAGCCCGATCCGATTTTTCTTTTCTTTCTTTTCCTTTCTCCAGCCACCCGATCCACACCCTTGTCTTCTTCCTCCTTCCTTCTTCTTCCCTCCATCGTAGCCTGTAACCTCCTGAGATTTTTGCCACCAGCTACGCCCATTTTGACTGGTTGTTTCTTCTCCTCTCCCCTCCCCCTAACTTGCCAGCCACTTTGATCCAACCCACTTCCCTCTCTTCTCGCACGATCCCCCTCTTTTACCCTAGTCAATCGCATGCCACGAAGCAATCGTGCGCCAGCCTACGGTCACCGCCAATGAACCCTAACCCTACCTTCCCTATGTAACACCCCAAAATTCACTAAATTTTTTTTTTCTTAAAAGTGGAAGCAATTAAATTAGAAGCACTGAAAACCTGTGAATTCTGGAAGTGTTACCGCCACACTTAGTACCAGACCGGTTCTCTCCGACCGTTCCAGTACCAAGTGCTAAGGCTAAGAAAAGAAATAATCAATACAATTCAATTTCCAAATAAGCATTAAACGGTTGTAAAACAAAATCAGAGTACGCATCAAGAAATGTAATTCATTTCCAAAAGAGAATTAAACTTACAACCGATAAAAGATTAACAAAAAGAATTAGAGTCATATAAAGACTATGATATGGCCACAACTCTCTTGAATCTCGAGCCAAACATGCTCAACACTCAGCCCCAACTGATATTTCGCCCATCTGCATAAATTCAGAAGGCATACTACTCGTGGGAATGAGCAGCACCCATAAAAAGGGTGATCAGTACGCTACGTACTGAGTAAGGTAACCGAGCACTAAGGCCGACACATAAGCACACAATCCATGCAGATAAAAGATCATAAACATGATAACATAATTCATGTGATCATCCAAGTAAAAGTATAAAGGCCCATATGTATATAATCCGATTCAATTACTTAGTTTATCTCTTATCAGGAATCATGTCACACCATACTTTTATTCAAGTCCATACGATTACGGGAACCCCACTATTTTTGCCGGTGGATCGGTCGCGAGGGAAACGTTCCCTGCCACTATTTTAGCCGGTGGATCGGTCGCGAGGGTAACATACCCTGCCACTATTATAGCCGGTGGATCGGTCTGGCCCCTTCTCATACGGTGTTCCACTTTAAGTGATTAGTGTCTTCCCATATCTTTCAACATATAACGTTTTGTTTTGTTGAGCTCGGGATCCCCCACTATTATAGCCGCTGGATCGGTCACGAGGGTACATGCCCTGCCACTATTTTAGCCGGTGGATCGGTCGCGAGGGAAATATTCCCTGCCACTATTATGCCGGTGGATCGGTCTGGGCCCGTCTCAACATCTTCCACTTTACGTGATTAATGTATTAAGTATCTTATTCAAAGGCTTTCATCATGCACATGCACGAATCATAAATCATAAATTCCATATTCATCATCATCTTTAATCACCACATACACATATGCTACCACCAAACCCTAGCCATGCATGGATCGCTCCCTTTACACTTATCCTCCAATTCTACTTCACATCTCACTCTAGGGTTTTATCCCAAAACCCTAATTTAGTCTCCTTCGTACCCTTAATTTGCTCCACATGCTATTTTTCATCCCAAGTGCTCAAACACCCAAACAACACTTACATTACCTTCCTTACATCCCAAATTAACTTTCCACACATAAATTTCATACCCATGCAGACATTAATCTCCCCATACTAACCTTCGAACCTTTTTCATGCAAATCCTAAAATTCCATGTGAAACCCTAATTTCAACCATGCAAACATTAACCATTATGTAAAACCCAAAACCTCATCATACAAAACCCTAAATTCAATCCACATAACCCAAAGATTCATTCATACCAAACCCTAGATTCAAACCATATACATCCCAAAGATTCATTCACACAAAATCCTAAATTCAATCCATACCAACACAAGGATTCAAATCATATAAAACCCAAAGATTTTTCCACATAATACCATTGATTAGATTCTCCCCTTTCATAACCACAAATTATATTCTCCCATACAAGACTATAAGTTAGATTTTCCCACATAAGATCATAAATTGGAATCTCCCAAGCAAAACCATAATTTGGATTAATTGGATTCCCCAAAACAAATCATAAATTAGATTCTCCCAATCAAATCATAAATTAGGTTCTTCCATATAATGTCATAAATTACATTCTCCCCAAATAACGTCTTACATTAGATTCTCCCTAACAAACCATAAATTCAATTCCCCCATATAACATCATAAGTTATATTGTCTCCCACAAAACCATACAAAACCATAAGTTAAACTTCCCCATATAAAACCATAAATTATATTCTCCATACCAAAACCTCAAAAATCATAAATCAGATTCTCACACATGAAACCCTAAAATTCTCCATTTTATTCCTTTACTCATGAATCAATGGAATACTTAGGTCAACTCACATCCCTTAATCAACTTCTTTCTCCATCCTCCTTTTTCATCCTTTCTCCCACATAAAATCATATCAACGTCCTCACATGCATGTCTTACAGGGTCATACACAAATAATACACATGCCATACGAAAACATACTTCAACTCCACGTCATATCATATACGGCATAATTAATAATCATAAACATATAATGCATAACATACGAGGCACACAATGCACATTAGCACGTAAAAGGCCTTAGCACCCCTTACCTGAAACGACACCGGTCTTGGAGCACGTTCCTACGCCTCCTTAGGGCTTTGACCAAATAATAACATATTAATAAAATAACTTTAACAAAATTCTAACTTTGCTAAAGACATAAAAATAATAGAGATATTATAACCTCGATAATATAGGGTTAAATATTTTACCCTAATGATAATAATGATACTAATATAATAATATCAAAGATAATAAAACTAATATCAATGAGAATAGTAAATAATAATAATAATAATAATAATAAGCTTTAAAATTTAAAGTGGGGTTTCGACCCTACTTATAACTAATGACTTACCACTTATTTAATATAAATAATAAAATTACTAACATATATAATAATATTAAAATAATAAAGATACTGATAATATTATCATCAATAGTTATAAGAACAATAGAAACAATAATACTAAAATAAATAAGTGCGAATGTTAATACAAAATTAGGGCCTAAGATTTTCCAGAATAATTAATAAAATGATAATAATAATTATTCTAATAATTATAATAATAATAATAATAATAATAATAATAATAATAATAAGAATGATAATAATCCCATAATAATTCAATTAATAACTTAAAATTCAAAACTAATAATAATATCGTTTTATTACCACTCTCCACCCTGCAAGTACAATTCAGAATAAAATTTCTCATCAAATAATAATAAAACATATTAAGAATATAAATATTAAGAATAATAATAATGGTATTTATATGCAAATAATTGAAATAAATTAAATCAAGGCTTATAATAATATGGAAAATGGTTGAGAGGGTCTAGGGTTCAACCTTAAGCTGGTGAGGATAGGTGGAACCGGCGGTGGTTCACGGCGGCGGCGGCGGTGGCTGGAAAAATAGAAGAACAAAGAGAAAGATGGATGTTGGGAAAAAGATAGGGAGAATTGAGGTGATATAAGAGGTGTTTATTGTTGCCCAAGAGGAGAGGGACAAAATGATGGTGGTGGTGCAGCCAAAGGTGGCGGCGCACGGCGGTGGAAGGCGGTTTAAGGCTTCGGGGTCAAAATTCCGGCGAGAACGAGCATCCAACTTGGCACGGCTATGGAGGCTCGTGCAAGAAAAATCGAGAGGTTAGAATGGTTTAGTTAGTTAGAGGACATTGTAGGGAATAATTTGGCATGAAGAGGTGGCTCTGAAGTTGGCTAACGGAGGCGGAAGGGGAGTCTGAAGTTGGGGTGGCGGCAGCTCGAGCCGAGGGTTTCGGGGAAAGAAAAATTCTAAAAACTCCTATAACAAGGCTATTTATAGATGTTGAAATGGATAATGAGGAGCTGGAGGTCGACATGGAAGTTTTAATTGCAATAATTTGGGTGGCCGGTGGCGGTAAACGGTCGGTCGACGTTTGGTTGGCTTCGAGGTTTCGAGAGGTTGGGGAGGAGAAACGGCCGAGATTTAACGTCAAATAGTTATATGAAGTTATTTCTGGAGTTAAGAGGAAGACAATGAGACAAGAAACGGCCGGTATTATTCACCGTATCCGGAGAAGCCATTAATGAGGTCGAAAGGTGCAGCAGCGTCGACGGAGGAGGAAGGAGGAAGAAGGAAGAAGAGAGGGAGGCGGTCGGGTCAGCCGAGAAAGAAAAGAAAAAGGGGAGACCGGGCCGGTCGGCGCGGTTTATACCTTCATTAAACGAGACGCGGCGTCTCGACATAAAACGCTCCAAAACGCCGCGTCTGGAAGGAAGCATGATGCGCCAGCGACGCTGGGCCGCGGAGGAAAGGGAAAGGAGAAGGAAACTGGGCCGCCGAAACAGGCCCAGTCCGGAGAGAAGAGAAAAAGAAAAAGAAGAAAAAGAAAGAAAAAAGGAAGAAGAAAAAGAAAAAAAGGAAAAAGGAAAGGAGAAAAATAATTAGATTGGGGCCAATTAAATTAATCTAAATATTTAGGATATTTAAAAATAATAATAATATTTAAATTAAATAAAATTAAATTTAAATCCCTTTTTAGGCTAAATTAGGATTTTTAAAAGATTTTCCATAAATTCCATTTTAATTAGCAAAACACCCTAATTTTCTTCCATTAATTTATTTATAAAATTAACATTAATTTGAAAATATTTTCTCCTCATTATTTTAAATAAAATAATTTATTTAGTTAATTTCTAAAATACAAATCCTTAATTAGCTAAAATACCCAATTTCTCTTAATTAACATACTTATAAATTTATTCTTGATTTTCCCTAATTAATTTCCTTTTATTTTAATCAAAATAATTTATTTAATTAATCTTTATGATAAAACCTCATTTAAATATAATATTTTAGATTAGAATTTTTCGGGGCATTTCACCCTATTCCCTCGTCGCCCCACTGACCTTATCCTCTCCTTTAAGCCCTATAAATACCCCCTACCTAGCCTGGAATTGAGACTTTCTCCAAAACCCATAATTTCCTTTCTCGTGCACCACCGCTACTTCAGACGCCTCTTCCGCTACCATTGTCCAACGCTAAAATTCGAACCACCCTTAGAACCACTCCCTGCACCTCCCTCTAACTAACTACACCACCCTTCTTCCTCGATTTTTCCTACAAGAGCCACCCCGGTCATGCAAAGTAGCCTCCTCGATCAACCCTTCCTTCCACATCTGCCGCCCTTTGCACCACCATTAGCCACCACTCACGCCGTAACCACTGCCTCCTACACCTCCCAAATTACACTGTAGACTCCCCTCTACCTTCCCCTACCTTTCTTTTCCTCTTCTCCCTCTCCTTTTCTTTTCCTTCCTTTCCTCCCCTTTTGGCCACCACAGTCGCCTCCATGAACCGCCACCTTTGGTTGTGCGGCCACCTTCATTCCACTCCTCTCCACCTAGGCAACCCTAAACTCCCCAACTTCCACCCTCTTTCTCCTTCTCTTTTTCCCAGCACTCAACTTTCTCTCTCTTCTTCTCTTTTTCCGGCCACCGCTGCCACCAGCGGTGTCGCCTATCACCACCAACCCAAGGTTAAACCCTAAATCCTGTCAACCCTTTTACCCTATTTATACAAGCTTTATTTTATTTTATATTATTTTATTTTATTTCCATTATTTCAAGTATATTACTACTACTACTACTACTACTACTACTACTACTACTACTACTACTAATGTTATTATTTTATTGAGGGCCGAAGCCCTATTCTATTTTTCTTTCGATTTTATTACTACTACTACTACTACTACTACTATTATCATTATTATTAATAGTGTTATTATTATTTCAAAGTAGCGTCAAAATCCTACTTTACTTTATTTTTGATTTATACTATTATTAGTATTATTATCATTATTATTACTATTATTTTGTAATTACTATTATTTTTTTTATTATTATTACTATTTTTATTATTAATGTTAATAGTATTATTTTAGTGAAGGGTTGAAGCCCTTTTCCCACTATTTATTTCGAACCATATTATTATTATCATCATCATCATCATCATCATCATCATCATCATCATCATCATCATCATCATCATCATCATCGTTATTATTATTATTATTATTATTTTATTTTATTTTTACCATTATTATTACTTTTAGTATCATTATTATTATTAGGGTAAAATCTTCAAATCTTATATTATCATTTTTTACAATATGAATATTATTACTTTTACCTTTAGCAAAATTAGTAATTATTTAGTGTTGTTACTATTATATTATTATTTTATCCAAAATCCTAATCTTAGAATGAATTAGGAAATAATAGTATTTTTAGTAGGAGTGAATCTAATCTTTAGTTTTTTTCTCTTATAGGTGAGACCGGTCAAAGCCCTAAGGAGGCATAGGAGCGTGTTCCAAAACCAGTGTCGTATTAGGTAAGGGTGAAGCTAAGTTCGTATGTATGTAATGTGTCTTATATGCCTTGTATGACATGTGCCATAATATGTGATGTACCTTATGTGTATTGTTATGACTATTTTATGTATGGTGTGGCTTGAAGTTGAGGTACGTTTATGTGTTATCTTATGATCTGTGTATCATATGTTTGTGTTGTGATTGTGATGTGATATGATGTGACCTGATAAGACATGCATGCTAGGTTATGTAATATGATGATATGGAGTGAAATGATGTGGAGTTGACCTAAATGTTGCACGATCATAAATGGAAGAATCGACGGTTTTGCATGGAGGAATCTAAGGTTTTGTATAAATGGATCTAGGGTTTGCATGGGAGAATCTAAGTACGTAGGGAAGAATCTAGGGTTTGCATGGGTGAATCTAGGATTTCATGTGGGAATTCTAAGGTTTGCATGAAAAAGTTCGAAGGTTTGCATGGGAAGGTTAGGATCTGCATAGGGGTGAAATTTACAAGTGAAAAGTTGATTTGGGGTATGAGGAAGGTGATGGAAGTGTTATTTGGGTGCTTGAAAACCTTGTATGACAAATAATACGTGGGACAGTAAAAAGTTGCATAGGAGACCGGGCTAGGGTTTGGTGTGGCCAGCTAGGGTTTAGTGTGGTTACTTAGGGTTTCGTAGTCACACGTGTACTTGGTGATGAAAGTGTGATGATGATGGTGGAATCTAGGAATTGTGATGTGTAGAGTGTTAAAATGATTTGGGTTGTGTGAGGTGGAGTAGAATGGGCCACTTAGGCCTAAATTAGGGTTTCGGAATAAAACCCTAGAGTGAGACGATGAGTGGATTTGGAAATGTAAGGTAGCGGGCCTTGACCCACATACATGAGAAATGGGCTCTAGTGTGAGTTAGGGTAAGGAGGAAATAATGTTAGGCCAAGTTAGGAGGTGCAGGAGTCTTATGATGTGAGACGGATCCTTTTGGAGAATGAGCGTAGGGGGAGTTAGTCATGCATGTCTAGGGTTAAAATTATGAATAAGACACTTAAGACATTAATCATTTAAAGTGAAAGACTATTGAGCCAAGTCCAAGCCGATCCACCGGTTAGGAATATTGGTTAAGGTGTTCCATCTTGTGTCCGATCCACCGGTTATAATAGTGGTGAGGAGCTTTATGCCATGTGTGTTTCCAGCCCACCGGTTATAATAGTGGGGGATCCCGAACTCGATAAACCAAACCTAAATTGCTAAGACACATAAGAGACACTAAGTACTTACAATGGAACACCATGCAAGGGGGAGCCAAACCGATCCACCGATAAGGAATAGTGGTTAGGGCGTCCCGCCCTATATGTGACCAATCCATCGGCTAATAATAGTGATCAGGTGCATTATACCCTATGTATTTTTTGGTTCACCGGCTATAATAGTGGGGATCTTATACTCGTATGGATTTGATAAAGAGTATGATGTGAAATGAGTATTGATAAGAGATTAATTGATTAATTAATCCGAACTATAAATGGCCTTTATTTATTATATTATTTATCTAAAGTGATCGTATGTTGTTTTATTATCCTTTTTGGATTATGTACTTTTATGTGTTAGCCTTAGTGCACAGTCACCTTACTCGATGCATAGCGTACTGATCACCCTTTTTATGGGTGTTGCTCATTCCCACGAGCAGATGGCACTTCTGACTTTGTGCAGGTGGGCGATGCATATTTTGATGCCTTCAATATTCATGAGGCATCAGGCGGGACCGAGTGTTGAGCATGTGCTTGGCTCGATGATCGGGAGTGATGTGGTCAGATTCTCTCTTTAGGTTATTCTATTTCTTCATGCTATTATTTTTGCATTGGATTTTCCAAAACTAAACTACTATCGTTTGTAGATATTTTTCCTTTCAAGGAACTTTGATTACGTACCTTGGGTTATGTAAAATTTTTATGCGTACTTTGATTTCTGTGTTATAAACATTCTAGTTTTTTATATGAACTCTTGGTTTAAGTATTGATTAAAGTTTGACATTAATCCTTTTTAGCCTTAGCACTTGGTACTGGAACGGTCGGAGTGAACTGGTATAGTACTAAGTGTGGCGGTAACATTCCTGAAATTCACAAGTTTTAATTTAAGTGCTTCCATATTAAAAAATAGTGAATTTGGGGTGTTACATTTACATATTAATTGAAATTGAAACTTTCAACGGAGGATGCTAGAGTTACGTAACGGTGGTTCATATATTCACCTATTAATACCTTTGTTTGGAGAAGGCGAGGGGATTCATAAGTTGTGAAGAACATCCACAACACAAGTAAGAGATACCCACTTTTAAAGTGTGAGAAAGAGAGCCATATAAAAAGTGAGGGGGCTTATTACTTTTTGTAATCCATCTTTTATGGGTGAGGTCATTTGAGATAGATCTTTTGATTTTTACTATAGATGTCATTTTTGTAATAATACTCTATTATAGTGAAACTTTTAATAGACCAAAGGTCTTGTGGTCGTTACCTTCACCTTAAAGGGTTTTTCACATAAAATAAAATAAAAAATCTTGGAGCCCTCATCTACTTTATTTTTCACAATTTATTTTAGCCTATTTTAAATATCACAAAGAGAAAAAAGTTATTCCACAAATTAATCCGTTTTTCCAACATAAAGAACAAATAGTCGAGTTAGAAATTAAAAATAAAAAAGAAAAAAAGGCATGTAGTTGAACAAGAAGGTTCAATGAAAAATCGAGTAGTATGAAAATTAATCATGATAAATTAAGCATAAAAGCTCTAATACCACTTGATATAAATATGATAATAAATCCAATAAGGTTACATGTTAATTCATCAAGATTGACAGATATAACTAGTGCGGAAGCCTACCCAAATTCATAATGTTGGAACAATTAGATATCTTTGGACTCAAAAGGATATCCATACGGACTATACTATTGTCTTCTTGGACAGGCATGTGCTTCTATGTATTTATTGACTAATAAGAATCAAATAAGATGAAATGTGTATAATCTAGGAACCACAACAATGTAAATAAACAACCGATATATTATCTATCGGGCTATTACAGTTTGATCCATCAACAATCTAAAACATCCAAAGTCTCTACATATATAGATTTACATCTAATTAGATACATCAAAATCAAATAGTTTATATTTAAATATAATCACTTTTATATGAACTTAACTTATATGACAATTCAAAATTTTTATTGTTTACATGTAAGCCCAATATTAGATAATAACCCAACATTCCAAACCTTCCAATTGGCATTCATTCACAAATTTGCTTGACCTTGCCATCATTTGTAGTTTTCCAGTTTCCAAGACCTCGCCATTGTATGCTACTTCGCAACATCCTTTGAGGTACCATAGACATTAGATCTTGCCATTATTCGCCACATTGCCACATCCTTTCAGGTTCCGTTGTTCATTGTTTGTCGGTTTTCCATCCTTTCATTTACGTTTTCATCATTATATAGTTTCCTTTACTATATTCCCAAAAACTACACCACATTTTCTCATCTCAAGTATTGAATAATGACAAGGGCATGATGCCAAGGTGTATTAGGGGTTGTGACAAAGTTTTTGGAATCAAAATTCTACTTATGATCGATTTGGAGGCTCAAAATTAGATCGTAAAATTGAATTATCCTACAAAAACTATAAAAAAAGTATGAAACTTCCATACTTATATGCTATAAATAACACATATAAGTTAAAAGAACACAAAATTACTCTTAAGCTATTATATTGTCACTGATTGAGCTATACCAACTTAAAAGTAATATAAATTGTAGAAGTCATTTTGCATATTAAAAACTATATTAAGTTAATAAGATCAAAAATAAATTATTAAATAAAAATTAAAAATTACAATAAAACTATAGGTAAAAATAATATACAACTCATTATATTTAAAATATACAATATTATTAGTGTTAAGAAAATGCATAAAAGATGAAGAAAGTAGATAATAATAAAGGCAACAACAATATGATAGCATTTTCTATCATTTAAGAGAATAATACCTTTAAAAAAAGTTATGTTGCTTTTAAATTTTTTTGATGAATCAAGATAGGAAAGAAAATAAGTTGTATATATTTGTGCATACATTAAATTACTATATAAATCATAGATAAACCATAAATTAAAATTAATTTATATCATGAAGCTAACATTACTATAAAAAATAATAAACATATTAATTTTAAATTTAATAATTAATAAGATTATTAAATTTAATCTATATTTACTTCATCATTTAGATGGACATTATAGTTTGTCAACTTTTTACTTCAACAATCGACTTTATTATTATAACAGCATCTCAATTATATTCTATTTATTTCAACTTATTTTTGAGACATTATAAAATAATATATGATATTGAATTAGATAATTAAAACAAATATATATATATATATAATATAAAAAAATAAATTTAAAAATAAATCAATAAAATTTGTATTTATAATATTAGTTAAGATTATAAAATTCTGACTATTTAATTATTTTAATATTCTACTTAGAATTATAGATTATTTTATAATTTTTAATTTTTGATGGTAAATCACATTAACAGCTTGAGGCTGAGGCCTAAATGTCGAAAAACATTGACCCCTGGTGGGGCTCGAGTTTAGGGTCGGTGACGATTTTTAGAGACAAATATCAAAACAGAGACGGGTATATTCCCCTACAATGAGACAATGGCTGGACTATGAAATTCACACGCACTTCGAATACAGGGCTGGCATTCCCAGCCCGCCCATTGCCATTCCTACTCATGAGTCATGACTTATCAAACTGCATCATTCGCCTTTGTCCGCTTTAGCGCAGGAAAAGAAAAAAAAAACAAAAAAAAAAAGAAGAACCAGATTCTTACAAAGCCATGGTCACTATATAGAACCATACATAACAGATCACATCACAGCTTTGTTAACCCCATACTCTGTCACAGTTTCCAGAGCAATATCCATTAATACAAAGCTTGAAGAGGTAGGCACAGCCGCACAGCCACCATAGACCCACGGCCCGTGAAATGGGACTGAACAAGGCCATAGCAAATGCAGCCGACAACTCACGCTTGGTGTGTAAAACAAAGAGAGAAAGCAACCACATTCAGATACAAATCCATCATTTCATAATCAACGTATCGTTTTGGTACGAAAGGGTGAGGATGGGGGGAAGGGAAAGCTACCCAAGGAGAATATACATTTGTTCTTGTAGTTTCCCATTATATCTCTGCCTCAATCAAAAATAGCATGAATGCAAAAACACAATTCACAATGGGTCAGAGTACTCCACAGATTAATAGTCCCTTATTTAACTATCAGCGGCTCTGAAAATTGTCAATATAGAAAGGAAGAGGTTGATGATATCCAGGTACAAACAAACCGCTGCCCAGATGTACTCATCATAGGTATACCGCTTGATGAGGTTGTCAGTGTCGTAGACGATGTAACCACAGAATATAATTGATGCCAGACAGCCGTAGATCATCACAGAAATCTTGCCCAAAGGAAACAACACCTGCAACAATCCATACTTTTCAGCACCAGATCTCAGATATAGGTCTTTCAATACTTTTCTCCATTGATTAGCATATAGAAAGGGGGAATTGTATGCACAGAGGGTGGCTTACCTGAATCAGTGCAAAGACAATCAGGACAAACACGGCACCAAACAAGAAGGGACCTAGAAAGTTGAAATCATGGCCTCTCCTAGCTGCCCAGAATGTGTAGAGTGTCAGACTCACCACAACAGCTGCTGTCAAGATCACCGACTCCAAGATCACCTTCCCTGTGAGAATACAAACAAGGTTTTGTTAGGAAATTCAAATTCTCTCGGTATCAAAGATTCAAACCGCCATTCTTCACTAAAAGCATGCTCAATGACAAAGCACATTTATTCAAGGCCACAAAAGTATATCAATTGCTCAAGTCATATAACATAAAATTCAAGGCCACAAAGGCTCGTTAGACCAAAAACAAATCCAACAGCACGAACACTAGGATCTAGATCCCAAACCTTGTGAACAGTAGTTCAGGTCAAGAAACTGAAGCATCATAATTATTTCCTTTTCTTTTTTAACATTCAAGAATACCGGCAATGAGAAGTACCTTCAGGAGGAGGGGGGAAAAAGGAATTTAGAGATCCAAAGAAACAGTAAATATGCACATTCGAAGAATCCAATATCCAAATTCATGTTTTGAAGACCGTCTCAACAAAATTGGTGAAAATTTTTTGTATCAACTAATAAACAACAAAAAGCTGTTGCATAGATCCATAGCCGAGCAAACCATGGTAACAGCCTCAAGAGTCTTATTGATTGCAATGCTACCTCATCATATGCTTTTTTTTCTGACAAAAGCCATGACAGCAAGAATATGTGGCCATTTGACATATTTTGTAATAGTGATACCACAGATTCTTATTCATTTGGCTTCAAACTAGGTCGTTATTGTTGTTTTAATACCATATTTTTCCTGCAGAACCATGGTTCATCAAACCATTATAAAGACTATATTTCAAGGCTTAAGGTACAAAAATAGGAGCTGTAAACACCACTAGTGCTCTCATATAACTTCAATCCTTAAAAAAAATCTCAAAGGGCTTCCTTTAAAAATTACAGCTACTTAGCTTGTATTTCATAGTAAACGTTCAAAATCACCTTGTTAAAATTTTACTTGACTTATTTTCTCCAGCCTTTGAAACTACTTAGCTTGTATCTTGCCGGACAATTTGCATCATGGAAACGCTTACAACATACTTCCCACAAATGGCAGTATTTTGTAATTTATTAAACTTTTTTAAATGGAGCTTCAAACACATTTTCAAGCAAATGCACATCTTGTCAAGAATAAATACTTATATGATAGTAATACACATTTTTTAGGTGTATGGTAAAAAAAATTGGGACATTTTTGTAAATTTCACGAACATCATTACAAATAATAATGGTAGCATACACACCTTACAAAATATAAACACACCATTCAAGATATAATACACATATTGCAATATAACCACATTTTTAGAGAAAAATACACATTTTGAAAGAAGAGTACACATTCTTTTATTTATACATACACATGCTACACATCATCTCGGAAGAAAAATACACATCCTTTCCAGCAACTGTTATAATACACGGTCTCTGGAAACAAATACACATCTATTATCGAAAATGGACATCTGCAGGACATCTGCATCTCAGCAATACTTTGTATTAAACAATTCAATTCCAAAACAAAATCCAAGATCATCAAAATTCACGTACCTAAATACTGTCTTCTAAAAATAAGTAGCAATTTGAATTAGCTTTATAGATCAACTACCATGCTTGTAAATGCATTCCCACTCGATCCTCAACCTTTGCAGGACTGCATCTGTAAGATCTCGTGCTACCAGAGTCGGTAAACCGAAAGCTGAGTATTGAGTTAAAAGGGCTTGAGTTGCAATTCTAACAAAATCATCTTGTGCACAGCCTTTTGCTAAGATATTAAACATTGAAGCATATAAACCCCTCTTACATTAGTATTTCTAATTTGTTAATCTTGACTCTTGAGTGGCATGATTTTGGCATTGGGCTTCTTGTTCTTGTGCATCAATTGATGCTCCAGGTGGTATTTGGTTTGAATGGTGATCGGGATGTCAGATAGACATTCTAACGGGAACCATTTCCAGTGTAATTGATCGCATCATAAGAACTACACATCAACAGTAACACTTACGTAAATTCCTAGCCTTCCTAAAACCTATTAAAAGTGTTCCTACTTGCTCAATGTAACGTATTCACAATAATTCAACTTCAGCCAAAGTTTATAAAGCAGGTAATGACAACAAAATAGACAACAATTAACAATGGGGCAAATTAATTTGGCGGGTTGTGATTCAGCGAGCATTTTGAACTCAAACACCTGCACCTGCTTTTCAATAGCTGTATTTTTAAAATTATACTATTTTTAGTAAATTTACAAGTTTAAACAGACGACAGTAGATAACAGCTAACCGCTAATACTTCCCAAACATACGCTCATAAAGCTCGATCATGCAAGAAAAAGAACAAGCAAAAGTTCCTTACAAGACCCAAAACCAAGCAATGGCTTTCCTAATTGATATCCAACAGCCAATGCCGCATTAAACTCGCTCGTGACATCAAATTAACTGCTTTTTTAGCACAGATTCCTCAAATCTCATTTAAAATGTCAATATTGAAAGCAAATCAATAATAAAAATGAAACATAGCTAGAGAGACTTAAAGGGAAAACTCACCACTAGTGAACGCACAAGTCAAGCCAACCGCAAATGCGAGACAAACCGTGAAAAGCCCAAGAAGCAGATAATTCACCGGGTGTCGCTGATGGTAGTAATACAACGGGCACAATACTGCGTCGCCAATCAGAAATCAAACAAACAAGTCAATCAAAATCCCCACCCCCTCCCAAAAGAAAGAAGAAGAAGATAAAATAATAGTAGAATAATAAATAAATAAAAACACTTTGTGCATACTACAAACATACCGATGAAAGGAAGGATGATAAGAAGGATGTAAAGCGCGAGACCAGCGCCCGAAGACACAAAGAATAGAGCTATAGGATGAACAGAGACGACGACAGCAGCAACAGCAATAGTAATTAACAGTTGAATCGCTATGATTGAATAAATCTTCCTGATAAACGCCCATCGGAGCTCAGGCGACTCCAACATCATTGGGTATAAGGGTTGAGCTAAGCCATTCTCTAAGTCATTTTTCCGGTAAGCGTGTTGCCACATCATTACGCAAGCACTCGGCCAATCACGAAATAAGAAACCACCGCTAGGAGAAACGCGCAATAAGAACACGAATGATCTGCTAGAAATGGAGGAATTGCAAGTTTGAATATAATTCTGATTGTGACCGGAAGATCAGGCTACGGCAGGAAAGAAAACTGAAAGGGGGGCTAAAAATTGAAGGGAGTCGGCGATGCGCCGCGTGAAGGAAAGGAGGAGGAGGAGTGTCGTGTCGTGTCGATAAGGTGTAGAGAGTAGAGACCCTTGGAAAGTTCCAGCACCTACGCGTTTGAAAACTTCGAACTGGTTCCGGCTGAATCTCTACTAATTCGAGGTAAATTAACTTATTTATTTTTATTTACTTCGTTTGGGTGCATGTTAAAAAGATTTATGTACGTCGATTTATGTTAAACTCTTTTTTTTCATGTATTTTATTTTATTTTATTTTTATCAGTTTCTAATTCGGAATTAATGAAGATGAAAGGGAAAAATTAATAAAATTGATCAAAACACTCTTGCTTCTAATATTTTATCTATTTACTCTAATTTAATAAAATAGTTTAGATAATATTTTTTATTTTTTAACGTTCATTTAATTCATTTTAAATAAAATTAAAATCAATATTTATCTTAATTCACCTACGTTAAATATTATCATTTAAATAATATTTTTATTAAATTCATTCTAATTTATCTTCATTCTCTGTACATAAATTAATTTTTTATATATTTATATTTAACTTTATTCATTTCAATTAAAATAAACTTTTAAGGAGTCCCTCGACATAGATATTATTATAATATTCTATTAAAAAGAGAAATGTGTTAAATATAGTCTAGTAAACAAGAAAATTATTGAATATGGAAAAAGCATTAGCTTTTGTTTATATTTATTTAAGATGTAAATGTTTAAAAAATTGATACAGTGAAGGAAATTTCAGCCAATCACTCACAAGAATTTGGCTAGAGTTGATTAAATAATACTTTTTTGTATTTTATATTATATAACCTAAATTATACACTCTATGTACTATATTCATTATGTATTTTATACTACCTAATCTCAACTAAAGTTAAAGTAATTAAATATTAGGAAAAAAAAGCTATAAAAATAAATAAATTAAACAAACAAGTCTTCAAATTCAGATTTTATAATAGCTAAATATAATAATAAACAAACAAAACTAACAAAACTAAAACAACCAAAAATTATGCAAAATTAGAATCACAAACTAACAGAGCTCGACTCAATTCGATTAGACTAATTTATGTAGTTAATTGAATTGAGACTAAGCTATATTTTTATACTTGTTTAATAAATAAAATAAGCTTGAATCAAGGTCAACTCAGCTTGTCTTTTCATAAATGGACTCGCTTATATAAGCTTGCAAGTTAACTCTTTTACAAGCTTGTTTATATGGTATTATATCTTAAAATAACTAAATAGCAATACGAGTCTACCAACAAGTTCAGTCGAGATCAAATTTAAACGATTCAATTTTACTTATTTGTCTTAAATGAGTTGAGATGAGCCACTCTCGAGCCTTGTACAAGTCAAACTCGAGTCTTATATGGGAGGTTCGTTTGGTAAATAAGTCGAGCTCGAGCTTAAGGCAATTCGGTTCATTTACAACCATAGATAAATTAAACCAAAACAAAACCAAAAACACGTTGAACAAATTTATTGACGTAGTTATCTACTCGTTGGGACTTTATGTTACTATTGACCGTTTACATTTCATTTTCTTAGCATCAAGATCACAATTTTATGATTATACCTTTGTATTCAAAAAACAAATGAAAAAACATATGCTTAAATATAATGCCTTCATTATTCAATTCTGTATCCGACCTTTATGTTTTCATCTTCCTTTCTTGTCTATATCAGTTCTTTTTCTTTTTCTATCTCATTATTATGAAAATTGAGAAAAAGGCAAACGGTGTCAGACAATCCCAAGAATAGGAAACTAAGGGGTTGTTAGGTAAATAGAAACGAGAATTTTGGAATGGTGGGAATGGGAATGAAAATGAGAATGAAAATAAATGATTGAGAATTGATTCATTTATTCTCATTTCTATGTTTCATATATAATGAAAATAGTTCAAAAATAACCTATAAATAAATAAATAAATAATTATGTTTGGTATGCAGGAATGAAAAAGGAAATGAAGTAACAAATTGCTAAAGCTTCTTTTTTATTTACTAAACTTATAAATAATATAAGTTTTTAAGTTTATAAGAGGTTAATTGGGGATATTTTGATCTTTTAGCCTTTATTTATTGTTTCCACATCTTGATTACTCTCCATGTAATGTATCCATAGAAATATGAGGCATTTTATTTCCATTCACCCTAGACAAATATTAGATTTTTTTAATCCCATATTCTTATTCACATTCTCATCAATTTAGAAGGTGTTTGTTTTGAGGGAGTAGGAGATTAGGAATGGGAATTGGGGAGAAAGTTTTAAATAGTCTATTATTTGTTAGCAAGAATGGGAATAAAAAGAGGAAGGGGAATGAGAATCAAAAGCCCCAATTTACATAAATTTATTATCTAGGGTGTGGTAGTTTGAAGGTGAGAATGAGAATTAAATTATAAAAAAAACTTAAATATTTTATAAATTAAGAAATTCCAAAGTTTAATTCATTACATAATTTTTTTATCACCGAGTAATTCCCATTATATGTCAAATATGGGATTAAAAATAAATAAATTCCCAATCATCTATTCTCATCCACATTCATTTATTCTCATTTATTGTCCCACCATTCCATTCTCAAATGTTCATTCTCATTTACCAAAATGCCCCTTATTCCCACTAAAAAATACCCGAGAGAAGTAGATAGTAATTATAATTAAACTAGTTAAATACGAATATGCAGTTTTCTAATCAAATGTACTGTAGAATACATTATACCTTGAGGTTGTGGATTTACAAATTTGAGCAATAAAAAATGGTCACGCATTGAGGATCTAAGCCCCTATTTGAAAGCCTTGATCATCTTTGAATATGAAGCAAAGGTTATTATTCAACAACCAAAGGGAATTTGATCAGATTTCAAGGCCTTCAAAGGGCATTAAAAACCCATATCTTATCTTTGGAAAACTTTAGAAACCTAACACTCATCAAAATGAAGAGCAATAAAAAAATGTGGACTAGTTTATATGCCAATAGAGGAAAACTATAGAGAAGGAAGCAAATCCAAGAAACATAAAACTAGATTTGAGGCCCAACTATTTGAAACTTCTTAAATATAAGGGTAACTAAGCCATAATACAAAATAAATTACATATTGGACCACATAGAAAAATAAAAATAAAGCCCAATTTGAGTTTGGAGGAAGCTAGATCTAAACTTGAACACTAAAATCTTTCTTACTCAAAGCTAAAAGATGCAAAGATAGAGCTTTTGGAGGGATGAGGGATGTAAAGTGTTATTGGAGTTAGGAAGAACATGCACATAGCCCTACAATCACATGTTGGAAGTATTTACACAAGTGAAACCATAGATGAGAGAAGTGATCAAAAAAAGATCAATCATAAGGATAACACTAAAGTATTAAAAAACTCTAAATAACATGTGTGCCTTATAGTTTATATGAGTTTTTTTTTCTTTCGATGACTCTACTACTTTGCAACACAACTCTCTTTTCATTCACTAATTTTACAATGATCCACCATCTTTAACTAATTTTGGAGGAGGAGAAGTCACTATGCCATCTCTAGAAGAGGATATTGATCATTAAACCTTTGGGTAAGGTTATGTGGTATGAAATAATTTGCTAAAAGATTAGAGACTTGCGATTTCTCATTAACACATACAAACTCATCGATTTAGGGAAGGGATTTCTCTTTATAGCATTTGTAACATCCCAAATATTACTACTAAATAAATTTATTTTATGATAATAATAATAATAATAAAATAATGGATATTAAGTAGCATCTATTATGGAAAATGTACTCCCTATACCCAATTTATGCTAGGTACAAATCTAAAAAGTAAATAGTATCTAGAGTTCAAGTGTAGGAAGTACTTGATCCTAGAACAATACATTATTACGAAATAGAGAGAAGGGAATAGATGCAATAGAAAAAAATGGACTAAAAGTCTAGATAAAAAGATATATAGCCAGATAACCATTCTATAATACCAACATAAATAAATGCTCACTGCATGCAATCACACTAAAAGCATTTACTCATTAGTTACCTATAAAATAAGGGGACATTTGCTTATGGGAACGAGCAGCACCCATAAGAAGGATGACCAAAATACTACATACTAAGTAAGTTAGCAATTCACATCAATAGAACGAGGCATGCATAACAAATAAAATTTATATGAAAATATGGACATAATACATACACATATGCACATAATGCGAGATAACTCAAAAGAAAACTAGGCAACGCTTCAAAATTAGGTGATCACAATATTCCATTTACTTTATCACATTGAGATCAAGAAACCATTTGTATTATAAATTCTCTTCTTTCCTTTGTATATGGAATAAAGATATCCAACCTTACCAATACTCTTACATATAGGTTCAAACATGCCTAGATTGCTATTAAACCACTAATCCTTAAGTACATGCACCCTTATAGGTCAGTTGATTGGATTGGCATAAAGTAGATAAGGGTCATATGGTTCCATTAAGACCGGGATATTTTTGTTCAACATTTATAACCTTTGGAATCACTTGATGATATAGAGGCATCCATCATCACATTAAAATTTTCCAACTAAAATTGTGATGAATTTTGTTTCCATTTCAGTTTAATTCAAGAGTCGTTAACTAAAGGCACATTTTTTCCTTATCAAGGCAAAGGAAGGATAATAACAAAACTGTCACAATGTTGAAGATAAACTCAATGTTATTTCACATGGAGGATCACAAAGGGAAGCCATTAATTTTCTCTAAATGTGAAGGCTTATGAAAATCCTTCTTACTTGGAAGAAAGTTAATGGTTGAAATAATAAGGCCATACACATCCATGTACGATTTATTCTAAGCCACCACCTTTTGTTAAATTTTATGTGGCTTAAAAGAGCCTTAAATATGTCTCACAAGCATCCATGAACGAAAAATTCAATCCATAATCAACAACATCCACTGTGCATTTTTAGCTTGATTTGAAAATTTGAATGTTGAATAGGGAAGAAGAATCGCATGGCATATGGGAAAATTTTATGCATATTTTTAAGACCTTAGATTAATCATGAATTATGGAAAAGTTACCCTTATGTTCATCTGATCATGTTTTCGCATCAACATCAACAAATGATGAGCATTTTCCAACAGTCCTTAATCTCCTTGACAAAACTAGTGGATAATAGGCATGTTTTAGCCATTTTCGGTTTATTTATTTTTTCCTTATTTGTTGATTGACATGTAATGATGGATATTCAGTCTCTTTTTCTTGCATACTTCCCAAATTTAGGTCTAAAAATTGGGAAGACATTTTTCTTGTGTCGTTTTCAAATTTTAGTCATAGGGTGTGATTAGGGCTAGTTTGGCGGTATTTTAACTTGAAATTTATCTTCCTAACTAGCTAGTAGATCTTGTTACTTGTTGAGTCTCCCAATTAGGTATAAAAGTCACTAGGAAGGTCTTTTTTTTACGATAATTTTGGAATCAGTCCAATGCCACTTAGAGGAGCTGATTTAATTGTTAAGTTAGAATTTAACTAGATAGTTTATTTTCCTTAGGAAACTATCTAGTTTATTTATAACTAAATCAACTCCTATGTAACGAGAATAGATAGGTTGTAGCCTCCAAACTTACTTTCCCTTTTTTGATAAAAGGGGACAAACTTGTGTAATGGAAATTAGATTTGGATAAATGAAAATTGAGCCCTTTGACCAAGTGCCACCATTTCTATCAAGGTTGAGAGTTCTACCCTTAACAAAAATATCTTCTTCTATATGTTAAGAAGTCTTAAGCCTTAATAAGTGATAAAGAGTATACAATACTTAGGAGGTGCCAAAGATTATATGAATTGCCCTTCTATTCTCACCTCCCTTCTTGTTTTTTGATTTGGTGGTAAATGCCCTAATCTACCATCTTCCTTAACAAGACCTAATTTGTTTCCCATATGCACCACTTGGTTCTCACTCATATAATCTTCCACTTTAGATATTAATGTCTTATTTGTTTATTAATCAACACTTATCACATAATAATGTATCACTTGACCTACTCATCATTATAACACTTTCACTTGTATTATAATTTCCTTATTACATGAGTTGTTGTTTGTCATTGTTACATAAAATACCAAGTAATACCAAATTCATTCCAATACTTGTGTCTATTTAAAACACTTATATATGCATCATAGTTAATCAAATAAAGCATGTTATAATCACTTCAAGCAATAACACGATATAAAGCAAGAAAATAAGCTTAATAAGAGATATTACCTAAGTGAAAATACCATAAAGCCTGCATAAAACCCTAATTTACAGCCCACTCACAGCCACATACATGAAACTCACCAACTCACCAAAATTGGCACATCAAATTAATATATTATTCTTAACAACATATCCAAAAATCAAGATAAAACTTCAACATCTTACACATAAAATACTAATTATACTTGGAGGGTTGTTAATCCCATTTTAAGCTTCTTCTTTTTTTTTACATAAAATTAACATTTATAATAGTTATAAACCCCTATGTCACCTATGCACCTAAAAAATTCTTTTTAACACAAGTTATTCCATATTCCACCAAACCATGCATATTATGCGTCAAATTGTATATAAAAACCTCAATGAATATAATTGAATAATTATTTATCAAAAATAACCTCACAAATTTGACCCAAATGCCCTTATAATGAAACCCATTACCAAAATTATCAAATTTCAACTTCCAATAAACTTAATAGAATTCACACATAATCTCTCATATTTTTTATTTGCATTCCAAATGGGCAATTATCTTTAATTAAAACAACCTAAGACATCAAAAATGGGGTCAGGGCCAAAACTACTCCAAGCCTAGACCACCAAAAAACTCAACCTTAACATATTTCTTCCACACAATACTTAATCATAGATTAATGTATTAACCTCATGCTTATTAAGAACAAATAATTACACCATCATGAATGAAAAATTAAGGCAAAGCTTGTCATCAGCTAAAGCATGGAATATCACATAAAATCATGATCTTGTCAAGTAATACATGAATATAAGTTAAAATATAACCTAAACATGATTTATAGAACAAAGTATGCTAACATAAATTTACATAAAAAAATAGAACATATCAACAAAAGGTTCTAGCCTAGAGTTTTGCATCCTTACTAAAGGTTATACTAGTCCTTAGGCAAAATAATACTCCTAAACCATCACTTCAAAAATTTATAGACTTGTTTTCTTTTAAATAAAATAACAAAAGGTTATGAAAATAATAGTAGTAGTAGTAGTCATAGTAGTAGTAGTAATAATAATAATAATAAAACTACTAAGGATATAAGGAATAAGAGGAAGGATTAGAAGAGTGAGAACCAAAGTTTAAGGAGAAGGAAGAATGTGAGAAATAATCTTTTTAGTAGCACCACCGATAACCACTACTACAACTACCCTAAACTACCACAATAAAGTAATAAGGAGATAAAAAGAAGGAGGGTTATTGTGGGGGAGTTTGAGAAACCAAAATAAGAGATAAGAATGGGGAAGAGGATTAATAATTGATGTAATATAACATCAAAACAACAAGAGCACCATCAATTCACGATAGCGATGACAATAAGGAAACATGGCAAAAGATAATGGACAACAAAGGAGAAAAGGGTTATTTAATACCCCCAAAATTCACTACTAAAAATTTTTATTTTACTAAAATAATTAGCGGAAGCAAAATATCAAAATCGTGAATTCTGGGGATATTACTGCCATACTTAGTATCAGACCGGTTCACTCCTACCATTCCAGTACCAAATGCTAAGGCTAAAAGAGATTAATACAACTTACGAGAAACTCAAACATATTTAAATCAAAGTAGCGCACATAACATTTCACAAAAATAAAATCCACCAGTGGTGGTTACAAATCAACAAACACGTTGAACAATAATTTAAAAGAGAAAGAGGTCAACCCTGGGTCCTTTCGGATAATTCCTTATGTTCTTTCCCGGGAGCCCACTTGAATAGCACCTCAAAACGACCTGCACGAGACACTGCCCATTGGATAGGTAGGGGCCCCACGAACAGAACCCTTCAGTACTATGGTACTAAGTAATCCTTTAAAACACACCTAATAGCAAGCCCGCAATGTAACACATGATACACCACTATATTCATACATAACGGCAGGTGTAAACATAATATTCAACTCCATACATTCACATATTCCACAATTCAATAAGATATTAATCGTGTATACGTAATACTCACTTTCGTACATTCGCATACTTACAAGTCAATCAAATATTAATAGGTCATAATGAACAATCGATATTTTTAGGGCCTTAAAGCCATTAGTCCATCATTAATCAATCATCTCGGATTATAAATATCCATGCAAGTGCAGGAACCCTACTATTATAGCCGGTGGATCGGTCACTTATAGGGCATAACTCACCTAACCACTATTATATGCCGGTGGATCAGTCTACAGGGCAAAACGCTCCTGGCCACTATTATGCTAGTGGATTGATTTGGGCCCGACTCTCATAGTGTTCCACTATTAGTACTTAGTGTCTTTTATGTGTTTTTATCAAACTTAGGGTTTTGTTTATTGAGCTCGGGATCCCCCACTATTATAGCCGGTGGATCGGTCACTTAAAGGGAAGAACGCACCTAACTACTATTATATGTCGGTGGATCGGTCTCCAGGGCACCCGGCACCTAGCCACTATTATGCTGGTGAATCGGTCTGGGCCCGGCTCAATAATCTTCCACTTTACATGATTAGTGTTTTACTGTATCTTATTCGACAGATTTCACCCTAGACATGCATAGCTAACTATATCTACACTTATCCTCCCAAGAGGGTCTGTCCCATGTCTTGAGACTTCTATACCTCCTAAATTGCCCCGACATCCTTCCCTTAATCCACTTACTCACACCGAGAGCCCAACTCCTAAGTATGTGGGTCAAGGCCCACTACCTTATACCCCAAAGTCCACTTACCGCCTTACCCTAGGGTTTTCTCCAGAAACCCTAATTTGGGCTTATGTGGCCCATCCTTCTCTACCTTACACATCCCAAACTATTTCAACACCCCACATGTCATGACCCTTAGATCCAACTCTCTCTTCATACCCCACTCATTCTCATTTATTTTTATTATTTTCTTTTTCTTTTTCCACCTTCTCAAATTAGAGTTTCCTCCCAAACCCTAGCTCGGTCTCCTATGTACCCTTATACTATCCCATGTACTATTTTTTACCCGAAGCCTCCAGTCACCCAAAAAACTCTTCCATTACCTTCCTCACGTCCCAAAGCAACTTTCCATACGTAAAGTTCGCCCCCATGCGGACTCTAATCATCCCATGCAATCCCTAGATTCTTCCACTCTTTCAATTTATGTCAAGTCCCCTTTTATTCATCCACTCAGGGCTTATGGATTATTTGGGTCATTCCTACCTATGTTAGCCAAATTACTTCCCCTTGGTTATCTTACTTTTCCATTTTTCCTTTTTCATCCTTCCATCCTACATTACCACATTAAATATCCGAGCATGCATGTCCTAGAGGGTCACATCACATAACATCATATGCACAACAAATATAATCATCATCCATATGACATAAGGAAATCACATAAGCATATATCCACTCAAAGTTGCACTATAAATGATTAATCATTAAGCATAAAGTACATAATATGGTATAACACATGGCACATAAGGTACATAATACACACATAGTTGTTCCTAGCTGCACCCTAACTCGATGTAGGTTACCAAACTATCTCCCACACTTATTAGACCACTAATCACCCTTCGTAATTATTGCACTTATCATATTTCCCATTTGGTTGGTTAGATTACCGAATTGCCCTTTTCCTTTATTATAATTAACAAATTACCTATTAGTTTGTCAAATTACCAAATTACCCTTCTTCATTATCATAATTACCAAATTACCCTTTAGTTGGTTAAATTAACATCACATTTACCATTTTTTCCCTTTAATTACAAAATTACCATTTTACCCTTTTATTTATAAAATTACCATTTTCCCTTTAATTATCAAATTACCATTTTACCCTTCAATTACAAAATTACCATTTTCCCTTTAATTAAAAAATTATCATTTTACCCCTTTAATTACAAAATTACCATTTTACCCTTTAATTATGAAATTATCATTTTTCCCTTTTATTATAAAATTACGATTTTACCCTTTAATCACAAAATTACCATTTTTTCCTTTAATTATAAAATTACCATTTTACCCCTTCACCTCTAAAATTACCATTTTACCCTTTTCTCTTACAATTTACCATTTTTTCCTTGCCTCTAAAATAACCATTTTACCCATTACTTTCAAAATTACCAATTTACCCTTTTTTACTTGCAAATTAAAATTTTCCCCCTTATTACACCACTTATATTAAATTATTATCACTACATGAAATATTAATATTAACACCCCATTCTTATTGTCCAACTCTACAACTATTATATTTAATTTAATACTCATTAACACCCATACATAATAGGCCACATTCTTGTACCCGACATATTACTAAAATACCCCTAGGGCTCACAATAATATTAACCATGCATTAAAAATTACTTTATCATAATACAACATAGATAAATACTTAACATTTTCATTAATAACCAAACTCTGACCTTAAACAATATTTCCATAAATAGCATATAATCTAACATACTCCTTTTATCAATCAACACACGAAACCATATATATTAGATTTAAACAACATATATCAAGCATAATAACACATTAAAAAGCCTAATGTGCTAACATACGTTATCCATGCATTTAAGTGGGGTTTAACGGTTACCTTAATTCCCGCAAAAACAAACCTTACCGGTATTCCAGTTAAAGGTTCAAGCTTTGATTAGCAAAACCAATACCTAAAAATAATATCAAGATTTATTATATTAGAAATAAGAAAAATCAAGCATAAGACTTAATAGCACTTAATTAATCAAATACTTAACTTAAATATTATTATACCTCAAAATTTATTAAACAAAACATAACCAAGCATGGATAATAAGTGGTTTGAATAGCTCTCTGGCATAACATATAACTGCCATAACATTCAGCAATAAATAATCTGTAATTACATTATCATTAATTATTTTTTCATTTTAGTTCAGTTCCAACATATATAGGTATATACAAAGAAATGAGGGGGAGGGGCTCGAAGGTGGGTGAAAGGAGGGAAATATAGCTATTTTCGGGTTAGGGTTTTTAGGCTAAGAAAAAGGGTAGATGGGGGAGGATTTGGGGCAAGGAAGAGGGGGTGTAGGGGGCTGAGAAGGAAGGAAAAGGGAGAGGGGAAACAAAGGCCTGTGGGTGGTGGTTTCGGCCAAAGGGGGTTTGGGTGTGGTAGAGGGGGTTGTAGGTATTAGTTTTGTGGCTCAGGTAGCGGCAGAGGTGGTGGAACGACGGCGGAAAGGGGCGGTGCAGGGTGGCTATCAAGAAGGAAGAAAAAGAAGAGGGGAGGAAGAAGGAGGTTGTGGGGTGGCTCGAGGGGTGCTGTGATAGTTCAGGGGTGAGGTAGAGGGTGGCAGGGGTAGTGCAGGTGGCTAGTGAGGCGGCGGCAACGGCGGAACGGTGATGGCGAAGCAAAATAGGGAGGATGAGGGAAGGAAAAGAAGGTCGGGGAATGCATGGGAAGTTCGAAAAATAGCAGAATGAGGTAGGGAAGGAAGAAGAAAAAGAAGAGGAAGAGAAAGGAGGGGATAGGGTGGCTTGGTAGGGCGGAAAAGGAAAAAGGAGAAAAAGGAGGAGGAAAAGGAAAAAGGAAAAAGAAAAGGGAAAATGGGACAAAATAAAATTATTTAATTCATAAAATAAAAAAATACAATATTTATGAATAATAAATTTATTTAATAATTTAATTTAATATAATTAAATATATGGGTTTAAAAAGGGTAATTTAAGTAAAATAATGTTTTGGAAAATTATTTAAATAAAAAGGGTATGATAAAATAACAAAATATTTATTTTAATTTATTAAATATTTATATCCAATTTTATATACTCAAAAATCCATAAAACAATTAAATTAAATAGATTTAAAAACTAATTTTTTCCAAATAAAAGTTATTTATTAAATTATAGGCTTTTAAAATTTTGGGGGGATTACAAGCCAAACACAAATGGTAGGTGAAGATAAGGTTGCAAAGGATTAAATCAATTAAAAGGAAGTAAGGAAATTTGGGAGAAAAAAAGGATGAGACCACAAAACCCTAGTAGTAGACCACATCCACAAATGCATAAATGAATAATAGAGGGTTAAAATTATCATGAATAGATGTGGAATAATAGAGGACTAACATTTGATCTTGGAATTTTCTCAGATCCCAAACTGATAAGAACAGATAAAAATGACTAAAATAGTATAATTACGTAAATCAATTTTTTTATTTGACAATTTAAAAGGAACGGGTAAAATAAAATGGAATAGCATGGGTTGGTAAGATAAGAAATAATTTTATAATGAATTATGAATTTTGGACAAGTTGAAAATATATGAAAATGGTTGAATTAGAAGGATCCTGGAAAATGCGACTTTCCACAAACAAATAAAATAAACTGCATAAGGCTCATATTTAATATGAATGGCTTGGAAACCCATATTAAAAATTTTAGAAATGGATTATGAACTTAATCACATAGTATTTAGAGTTAGGAAAAAATGATATGTTATATAATTATAGAAGATATATGATATTGAATAAATTCTCACCAAAGGACCTTGAATGATATATGAGCACTACTTGACTTTCAGAAAAAGGTCACTCAATTTGTTAGTCTATTTTACATCAATCACTTCGCCCCTTACTTGGATACACATTCTAAAAATACTTATTAAGTATTAATGGGAAGGATAAAAAATTGAAAACCTTTGGAGATTATGTGGGAAAGTTTATTAAGATTAACCTTAAGGTTATGGAGATGTCAATGGGTCAACTCATTCACTTGGTTGTACATATTGACTCATGTAAACCTCTACTCTCAAAGATCTATCTATGGACCTCACAGTACAACATTGAGTATGAGGGGATAAGGATGTAACTCCAATAAAATTACTAATGGAAAATTTTATTTTAGTGGAAGTGTAACGTCAATATAAATAGGTGTTACCATTGTATTCTACATAAGACTGCTTACCATGATATCCTTATATCAATTACAAGGTGAAATAATTAGGATATAAAACATGATAAATAGAAAATGAGAGATTCTTTCATAAATATAGAAAAGAGCTTGGAAGCTAACTTTGAGTGTAGTATCAAAATACACCAAAATGGATCCTATGGAACAAAGAGTCCAAAAAAGTATCCAAAAAAAAGTAAATAACTGGATAACATGACTCTACACCCAACCCTAATATATAAGAATCACTCCTCCACTAGTAAATCATCATAAGCATCAAAGTCATCTAATGGATCCTCATTAACCTACAAAAAAGCATCTGAGATGTTAGATCATGGGAATTAGTAGCACCTATGAAAAGGATGATCGGTATGCTACATACCGAATAAGGTGGCAACACAATCAAGAAAGGATACAAGTACATAAGATCACATAAAGAACTAATCAAGCAAAAAAGCTTAAATATGATACGATGTAAAAGAATAACTTAATCCAGATTTCCATCTTTAGATAATATCACCGACCACTTTCTTATTTATATTGAGTTCAGAATCCCACTATTCTTAATCAAGTGGAATAGACTAAAATACCTCCAAGGGTAAAAAGCTCATGGCTACTATTATTAGCTGCCGGAGTAAACTCTATACCTCCTAGGACAAAATGCTTTTGGCCATTATCCTTAAAATAATGGAATGACCTAAATCATCTCCCAAGAAAAAATGCATCTGACCACTATTATCAAGCCAATGGAACAAGCTCTACACCTCGGTCCTAACTTACGTGATCTTTCACTTTAACTGATTATTGTCTTATTTATGGTTATTTATCTTAAGGCCATTATGCAGGTGTATATATAGATATACATGACACATTATCCAACTTATCATAATTATCCAAAACACATAAAATACAAGCACATGAATATCGGAACATTCCCCAAGAAAAAAGTTCACAATTTTCCTAAAAACCCTAATTTTACATTATAAGCATAATTAATTCCATGCTACTCTTTTATCCACCAATTTTAGCACACATTCCTTTATTATTATTATTATTATTATTATTATTATTATTATTATTATTATTATTATTATTATTATTATTATTATCATCATCATCATCATCACCACCACCACCACCACCACCACCATCATCATCATCATCATCATCATCATCATTATCATCATCATCATCATCATCATCATCATCATTATTATTATTATTATCAACATATTCGAAAATTAAGGTCTAACTCCATTTTTTTATACATGTGATAATAACCCTATCTCTGGAGTTATTGTTCATAACCCTTTATAAAACCCTAATTTCACAAGTTAGGTACAACTTTTTCTATAAGACTCATATAATCACTAAATTTAATATATATTCCTAAAATGCCAATATTAACAACATATTCAAAAACTAGGATCAAACTTCAAATTATTTTAGATACAATAATAACACCACCTCTTATCTGTATAGCTCTTATGGAGACTCTAATTTGCCTTCCTCCTATCCTGAATTAACTGAACCTATTAAGTCATCTTTTTATTTATCTATGATCTAAGTAAAACAATTTCACTAATGTCACTCCAATACAAGGGTTCCCGACATTTACACCCATACAACACCTTAAAAGGTGTCATCCATATACTAGCATGATAATTGTTTTTGTACGAGTACTCCATCAAGTGTAGGTGATCCTCACAACTATCTTGGAATTATAAAACATAAGCTTGTAGCATGTCCTCGATTTTCTAAATTGTCCTCTCAACCTGTCCATTTGTAGCTGAGTGAAATGTCGTACTCATCCTCAACTTCCTGCCCATAGCCTCCTACAATTTCCCTTAGAAGTGAAAAAAGAATCTTGAATTCCAATCATAAACCAAGCCTGCTCACCAAAAAACTCATACAAGCATTGGCTAAAATGATCCATAATCTAAGTCAACTTTATTGGCACAAAGACTACGGATTTAGTCAACTAATTGACAATGACCCAGATCTTATCGCATATGTAATGAGTCATTGGTACTTAGCTCACAAAATTCATAAAGATGGAGTCCCATTTCTATCTTGAAACATCTAAAGGTTGAACTAACCTTGCAAGCCTCCGGTACTCTATCTTAATCTTGTGATAGGTCAGATGCCTAAACAAGAACTTCGCTACCTCTTGCTTCATACATGGACACCAATAGATCCACTTGAGGTCCTTGTACAACTTATACCCTCCTAGGTGGATAGAATACAGTGTATAACAACCCTCTTCTAAAATTTGACACTTTAGATCAACACAACTCTTGGGTACATACCAACAATCGATATAGCGAATGCTACCATCTTCATTAATCTAAAAGCCCTTGTATCTTCTGTCGAATCCTCTCAAGCTTAACATCACCAAGATATCCCAATAAGAGCTCAGCAAAAACAATAAACATAATCATTAAAACACTCATCCAAAATTCCAAATCTCCCTTCTAGATTATAACTATCCCCATCTCATCAAGCTCCTCAAGCAACTTATTAACCACCACATAAGAACTCAATGGTTGCGATGTCTTCCTACTCAAGGCATCTACAATGACATTGGCTTTGCTTTCATGGTAGGTTAACTTGATATCATAGTTCTTCACCAACTCTAACCATCTCCTCTACATCTTATTTGACTCCTTCTGAGTGAATATACACTTGAGACTCTTATGGTCGATGAAGAATCTACATTGTGTCCACTATAAATAATGCCTCTAAATTTTTAGTGTAGAGATATTTGTGACCAACTCCACATCATGTGTCGGGTAATCTGCTCATGTTACTTCATCTAACAAGAAGTGTAAGATACTAACTTACCATGTTGTATCAATACACAACCAAGTTTGTGCTTCTATGTGTCAATATAAACCTCAAAACCGTTTGATCCTGATGCTAGAGTCAACATAAGTATTGTAGCTACCCCCTGAAATGCGCCCTCATATGCATCATCTAACTAAAATATAGTAGTATTCTTTAGAAGGTTTGTTAAGGGATGAGCTACCTTTTAGAAAGTTTAAACATAGTGCTAGTAGTGCCAGACCAAACCTAGGAAAATACGAACCTCAGGAACACAAGTGGCCTTCCACTCAGTAATTGTTGAAATCTTTGTTGGATCCATGACTCCTCATGCTGAAACATGACCTAAAAATAAAATCTCTCAAATCTAAAACTCACACTTAAAGTGTAATACTCCAAATTTTAGCTAACCCTACTTCTAAGTAATTAATATCATAACCTAATTCTAACCTTAAAAAATTTATTTTTCTATATTACCCTAACTCCCTAATCCTAAATCTTAGCCTAACCCTACTTTTATTTTGGGTTATTAATATCTTTCCTAACCTAAACCTAATCTTGAATGATCTTTTGATTAATTTATCCTAATACCTTAACCTAAATTATTTTTTAACCTAAACCTAAATCAACCCACATCATCCCCCTTTTCTCCTTTTTCTGTTTCTTCTCCTTCCACCCCATATTTTCCCCCTAACTAGTTCTCTTTCCTTCCTTTTACATGCACGAATCCCCTTACGAAGCCTACCCTCTACCCTCATCAACTCCCCCCTCCTCAGCTTAAGGGTTTAGAATTGAAATTTTGGCTGATCACATCACCTACCCCTTATCCTTTCCCATGTTCATGCATGTGTTTATAAGGTACATGTAATGCCTGAACCTATCTCCTTATCCCTCTGTTTTCTGTCAAAATTTTGCACCACCAACACAACCTTCCTCCCTCCTTATTTCTCCTCCTTTTTGTCACCAAAATAGCCACAAAAAACTAACCACCAATGAGCTCAACCAAGTTACCAACACCACCACAAGAAACCTTTGCCATTTCTCCCCCATTATCACCAGCCAACCTCACCATTTCATAATCCTACCTTTAGCCATTTGCATTAAAGCCACTCACCCTCATTTGGAAACTATCACCAAAACTACCCCCACCACCTTTAGCCATTATCACCACAACATCACCCCACTAATCATTTTTGCCAAACCTCACCCCTAACCACCAGCTAAAATAGTCGGTGCACCATTCCACCCTTTAGCCACGAACCTCATAGCTACACCTCCTTTTTTGATAGCTTCCACCACAACTATCCCTCCATTTCACTAACCACAACCACACCATATCACCCATTTTGGCATCTCCAACCACACCACACTACCACCCTTCGAATCCAATAACCAAACACCATCCATCCTTGTTTTTCCCTCCACCACCGTTGCACCCCCATAGAAATGACAATGTGTACCGTTACCACCACCCCTTGGCTCAGCACAACCTTATCATTCCTCCTCTCTTCGGTTGTGCAAGGTGTCCCTATGGTTTGCTTTAATTTGTCTTCTTTCTTCCACCCTTCCATTTCCTTAACATTTTATTAATTATATCGTATAATCCTAATGGTGTTTTATTATGATTTATTAGGTGGTTTTCCTGAGGTTTTGAAAAAGGTGAAATATAATTTGCATGCGTAGAGACCAAAGTCATTTTCGTAAGGATACTTGTTGTAGTATAGGATTGTTTGTTGCTAAGTTTTATGTATGCTTTTTATTATACCTTATTATTTTTATCATGTGATTTAATGTATAATTATCAATTATATTATATACGATTGATATTATATGATAGAAAATGAGGAAGTAAAATTTTTTGCAATATTGTTATTTTATATGGAAAACACTCAGTGTGAAATATGGTTGTATCATGGTTGTATTAAGGTATGACGGGTCTGAAATGAGTATAATAAGTTCTATGGAGATAAATGATAGATTTGGAAATAACATTACCAAACATATAAGATTTGCATGAAATAAGGGTTTTATTATTAGTAGGGGCATTTTGGTCAAATATGCTTCAGTATGAGAATCTCGGTATGTTAAGGTGTTATATCATCTAAAATATGTTGAGGAATTTATATGAAGTATTTATATTAGTTTTGAATGAACTAAGTTTAATAAAGTATGGAAATGGTTTGATTTGGGGATAATAACCCTAAAACGAGAAGGCTATTATCACATGTGTGAAATGGTAGATTTAGACCATAAAATCCTAATATGTTGTTAACATTAGTGTTATAGGAATGTATATTATTTTTTTTGTTTTTTTAGTCATATAGGAAAATTTATAATGGATTTGTGAAATTAGGGTTTATAAGCCCCAAGAATAGTAACAGTTGAGATAGGGTTATTATCGCATGTGCAAGACCTTAGATTTAGGCCTTAAAATTCAAGTATGTTGATAATAATAATATTAATTATGGTAGTGGTACCAAGTTTGGTGGTTAAAAGATTAACAGAAGAAGAATTATGATAAAAGTGTAAAATTAGGGTTTCAAGGATTATGACCTTATGATCTCATGATGTGCTTTAAATATTTCAAAAATGTTCTATAATTGTCAAATAAAACATAAATAATACATTGATCATTTAAAGTGAAAGATCACATGAGTCGAGCCGAGGTATTTATGGGTCTGTTCCACCAAACGATAATAATGGCTCAAGTGCGTTGTCCCTGAGAGGTGCTTCAGCTTGTTCTGCCAGATGAAGAATTGTGGGGTATTATAATCATCATGAATAAGAATATGATTTGAGATACCTAATGGATAAGATATTAATGATTTAAAGTGGAAGAGTACATAAATTAGAATTGTGGTGTCAGATTCGTTCCACCAGATGATAGTAGTGGCTTAGGTGTGTTGTTCTTGAGAGGTGCTTCAAATCGTTCCACTAGTTTATGAATAGTGGCTCATGAGCATTTTTCCTTGAGAGCTATTGGGTCCATTTCACCAGATGATAATAGTAGCTAAAGTGTGTTTTCCTTGAGAGGTGCTTCAAACCGTACCATTGATTTAAGAATAGTGGGGTCATGGAACTTAATATATATAAAAGAATGAAAATGGTTATATATAATAAAGAGGCCTGTATCAGTACTTACCTTGTGATACTTTATGTGTTTTATACGTGTACTTATCATATAATATCAATATATGTTCTTCACTGTATACCTAACTTGATGATATTATTACCTTACTTAGTACATAGCATGGTGGCCATCCTTTTCATGGGTGCTACTCATTCCTAAAAGTAGAGGACCTTAATGCTTTTGTGTAGGTCCATGAGGACCAGTTGGATGATTTTTCTACCTTTGATGCATTGTATAGGGTTTAGTAACTTTTCTTATACTAGATATTTGGGTGAAGGGTTATGTTATCCAGCTGAAGTTTTTACTTGGATACTTTTTTTACTCTTCAATCCATAATATCCCCTTTTGTTGTATTTTGTTATTATATCCCAGAGTTAATATCTAAACTCATATTTATATATATAAAGATTCTCTAATTTCTAATTACTCTATTTTACTCTAAATGGTTTTAACCTTTTGATTGTTGTAAGGATGGTATGGTAAACCGTACTTACATTAATTATGGTGGTAACACCCGACATTTTGATTATATGCTTTTGCTATAAATAAAATTTTTTTAGTAGTAATATTTGGGGTGTTAGATAAAGAGTTTGGCATATATTTTGTGCTATCTAAAGAGTGACAATATAGTGTGGAGATGTTTCTCATTCTCCTCTCCACTCCTAGAGTATACCAAAATGACATATATGAAGAACACCACAAATTAATCAAGAAATGGTCGAAAGATCCTCTTCATCAAGTTTATAAATGTGACAGATACATTGGTGAGCCTAAAAGGTATGAACTTATAGTACCCATACAGTGTCCTAAAGGCCATCTTTATGATTTCCGTCTTGATGATGCATTATTGACCTCAAGTCAATATTCAAGAAAATCAAAGTACCCTAAAACTTATCAAACAAAGCATTGATCCTAGAAAGTGGATAACAATTCTTTACAGTTAACTTATTCATACCTCGGTAGTCAATACACAGAGGAAGGCTACCATCCTTCTTCTTCACAAACAAAATTGGTGTTCCCATGGAAACACACTTGGCTAGATATACCCACAAGCCACTTACTCTTCTAGTTGGGACTTCAACTCTTACAACTCTACCGGCAGCATCAGGTATGGTGCCTTCAAAACTAGCTTGGCCCCTAGTAGTAGTTTGATGGTAAAGTCTATCTCACATACTAGTTGTATACCCAGTATCTCCTCTAAAAACACATTAGGAAAATCCCAAGCAACTAAAATGTCCTCTAATTCCAACACATCCTTGTTTAAAAATGGCACACCACATAGATACCATAGGGTAACCTCTATACACCACATAAAAATTGCATATACAAATTTTTTTGTAGACTTAGGCTTACATATCTTGTAGGAGATCCTAGCACCCTTAGGGTCCTACAATAAAACTCTCTCTTGAGCATAATTTATCACAACCCAATATCTTCCCAACATATCAATTCAGGGGATCACATCAAAGTCCACTAGATCTATCTTAATAAAATCCACTAGGAAGTTTACCCCACCTATCTCTAAGGTCACATCCAAGTAGAGTCTAGTACAATCTAGTCTATCCTAGAAAAGTAACACCATAGATATAGAGACACGGGCATATAGAGATAAGGCAGCTCTAGCAATAAAAGTAGTAGGTACAAATGCCAGAGATGCACTCGAGTCAAATAATACAGGCATTGGTAATGAGAGGATGGTGAAAATACTAGTAACCACATCTAGTTGTCGATCAGCCTCTGCCTGAATAATGACATTTAGGTGCTCGGCTAAATTTCCTCCTTAATACATCCACAATACCCTCTAAAACCCTAGGTTTGTCCTCCTCCTTGAGGAAATTAGTAAGTAACTTATGGTCTCCCTTTAGCCTTCCTAAACTACACATTGGCTAGAGTAGGTTCCCTCTACTAATGTTGTTGTTATGGCTATTGTTGTGGCTGGTAGGTCTAATGTTGATAGGCATTTTGTTGGGGTACACGCGTTTTTTGCTACTAGAACTAACCTTGTAGATGTTATCACTCTAATGATCAGTGACCCCACTAACCACAAGCTCGACACTAAAAACATTTGCCTCATTAGGCTCCTCATAGATGATCTTGACTACAAAAATGATAAAACATCTTGGTGGTTATGCAGGTATGCTCTATCCACTTATCAGGCCCCTGTGTTGATAAATTGGATGTTCACCTCCCCAAAATTAAAAGTGACCTTTAGAACCCTATGTATCTAGCTTCCTTGTACCTAAAATTAAAGCATGTTCTTGAATCATCATAGTGATAAATCATGCCTACTCATACAACGTGGCCAAGTTATGGAAAGCCACGACACCCATCGTCCTCAAGATGCTGAAATGAAACCCCTACTCAAACTTATATATTGACATAAGGTAAATTTAAAACAAAAGTTATAAAAGCTCATATAGAAACAATTACTCCATTTCCCATATGCATATTCAGTTCTCCTTTAGCTAACTATCTACTCCTTATGAGTTCTTGCACATTTATACATATGTGAGAACTATAAGTGGTATCTAATACACATGAGTTAAAAGTAACAATAGTAACATTTACTTCTACAACATAAATACTTGAAGTGGAAGTCTCACTTTGTAACACCCCAAAATTTGCAACTAATTTTTTTTTAAGCGGACGTGTAAAACAACACAATTAGGTGTTACAACCATACTCTATATAAGTCTAACTTATCATGTCATCCTTACATTAAATATAAGGCAAAGTTGTTAAACACTTAAAACATAGTAAATTAGAGAACAAGATAGATTTCATAATTTAAATAAGTGTTTGAAAAATTATTTGAGTGCAAAAGATAAAATACATAAAAGAGATACATTAGGAACAAAGAGTTCCAAGAGGTATATGGGCCAAAAGTATCAACCAGATAACCCGACTCTAAATCCTAAGCCCTAGAGATAAAATAGTCACTCCTCCCCAAGTAGAGAACCATACACAACAAAGTCATCTAGTGGGTCCTCAATGACTGCACAAACTCAAATGGACCCTCTATTTGTGGGAAGGAGCAACAACCATGAAAAATGATGGGTAGTATATTACGTATTGAGTAAGGTAACAATACAATCATAATACAGTTATATAGAGTCATGGTGTCTCATAAAAGGACAAGCATGCATGCAACTTAACATAAAGTGGTGGAAGATGAGAATTGAATTTAGGTATGATAATATAATATAATATAATCAAGATCTATAATCTTATTTATGTTGTTAAGTTCAGAGACCCTGCTATTCTCAACTGGTAAAATGATATCAACAATATACAATCCTAGGGCATAAAGCTCCTAGGTACTATTTTCAACTAGTGGAATGGTATCAATAATATATAACTCCAAGGCATAAATCTTTTGACCACTATTCCTATTCAGCGGAACCGACAATTATAACCAATCCTGACTCACATGGCCATTCACTTTAAGTGATTAATATCTTATCAATGCTTACAATCATTCCAATAATTTATTTTAATTTGAGTTCAGGATCCCACTATTCTTAATGGGTGGAACGGTATCAAAAATATACAACCCCTAGACATAAAGTTATTTTCCACTATTCTCGTCCGGTAGAATAGATAAATAAAATTAATATCCTATGCATGGTTATTTATCTCAATGTCATCATGCAAGCACATATATAGAAATTCAAGGCACATGATCAATATTAACATAAATATTTAAAATACATATAATACAACCATGAGAATACCGATATATTTCTCAAGGACAAAGGCCATAATCCCTCTGAGGAACCCTAAATTAACAAGTTAAGCATAACTTCTTCCCTGGCACTCATTTCATTAAAAATATTGATACCCATCCTCAAAATATTATTATTGACAACATATTAAAAAATAAAGGTCAAAATCTAACATTTCATACATGCAATAATAGTCTTCCTCTAATGCTGTCGTTTACATCACTATACGAAACCTTAATTTCCCATATTGAGCATAACTTCTCCCATATGACTCATATAGCCACCAAAGTAAATAATAATTCCCAAAATTTCAATACTAACAACATATCCATAAATTAGGATCAAACTCCAATATTATACACATGTGATAATGATTCCGCATTTAAGGTTCCTGTTCCTAATTTAAGCTATTTTTTTCATTTTATTGGATGTAGATAATTCACAATCACTCAAAACATTAAACATAATACACTTAAAATATTTTAAACTAATAATCAAATCAAAATACCCAAGATTTCATATCTAACCCATATTAATAAAATTGCACCTAAAATAACCAAAATACCCATATTTTCACAAAAAAAAACTTATGCGTTCCTATATAAATTATTTTCAACCTACCATATATATCCTCATGAAAATATATAACCACAAATATGTATATACCACATACCCCAATTCAGATATCAATTCATGCCAACCTTCGTAGTTTGTAAAAATAAGCTTAACCAATAATATGCATAATCACATGTTATCATAACTTTCTCACTTTTTCATCATATGACACAAGATATTATATAACATCATTATCATAATAAAATTATCCATATAAAAATTTCAAATATGATATCATATAAAAAAATATACACACATAAAAGCCCTAGCTATGACTTATGTCCTTACTGAAAGTGTCTCTGGTCTCTAGACATGTAAGACCTACACCTCTTCCTTCAATACCATTGAAATATCACCTAGAAGCTAGAAATATAACAATGTTAGACTCAGAAAAATTAACTAAGAATAAATAAGGCAAAGGATATGAAGGAAAATGAAGGTGACCGAACAAGTGGAAGGGCTCATGCAAGGGGTGGTGCATGGTGGAGGGAAAACAATGCATGTGGAGAAGGTAGAGGTTATACGAGCTAGGGAAGGAGGTTCATGGGCTAAGGAGTAGGCATGAGCAGGAGGGCACAATTGGGGGTGTACCTCAACCAAATGAAATAGGCATCTTTTTGAGGGAAAGAAAGGTGTAGTTTGGGGTAGTGATGGTTGGCAAGGTAAGGTGGTGATGTGGTGGAGATGGGATCGATGGCCAATTATAGGTGGTGCGAGTGGCTGGTGGTGCTTGGTGGCTAGTAGAGTACATCAAGAAAAAGGATGTTGCTAGGGTTGATGAGGCAACATAGAAAAAAAGAAAGGACAGTGGCTGGGGTGAGATGCAATGATAGAGGGATAGGCAGAAGAATAAGGGAAGACTTAGCGATGGTGGTGCTAGGTGTGGCATTGGATGGTAACATATAGGGTCTAGAGAAGGAAGAAATGAAGGATGTGCTTGAGTGATTTCTTGACAAGATAGAAGGGAAAGGAAAGAGGATAATTGTAATCCCCCAAAATTTTAGAAAACTTATAATTTAATAAATAGTTTTATTTGAAATAAATTAGCTTTTAAAATTATTTAGTTTAACTATTATATGGACTTTCGAGTATATAAATGTGGATGGGAGTAATTAATAAATTAAAAATAAATATTTTATTATCATTTAAATAATTTTTCAAACTAATATTTTACTAAAATTAGCATTTTTGAACCAATATATTAATTTATATTGAATTAAATTATTAAATTAAATAATTTATCAAAAATATTATATTTTATTATGCTCTAAATTAAATTAAATTATTTCTCCCTACTTCCCTTTTTCCTTCTCTTCCTTTTTCTTTTCCTTCTCCTTTTCTCCTTTTCCTCTTTCCTTTCTTTTTCTTTTTTTTTTCTTTCCCTGGCTCGGGCTGCCAGGCTTGCTCCACTCCTTGCGCCTAGGCCAACGGCCCATTCTCCCCCACCCACACGCATAGCCGACCCAGCCAGACCAGCCTCCTTCATTTTTTTTCTTTTCTCCCCAGACCGGGCCGGTCCACTCGCCCTTCTACCTGCGCCGGCCTGGTCTCCCTCCCTCTCCCTTCTTTCTTTCTTCTCCACCCGCCTCGACACAGTAGCCTAATCAGTCCCCTTCGCCATGACTACCACCAGTTGCTGCCTCCCACTGCCACCTCCTGCAACCACTGCCACCACCTGTCTTCCTCCCCCCTCTCTCTCTCTCCCCTACCCTCTTTTTTTTCATAATTTCAGAAACTAGGTAGCCATGCACCCCATCCCGCATGGCTCCCCTTACCCCCCATCGTCACCCTCTCCCTGCCACCCTACCACCCTACCACCTCATTGCCACCCTAAGCACTGCCACCGACTACCATCTATCCCCCTTACCATTCCTCTTCTTTTTCTTCTCCCCTTCATCCATTTTCTGCCCATCCTTTCGAGCCATCTTTCTCCCCCTATTCCCCTTCCTCCATTCTTCTTCCCCCTCCATTTTTTCCCTTTGTTTTGCACGCCGCCACCCTCCGCCACTCCGAGCGTCGCACTCAGCCCCTGCACCGCCTCCTGCACCCTTCTACTACCACCCTGCACCGCCCCAACACCATCCAAGCCACCTCGCAACTCCCTCTTCCTTCCCTTTCCTTTTTCTCCCTATTTTTCTCCCTTCTTGACAACCCACCTGCAACCCCTCCTTACGCCGCCTTTCGGCCTCCTCTTCTGCCACCCAGACCACCAATCTCCTCCCTACAACCCTCTCTACCACCAACATGCCTTAGTTGGTCGAAAACAACCCTTATACCTCTCCATTTTCCCTCCACTTTTCCTTCCTTCTCAGCCCTTCCACCTCGACCCACTTCAGCAGCCACCTTCGCCACCTCACCGCCGCCGCCTCCACTGCCCTTGGCCTCCAACAACTCATCCCCAACATCCACCTACACCCACTCTTCACTCCTGCACCATCCCCTTACCTCCAAACTTCCCCCATCTACCTTATTTCCTAGCCCAAATACCCTAACCCGAAAATAACCATCTTTTCTTCCATCACCCCCACTTCGAGCCTTTCCTCCTTTTATTTTTGCATGCAGCTCATACTGCATATGCAACATGAGTTCATGCATTTATTGACCATTTTTATTAAAAACTTTAAGGTATGATAATATTTAAATTAATTATTTCCTTAAGCAAAATTTATAAACTCTTATATCTTGATTTTCTTATTTCTAATAAATATAGATATTATTTTTAGGTATTGATTTTTCTAATCAAAGCTTGAATCTTTAACCGGGATACTGGTAAGATTCAAATTTTGCGGGGAATTAAGGTAATCGTTAAACCCCACTTAAATTCATGATAAACGTATGTTTACACATTAGAAATTTTAATATGTTATTATGGTTGATATATGGTTGTTAATATAAATTATATGTTTGCTTGTAATCTTTAATAAAAAGGAAAGTATGCTCTTTTATGTGATATGTGTGGAAATGTGGTATAAGGGAAGAATTTGATTATTAATGAAATTTTTAATTACTTATCTATGTTATTTGATGTTATTGTGACCATTTATGCATGAATAATATTATTGTGAGCCCTAGGGGAATTTTTGTAATATTCCTTATGTTAGATTATGGCCTAATATGTGTAGGTGCTAATATGTATTATGCTAAAATATAATGGTTGGTGGAGTTGGATATTGTTAATGGAGTATTAATATTATTATTCCATGTGGTAATGTTAACTTAATAAAAGTGGTGTAATAAGGGGGTAAAGTGTTAATTTTGAAAGAAAAGGGCAATATGGTAATTTTACAAGTGAAAAGGGGTATTGTGGTAATTATAGAAGTTAGGGGTATTATGGTAATTTTATGAGTAAAGGAAAAGATGGTAATTTTTCAAGTAAAGGGGCATTACAGTAATTTTGGAGGTAGAGGGGCAAATTAGTAATTTTATAAGTAAATGGTAATATGGTAATTTTATAAGTGAATGGCGAAATGGTAATTTTATAAGTGAAGGGTAAAGTGGTAATTTTGGGAGTAAAAAGGGAAATATGGTAATTTTATAAGCAAGTGGAAAAATGTTAATTTTATAACTAAAGGGGTATTATTGTAATTTTGGGAGAAATGGGTAAAGCGGTGATTTTGGGAGTAAAAGGATATTATGGTAATTTTGGAAAAGAAGGGCAAAATGGTAATTTTATAAGGAAAGATAAAAATGGTAATTTTGGATGTAAAAGGGTAAAATAGTAATTTGTAAAGTAAAAGGGGTGTTATGGTAATTTTATAAGCAAAAGGGTATTGTGGTAATTTTGTAAATAAAAGGATATTATGGTAATTTGGAAGTAAGGGGTAGAAGGGTAATTTTGTAAATTAAAAGGATATTTATGACACATTTGGGAGTAAGGGGTAACTTGGTAATAATGATAACAACGAAAGATAAATTGGTAATTATATTATGATTATAAAAGGGCAATTGGATAATTATGATAATAGAGAAGGGTAATTTGGTAAATTAACCAATAAAAGGGCATTATGGTAATTTTAATAATGGAGAAGGGCGATATAGTAATTATTAAAAAGGAGAAGTGTAAATTAATAGTTATAAATATGGAGAAGGGTAAATTAATAATTATAAATGTGGAGAGGGGTAAATTAATAATTATAATTATAGAGAAGGGTAAATTAATAATTGTAATTATGAAGAAGGGTAATTTGGGATTTATGAAAATTGAAAAGGGTAAAATGGCAATTATAATAGTTGAGAGGGGTAAAATGGTAATTATGATAAAGGAGAAGGGCAATTTGGTAATTTAGCCGACTAAAGGGTAAATTAATAATTATTTAACCAACTAAAGGGGCAAAATGGTAATCATGATAATGAAGGAGGGTAATTTATCCAACTTAAGGGCAATTTAGTAATTATAACAAAGGAGAAGGGCAATTTGGTAATCTAACCAACCAAAAGGGGAATATGTTACGGTTAACAATTATGAAGGGTGAACGATGATCTAAAAAGCGTAGGAGATAACTTAGTAACATAAACCAAGCAAGGGGTAATTTGATAATTATGCAACCTTAAGGGTAATATGGTAATTTGTCAAGTAAGGAAGGGATGACCTAGCAAGTATATAAGTAAGGGGTAAATAAGTAATTTGTACCTAACATGTCGTTGTGATTGTGGAATTTCATAATATGATTTAAATAACGCTGATTAGCATGGTAAGAGTATTTGATAATCAGTAAGTATACAAGAACGAATCCTAATTCGGAATTATATGAGGTTATGGTGGCCTTAATGATTTCTCTGTGTTATTTTGGATAACCACCTGAATAAGAAACGACTAATGATATCATAATGATTGAAAGTGAATAAGTATCTGATTATTGTGCTTTTCGTGATCACTTTAATTAAGACACTAATACTTAAAGTGAAAGACCTCGAGATTGGGAATGGTGACTCTTTAGGGGTCGCTACCCTAAAGACGTGGTTTAGTGCACGATTATTCTGGTATTTGCTGGTGTGCCTTTGTGCCCCAGCCAGGCCCTATATCTTACTCTTTCTAGCTCTACGGACCTAGTTAGGGGGTATGCATACTTATGGATTAGGTGTCCTTGTCGGTAGGGTACTGAGTAGCTGTATGCACCAGTACGACCCGGGTACCTTTGCGTCCTTGGGTTCTTGGTTGAAGGGTACTGAGTAGCTTGTATGCGACGGTATGACCGGTGTACCTTTGTGTCCCGGGTTCTTGATCTCCCATCCGAGGCAAATAAATGAAAATTGTTGTGCTGATTAAAGAAAGGAAAAAATACTAATATTGAAAGTGAAAGGTTAATGAGCCGGGCCCAATTGAATTATGATATTTATCACCGATCCATCGGTTATAATAGTGGCCCAGGAGCGTGTTGCCCTGGCAAGTGATTATGAGTACTGGTCCACCAGATATAATAGTGGCCCAGGAGCGTGTTGCCCTGGATGATGTTGATATATATTCCGATCCACCGGCAATAATAGTAGGGGTCCCGAGCTCAATAAAATCGGTCATGTATGTGAATAAAGTTATGAAAAAATACTAATCACTTATAGTGGAACACCATGTGAGTCGGGGCTAGACCGGTCCACCGGCGAATAATAGTGGACAGGAGCGTTTTGCCCTCGAGACCGATCCACCAGCATATAATAGTGGTTAGGTGCATTCTGCCCTATAAGTGACCGATCCACCGGCTATAATAGTGGGGTTCTCGTACTCACATTGATATAAAATATGAGATTGATTGAATAATGATGGACTAATGGCTTAAGGCCGGAATGTATTGATTTTGCACTATGACATGGCTTAAGGGCTGAAAGTATTGATTGTTCATAACGACCTATTGATATTTGATGTGATTGTTAATTATGTGGGTGTTATATGTACACATATTGTTATATATGTATATAGCTTTGTATCATGTGTGACATTATGGGCCTGCTTTTAAGTGTGACTTTGAAGGGTTACTCAGTACCATAGTATTGAAGGGTTCCATTCGTGGTGCCCCTGCCTATTCAATGGGCAGTGTCCCTTGCAGGTCTTTTCAGGTGCTATTCAAATGGGCAATGGAAAGAACGTAAGGATTATCCGGCCTTTAGGATTTTATTCTCCCTCTTCTAATGTATGGTTTAATTGTAATTTTATTCTTGTAACCACCATTGGTGGAATCTATTCTTATAAAGTGTTTACTTGTGCTACTCTGATTTTAAAATAGTTTGAACTTCTAGAAATTGATATTTTGTTCTTAGCCTTAGCACTTGGTACTGGAACAACTTGAGTGAACCGGTCTGGTACTAAGTGTGGCGGTAATATCCCCAAAGATCACGGTTTATTAATTTGCTTCTGCTAATTTCCTTTTAATTAACGAAATTTTTCAGTAGTGAATTTTGGGGGTGTTACAATAATGGAAGAGAAGAAGGGGTGGGCATTTATAAGGTGAAATAAAGTGAAGGAGTGGGAATGCATATGGGTAAGGAGGTATCAGAGTTAGGCTTGAGATAAGGTAGGCATGTGTGATAGGGGTTGTTCGTTTTGTAATGGAATAGGGGGCATTACTAGGTGTCAAGGTATGGGTTGTGCAAAATTTGTAGGGGCTTAGTGGTGTGCATGGCCGGGAAAGGGAAGCGTAAGGAAACATGGGTGCATGGAGGTTGGGGTAAGCTTAGCTTAAAGGGGAAAAGAAAGGCGATGAGCTTGGTGCGTAGGTCAAGAAAGAGTAGAAAGAAAAGAAAGAAAAGGGGAAAGAAAAAGGGTAAAAGGGAAATAAAAAGTAAAAAAAGAAATAAATTTTAGGGTTTAGGATTAGGATTAGTTTTAAGTTTGAAATTAGGGAATTAGCTAAATTTTAATTTATCAATTATCGAGGGTTAGGATAAGGCTAAAGAAAATATAGATGACCCAAAAGTTAGAATGTGAATTAGGTTAAAATATTAATTAATCAATATTAAGATTAGACAAAATTTTGGAGTATAACACACTTATCTTCTTTTGTTTTAGATCTTTGAGATACTAATTGCAATTCATCTTTTAACAACCAACTGCATTACAGTAAAATCAAACAACGCTAATTGCAAAACCAAGAATGGATTTGGGATTTGGCTTAGGTTTGGATTTCTTGCCCAAGTTTTCAACTTAGCCTTTCCTTTTACCCTTACCTTTACCTTTACCTTTACTCTTACCTAGTATCTTGAAACACTTTCCCTTATCAACCATCAAAACATCATTATGATTCTTCATGATGTATTTGCTTAGGTATCTTGAGCATCTAATGCAACTCAATTAGTGCCTTATTAAGATCATGCATGCCATAGTTCATAATGAATCAATTTTAAATTAGTGGTAAAGATTGGAAAATTATATCAGTAGCCAACTCTTGGCTAATGGGAAAGCCTGACATGTCCAAATTTTCAATGTAACCAATCATCTTGATTACTTGTGGATTAATTTGGTTCATTTCTACTAGATTAGTCTCATAAAATGCTTTTATGAATATATACCTCTCAACTCAAGCTTTCTCTTAAAACAAATTTTGGAAATTCTCAATCATTTTAGAAGTTGCAACATGCTCAAATTTCTTCTAATGATTCAAGTTCATTTTAGCTAGCATGAGACAAGCGGCTTCAACTAAGTCATCAACATACTTCTTAGAAGCATCTGTTTGAGCACATTGAATAATAGCAACTGACTCATTAAGGATAGATGCTTCAGGAACATATTCCTTCTTTTCTTGCTTAAGAAAAATTATCAATCTTCTATGTCATTCAATAAATTTTATTTCCATTGAACCTTTTCTTCTCAAGGACATATCATAGTGAAAAATTAGAAAAAATTTATACCATAATATACAATAATATGCATATAATAAAATTCTTGTTAACAAATAAATGTATGTGTATACACACACACCACTCTCAAGACAAGAGCTCACTATACTCATAAAAATGGCCCTATAAAAGTATAGTGATCCTAGATCCATATTTTTCAAGATTTAAATAAGCTTTGGCTTAAAAACTAAGTCTTAGATATTTAGGTAAGTAACACCTTTCTAATTATATTATATAACTCATGATTTTTGGGGCAACATCTCATGTATTCAAGTTCTAATGCCATTTTAATAACATTGTTAAGTCAAACTAACTCATACCAATAGGTGTTGCCATCATGCATATTATATTTCTTAAATAATTTAGGATGCTCCACTTTATTAGACCCACCCTTGGTAATTTAAGTCTTGATAGGTGCTGAAGTTAGAAAATATGAATTAGCTTAATATTACTACATAAGGATTAATGCAATTGGATGGATAAACATATAATAACATATTTTAGACAACATGTAAAATATGTTGCACCCTTTAAGTTCATCAAATAACTTAAATAATAGGTAGAAATAAAAAGATCAAGTATACATATTTATTGATAATAAGACCCGAATCCATGTAAGGGTTAAGGGGTTGGTGTGAAATGCCCCAAAAATTCTAAATTTAAAAATTATAGTTAAATAATATTTTATTAGGAAAATTATTTAAACAAATTATTTTTATTAAAATAAAAGGGAATTAATTAGGGCAAACCAAGAAGGAAATTTATAAGTATTTTAATTTGGACAAATTTAAGTATTTTAGCTAATTAAGGATATTATTTTGGAAATTAATTAAATAAATTATTTTATTTAAAATAAAAAGAAGAAAATAGTTCCAAATTAATATTAATTTTGTAAATAATTTAATTGGAGAAAATTTGGGTGATTTCCAATTAAAATGGAATTTATGAAAAATCTTTTAAAAATTCTAAATTAGCCTAAAAAGGGATTTAAATATTATTTTATTTAAATATTATTATTTCTAAATATCCCAAATATCCTAATTAATTTAATTAACCCAAATTTCCTACTTTTTTTCTTTTTTCTTTTTCTTTCTTCCTTTTTCCTTTCTTTTCCTTTCTTTTCTTTTCTTTTTTTTTCCTTACCTTTCCCGACCTGGGCCTGCCCGCGGCCCAGTCTTCCTTTCCTCTCCTTCTTTCCTTCGGCGTGGGTCGTTCCTTCTCACGGCCCAGCTTTCTTTTTCTTTTCTTCCTCCTTCGACGCAGCCAAACGCTGCGTTTTGTTTTTTTTTCTTTCGCCCGACCGGTTCGGTTTTTCCCCTTCTTTTCCTTTCTTTTCTTTTCTCCTCATCCACCCGGTCCAGCCACCACCTCCTCCTTCTTCTTCTTTCTTCTCCCCCACCATTTGCACCAGCCATTAGCGTCGACGCCTGCAAATCCGAAAATCTCGCCGCCGATCCCACCGTTTGACCGACCGTTTCTCCCTTAATTTCCCCGTTGTTCCACCTTAAATTTCTCGCGCAATCTTCCTTCTTTTTCTGCACACAACCATCCTGCCGTTTGAATTTGGCCGGCTTTTGCTGCCTCCGGTGAGCCCGAACCAACCAGCCTTATCCCCTCACCGACCCACATAACCCTAACCTCTCCTCTAACTCTTTAAATACCCCCATAATCTACCCTATATCAAGCTCTTGATCCCTAACCCAGAATCCTCCATTGTGTGCCGCCGCCATTTCAAACGCCAGCCCCACCGCCTTTGGCCAACCACGCCACCAACTCCACCCACCTAAGCCTTCCCTGCACCGCCCTCTAGCTACCTAAACCTCCTCCATCCCTCGATTCTTCCTGTACAAGCCACCCCCACTATGCAAAGTAGCCTTCCCAAATAGCCCTTCCTTCCACCTCCGCCACCCTTAGCCACCTCTTCTGCCGCTTCCGCCGCTTCCTTCACCTCCCAAATTATGCTGCAGACCCTCCTCTACCTTCCCCTACCTTTCTTTTCCTCCCCCTCCCCCTCCCTCTCCTCCTCTCTTTCTCTCCTTCTTCCCCATTTGGCCGCCATGTGTCGCCACCATCATTCAACTCCTCTCCTTTTGGGCAACCATAATCACTCTTACTTCCACCTTTATTCTCCCCATTTTGTTCCCAGCCTTCAACTTTTCCTCTTTTCTTCTCTTTTTCCGGCCGTCGCCGCCATCGCCGTGCACCACCGCCAGTGCCGCCCATCCCCGCCAGCCTGAGGTGGAACCCTAGACCCTCTCAACCCTTTTCCCTATTTTTACAAGCCTTAATTTATTTTATTTCATTTATTTGAATATAAATACTATTTTTATTAATAATATAAATACTATTGTAATTTTTATTTCGATTTTATCATTTTTACTCTTATTATTTCTATTATTTCATTATTATTATTATTATTATGTTATTATTATTATTATTATTATTATTATTATTTCTATTTCAAAATTATTATTATTATTATTATAACTATTTTACCATTAGTGTTGCTATTATTGTTGTTGTTGTTGTTGTTGTTGTTATTTTCAATGTTAATATTATTATTCTATATAGGGCTAAAACCCTATTGTACCTATTTTGAATTGTAGTAGTAGTATTATAAGTATCATGTCTTACTATTATTAATATTTTATCGTTTGCGTTTATTATTATTTATTAGTGTTATTATTATTCAATGTAGGGTAGAAACCCTACTTCATTTGATCTTCAAATATTATCCGTACTAATATTACCATTATGGTTATTATTTTATTATTATTATTATGGTGTTTATCATCATCATCATCATCATCATCATCATCATCATCATCATCATCATCATCATCATCATCATTATTATTATTATTATTATTATTATTATTTCATCAATATTATTATTACTAAATTTGGTTATTTATTTTAATAATAATATTATTAGTATTATTTTGGTAAAAGGGTCGAAGCCCTTATTTCACTTTGTTTTTGAATAGTGTCCTTTTTATTATTATTATTGTTACTATTATTATTATTCTTATTTATATTATCATTGATATTATTTTACTATCTTTGCTATTATTATTTTAGTATCATTATTATTGTTATTAGGGTAAAGTTTTCAACCTTATATTATCAACTTTTATAATATTTCTATTACTTCTTATATCTATAGTAAAGTTAGAAATTAGTAAATGTTATTTTTTATTAATATGTTATTATTTTGTCAAAGCCCTAAGGAGGCGTAGGAGCGTGCTCCAAGATCGGTGTCGTTTTAGGTAAGAGTGTTACTAAGGCCTATTGTGTGTTGATGTGCATTAAATGCCTTGTATGTTATGCATCCTATGTTATTATTGTATTTGTTTCGTATATGGTATGATGTGGAGTTCAAGTATGTTCTTGTGTTGTTATATGGCATGTGTATTATGTATATGTGATTATATGTGTTGTGACCCTGTAAGACATACATGTGAGGGTGTTGATATGGTTTGTGGGGGAGAAAGGATGAAAAAGGAGGATGGGGAAAGAAGTTGACCAAGGGATGTGAGTTGATCTAAGTATTTTAATGATCCATGAGTGGAAGAGTAAAATATAATATATGGTTTTGTATGGGAGAATATAACTTATGGTTTCTTATGGGAGAATCTAATTTATGGTCTTGTATGGGAGAATGTAATTTAAGGTTTTGTATGGTTTTGTGTGAGAGAATTTAATCTATGGTTTCGTATGGGAGAGTTTAATTTATGGTTTTGTATGGGAGAAACTAATTTATGGTTTCGTATGGGAGGATCTAATGTAGGGTTTTGTATGGATGAATCTTTGGTTTTATATTGTTTGAATTTAAGGTTTGGTAAGGATGAATCTTTGGTTTTATATGGTTTAAATTTAGGGTTTGGTATGGATGAATCTTTGGGTTTTATATGGTTTGAATTTAGGGTTTGGTAAGGATGAATATTTGGTTTGGTATGGATTGAATTTGGGGTTTGATATGGATGAATCTTTGGGTTTTATATGGTTTGAATTTAGGGTTTGGTATGGATGAATCTTTGGTTTTGTGTGGATTGAATTTAGGGTTTTGTATGACGGAAGCTTCGGTTTTGCATGAAAGAATTTAGGGTTTCGTATGGATGGACTTAGGGTTGGCATGAAAAATTCAAAAGATTGCATAGGATGTGTAACGTATGCATGGGAGTGAAATTTACTTATGGAAAGATAATTTAGGATGTGAGGAAGGTAATGTAAGTGTTGTTTGGGTGTTTGAACACTTTGGATGAAAAATAGTACATGGAGCATTATAAGGGTACGTAGGAGACTGAGCTAGGGTTTGGAGTGGCTAATTATGGTTGTTGTGATTAACTAGGGTTTGAAATGGTTAATTATGGTTTGTTGTGGTGAATTAGGGCTGAATTGGTTAACTAGGATTTGGTGTGGTTAACTAGGGTTTTGATATGGCTAACTAGGGTTCGGTGGTAACATGTGCGTACTTGGGGAATAAAGTATGATGATGAATATGGGAGATGGGTTCTAATGTGAGTTAAAATAAGGAGGGAGGATGTAAGGTCAAGGAGTGTTTGAGTCTCATAATGTGGGACGAGACTTTTGGAGGATAAGTGTAAAGGGAGTGAGTCATGCATGTCTAGGGTGAAAGCTTCTGAATAAGATACTTAAGACATTAATCATTTAAAGTGAAAGATTATTGAGACAGTGGTTAGGATGTGTAGTCCTATGTTTCTCCGATCCACCGACTATAATAGTGGTTAGGGTATGTTACCCTATGTGTCTCTGATCCACCGGCTATAATAATGGCGGATTCCGAGCTCAATAAATCTAACAGTTTGCTAAGACTTGGAAAAGACACTAATTACATATAGTGGAACACCACACGTGTTAGAGCTAACTGATCCACCGGTAAGAAATAGTGGTTAGGGTATGATACCCTATGTGTGACCGATCCACCGGCTAATAATAGTGGGGGGGGGAGCATTGTGCCCTGCTTGCCTCCGATCCACCGACTATAATAGTGGGGGCTTCTCTACTCGCATGGATTTGATAAAAAGTATGGTGTGAATCGATTTCTGAGCAGAGATTAATTAAATAATTAAATCGGATTATATATGGGCCTTTATACTTTTACCTGAATGGTCGTATGCATTTATGTTATCATGTTGGTCTTATGCTCCATTATTATTCTATATTATTTATGTGCGGTTATGTGTTGGCCTTATTGCTCGGTTACCTTACTCAGTACGTAGCATACTGATCACCCTATTCATGGGTGCTGCTTATTCCCACAAGTAGTAGGCCCTTTTGACTTTGTACAGGTGGGCGAGACATCTGGTAGAGCTGAGTATTGAGCTTGTGGTTAGCTCAAAGTTCGAGAGTGTCGTAGCTGTATTTCCTCTTCATGTGATTTTATTTCATTATATTATTTCTTTTGTATCGCGTTTATTCTTTTTGAATATTACCTTGTATTAATTATTTCAATTAAACCTTTTATCGATTGTAAGAATATTCCCTCCAAGGAATTTCAATTTCGCACTTTGACTTCTATTTTACTATTGATTATAAACTTTTATGCGTACTCTGATTTCTATATTATGATCTTTTTAATGCATTTTATGAACTCTCGATTTAAGTGTGAAAATAATCTTTTTAGCCTTAGCACTTGGTACTTGAACGGTCGGAGAGAGCCGGTCTAGTACTAAGTATGGCAGTAACATCCCCAGAATTCACAGGTTTCAAATTTTAAATTCTTCTGCTTTAAAAAAAATTAGTGAATTTTGGAGTCTTACACGGTGCCCTTGGCAAGGTTGAGGGGTGGAGACACAATTGAAGATTGATAAGAAATCAACTTTGGATTATCACATTAATCAAGGAACTAGATTAATTAATGGTAGATTAAATTATGATTAATTGAAATAATTAATATGACTTAATCAAGATTAATCAAACTAATTAAGATTTCCCTAATCAATATTAGCACACAAAATCAAGATTTCCCTAATCAAGATAGAAAACTGAATCAAGATTACCCTAATCAAGATTACTAAACTAAATCAATAATAACCTAATCGATATTAGCTAACTAATCATGATCCACCCAATCGATATTAGAAAACTAATCAAGATCATTCCTAATCAAAATTAGCAACTCATAAATATTTATCTAATCAATATTACTCTTGATCCTAATTAATCAAATCAATAAAAATGATTAATTAAAACTATTATTAGTCTAATGAATTGTAATTTAGTGAAACTAATTAACATGGTCTACTAACAATTCTACTTAAGATTAGTTGAACTAATTGTGACCATTTTTAGTCAAGATTAGTCAAATTAATTAGGATTTTATCAAATAAATCAAGAATTATTCTATGTCATTACAAGATTAAACCTTGATTAATCTTACTAATATGAAATTAGATAAATAAATCATTTTGTATTGATTCATAATTAATAAAGCCTCTACTGGTATTCATATGAACATGCCTTTTATAGAATGATAAAAGGTGTCGGGAGTGTGTGCTAATTATCATGCCTCTACTGGTATTCATATGAACATGCTTGATCCGATATCAACGTGTTAGCACTAAGAAACATTTTTCTCTCTCTAGGGTAATTTTGGAAACAATTATTAGAAATCTAATTTTCTATGTAACTTATTCCCACATGGCTCTCTTTATTTTATAAGGGAGATGAGACCACTTAAAACCCTATACAATATGGTATTGGATAGATCTAGAAGGCATGGCTCAGATAAGATATCTTAGTCCAATTATGTTAAATCAACCTCATTCTAGTATGTAACCTTGTATATTAGCCATTGGTTCAAAACACCTTTTTAGCCTAAAAGTCATAAAGGACTCTCTAGCAAGAATTTATGATTACTCAAGTTGTTTGAATGTTAGGTGTCCAACAAAACCACCATGATTGGTACGTAGAGCATATGTAAAACATCTATAAATTCACTCACCTAAATAAATGCCCTCGTCATATTAAATGTAATGAAATATGATAAAATGGTTATTTGTGTCTGTTATTCAAAACAAGTATTTTGATACATAAATAAAAATAGAACCCCATTATATTCCTCCCTACATTGTCTTTCCCTCCTTTCATTTTTCTATTTTCTCTTTATCAACAATCCTTACTCCTTTCTCCTTCCTATAGTGAGCTTCTTCCTCATTTCCATTTTCCTCTTCATCCTTGTCTTCTTGAAGAGTGCATTGGTAGATTAAACTGGATATAAGTATTTAGATGAGTGAGTGATAGATCTAAGAATTCATTAGTCCAATTAAATACCAAATCTAAAATTTATAATTGAAATGGGATATTACCACTAGGCCTTGTACATCTGCATATACGCAATAGTTTGCACACAACTGCATTGTTTAAGTTTGATGTGGATTTCGAACCTACTTTTGACTCTATTAACAAAGAATTAGAGTATGCATAATACAAATGATTGTGTGCATGCCACTAATAAGGAATTGCATGAATAGTGTACACAGAGAATCTTTGTCAAAAATATGACATGATTGTGTGCAATATGATGATGTGCATATCTTATATGTACATATGTATCCGATCGTGATAGTACATTCAGAGTTATAATAAATAGTATAATTCTAGTTGAGATGGGTATTCTTAGCTAGAGTACCCTTTATATGGTTAAAATTCAATAAACCTTGTCCCACAGCTGAAAGGTATTATAATACCTCAAAAAAAATTAGAACCTAGAATTTAATATATAACATTTTATTTAGGATAAATTAACTTTTAAATTTATTTAATTTAATTACTTTGTGGATTTTTGAGCATATAAAAATGGATATGAATATTTAATAAATTAAAATAAGTAATTTGTTATTTTATCATACTCATATTATTTAAGTTATTTTTCAAACCAATATTTTACTAAAATTATAATTTTTAAACTAATATATTAAATCATAATAAATTAAATTATTTATCAAAAATATTAAATTCTATTATTCTAAATATTTTATTTTATTTTATTCCTCTCCATTTTCCATTTTCCTTTTCCTTTTTCTTTCTCCTTTTTCTTCTTTTCCCTCTTTTTCCTTTTCTTCGAGCCGCCAGGCCTGCAATTCCTTCCTCCCTACGCTAAGTCGCTGCTTGGCCCACGCCCTCCTCTCCTTCTCCCTTCCCCGTGTCGTTCGCCCTAGCCTACCCCCTTCTTTCTTTTCTTTCTTTCCTTCTCCCTCTGGCTGGGCCAACCCTGTCCCTCTTTTTTTTTCCCTCCCCAATGCATGCAGGCCGGCCCGCATCCTCCTTCTTTCTCCCTCACCTGGCCGGCCTGCCCCTCCTTTCCTTTTCCTTCTTCTTCTTCTTCTTCTTCTTCTTCTTCTTCTTCTTCTTCTTCTTCTTCTTCTTCTTCTTCTTCTTCTTCTTCTTCTTCTTCTTCTTCTTCTTCTTCTTCTTCTTCTCTTCTTTGACATCGACCACCTACCCCATAGTAGTCTCCTGCACCGCCGCTTACCAACACCTACTGCCACCCCTACAGCCCTGCTCTCTCCCTCTCTCTCACCCGTCCCTTTTCCTTCCATTTTTGGACCAAACCCGATCCGACACCCCCAGCCCTGTGTGCCTTCTTTTTACTTTCTTTCCCTTCCCTCTCCCTACAAGTCACCACCCTGCCACCTACAACCAATCTCCTAGCGGACCACACCTACCTCCTCTCCTTTTCCTCTTCTTTTTCTTCTTCTCTCCCACTCAATTCCAACCCTACTCGAGCCCTCCTTCTCCCTCTGCCGAACTCCCATACTCCCTTCTTCTCCTATTCTCCCCTTCCCCTATTTTTGCTTAGCCACCCTCAACTGCCACTACCACCACCCAAACAACCACCTGCACCACCTCCTCCCACCCCCTACTACCTCCCTACACCACCAAGCCACCCCCACACGCCCCTGTAGCCACCCTTCTTCTTCTTCCTTTTCTTTCCCCCTTCTTGGCCACCACCTTACTCTACCACCATCTGTTGTCGTTCTGCCTCTTCTGCCGCCACCAAGGCCACCAATCCACCCCCTATAACCTCCCATATCACTCCTTGCCTCCTTTGACCTAAACCTAGGCCTACAACCCCATCCTTTCCCTTTTTCTTTTCCCTTCCTTCTTCTCCTCCGACACCCCTGCAACCAACTTTGCAACTTTGGAGCCACCGCCTCTGCCACCCTTGGTCGCCGATCATCCACCCCCGACCACCACCTACACTCCTACTTAATCCCTGAAACCAACCTCTACCCTAACTCCCATCCACCTACTCTCCACCACAACCCCAAAACCCTAACCTGAACCAACTCCCTCCATTTTCTCAACTCCCTCCTTCGACCACCTTCCTCCTTCAGTTCTGCATGCAACTCACGCTGCATGAGTAGCATGAGTCTTGCCTTCATTTTTAGCTTAAATTTAATTAATTTCAAGGTATAAAAATAGTTGGTATTAATATATATTAATGGAGCTTTTGATATAATAATTATTCCTTTGATTTTTCTACTTCTATTATGCTAATTTTTTATATTATTTTTAGGGATTGATTTTTACTAATCAAAGCTTGAATTTTTAACCGGGGTACTAGTAAGGTTTGATTTTTACGAAAAATAAGGAAACTGTTAAACCTTACTAAAATGTATGGATATATATATATATATATGCTAGCACATTAGGATTTTTAATATGTTTATGCGTATGATATATGTTGTTAAGTATAATGTATTAAGTTGCATGTGTTGGTTGATAAAAAGAAAATAATATTAATTTATGTGTCTTGTGTACAAATAATGCTTAAGGAATGAGCTTTGTTGTTAATAATAATGTTAAGCGTATATGTATGATATGATATGCTAATATGGTCATTTTGTGCATAAGTAATGGTAATATGAGTCCTAGGGGAATTTTGGTAATTTTTGCATGTGCAAAAGGTGTAGCCTAAATATGTGTGTGGTAGGTGCTAATGAGTATTATGATAAATAATAATAGTTGGTAGAGTTGGATTATGGGTATGGAGCATGAATATTAATATTTTATGTAGTGAGGGTATTTTAATAAAAGTGGCATGATAAGGACAAAATGGTAAACTATAAGAGTAAATGGGGTAAAATGGTAAATGGACAAGGAAAGAGGGCATGTTAGTAATTTTACATGGAAAGGGAATAACTTGGTAATTTTTGGGGGTAAGAAAGTATTTTGGTGAATTAAATATAATGGGAAGGGTAAAATGGCAATTTTGCAAGAAAAGGGATAAAATGGTAATTTAATAAAGGAGAAGGATATTTTGGTAATTATGTAAAGTAAAAGGGGTTAAATGATAATTTGGTATAAAGAAAATGTATTTTGGTAATTTAATAAAGTAGAAGGGTAAAATGGTAATTTGTTGTAAAGGAAGGGTAATTTGGTAAGTATGTAAAGTAAAAGGATAAAATGGTAATTTGGTATAAAGGAAGGGTATTTTGGTAATTATGTAAAGTCAAAGAGTAAAATAGTAATTTGATATAAAGGAAGGGTATTTTGGTAATTATGTAAAATAAAAGGGTAAAATGGTAATTTGGTATAAAGGAAAGGGTAATTTGGTAAGCATAAAAAGTAAAAGTGAAATGATAATTTGATATAAAGGAAGAGTATTTTGGTAATTATGTAAAGTAAAAGGGTAAAGTGGTAATTTGGTATAAAGGAAGGGTATTATAATAATTATATAAGGTAAAGGGGTAAAATGATAATTTAATAAAGGAGAAAGGTTATTTTGGTAAATTAGCAAGAAGAAAGGGTAAATTGGTAATTCTGTAAGTAAAAGGGGTGAAATGGTAATTATAATAATGAAGAAAGGCAATTTGGTAATATAGCCAACTAAAAGGGCGATTTGATGAATTTAATAAGTATGGAGGATAATTTGGTAATCTAACACATGCAAGGGGGTATTTTGGTAATTATGCTACATGAAGGGCAATACAGTAATTCGGTAATTAAAAATGGATGACTGGATAATTTTACAAACAAGGGGTATTTCAGTAATTTTGTAAGGATGATGGGGTAAATCAATAACTTGTGTTTAACATGTTAATGGATTGAATGCGTTTCATAATAAGACATAAGTAACATTGAAGAATAAGATAAGGGTATTTGATAAGTTAGTGAGTATCACAAAAACATGGCATAAGCTAGGGTTGGATAGATAATTAAGGGGGTGATATGGTGTTATATCATAACTATGCAAGGGGTGCTTGGTTAGCAAGTGTGCATGGAAATGTGTGTTAGATATGTTTGAAGTACGTGTTAGGGTTTTGTGTATGCCATGATCTTTGATATGGAATGCTTAATTCTATGGCTAATATATCTTTGTATCTTTGGAATTGTGACCTATCCCCTTCCCTCAAATCGAATAAATGGACATTTGAATAAGACACGAATAAAGTACTAATTACATAAAGTGAAAGAGTATTGAGCCAGGCCTAAACTAATCCATCGGCAATAATAGTAGCTAGGCGCAAGATGTCTTGGAGACCAGTTGTAACACCCCCAAAATTCACTACTGAAAAATTTCGTTTAATTAAAAGAAAATTTGCGGAAGCAAATTAATAAACCGTAAACTTTGGGAGTATTACCGCCACACTTAGTACCAGATCGGTTCACTCATACCGTTCCAATACCAAGTGCTAAGGCTAAAAGAGTAAAATATAATTTTACGGGAAACTTAAGCATTTAAAAAAAAATCAGAGAAGCGCAGTAGACACTTTACAAGAGTAAAATCCCATAATGGTGGTTACAAAATAACAAATAGATTGAATTTAAAAGAGACAAATTAAAACCCTAAAATTTCAGGACAGTACATTACGCTCTTTCCCGAGAGCCCACTTGAATAACACCTGAATACAACCTGTAAGGGGTACTGCCCATTGAATAGGTAGGGGCCCCACGAAGGGAACCCTTTAGTACTACGGTACTGAGTAACCATTTAAAAACGCACTTAAAAACAGGTCCGCATGTAACACATGCAATACTACTATATTCGTACATAACGACAGGTGTAAACATCATATTCAAACCCACACATTACCAAATTACCCCTCTAGTTCACCAAATTGCCCTTCACATTTATCATGTTTACCATTTTACCCCTTTCCATTATTAAATTATCAAATTACCCTTTAGTTATTTAAATTATTATTTTGCCCTTCTCAATTATTATAACCACTAAGTTACTCCTTTCCATTTTCCACTTTCATTCCTCTTATTTACAAAATTACTATTTTACCCCTTTACTTCCAAATTTACCATTTTACCCCCCTTAACTTTCAAAAATTACCATAACACTCCTTTCACTTATAATCTTATCATTTTATCCTGGATTACGGAATTACCATTTGACCACTTTAATTCCAAAATTTCCATTTGCCCTCTAATTACGAAATTACTATTTCACCCATTTATTACAAGATTACCATTTTGCCCTTTTATTAGAGAATTATCATTTTGTCATTTTATTATATAATTACCATCTTGCTCTTTTATTATAAAATTACCATTTTGCCCTTGTATTACAAAATTACCAAATTACCCTTTTATTACAAAATTACCAAATTGCCTTTTTATTAAAAATTACCAAATTGCCCTTTTATTACAAAATTACCAATTTACCCTTTTATTATAAAATTACCAAATTGCCCTTTTATTACAAAATTTCTAAATTGCCCTTTTGTTACAAGATTACCAAATTACCCTTTAATTTTACAAAGTCACAACTTTACCCTTTTATTATAAAATTACCATTTTGCCCTCTTCTTACAAAATTACCAATTTACCATTTAATCACAAAATTACTATTTTACCTTTTATTCTCGAAATTACGATTTTACCCCTTTAATTACAAAATTACCATTTTATGCTTTTATTAACAAATTGACTATTTTACCCTTGCCTCCAAAATTACCATAATACCCTTTCTAATTAAGAATTACATTTTCGCCCTTAGTACACCACATATACTAAATTATTATTATTGCTACATAAAATATTAATATTAACTCCTCATCCACCACTCTTATAATTAATATAACATTATTAGCACCCATATACATATTAGGCCATATTCTTATACAAGATACATTACTAAAATACCCCTAAGACCCACAAAATATTAATCATGCATTAAGATCACAATAGCATGGATAATACTTAACATTTCCATTAATAACCAACTCCTACATTAAACGATATCTTCAAACATAGCACATGATCTATCATACATCCTTTTCATCAACCAACACAAGAAAACATATATAATATATTAATAACATATATCAAGCATAATACACATTTAAAATGCCTAATATGCTAACATACGTTAATCCATGAGTTTAAGCGGAATTTAACGATTACCTCGATTCCCGCAAAAACAAACATTACCGGTATTCAGGTTAAAGGTTCAAGCTTGATTTATCAAAACCAATACCTATAAATAATTCAAGACTTATTATATTAGAAATTATGAAATCAAACTATAAGACTTTAACAATTAATAGAATAATTAACTTAAAATATAATTATACCTTAAAATTATTAAACAATTAGATTAAGAAATGTAGAAACTCATGCTGCTAATGCAGCATGAGCTGCATGCAAAGAAATAAAAAGGAGGGGCTCAAAGGTGGTGAAAATAGGGAAAAAGTGAGCATTTTTGGGCTGATGGTTTGGGGGTAGGAAAGAAGATGGTTGGGGGAGGATTTAGGGCAAGGGAAGGGGTTAGAGGTGAAGAGGGGGTGTAAGTGGTGGTCGGGGAAGGGTTGAAGGCGACTAAGGGTGGCGGAGGTGGCCGCGGCAGCAAGGCTGGGAAGGTGGCGGTCGAAGTGGGTGTCGAGATGGGGGAAGGAAAATGGGGAGGGAAAACGAGGGTCTGCAAGTGGTGTTTTCGGCCAAAGGAGCATTGAGGGTGGTAGAGGGGGTTGCAGGGATTATTGTGGTGGCTCAGGTGGCGGCATAGGCGGCGTAACGACGGCGGATCGAGGCTGCACAGGGTGGTTGCCGAGAAGGGATGGAAGGGGAGAGAAAAGGAAGAGATGAGGAAGAATCGGTTGTAGGGTTTTAACACCCCAAAATTCACTACTTTTTTTTAAAAGCGGAAGCAATTAAATTAGAAACACTGAAAACCTGTGAATTCTAGAAATGTTACCGCCACACTTAGTACCAAACCAGTTCTCTCCGACCGATTCAATACCAAGTGCTAAGGCTAAAGAAAAGGTTAACAATCAATTATAAAATTAATACAAACTAAACTTCAAATAATTATTAAACGGTTGTAAAACAAAATCAGAGTACGCGTCAAGAAATGTAATTCATTTCCAAAAGAGAATTAAACTTACAACCGATAAAAGGTTCATTAAAATACTCAATCGAGTATTGAATCAGAAAATGGTAAATACTATACCACAGAGATAACAAAAGGAATGAAATCGCGTAAAGAATGAATACGGCCACAACACTCTCGAACTTCTAGCCAAACATGCTCAACACTCAGCCCCAACTGATATCTCGCCACCTGCACAAATTTAGAAGGGCATACTACTCGTGGGAATGAGCAGCACCCATAAAAGGGGTGATCAGTACGCTACGTACTGAGTAAGGTAACCGAGCACTAAGGCCAACACATAAGCACATATTCCATGCAGAATAATAACAGGGCAATCCAACATAACAAAATAAAGGTATATGAACAATTCAGGTAAAAGTACAAAGGCCCATATATAATCCAGATTAATCATTTAATTAATCTCTTATCAGAATCCGATTCACACCATGCCTTTTATCAATCCATGCGAGCAGAGGAACACCCCACTATTATAAGCGATGGGCCGGTCACAATAGAGCATCATGCCCTAACCACTATTATTACCGATGGATCGGTCACAATAGAGCATCATGCCCTAACCACTATTATTACCGGTGGATCGGCCATATATAGGGTAGAAACCCTAACCACTATTCCTAACCGGTGGATCAGTTCGGTTCCTCCTCGCATGGTGTTCCACTGTAAGTAATTAGTGTCTTTTATTTGCCTTAGCAAAACTCTGGTTCATTTTCATTGAGATCGGGATCCCCCACAATTATAACCGGTGGGCCGATCACAATAGGACATCATGTCCTAACCACTATTATTACCGGTGGATCGGTCACAATAGGGTAAACCCCTAACCACTATTTTAACCGGTGGATCGATCGCACATAGGGTAAAACCCTAACCACTATTACTGACCGGTGGATCGGCTGGTCCCGTCTCAATATCTTCCACTTTAAGTAATTAGTGTCTTAAATATTTTATTCAAAGGCTTTCACCATGGACATACACGAATCATAAATCATAAATTCCATATTCATCATCATACTTTATTCACCAAGTACACATGTGCTACCACCAAACCCTAGACATGCATTAATCACTCCCTTTACACTTATCCTCCAATTCTACTCCACATCTCACTCTAGGGTTTTATCCCGAAACCCTATTTTAGGCCTTAACATCCCCTCTTACTCCACCTCTCATCACCCAAATCGTTTTAACACTCCACACGTTACAAATCATCGATCACATTCTCATAATTACACCTTAATCACCAAAAACACATGATACAACAAAAACCCTTAGCAGCCACACCAAACCCTAATCAACCACCACAAACCATAATTAATCACTCCAAATCCTATCTAACCATAACAACCATAATTAGCCATTCCAAACCTTAGCTCAGTCTCCTACGTACCCAGATAATGCTCTACGTATTATCTTTCACCCAAAGTGTTTAAACGCCCAAACAACACTTACATTACGTTCCTTACATCCCAAATCAACTTTCCACACATAAATTTCATACCCATGCAGACATTAACCTCCCCATGCAAACCTTCGAACTTCTTCATGCAAACCCTAAAATTCCACGTGAAACCCTAAATTCAACCATGCAAACCCTAATACCACCATACAACCATCAATGTCACCATGTAAATCCTAATACCACCATACAACTATAATTACCACCATACAAACCTTAATATCATCATACAAACCCTAATACCAACATACATCCATTAATACCACTAGGTAAACCCTAGATTCCGTCATACAAAACCCTAAATTCAAACCATATAAGACCCAAAGATTTGTCCATACCAACCCTAAATTCAAACCATAAAGATTCTTCCATGTCAAACCCTAAATTCAAACCATAAAGATTCATCCATACCAACCTTACATTCAATCCTCACCAAACCAAAGACTCATCCTTACCAAACCCTAAATTCAAACCATACCAACCCAAAGATTCAAATCATATAAAACCCAAAGATTTGTCCTCATAATTCAATTGATTAGAATCTCCCCTTCCATAACCACAAATTATATTCTCCCAATTAACATCATAAATTCGATTCTCCCAAACACACCATAATTTTGATTCTCTCATATAACATCATAAATTAGATTCTCCCAAATACACCATAAATTCGATTCTCCCATATAACATCATAAATTAGATTCTCCTAAATAAAACCATATATTATATTCTCTGCATAAAGCCATAAATTATATTCTTCCTCATAAAATCATACATTAGATTATTCCTTATAAAACCATAAAATTAGGTCAACTCACTTCCCTTAGTCAATTTCTTTCCCCATTATCCTTTTTCATCCTTTCTCCCACACAAACCACATCGACATCCTCTCATGCATGTCTTACAGGGTCACAACACATATTGTCCCATACACATAGTACACATGCCATATAGCAACACAAAAGCATGCTTGGGCTCCATGCCATACCAAATATGCAATAATTATAATAATAACATAGGATGCATAACATATAAGGAAAACAATGCACATTAGCACACAAAAGGCCTTAGCACCCCTTACCTGAAACGACACCGGTCTTGGAGCACACTCCTACGCCTCCTTAGGGCTTTGACCAAAATATGACATACTAATAAAATAACCTTAACAAAATTCTAACTTTGCTAAAGACATAAAAATAATAGAGATATTATAAACCTTGTTAATATAGGGTTAAAGACTTTACCCTAATAATAATAATGATACTAATATAATAATATCAAAGATAATAAAACTAATATCAATGAGAATATAAATAATAATAATAACAATAACAATAATAATAATAATAATAATAATAATAATAATAACAATAATAATAATAACAGTAGTAATAACAATAATAGCATTATTAATAATAATAATAATGGTAAAATATTTACATTAATAATAATTGAATAAGAATAATAGAAATTTTAAATATAAAATAATAATAATAATAATAATTATACTTATAACATATTAATATTAATAATAGTAATAAAAGAAATAATAAGGGGAATAATAATAAAATCGAATTAAAATACAATAAGGCTTCAGCCCTCAACATAAATAATAATAAAACAATAATACTACTAATAAATAATAATAAAACATATTAAGAACAGAAATATTAAGAATAATAATAATGGTATTTATATACAAATAATTGAAATAAATTAAATCAAGGCTTATAATAATATGGAAGATGGTTGAGAGGGTCTAGGGTTCAACCCTAGGCTGGTGGGAATAGGCGGAACCGGCGGTGGTGCACGGCAGCGGCGGTGGTGGCCGGAAAAATAGAAGAATTAGGAAAAAGATGGATGTTGGGAAAAAGATAGGGAGAATTGAGGTGATATAAGAGGTGTTTATGGTTTCCCAGGAGTAGAGGGACAAAATGATGGTGGTGGTGCAGCCAAAGGTGGCGGAGCACGGCGGCAGACGGTGGTTTAAGGTGTCGGGGTAGAAATTCTGGCGAAACGAGCAACCAACATTGCACGGCTATGGAGGACCGTGCAAGAAGAATCGAAGGTTGAAAATGGTTTGGTTAACTAAAGGGTGTTGCAAGGAAGAATGTGGGATGATTTGGTGGGGCTGAGGTTGGCTATTGGCGGAGGACGACGCGTCTGAAGTTGGGGTGGCGGCAGCTCGGGCTTAGGGTCTCGGGGAAGAACTGTAACACCCCCAAATTTACTACTGAAAATTTTCATTTAAATCCAAAGGTTTAGCGGAAGCGAAAGAATTAATACCGTAAACTTGGGGGTATTACCGCCACACTTAGTACCAGACCGGTTCATTCTTACCGTTCCAGTACTAAGTGCTAAGGCTAAAACCGATCATCAATAAGTACGAATTGTCATAAAACGCAAGATGACATTTAGCATAAACCGTTAATAAGATATAAGTCAAACAAAAGTTTGAATACAATTTAGGATTACAACCCCATAATGCTTTTACTTTGAAAACGGGAAACGTAATACAAAATATAGCTAACAAAACAATCCCCAAAAAGGATCAGTATCCGGATCGCCTACTCACTCAAGTCAAGCCTTCCACCCCAAATTAGTAATCGATCAACCTGCATAGGAGGTCTGCTCCCCACCATTGGTGGATCATCACAGGACCCATTCAATCAAGGTAGTATCAATATGGGTCCAATACTGAGTAAGGGCGCTGGTGCGCTAAGGCCAAGCATACAGTCATACCACATAGCACATATAACACAATCATGTAGACAACATGCGAAGATAAGGTCTGAATACTTTTCTGGTGACTTATTATTTATTCTCATTGATGATAATAAGTCCATTTCCACACATTTCTTCAATAACCCATGTGAGCGCAGGAGCCCCACTATTATAGCCGGTGGACCGAAAGATATACGCACAGGGCAGAACGCCTCTGATCCACTATTATAGCCGGTGGACCGGAAAATAAACGCACAGGGCAAAACGCCTCTGATCCACTATTATAGCCGGTGGACCGGATCACAGCCCCGACTCACATGGTGTTTCACTGTAAGTACTTAGTATTTTCCCATGGATTACTTCATTCATTTTCATTCAAAGCATTCTTCATTAATCCATGTGAGCGCGGGAGCCCCACTATTATAGCCGGTGGACCGGAAGATATACGCACAGGGCAGAACGCCTCTGATCCACTATTATAGCCGGTGGACCGGAAAATAAACGCACAGGGCAAAACGCCTCTGATCCACTATTATAGCCGGTGGATTGGATCACAGCCCCGATTCACATGGTGTTTCGCTTTAAGTACTTAGTATCTTTCCCATGGATTAACTTATACGTTTGGTTTGTCGAGCACGAGATCCCCCACTATTATAGCCAGTGGACCGGAAGATATCGCACAGGGCAGGACGCCTCTGATCCACTATTATAGCCGGTGGACCGGAAATAAACGCACAGGGCAAAACACCTCTGATCCACTATTATAGCCGGTGGACCGGATCACAGGCTCGGCTCTACATCTTTCACTTTACGTGATTAATGTCTTATCGGTGTCTTATTAAATCACATCACACCCTAACATGCATGCCCACTACATTCCACTGCTTTCCCTTCCAAGAGGGCCCGTCCCATATGTTGAGACTCGTGCACCCCAAATCACACTCCGACATTATTTCCCCCCTTAAACTCACACATAATGAAAGGCCAACTCTTGGAATGTAGGTTAAACCCAACACCCTACGACATCGATCTCGCCTATTCTCAACCTTTAGGGTTTTCCCCTTGGAAACCCTAGTTGGACCTATGTGGCCCAACCTCTTCTCACTTACCTTACCATTACTCATTCTTCACCCCACATCTCACCCTTATTAAGTCAAAGCCCAAAGCATATCCTTTTATTCCTCGACCTCGTATGTACTTGGTAAAACCCTAGTTGGCCACATCGGACCCTAACACCTTACTTCTTCCACAAGTAACCTCTGTCTTTTCATCCCCGTGTCTCTTCTTTCACAAGGAAACCCATACTCATCTTTTATATAATAGAATTCTCACTCTTAACCCATACTCTACTCTCCCTTAATCGTTTTTACTCTTGTACCCCTTCAAATTCCCCAATTTCTCCCAAGCCCTAATTGGGTCCCTTAGACACCCTTACATCGACCAGCGTAAAATTTTGCACCCAAGTCTCCAATGGACCCATAACTTTGACGTTATCTTATTTACTTCCTAGATCAACTTTCCTCATGTAAGATTCATCCCCATGCAGACTTTAAATACTCCATGCAGACTCCCCAATACACACACTTACTCGCAAAACCCTAATCAGGTATCTTATGCACCAACGCACGTACTATTTTCATACTAAGTCTCTAATCGTTCCAAGACTCTCCCAAGCTCTTACTTACCACCCAAATCAACTTTTCCCACGTAAGGATCACGCCCATGCAAGGTCTAAATCCCCCATGCAAACTTCCCAAACGTTCACCTCCCCGTTATTCTTTTACTATCATTTCATGCTACCCAAAACCCTAGCATGCATGCCCTAGAGGGCCATAACAGGTCACATCATCAACATCAACAATAACCATGGAACATGGCATACATGTATAACATGAGGCACACACAACATACCTCATGATCCATGCTGCACTACACAAAGCAGGTTATTCATAACATATGCATAATACACATCAACATGGCATGCCCATCATTCATCAACACATTACATCACACATAACGCAAGGCCATAGCTTCGTCCTTACCTAAGGCGACGCCGGGCTTGGAGCACACTCCTCTAACTCCTTAGGGCTTTGGTCGGGGTTACCTATAAAAGGGAAAAATGCTAAGTATTAGTTTCCCTTATAATTACTATCAATCCTCATTCTAGTTTAAGGTTAGGGTTTTTATTACTAAAAAGGGTTTTTACCTTAGAATTAGTATACTAAATATTAGCAGTCAAAATATGTTTATTTTTAATACCTATTGTTACACTTATATTATTAGACCCGTTAGCCCTATTCTTATAATAATAATGTTCATGCTAACTATAGAAAAATAGTGATAATAATAATAATAAAACTAATACTAGTGACACTAATGTTTATAGTGGGAGAAACCCTAGCATTTTTAAGGCTAAGTCTATTAATGGTGTCATATTCAAAATAATATTATTATAAGGTCACAATATTACAAGTAACTATTCCTAAGGGTGATAATGATAATAGTTGTATATTCTTGAATAATAAAAGGGTTCAAATGCTTTTGATTACAACAATAAGGTAGTGATAGTAGTAATAATAGTAATAGCTAATAATAGTGTCATAGTAATGAGGTTAGGGTTAATGTTAAATGGTATGGTAATAAGGTTCAAGTACTCTTCTTAGTTAACAACCACATGATATTTACTAGCTTGAGTTAAGTAACATGGAAAAGAACAAAAGTAGTATTATTATTATTAACAATAGTGATAAATGTGTTAAGTATAATAATAATAATAATAATAATAATAATAATAATAATAATAATAATAATAATAATAATAATAAAAACAATAGTACAACCAAGTAAGGTTAAGCAATAATAATAATAACCATAGTAAGGATAATAGAAATAATAATAATAAAAATGTTAATACTAATAATTATAAAAATAAGACCAAAGTTAAGTATAATATAAGTTAGGGTTTAAAAGGGATGTTAGTATTAGTAATAAAATAAGAATAATAATAATAAAGACAATAATAATGGTAATAATGATAATAATAATAATAATAATAATAATAATAAGTATATTAGTATTAATATTAGTAGAAAATAGTAGCAATTATATAAAATTATATAAAGGGGTATTAGGGTTCGGATGAGTGGAGAACCACCTAGGGTCGGTGGTGGTCCGGCGGCGGTGCGTGGCGGTGACGGCGGCGGCGGTGGAGGAGGAAGAGAAGGGAAAAGATCAAGGTGGGGGCTGGATGGCAGGAGGAAAAGAGAAGTTTGAGGTGGGGGAGAAGCAGCAGGTGAAGGGGAGTGGAGTGAGGGTGGTGGCGTGGCAAGGGGTGGCGGCGCGTGGCGGCGACGGCGGCGGCCGAGGGTGGTGGAGAGAGGTGGAAGATGAGGGAGGAAGGAGGAGAGGGAGGCAGGGGAAGTTGAAGGCAGAGAAAGGTAGAGGGAGGTCTACTGGGCATTTTGGAGGGTGAAAGAGGCTCTGGTGGCGGTGGGAGGCGGCGCAAGGGCGGCGAAGGCTGGAGGTGGTGGTTTCGGGATAGGAATTTTGCACGGCTAGGGCGGCACGTGCAGGGCAAGGCAGAGGGTGGTGGTGGCTTGGTTTTGTCGAGGGAGTTGCAGGGAAGATCCCGGTGGGGAGCGGTGGCGGTGGCGCCGGAAGGCTCATCTTTTTGGGGCGGCGGAGAGGTAAGGTTTCGGGGCAAAATCGAAGGAAGGGCTGATTATGGCTGCCGAAAGAGGGTATTTATAGGCGATTGGGAGGTGGAAGACGACAAGGGAAGAAAGAGGCGTGCGGGGCAAGGGTGCAGGTGGCCGGCCGGTGGCAGGCGGTGCAGGTCCTGCCATGGCAGGCTGGGTCGGGGAAGGGGAGAGGAAAAGGGAAAGAGGTGGGCACGCGGGAAAGGGAGAGAGGGACTTGGTCGGGGTCGAAAAGAGAAAGAAAACGACAGGGAGAGAGGCAGGGAAGAACAGCCGGTACTGGGCTGGTGGCCGCCGGCGAAATTCGAGCTGCAGGTCGGCGGCTGTGCGGGGAAGAAGAAGGAAGGGGAAAGGAGGAGGACCGGCGGTCCAGGGGAAAAAGAAAAAGAAGGGGGACCGGCCGGTTCGGCGTTTATAAGGTTTTTAAAACTAAACGCGGCGTTTCAACGTCATGGGGGACAGAGAGCCGCGTCGCGTTGCCCGTTTGGCAACGGCTATCTTCAGCGATCGGACGCAGCGTCTCAGTGGAAGGAGGGCCAAAACGCTGCATTTTGGTGCACGGGAAGGCGTCGAACGGCGCTGGGCCGCGGGAAGGGAAAAAGGGAAAGAAAAAGGGGGGTTGGGCGGCCTGTACGCGAGACGGGGGAGAAGAGCAGAATCTGGGCCGGTGGGCTGGCCCAGTCGGGGGGAGAAAGGAAAAGAAAAAAGTAAAGGAGGAGGAAGGAAAAAAAAGGAGAAAAGGAAAAAGGGAAAAAGGAGAAATGATAAAATGGTTGGGTTGGAGGTATTTGGGTCTTTATTTATTTATATAATTAATTTTAGATATTTAATTTTAATAATTATTATTTTAATTATAATAATTAAATCCGTTTTTAAATTAGTTAGGCTATTTTGGATAAATTGTCCTTAACTTCCATTTTAATTAGTAAAATGTCCAAAATTTTCTAAATAACTTATTTATTATTTTCTCCTTATTTTTCCTCAATAAATTTCCTCTTTATTTAATAAATTCACCTATTTTCTTAATTTTTCTCTAATAAATTATTATTTGCCATAATTCCTAAATTAGGATTTTTGGGGTATTTCAAGAACAAACTCCAAATATTCCTACAATCCAGCTATTTATAGATTTTAGATGGTATAATAGGGTTTTGGGTGTCGGTAGGAAAGCATTAGATGCGAGAATTTGGGTGGCTGGTGGCAGAAAACGGTCGGGCATCGTTTGGTTTGCTTCGAATTTTCGCGAGGCTAGGGAGAAGAAACGGGCGAGAGATAACGTCGAATAATTATTCCAATTTATTCCTGGAGTTAAGAGGAAGACAAAGAGGCAAGAAACGGCCGGTATTAATCACCATAGCCGGAGATGCCATTGATGGTGGCCAGCGTTGCAGCGTCGTCGACGACGGAGAGAGGAGGAAGAAGAATACGGCTGGCCGGGCGGTTTGCGAAGGAAGAAGGAAGAAAGAAAAGGAGGAAGAACCGGGCAGTTCGGGCGCGGGTCGAAGGTGTTTAAATGGAACGACGCGTCTAGGGGCAAAACAAACATAAAACGCGGAGTTGGGGAAAGGGACGGAGGAGTCGGCCGCGCGGACTGGGCCGCGTCGAAGGAAAGAGGAGAAAGGAGAAGAAGAACTGGGTCGCGGCTGGCCCAGTCGGGAAAAGAAGAGGAAAAAGAAAAAGAAGAAAAAGAAAGGAAAAGAAAGGAAAAAGGAAGAAAGAAAGAGAAAAAAGGAAAAAGGAAAGGAGAAAAATAATTAGATTAGGCCAATTAAATTGATCAGAATATTTAGGATATTTAAAAATAATAATATTTAAATAAAATAATATTTAAATCCCTTTTTAGGCTAAAATAAGATTTTTGAAAGATTTTCCATAAATTCCATTTTAATTAGCAAAACACCCAAATTTCCTTCCATTAAATTATGAATAAAAATAATATTAATTTGGAACTATTTTATCTTTCTTATTTTAAATAAAATAATTTATTTAGTTAATTTCTAAAATAAAATCCTTAATTAGTTAAAATACCCAAATTCCTCCTAATTAAAATACTTATAAATTTATTCTTGATTTTCCCTAATTAATTTCCTTTTATTTTAAATAAAGTAATATACTTAATTAAATTTTATAATAAAACCTCATTTAAATATAATATTTAAGATTAGAATTTTTTGGGGCATTTCAAGGGTGGCTCGAGGGAGACTGTGATGGCTTGAGGGTGAGGTAGAGGGTGGCAGGAGGTGGTTCAAGTGGTGGTTGAGGCGGCGGCGGCGGTAGATATTGGCGGCGAAACAAAAATAAGGGGAGAGAGGGGAGGAGAAGAAAGGAAAGAAAAGAAGGTTGGGGAGTTCGGGAAAAGATGTAGAATGGGCAGGGAAGGAGCAATAAATAGAAGAGGAAGAAAAGGTAGGAGACAGGGATCTCGAGGGGTGGCTGTAGGTGGTAGGGAAATGGTGTTGCAGGGGGGAAGAAGGGGTATGGCAATGGCAGGGAGAGGGAGACAAGGATGGTGGGATCGGTATGGCCGGAAAACGACGAGAAGGAGAGGGAGGGAGACAGGAGAGGTCAACAGGGGAGAGGGAGCTGCAAGTCGGGCGGCAAAAATGGTGGAGGAAGGCCAAGATTATCGCCGGTGATGGTGAAGAAATAAAGAAGAAGAAAGAAATAGAATCGGGGAGGGGCTGGGTGCGTGCGAGCAGACCGGCCGAAAGAATGGAGAGGGCCGGTCCGATCGGGCAAGAAAGGAAGAAGGAAAGAGGGGCGGCCGGGCAAAGCGGGAAAGGCAGGGGAAGATTGGGTTGTAGGCCCAGCGTGCCAGGGAGAGGAGGGCAAGCCACCGGCGACAAAAGGAAAAAGGGACAAAGAAGGAAAAGAGAAAAAAGAGAAAGAGAAAAGGAAAAAAAAAGAAAAGAAAAGGAAAAATTGAATAAAATAATTTAATTGATAAAATAATTAAATAGAATAACATTGGGTAATAAATTGATTTAATAATTTAATTTAATATTGTTTAAATATAAGGATTTAAAAGGGAAAATTTTAGCAAAATAATAATTTGGAAAATTATTTAAATAACAAGAGTATGATAAATAACAAAATATTTATTTTAATTTATTAAAATATTTATACCAAATTTCATACACTCAAAAATCCATAAAATAATTAAATTAAAAATATTTAAAAGCTAATTTATCCAAGATAAAATTTATTTATTAAAATATAGGATTTTAAAAATTCGGGAGATTACACCAGTCCACAGGCGAATAATAGTGGTTAGGTGTGTGTTGCCCTATATATTTTTGGTCCACCTGCTATAATAGTGGGGGATCCTGAGCTTAATAAACAAAACATTGGATATTAATAAATTATAGGAAGATATTAATCACTTATAGTGGAATACCATGTGAGTCAGGCACAGACTGGTCCACCGGCGAATAATAGTGACCGGGTGTAGGGAGCCCTAAAGACCAATCCATCGGGGAATAATAGTGGTTAGGTGCATCTTGTCCTATATGTTTCTAGTCCACTAGCTATAATAATGGGGTTCCGACACTCACATGGATATAAATTCAAGAGATGATAATTGAATAATGATTAATTAATGGCGTAAGGCCCAAAAGTATTGATTTTACGTTATGATCTACTAATATGATATGAGTTTGGCTTCTGTGTTTGTCCCTACTTGGGTACATGATGAATTTGTTAAGTACATGGAGTTTGTGTTATACATTTCTCATTGTATGGGATGTTGCCTTGTGTATGAGTCCATATGTTATCATCCTATATAGTATTTGTATTATGTGTTGCATACGACCCTGCCTTTTAGTTTGGTTTAAAGGGGTTACTTAGTATCATAGTATTAAAGGATTCCATTTGTGGACCCTTACCTATTCAATGGGCAGTCTCCATTGTAGGTCTATTTCAAGTGCTATTCAAGTGGGTAACGGGAAAGAGAGTAAGGATTATCTGGAAAATTCTTAAGGTTTCTCTTTCACCTTTTGATTTTTGGTTTAAGTGTAATCTTTATTCTTGTTACCACCATTGGTGGGTTCTATTCTTGCAACGAAACTATTTGCGCTACTCTAATTTAAATAAAGTTTGAATTCGGGCAAATTATATTTTATTCTTTTAGCCTTAGCACTTGGTACTGCAACGGTAGGAGAAAACTAGTCAGGTATTAAGTGTGACGGTAATATCCCTGAAATTCACTGTTTTTAATTTTTTCTTCCGCTAAATTTTAAATAAAATAAAATTTTTCATAGTAAATTTTGGGGGTATTACAGGTATTGAACAATCATATAAATTAAGTTAAAAATGGGAGGAAGAGGGGAGAGAGGTGAATTATAATAGGGATATTTTGGGGATAACACAATTTTTTCAAAGCAACAATTTTCCATTTTCATTATTCAATACCCTTTATCTATGGCCTAAATTTAACAAAAGTACTCATACTTATGAAAAAATATAAAATTATTGAGTCAAGTTTGCAAGGGAAAAAAAAGGAAAGAAAATGAGGATTAGAAAAATATTTTTGAGGGTGAGTTGTTTATTTAACTTGGAGCTAAGTATAGAAGTCCATGAAATGCATATATATTTTTAAATTAATAGAAGCATAATAATGTGGACATTTAATTAAGAATTATAATTTTATTCTTATTCTTAAAAAATAATACGATCAAATAAATAACTAATGCTTAACAAATCAATACTAAATATAAAATCAAATCACAAATATAAGAGGTTTATAAAATTATTATCACATATATAAAATAAAATATAAATATCTTAAAATACATTTTGTTTTTATTTTGATGACACAATCAAGCTAAGGTAATTGTAATTTTTATATAAAAAGAAATATTATTTTTATGACATTAAAACTCCATGAACTAATATCAATAAAGTAGAAAATTGTAGAAAATGAAGATGCATGCAATGAATAAGGGGAACGAAATGAAAAAAATATACATTAGTTATTATATGTACTTTTTATATGTCTCGTAGCATAATGTATTTTATGCAAAATGACAATGTCTGAGATGAATAAGGGGAACAACATGAAAAATATATACATAAGTGATCATGTGTTATTTTTATTCGTCTAGTAGTATAATATATTTTATGCAGTTAAACTTGGGTTTTTGATACAAAAATAAATAATATACCATTAATTTTATAATTGTATATTTTAGTGGATAATAATTTTCCCCATTAATGTGTACACAATTTTTTATATTTAAAATTTAGGAAGTAATGGTAAAATGGGATATATGTTTAAATCTTTTTCCCAATAAATCAACTATTAAATGACCTAGTAAACAAAAACACATGAAATTAGCACAGTTGTAATTAACAATATATTTTCTAAATATCAAATTTTGCATTTAAATTACAATATATTAATTAATGTGTCTGTTTATAACACCCTTATTTTCATGAACTATTTTTTTCTTCAAATGAGTTTTAAAGTAGCTAAAGAAGAAAACATAATGTATTATGTCACATTTAACATAAAAAAATAATAATATTCCCCATGGATTTGGGGGCTCGTTGGGTTCAAGAAAGTATATTAGAGATTGAGTTTAGGTTTGGAGATTTTTTTGAGGACAGGATATGGATGAGGATCAGGTCCCCATCCTCAAACACACCCCGATATATGTGTATACATATACGTACTATTACACACATACATAAATACATTATGACATTACATTTTTTTCTATCAAAAAAATTTGTTATTAGTTTTCAAGGATTATTTTGGATTTATGGGATTTTTTTTTATTTCATGAATAGGTATAAGTTTTGGGGATCAGGATGGGGATGGTAATTTGATTCGAGGACCAAGGTAGGGAATCCCTATTAGCAAAAAATTAGACAATAGGGCGGATTTAAGGATGAGGATGTTTTCACCGCAATGCCCTATTGCCATCACTACATGTATTTAATCTATGTTGAGTATAAGATTAAAAAGTCATTTATGATAAGAGATTATTTATGAGAAACATTTAATTCCATAATGATATAAGGTTACAAAACAGAGAGAAGAGAATAGAGATAATAGAAAACATATAAGTCTAGAAAGATAGAGAAAGATCCCAAAAACCATAATTTGACACCAATGTGAATAAACACTCTCCACAAGCAATCACATCAATGCATTATTACATCAATCACGTGCAAAAAAAAAATACATCATTTGCTTATAGGAATAAGCAATACCCAAAAAAGGATGGTCAATATACTATGTGTCGAGTAAGGTAACAATACACATTAATACAATAAGGCATATAAAACACATGGGAATCATATGATTAGGCGGATATTGAACATGTATATATGCTTATGATACGAGATGAATCAGAAGAAACGCATATCAGGGTTGAACATTAGGTAATCATAATATTATGCTTACTCGGTCGTGTTGAGATCAGGGAACCATTTGTAACAAAAGCTCTCTTCTTTTCCCTACCGATGTGGGAAATATAATTAAACTCATTGATATACTCACATCTATATTAAAACACTCTTGGGACACCAATAAATTAATAATCCTTAAGTATGTGTACCCCCTATAGCTCGGTATATTAAACTAGTATTATTATAGATTAAGGTCATTTGGTTCTAATAGAACCAGGTAATTTTCATAAAACATTTAATACAACTTTGGAATTAGTTGGTCCTAATTCATGTGATCTTCAACTTTACATATTAATGTCTTACTAATTCATAAATAAAGATTTAGTACATAATCATACATCACTTGACTTACTCATCATCATAGCACTTTCACTGATATTACACTTATCTTATTACATGGGATATTGTTTATCATTGTTACATGAAATATATATTATTACTAAATTCATTATAACAATTTAATTTATTTAAAATTATAATAAATTCATCATGATTTATTGGATCAAACATGTTATTACCATGTGAATCAAATATAAGACATAAAGCAAGACAACAAGCACAAAAAAGACATTACATAAAGAAACACACCATAATGTCCTAAACAAAACCCTAATTTAAAATTAAATCATAACTCTACCCATAAGACTTTCCAATTCACCAAATTTAACTCATTTTTCTAATATATCATAATAAGTACCACATACAAAAATCAGGATTAAAATCCAACGTGTTGCATACAAAATACTGGCCATACCCCTAAAATTTCTAAGTTAATTTTAATTTATTTTCACATAATACAAATACTTGTAATAACCATATTAACCCCAAACCAATCACATATCATTTTTATCACATATTAAACTCAAAAACATTTACATAATCTCAATTTTCCAATGTTAACCCAAAATGACCTAAACACTCATATGTCACCAAAACATCTCAAAAATTCTTATTAACATAACTTGATATATTGTTCGCCAAACCCTATCATATTATGTATCAAATTTTATGCGACAACCTAAAGGAGTATAATGGAATAACTAGTTTCCACAAATACTCATTGATTTAACCAAAGTTCCCTTAGGCCGAAAGATTCCCAAACTCACACAACTTCCATCATTTTTCAAACTTCATTGAATCCACCTATAGTCTCCTAAATGTAATTAAACATCTAGAGACATAATAATATTATATTAAATAGTCCACAAGAACTCCAAATTCACAAAGGTCAAAACCACCAAGAGCCCAAATCACCCCTCAATTTAAATCTCAATAAAAATGTTTAGTCGTATGTTTATGCACATGACAACATACTTACTACCATAACAAAGCATACCATCATACTTGAAAATTAAATACAAAGCTTAACATAGCCTAACATGTTTTTTTCACATAAAATCATGAATTTTCTAAATAACGCATGTGTGTAAGTCAAAATAAAATCTAAATATGATTACCAAATCAAAAACATACTAACATTATATTTTAAGAAAATAAAACTTAACATTGAAATGCCCTAAACTAGAGACATTTATCATTTTCTTATTTACTCTAATCTCTTAACAAAATATTCCTAAATACCTCCCACTATACTTTGATCACCTAAAAAAAAAGCTCACAGCTAGAAGTTAAGAAGAAAATAATATGAGAGTAAGAATAGAAAAATAGGAGTAAAAATGAGAGGGAAAATTGACTTGGCAACAATAGGAAGAAGAGGTTTTGATAGTAATGGATGCAAGGAGGGGATCAACAACATAAAGTGTAGTCATTGGAGGAATCTTGTATCATGAACAATCAACATATGGAGTGTGCTTCTATGTGAGGTTCTAATGCAGGTAAGAGATTATTGTGTGAGGAGTTAACACTAGAGGGTGGAATACAACGTGAATGCTTAATGCTGGGGTGGATGGGTTATGTTAGACAGTAGCACACAAGGAGGTGAAGGGAGCATTGGATGCTAGCATAAAATTAAGCAAGGAGCTACCAAGGAGGGACACAAATCACTTGTACAACCTCTAAAACAACCCAACATAAGGAAATTTTGAATTAAAAAAAAGGGGGAGTTAAGGAGGTTGTTTGGTCAAGAGAATTCAAAGAAAAAGTTGAAGGAGGGAGCACAATGTAGTGGTGGAGAAGGATAAAAGAGAGGCTTGCATACAGTTTTGGTTTTATATTGTATGAAAAAGTAAAATGTGAGGTAGTGCATAAAGGGGCTTAAGGCATGAGTATGGGCTTGGAAATTAGAAGACAAACTTACCTAAAAATTAAAGAGAGCATGAGGGGTGAGGTTAACTTGTAGAGTACTCGCATGAAGGGTTGTAGAGTGTGTAAGTGGAAAATATGTTTAATGTACTTTTGATTAGTTTTATGGTTTAATGAAGATGAATAAGCCCCAATCTATTTTGGTTTGGTTATAATGTATAGATGGGATAAAAAAAGATAGTACAAAGTTTGGTTACATTTATTTTAAAAACTAAATTGTAACTAAGGTTAAGAAATAATAGGTATTTTAGGAGAAAACAGAACAAATGGACTTCGAAAAAAAATATGGGAATATTTGAAATAATTTTAGAACCCCAAATATATCAAAATAATTGGTATTGTAGTTGGTACGAATTTTGATGGATGGAAAACTAACAAAAATAGCTAAATCAAATAGTTCATGGAAATACGTTTTTTTTCAAACAAGATAAATAAGTTTATGGAATGATATGGAATAATTTTTTCAAAAATAAAATATATAAAAATATATATTTGATATTGGAATTGATTCAGAGCTCAAACATGTAAAATAAATAAAAATAACTAAAGTCGTCTAATTATATAAACAATTTTGTTTGTGATTTAACAATTCAGAAGGAACATGTAAACTAAAAAGGAAAATAATGATTTGAAAAACTAATAAATAATTTTAGAATGAGTTACAAACTTTAGATGAGTGAAAAATATGAGAAAATAATTTAATCAAAATAATTGCAAAAAATGTGACTTCCCCTAAATGAATAAAATGAACCGCAAAAGCTTTAGATTTAATAAGAATGGATTATGAGCCTAATATTAGAGGAAAATGGGTTGTTACGTAGTTGATGTTGTGAAAAACTTATTTTTTTTGGTATTAATGCCAACATACATAGTATAGGAAGATTTAAATTAGGTTGAAAAAAGTTCACCTATTCTTATTTATTATTTATTATTTATTATTTATATATTATATATGATCCATCTATTTCATTATATAAGAAGTTTTTTAACATTTTTACATGAATATTAAGTGTTGAGGATTCCTCAATAGAGAAGAATGACCAAGAGCAAACAATCGGGAATCATCAGGTAGGGACCAGGGTCGTTGATAAGGGAAACAATCAAGGTTGTTGGCATGAGTAGCTACCATGGCCAAAATCTAAGGGAAATTATTAAGGAATTAGCCAAGGACCATCACCATCGACTACAAACAACAATGGACAAAGGTTTTCCACCAAATGTATCAGTTAAGGTCATCAACCAAGGGAAATGGACGAAGGTCTTCGACCAAAGTGTTGTTCACCAAGGGACAACAACCAATTTCAATGGCTAGAGCCGCTAATCAAGAGACGTGGGAAAACTACAAATACTAAGGACAGAAACCAAAGGCAAGTTCGATGGGCACTTGTGATAGATACTTAGTTATTAGAGAGTGGTTAGAAAATTTCTTAATATAATGGATTTAACACTCATTAGTATGACAACCTATAAGGTGATAGGGGTCAGCTCGTACGATCAATCATTAAGTTGTAACTTGTACCTTTGCATAAGCCAGTCAACCAATGATGATTGATTGTTTAGGTTAAGGACTAGGGAGGGTATAAAAGGCCTTGTTCTACCCATTATAACTATGCATGATTTAATGTATAAAGATATATACAATTTTCTTTAGATCTTTGTACTCAATAAAAGTCTCTTATTTCTCGCTGCCACAAATCTTTCTTTCTCGGCACTTAAATTTACTCTTATATTCTTTATTATTTTGTTATTATTGAGGGGGTTATAATCTCTTATACACGAGGATGGCTGTTTGTAGCCGTTTTGCATCCCCGAAACGTCCTCAGGACAGGAAACGGATCTAAAACACTGAAACTGATATGAAACGGTAGAGTAAAAAAACGACGCCAAAACGACATTGTTTTGAACTTCTTTGCCAAACCAAATGCGGCCTCCCATGTTCCTGCCTCCCCCCCATTCAATTCAAAAATTAGAAGGCCAAACCCTCTCCTCTCCTCTCCGGCTCTCCTCTACATCGACTTGCATGACGACGACAATGACAAGGAGAGCACAATCTGACTGAAAAATCTTTGTCACCATTGTTGTCGTTGTGCTCGAGCTCCAGCTGCCTTCGCTCATCATTGGTTGTACCCAAAACCTCTCCACCCACTCCACCGCTCAAGCTTGCTTCATCCAGCATTGCTCGTTGTCATTCGGCCTGAGCAACCACCACCAACCACCGCTAATTCCTTTAGTCATTATCGCCGGTCGCTGCTTCCTGCCGGCTGCCGGTGTTGGTAGCTGATGTGCTATCTCGAACCATCGCCAATGGTGCTTCAAATATAATTAATCCCGGTAAGATAAATCTTCCTTTATTTAATTTGTAAATAGATAATTATTGTTGTTATATTATGTTCGCAATGTAAGCTATTAATCCATTAATTATGTTCAGGTATTAGTTGTTTGGATTATGGTTATTGGTAATTTGGTGGTCTGTGCTGCTACTTCATTGTTGATGTATGTCGTGTTGTTGTATTGCTGAGTTGGTGTGTTGATGTGATCCAGTGTTGTATCGCTAACTTGCCATTCCTTTTCGTTGTTGTTGTGTTGATGTGTTAATGAGATTTGGTGTTGTGTTTCTGTGTTTCTTTCGATTATTCGTTGCTAATTTGGTTTGAATATTGGCACAGTTGGTATTGATTATTGGAATTGTGCTATGAGTCGGTGTTGTTTTAATTATTGGAATTGTGGTGCTGTTTTTATTATTGGAATTGTGGTGTTGTTTTGTTGTAACGACTGTCTCATGGCTTCTAGTGGTAGTGGTAGTGCTGGTGTTAGTGTATCTTCTAAGGATGAAGGTGATAATCCTCTTTGGAAATATATTACTAAAGGGGGGAAAACTAGCGGAGGGGGGACTATTTTATGGACCTGTAACTTTTGTAATCAAACAAAGCAAGGAAGTTACACTAGAGAAAGGGCTCATTTATTGAATATTCCTGGGAAAGGTATTGTAACTTGTAAGAAAGTGAGAATGGAGGATAATATTGAGATGGAAAAGTTAGAAAAAAAGGCTATGAAAAGAGCCGATGATATGCTTACAAAGAATGTGCCTTTACCTCGTTCAAGTGGTTCTAATTCGACAATGGATATGTCTTTTTTTTAAGAAGAGAAAGGTAACTAAGAATAATCCCATAGAGAAAGCATTCAATAGTCAAGCATACTATGAATTAGATGCATTGATTGCTAGAATGTTTTACACTGGTGGTGTTCCATTTAATTTGGCATGAAATCCTTTTTTATGGAAGCTTTTACTTTTGCTGGTAACCATAATTTACCTAGTTATATTGCACCGGGTTATAATCATTTGAGAACAAGTTTACTTCAAGAAGAGAAGGCAAACATAGAGAGGTTAGTACAACCAATCAAGAAGACATGGAGGGAAAAAAGTGTTACTATTATGTCTGATGGTTGGAGTGATCCACAAAGAAGACCATTGATAAATTTTATTGTGATTTGTGATACGGGTGCTATATTTTTAAAGGCCATTGATGCTTCTAGTGAGATCAAAGATAGACACTTTATTTCTAGGTTGCTAAATGAAGTCATTGAGGATGTGGGTTATCAGAATGTTGTACAAGTCATCATTGATAGTGCATCAAATTGTAAAGCGGTTGGTGAGATCATTAAACAGATCTATCCTAATATCTATTGGACTCCTTGTGTTGTTCATACTATTAACCTTGCATTGAAAAATATTTGTGCTGCAAAAAATGTAGAGAACAATATTGATACATATGAGGAGTGCCATTGGATAACTGAAATTTATGGAGATGCTATACAAATCAATAATTTTATAATGATCCATTCCATGACATTATCTATCTCCAATAGATTTTCTACATTAAAGTTGCTTGCAATTGCTGATACTCATTTCGCTCAAGTTTTTGTTACCTTAAAGAGAATGAAGCTTATAAGATCTAGTCTTCAAGTAATGGTGGTCAGTGAAGAATGGTTGTGTTATAAAGCCGATAACGTTGGAAAAGCAAGTTTTGTGAAAGAAAAACTCCTTGATTATTTATGGTGGGATCAAGTTGATTATATTCTTGAGTTCACACAACCTATGTACCATATGATTAGAGAGTGTGATGTTGATAAAACAACTCTTTACCTTGTTTATGACATGTGGGATACAATGATTGAAGAAGTGAGAAATTCCATTTATAAACATGAAGGTAAGGAACTTGGAGAAATATCTTCTTTTTTTTCAAGTGATATATGTCATACTCATAGCTCGTTGGACCAAAATTAATATACCTCTTCATTGCTTGGAATATTCATTGAATCTAAGATAACCTTAACTCTCTAATTCAATAATCTTTTTCAAATATTCCTTTGTTTCTTCAATTTTACAATTAATAATTGGAGAAATATTATTTTTTTGATTTTCTCATTTCAATGAAGGTATTATGGTGATGCTTGGTTAGATGCTAAATAAACTAAAGTTGCTCCTTCTAGAGATGAGGAGATTTATATTGAAAGAAACAAATGTTTTAGAAGACTTTTTCCTATCCAAGAAGATCATTCAAAGGTTAATTTGGAGTTTGCTAATTGTTCTCTTAAGCTTGGTTCATTTGGAGAATTTGATTCTCTTTATGATAGAGATGTTCTTGATCCAAAAGCTTGGTGGGGATTTCATGGATCAAGTTCACCATTGCCTCAAAATATTGCTCTTAAATTGCTTGGTCAAGTATCTTCTTCTTCTTCATGTAGTGAACGTAATTGGAGTACATATGGTTTCATTCATTCTATGAAGAGGAATAGATTGCTTCCTACACGTGCCGAGGATTTGGTGTTTGTTCATAACAATCACCGTCTTCTATCAAGAAAAATTCCACAATACAAAAAATAAAAATCAATGATGTGGGACATATATGATGATGATTGTAGTTCTTATGAAAACATTGGATTGCTTGATATCTCTTCCTTTTCTTTTGATGAACCTGAGTTGGAGGCCGTGATCTTTGAAGAAACAAATGTTGATGAGGATGAAGTAGTAGTTGATGCTACTCATGAAGGAAACTAAAATTGATGAATATTTTATCTAGTTGTTTTGAGTTTATGGTTATTAGTAACTTAGTATGAAATTGATATATGTTTTGGTTATGTAAACTTTGAATATCTTTATATAACTATTTTGGTTTAGTTATGTAAACTTTAAATTTCTATTTATGACTAGCTTGGTTTGGTTATATAAACTTTGAATTTCAATTTATGACTAATTTAGTTTGTGTGTGTGTGTGTGTGTATTTTTTGTCGTTCCCCATTTCCTAATTTTTCTGGATTTGGCATTTTCCTGTTTCTCCCTGTCCCCGTCCCCGCGTCCCCGTCAACTGTTAGGTTATGTTAGCTACTATGGATGGTGTAGTTGAATTGAAGGTTGATAGGTCTTACAAAGCTGGCGAGCCCCTGGTTGTATGGTAAGATCACATGTCTTAGATAACGGTCACTTTTGTTTGATAAAATTAATCATACTGAGGGCATTTTTTAAGTTTCTACATTACCCATTATGGAAATTTGTTGGCTACCCTAGGATCTCTGTACTTTTTGCATTACTATTCATTTTACTGGATGTTGATGCTGCATTAGGTGTGGGCCACAATCTAATTCTAAGCTGCTTCTTAATTATGGTTTTGTTGATGTAGATAATCCATATGATCGTATTGTAGTGGAGGTGAGTTGGTTGTTTGTTTTATCTTCTTTATATCCCCAAAAAACTTCACACAACCCCACTTCCAAGCAACTTAAGTTCCCTTAGTCTCTGGTTAGTGTGTGCTTACAGTTGCTGGTGTTTGGAGTCCTTTTCATTATGGTCATTCGAAGATGCATTTTTCTTTCCCTTCCCCCAACAAAGAAAAATGAAAGAAACCAAGGAAATCAAAAGAGAATTAGTCTCATTCGTGTGATATAATTCTGTTGTATTTATTGTAGGCTGCACTAAATACTGAGGATCCTCAATATCAAGATAAGAGAATGGTGGTTCAAAGAAATCAGAAGCTTACCATACAAACTTTTCATGTGAGAGTCCTGAAACTCTTTGGAAGCTCATTTTCAAGACAATCATTTGAAGGATTTTTTGGATTCTCTTCTATTAGTGCAGTTGTATGTAGGAAAGGAAAAAGAAGTTATCTCCGACATGCTTCCCTATCTTCGTCTAGGCTATGTTTCTGATCCTTCAGAGATGGACTCTGTTATTTCTTATCAAGGTCCCATTTGTCTTGTAATCCCATAATCTTGGGGTGTTTATTAACTACAAACTATCCTGCAATATCAGTGTGCATCACATATATCCCTATCTAATACAAGTATTCGAACAATATGGTGGATATGTTATAAGTCAGCCCTTGTATGGAGCGCGTAGTTTTGGACCAGCTCTCAGAGTATTTTGCATCCTGTCTGGCTTGCTATCCTACTTCCTTAATCAAAGATGAATCCTTGGTAACTTTTGCGCCGATTAAGTCTCTGTAAGTAACGACATCTTGTTAGACTTAAAGTGGTGTCTATATTTCAGCTGGCAGATAACAGTGTGTATCCAAGAAAGCGGGTAGCCACACAACTTCTTAGGATGGAAAAGAAAATGCTACATGCATGCTTGCAGATAACTATTTTGGTTTAGTTATGTAAACTTTAAATTTCAATTTATGACTAATTTAGTGTGTGTGTGTATTTGTCGTTTCCTCCCGTCCCCATTTCTTGATTTTTTTTATTTGGAATTTTCCCATTTCTCCCCATCCCCATTCCTGTGCATCATTGGTTATAATCCACCTGTCCGAGGATATTATCTATAACACCCCAAAATTTTATAACTTTTATTTTTAGGTGTTTGACATTTTTATTCAAAATTAGCCCTTAAATCTTAATCTAATTATTTTATTAATAACCTTTAACCCATAACCCAAATAATTTCTTAAATATTTTTCCTGATTATATTACCTTTTTTCTTCCTATGAAACCTGTCCTTAACCAAATTATTTATCCTTGATATATTTTCTACCCGGTACCCTAAACTATCCAAATTAAATATAAAATGAAATATTCCTACTCTACCCTATCATTTACCCCTAATTTACCCTTTGCATGCCCTGTTGTCCTTCTCCAACCACTACCCATGTCTTCTCCTTACCTCATGCAACACACCCATACCCCTCACTCATTGAACCATCCCCCTTGACCACCCTTATTGTAATATCCCAAATTTTCGTAACCTTAATTTTGAGCGTTTAGCCTTTTATCTAAAAATCTAACCCTTAATTATTTGTTTAACTCTTGACCCACAAACTTAGATAAATTCTTTGATAAATTTATCCTAATCATTTTATCTTTTCTCTTTTTATTTAAATCTATCCTAAACTGATAATTTTACCCGGTATATTTTTCCTAATTGGATACCCAAAATCTAGATAAATTAATATTATCCTAAACCAAAATTTAACTTAATTATAATTCTAACCTTAAATTTATTTCCCTTTTTCTTCCTTTTCTCTTTTTCTTTTTCCTTCCCTACGCCCAACCCATTTTTCTCTCTTCTCCTTCTCATCCTCGGCCTACTCTGCCCACCCCAACCACTTTTATTTTTCTTCTCCTCTCCCCTCGAGGCCCAACGTGTTCTTACTTTCATCTCTTTTTCTTTCCCCCTCTAAAACCCAAGCCTAGTTGTCCTTCATTCTTTCCTTCTCTTTCTCCCTTACCCGTCTTGCACCCAAACACGCCCCTCCTCTACAATTTTCTCTGCCCTAAACAACACCATAGATCACCCTTACACCTACACCCTCCTTTTCCTTTTCTAACCAAACACAAACCTGCATGCTCCCCCTATTCAACTAGACTCAAACAACCCGCTCCATCGCCCCCTTATGCACCCCTATATGCACATGCCTAACTCCATTTCGTCTTCCAGCCTAAAAAGCCTTGCACCACTCTCTACTCATATGTCTTCCCTTCCCCATCCAACCTCTTATGCCACTGTCACCCTACACCCTATGCCTCCACCCATCATTTTCCTTACAATGCCCCTCTACAACCTTACTCCTTTTCTTGACCATCCTCCTCCACTAATCAAACCCTTTTGGCCTAACCTTCAATATTCACACACACAACCATACTACCCTTCATTTACCCCAACCCTCACCTCTTCATCTAGCATATACATACATGCACACAAACCCATCCCTCATTGTTTAGTCCGAACACAACCCCCAAATTGCTATAGTCGTGCCAAACGACTACCTACCCCCACCTCTATTTTTTCACCATCACCAGAAACATCCATCACCAAACAACTCCATCCTCTTGTGTCGACTTTCCTAATCTCCTTCACCACTCATTGTCGCAGCCATATAGCCCTTGCTCTAGTTCCATTCTTTATTTTCTTTCCTAGAAAAACTAACCGTGAACCCTTCTCCTTCTTTCTTTCTCCTTTCCTTCCTCTTTTCCCTCTGCCCACTCGCTGCCTCATCCCCCCACATTTGGCCTCTCCAACCATCATCACCACCACCACCACCACCCATCCATCTTTTATTCCTCTGTCCGAGCCTTTCCCTGCCCCTTTTTTTCTCCCTTGCTTTCCCCTCTCTCCCCTACCTCAGGTTTCCTCTTCCCTCATCACCACCAAAGCCATCGCACCACTAGTACACCACCTAGCTTGGCCTCCATCGCTACAGCTATCCCTTGCTGCCGCCAGCTAGCCTCACATGCCACTAATGTCACCCACCACCTCCACCTAGCCAACCAATCCTCGAGCCTTATACCTTAGCCCACTTTTTTATATAAGCAACGTGAGTTTTCATTAACAAATTTACCCATTTTAATAAAAGGAAAATTTTGGTAATTTATTACTTAATAAATATTTTTAATAAAAATTATTATTTTATTGATTAAATATTAATATGGTAATTGTGGTATTATCTTTAGGTACAAAAGTTTAATTAATGGAGCCTAATAAATCTAGTAACTTTTATACTCTAATAAAACATTCAGATACTGCATGATAGTACATTTAGGATTTAATTTATAAACCTTGTATTAATTATATTCGTTACATTGTGTTCATTTGTCTAATAATGATAGTATGGGTTTTGGTAAAATAAAACATGCTAACTTATGGAAATTATTATTTGTACAAAATGTATGTTAAAATGGGTTAAATGATGGGAATAAATTATATATATTATGTATGTCCAATATGATAGGTTGAGCATGCCTAGCCGTATTTTTAATATAAATATTATTATCATGTGTCCTAGGGGTAATTTGATCATTTAAGCATGTTGTGATATTTAACCTAATAAGAATACTTAATATACCTCAATTATTATTTAGTATGGATATGAGTGATTTCATGCTTTAGAAATGCAAGTTTCATCATGATTATTATCATTATATATCCTAGGGGTATTTTGGTCATTTTATATGTATCATGAAAACTATCCTTATAAGCATGCCGAATTTGTATTATTTATTGTTGCGTACATGGTTTGGTATTCTAGAAACACATGTTAAGGTATTATATGTAAAATCATGTATAAAGTTAAAATGGTCATTTGATGTATCTAGTAATTTATTTTCATTTTAAATGATTTAATTATTTTATTTTATTATATTCTTGACTAGTTAATAAATAAAACTAAATTAGTATTTAAAATGAATGATAATGTGGATATTTTGGCCTCAATGGCAATTTGGTTATTTTTGGCCTAAAGTGCCTAAATGTGAATAACTAAGCCAAAGATGGCCTTAGTATATGTGTAATGATTGAACTTGGTATTGATATTGATTATGGTTGTCTTGAATGTTTGGAAATGAGTTAAAATGGTTAAGTATGAAAATTGGATCTATGTGATTAATATGTGATTTTATGGTCACCTTAATGAAATACTAATACTTAAAGTGAAATACCTAGAGATTGGGAATGATGGCTCTTTAAAGGCCACTACCCTAGAGACGTAGTTTAGCCCATGGTTGATTAGAGATTTTTATTGGTGTGCCTTAGTACCCCAGTAGACCCTATATCTCACTCTATTTAGCTTTACAAACTTAATAGAGGGTATGCATACTTATATATTAAGTGTCATTGTTGGTAGGCTATTGTGTTATCTTCGTGTGCCAGTGCTACTAGGGTACCTTAGTATCTTTAGGTTGATAGTCGATATGATACTATATTGTCTTGGTGCGACGGCATGACTAAAGTATCTTAGTGTCTTTGGATTTGATATGATATTCCATCAAGTAAGTAAAAATGGAAACGAATATGATTGGATCAAAATGACTATTATTTAACTAAAATAATTATTGGATTGGCCAGTTGTAGCATTCGTGCCTACTTGTGGTTTGATAGTAGCCTTCGTGCTTACCTGTGGTTTGGTAGTAGCCTTTATGCCAACCTAGGGTTTGGTAGTAGTGTTCGTTCCTACTTGGGATTTGGTAGTAGACTCCTTGCCTACCTAACTACCTATAGCTTGGTAGTAGCCCTTGTTTCTATCTTTAGTTTTGTAGTATTCTTTGACCCTTACCTATGATATTATGGATTTTATAGGTATTAAGACCCTACATGTGATGTTATGGAATTTATAAGTATTATGCTTTTGAGCTCTACCTAAGGTATTATGGATATTATTGCTTTGATTTTTGATACATGAGGCATATTGTGAAGGTTAAGGATGTTGTGTTGAGATTGATTATAATCATTATTTTAGATAGCATCTCTTGTATGCTTGGTTGTTAAGTTTTGTTATGTTTTACATGAACGAGTATGAGCAATATGTAGCTTTTTTGTTAATGTATATCTTATATGATTATCATATTTTTATCATCATATGAATACTTCTGTGTTTATACCACATATTATTATTATGCCTTTTATGTTTTCCATGTAGGCTATTCATATTAGTTTGTATTATTCGTTACTTAGTATCATCGTACTAAAGGGTTCATTTTCATGGGCCCGTACTTATTCAATGGGTAGTGACATTTGCAAGTTATCTTGTGAGATCAGTTGAAGGATAGTGCTTGGGTTAAGAGAAGGATATTTTGTATCTTGCCCAATCTTTTTGATCCAGATGATTCTATACTCTTATATTCTTATGTATTTCTTTTTACTGAATTTTGTAATCATTGATGATTCATTTTGTTCGAAATGTTGTTAGTTTGTTTTGATTCTCTCTACTTTGATTTTTTTATTATAATTGTATTATATATTTAAGTAAAATAACATTTTTAGCCTTATCACTTAGTATAAGAATGGTAGAGGAAACTAGATTTATACTAAATATAGCGATGACACCCTATGTTCGTTTATTTTAGTTTCTGCAATTAATTATTTAAATACATTTTTTTGGTTCATAAATTAGGGGTTGTTAAACTTATCATCCTACCCTATCCATCGAGCCATGCCCCATCACCATCACCTCCCTCAGCAAACAACTCACTCTCTGTGTATGTATGTATGTATGTATGTATGTATGCATGTATGTACACACACACACACACACACACACACACACACACACACACACCATACACACACTTGTACACCTTTCTCCATCTCCCTTGTTCGAGCCTAGCCTATCCTTCCTCTACCTCGATCAGTTTTGCCCTCCAGCCACCATCACAACCAAACACTCCCTTGTAAATTCTCCCTGCTCCCTTCTCTCGACTCCATTGGTTTCACCATCACAACCAAACATAGCCTCATATATTTCCCCTACTCCCCTTTGCTGCTCTGCTTGCCTTCACCATCACAGCACCACAAACCTCTCCCTCGATGCCTCACTTCCCCGATCATTTATCCCTTCCTTTATGTGCATCGCCAGTCACCACCATCCCCTTTCTTTGTGTGTTGCCTCTACACCATCACCAGCCACAACCACCCAACCCACACATACACCATCCTTTGCTACAGCACGTGCCTTGATTCTTCATCACGAACTTCAACCATGAGCTACAACCCACATCCAGCCCTGTATCACCCCCTCTACACCATCATCACCACCATTCTTGTTTTTCTTCCTGCACCTCCATTTTCATATGTTGCCGACACCCCCATCAGCCTCCTCCCTTCTCTTCTTCTCATCACAACCATCCTAGTAGAACCACCACAGGCCTCTTCTTCTTCTTCTTCTTCTTCTTCTTCTTCTTCTTCTTCTTCTTCTTCTTCTTCTTCTTCTTCTTCTTCTTCTTCTTCTTCTTCTTCTTCTCTTCTTTTATTCTTTTTTCTTCTTCCCTATTGCACCCTATTTTCTTTCTCTTCTTCCCCTGCAGTAATTTCCATCATTCCTTACCCCTCTATTGTGGCACCTTCTCTTGTTATGTGCCCTTGGACAATGCCAGATGCCGGCATTGCTTCTCTTTTTACTTCATCTCCCTTTTCCATATATCCACCTTCCTTCACTGCCCCTCACCGCAACCCTCCTCACATTGTCACCACCTTTCAACCACTAGCTCACCACCCAACATCCCCTTCCCTTTTTCTGTGTACACCACTGAACCTAACACTACCACTACCACCCTCCACTAAAACCTTCCAGCACCAGCCACCACTAGGTCGTGCCTTCCTTGACCTTACCACCATCTCTGCCCACAACCATCACTCGCACCACTACTAGGGTTGCAACCAACCCCCCCCCCCATTTCTTCATGCGCATATAGTGTGAGAGAGTTTTCATTAAAATTTTTGTTACCTATTTTAAAAGTAAGGATATTTTGGTAATTTTAGAAAATAAATATTTTATTATTATATTTATCATTTTAATTATTAAATATTAATTTGGTAATTTTAGTATTATTATTAGGTACGAAAGTTTGATAAGTGGGGCTTGTAATTTTTTGTAAGATACCGTTGGTTTGTATTTTTGTCGAAATTAAGGTAACTTTTATACTTTACTAAAATGGTAAATATTGCATGATAGCACATTAGGGCTTCTGTGTCTTAAATATGTTAAGAATGATTTTTTATCTTATAATTATGTATTTATTATTATTATTATTATCATAAAAATTGGTAAAAAGAGCATGTTATCTTATGTAAAATATTTTAGGCACAAAAGTATGGCAAAAATGATCTTTTATGATTATGTATGGCATATACATAGAAAAATAATAGGTTGAGCATGCTTAGATATAATTATTAAAAAATAATTAGGGATGTGTGTCCTAGGAGAAATTTGGTCATTTTACGTGAGTTGTGATATTTATCTTGACAAGTATGTCTAATGTGTATTATATGTTGTTGAGTATGAGATTGTGTGTTCTATGTGCATTAGATACGCATATTAGGGTTTACATGTCAAATCATGATTAAGGGTAAAATGGTCATTTAGCTTATCTAATAATTTAATATGCATGATAAATAATTAATTATTATGTTTTAGCCTTTTTATGGCAAATATATAAATAAAATGGAGTTAGTAGTCAAAGAGGATGTTAAGATGGTCATTTTGGTCTCAAAGGTATTTTGGTCATTTTGGCCTAATGCGCTCGAATGTGAATAATTGAGCCTAGAATGGTCTTAATATATTTGTATGATTAACATTGCTAATGATCTTAGTTATGGTTGTCTTGGAATAATTAGAAATAAGTGAAAATGAATATATATGGAAATCAGATTTATGTAATTTATATGCGATTTCGTTGTCACCTTAATAAAATACTAATATTTAAAATCAAAGACATCGAGATCAAGAATGATGGATCTTTAGGGGTCGCTACCCTAAATACGTGTTTTAGCCCACAAATGATTCTAGTTTTTTACTAATGTGCCTTAGTGCCCCAGCTTGCCCTATATCTTATTCTATTTTGTTCTACAAACTGATAGGGGCTATGTATACTTATGAATCAGGTGTCATTGTCAATAAGAATTGTATTACCTTCATGTACCAATGCAACCAAGGTAGCTTTGCATCATTGGGTTGATAGTCAGTAGGATACTATGCTGCCTTGGTGCGTTAGTATGATTAGAGTACCTTTGTGTATTTAGGTTGATTAATCTCCCATCAAATAAATATAAATGAAAATGATTGATAGATTATTTGATTATTGGAATTGGATTGGTCGGTAGTAGCCTTAATACCAACCTGTCGTTTAGTAGTAGCATTTGTGATGTGTATAGGGTTGTGGATTTATGAATTGGGTGGTAATATAGGTCGGTTAGGGTTTGAATGTGATGATAAAGATTAGGTGATGATATATTAAGAAAAATGACGGTTGAGTACTTAGAGTTTTGGAGTGATATGGTTTGTAGGTTAGGGTTTGGGTTAGGGTTTAAGATTAGGGTTTTGAATATGGGATGAAGATGATGATGATGAATGATTGTGATGATGGTGATTTGATGAAGAGATTTCAAGTATGATATGGAGATGATGAACATATGATAATAATAGAATTATTATATATGGTTTGGATATAGAATAGGTAGAATTAAGTAGGAAGAATAGGTTGAAGATAAAGTTGAAGATGATGAATATTATGTTGAAAGTGGCAGTTAGGGTTGAAGAGTGTTGTGGGTTATAGATGGTTTTAGGGATAGTACTTAACTCCTAATTCACACATTTATTATAATTGAAAAGAATTTGCACATAATTCAAAAAAGGAATAACTTGTATTTTCATTCATTTAGCTGTTTATGAACCTGTAACCCTAAGGATTTTATAGCCTATTTTCACCTCCTCAATATTACAAGATAATTATAATTAATTAGGAATAAAAATTTAACCTAATCGCCCCTATGCAATATCTTGTTCCCCACTCCAAGCACATTTTATAAAATAAACCTTATAAGATAGAATAAGATAGAATCCCCTTTAAAAGCTACTTTATGATCTATCCAATCATAATGAAAATAATTAAAAAAATAATAACACACTAAATAAAGTTGAACACACATCATTAAGCCTAAAAAAATGTTCTCATGCATCCCATGCATGACATGCACGTCTCTCTCGCTAGTAAATTGTTTTGCAAGTTTTGTCCATAACTAGTAATATAGTCATCTATTTATCTTCAAATTTGTAGGGTATCCTCTCTAGGTAAAGGACGATAGGTTCCATAATAATAAATGCTAAGTATTTATCATTTTCTCATGCATCACTTTGTTCCTACCCGGTAGAAACCTTTGTGCTTACCTATATTTCGGTAGTATCATTGTGCCTACCTGTGTTTTAGTAGTAGCCTTTGCGCCTACCTATGATACTATGAATTGTTATTAGTCTATGCATGTGAGACTACCTGTGATGTTTGAGATCCATTGGTATTGACAATGATTGTTGTGACCATTAATATTGTTATGATTTGAGGTTGATAATGTTTCTAATTATAGTTCAAAAAGCATCTCTTAGATGTTCAATTGGTAAGTTTTGTTCCAGATAAACGAGTATGAATCATATATGGCCTTAGTAGTATTTGGTTATATGAATGGTTATCATATTTCAATTGACACTTATACATTTCAATATTTTATATCATGTATTATTGTGATGTTTTGTATGTATTCCATGTTGGGTTTTTATTTTGGTTTATTATAAAGGGTTGCTTAGTGCCATTATACTGAATGATTTCTTTCGTAGACTCTTACATATTCAATAGGCAGTGGACTTTGTTGTTTAGCTTACGAATTCAGTTAAAAGGTGGTAGATCAAATTGAGGGCCTAGGACTACCCAGTGTCTTTTTGGTTTATTTGATTTCGGTTGTACTTGGGCGCTTATATCCTTCTATTCTTTCTCTCTCTTTTGAGTTTTGTAATCGCTAATGTTGCTTTTATATAACATGATACTTCTCTACTATTCCGTTGCTTATAATCATGTTATTAATTTAAGTAGACTAAAAATTTTAGCCTTAGCACATGGTATAAGAGTAGTAAAGGAAACCTGTTATACCCCATTTTTAGGAACCTTAATTATAATTGATAATTACGTGTGATTATTTATAATTATTATTCTAAGATAAACGTGTTATTATTATTCGTATAATTACAACAGCTTATGTATAAATTTAATCAGCTTAAAATTTGATAGAAATTGGGTTATTTAATTTTAATCCTAGTTTATTGAAACGCCCCAAAAATAATTATTTTAAAAAATATAATTAAATAAGGATTTATTAGGAAATTAATTAAATTAATTATTTTTATTTGAAATGGGAAAGATTTAGTTAGGGAAAATTAATAAGGAAATTACAAATATTTTTATAAGAGAAAATTTGGGCTTTTTGCTAATTAAAAATGAATTTAGGAAAAATCTTTTAAAAAACCTAAATTAGCCCAAAAAGAAAATTTAATATTATTTTATTTAAATATTTTTATTCTAAATACCTAAAATATTCTAATTAATTTCTTTGACCCCAACCTACTTAAATTTTTCTTTTCCCTTTTCCTTTTTTCTTTTTCCTCCTTCCTTTTTCTTTCTTTTCTTTCTTTTTCTTTTCATTTCTTTCTTTTTCTTATTCTCTCCAATTGGGCTTGTCTAGCACGGCCCAATCTTTTTCCTTTCTTTCTCTTCTTTCGCAGCCTATCCGCCCGTTTCCTTTCTTTCCTTCCTGCGGCAACCAGTACGCTGCGTGTCGTGGCTTTTTCCCCTAGAATGCCACGTTCCATCTAAATCTTTATAACCATTGCCGTCCGTCCCGGTTCTTCTTCTTTTTCTTTTCTTTCTTTTTTTCCCCAGCTGCTTGGTTCACCTCCTTCTTCCTCCTTCCTCCTCTGCCTTTAACCTGCACCTTCGAAACTCTGAAAATGGCGCTTGACTTGACCGACCATTTCCTCTCTCTTTCTCTTCCACTTGACTCGTAGTTCAACATGATCTAATCTTTTTTCCTTTTCTCCCACACAAATTCCTCCTTTTCCTTCGCGAAAGGTTGAACATGACCTAAAATTGTGTCAGCCGATTAACGCCGCCGGCTACCCCAAACCCTACCTGCATTATCCTCCTGCCAATCACGAGAACCCTACCATTCCCTCTAAACTCTATAAATACCCCTTATTTGTGTGATTTCGAAACTTTTTCCCCAAAACCCTAAGAGCCTACCCTGTGCACCGCTGCAACTTCAAACGGCCTTTCCTTCACCGTCAACAAACTTCGCCGCCACCTCTGCCTACCTAAGTCTTCCCTACACCACCCTCTAACTAATTGAGCCACCCATCTCCCTCGATTCGTCTCGCACGAGCCACCATAGCTGTGTGAAGTTCCCTGCCCACTAAACCAAAATTTTACACCCACAACCCCTCGAGCCACTGTCTGCCACCACATCCGCCACTACCACTACCTCCTACACCACCCAAAAGCTACTACTAATATTCCTCCACCTAGCCATAACCTTCTTTTCTCCATTCTCCTTCTCCTCCTCCCTCTTTCTTCTTCCCTTCCTTTCGGCTGCCATCTTTGCCGCCATGCGCCGTCGCCGCTTGTTGCGCCACCACCCTCACTTTACTCCTCTCAACCTAGGCTACCACAAGCACCTCAACCTTCACCCTCATTCTCCACCTTTTCTTCTCAAACCTCAACTTTTCTCTTTTCTATCCTCTTTTCCGGCCACTGCCGCCGCTGCCATGCACCACCACCGGTACCACCTATTGACGCCAACTCATGGTGAAATCCTAGACCCTCTCAACCCTTTTTCCCTATTTATTTAAGTTTATTCTATTTTATTTTAATTTTTATCAATTATATAATTATTAATATTATTATCATCATCATCATCATCATCATCATCATCATCATCATCATCATTATTATTATTATTATTATTATTATTATTATTGGGTGTAATATTAATGTTATATTTTCTTGGCAGGGTCGAGAGTAGTTCTAAATTATTTAAGTTGTTAGTTTTGAATTATAGGTATTAATAGTATTATTATAAGTTTTATTATCATTATTAATAATATTATTAGTATTATTATTTTATTATTACTATTATTTATCTAGGGAGGGTCGAATCCCTATTTTATTTTATTAGAGTGCATACTCCTATTTTATTATTAATATTATTATTTCTATACTATTATTATTATTATTATCTTTATTATTATTATTAATATTATTATAAGTAAAATGTGTTATTAATAATATTATTATTATTATTAAATGGTACCTTCACTATTTTGAGGAAGGGTCAAAAACCCTACCTTGTATTATTTTGGCTTAAGTTATTATTATTAGTATTTTTATTAGTATTATTAGCATTATTAGAATTATTTTGGTGGAGGGTAGAAACCCTTATATCACCATCCGTTTTGAATTTCATTAATATTATCATTAGTATTTTTAGTAGCATTTTGTATAGTTATTATTAGTATAGTATTATTTTATTTAAAAACCTAGTCTTAGGATAAGTTAGAAAATAATAGTATTTCTAGAAGGGAACCTAATTCTAGTTTTTTCCTCATAATAGGTGAGACCAGTAAAAGCCCTAAAGAGGTATAGGAGCATGCTCCAATACCGATGACGTTTTAGGTAATGGTGTAACTAAGACCATTTATGTGGAATGTGTTTTACATGCCTTACTTGCCATATGATATAACATATGATATATTTTATGTGTATCTTATAACTATTATATATGTAGTTGATAGATGAGATTTATTGATTATTTTCATGTCTAAAATATCATTTATCCCTCATTTATTCTACTAGATTTAATCTTTTCGTCGAGTTTTCCTCCTTTGAATAAGTTTTACAGGAAAGAAAAGAATTGAAGAAATTCAAGGAGAAATCAATGAGAAGAAGAAATCAAGTAGAGAACACATCAAGAAATGCAGAATCAAGGAGAGCAAAGTTGGAAAGGGAACAAATATATCAAGAGAAGTTAAGCTGAAACTTTCAAAGGAATTGAGTGGAAGAATCAAAAACACGGGGGTCCCGTGTTTCCATAACACGGACCGTGTTATTAATCCCGAATATCGGTCTGTAAAGCTTTGTCAGCAGAACGGTTGGAAGAAAACACGGGGGTCTCGTGTTTCATAAACACGGACCGTGTTTTTGATTAAAAATGTGTAACTGCCACGCGACTTGTTCCTGATAAAATTGGATATGAAAACAGAGTTCGTGATATCGAGAGAGAAAGGATCGAATGTATTTTTCTTCCTTTATTCCTTTAGAACATACATGTAATGCACAATTCCAATCTTTGATCTTCTTAAATTCTATTGATGATTTGACATTCTGCACTTCAATTGATAAGTTTCCTCTATTCCTTTGTAAATTTCTGTATCTTCATTTTGCAGAATCTAAGTAGTTTTTGTGTAATTTTACTTGTGATCATTTCATTATTATCTAATTGTTGGAATAATAGAATTTGTGAATGTGTTATTGTCATTAATTTTTAATATTTCTGTATAATAGTATGAATTGTGAATATGCAGAAATTTGAGTAATTAGAACAGGGTAGGATGAATTGAAGATGGAATCATAACTTAATTATCATTTCATAATTTAAATGTTTGATTCTACATGAGGTTTAATTGAATTAATGGTTTGAATTGAATGATTCCATATCATAGATTAAGATTCTTGAACTGATTAGATTGATCACCTATTTGGTTTAGGACTTAGTCTTTGCTAAGACAATGAAATTAATCCGTAATTGTTAATTAATTTGTCTCTAGTAGCAAGAAGACCATTAATTCGTGCAATTGCATGATCCGATCTTGTGTGATTATGATTGTAGTTGGCTACTTCCCGTTCATAATGCTACTATTAATTGAATCTAGTGTTTGTAACCTAGGTTATTAATTGGGTACAAAAATAAATTGAGAGCATATTCAATTTATTAAGGTTGAGAGGAAGTATAGAAATTATCATTCTGAATTTCTTAAGTCAACATTAAACTATTTAGAATCATTCTTTTATGTGAATGTATGGCATTTTAATTCCATCACCAATTCAATCCTTCCCTAATTGTAAAGTCGTGGTTAAAGCCTTAGTATAATTGAATTTAGTTAGGAATCAATGAAAATTGTACAAACGGGTTTATAACATCAATAGCAAAATTAGTGATTAAAACGTCATTCCTTGTGGGTTCGACTCCTTCTTGCCATATACTACGTATTTGGGGATTAGGATTTATTTGTTAAATTTGTTGTGCATATGACAGTGCATCAATTTTTGGCGCCGTTGCCAGGGACTGGCAATTTTAATCTCTAGTTTTGTTTTTGTTGTAGTTTTTTTATTTTAGTTTTTGATAAATTCTTCACGTGACCTCATCTAATCTTTGATTGTGTGTAATCTTCAGGCATTCACAATTGAGATCATTTGCGATCGAGCATCAAGGACAAATTATTCCCGCCATAGATCCAAACTCATCTTCTCCAATTGCAACTAGGACAAGAAGGAAGTTGGAACAAGCTAATCAGATTCCATCACCTTTTGAAGAAAGTTCCACAAACTTGGAAGAAGACGACATAGAGGATTTGTGTAGTACACCTTACTACATTAATCCACCGATGGCGGAGCGAACTCTCAAGGAGCTAGCTGCTCCTATCTTTAACCCTAATCTTTTATGCATTAATTATCCTGCTGATAATGATACTTGTGAAATCAAACCTGGACTAATACGAGCCTTACCTATTTTTACAGGTTTTAAAGACAACAATTCCATGGGTTCAAGCTGTTTCACCGACCCAAATAAATTTCTCAAGGAATTCCATATAGCTTGTTCTGGTATGAAACCGAATGGAGTAAGTGTAGAAAAACTTAAACTCAAAGCTTTTCCTTTTGCTTTGGCTGATGCTGCTAAGGAATGGTTATATGATCTACCAGCGGGCTCAGTAAACACTTGGACTGATATGCAGAAGGTTTTCCTTGAAAAATATTTTCCTTCATCAAGAGCAACTAATATAAGAAAGGAAATATGTGGTATTAGGCAAGATGGAGGAGAATCTTTACATGAATATTGGGAACGTTTCAAGAAATTGTGTGGTAGTTGTCCTAATCATCAAATTAGTGAACAATTGTTAATACAATATTTTTACGAAGGTTTATCTCCTATGGATCGCAATATGATGGATGCTGCTAGTGGTGGTACTTTAGTTGATAAAACACCTATCGAAGCTAAAAGGTTAATTGCTAATATGGCATCTAACTCACAATATTGTAATAGGGGTAATACTTCTATGTCTCAACAGGTGAAAGAAACCAATATTGCTGAATTAAAAACGCAAGTATCAAATTTGACAGCTCTTGTGGAAAGAGTTGTAGGAGAAAAGATTCCTGCCAAGGTATGTGGAATTTGTTCTTTTACAGGTCATCCAACTGATATGTGTCCTACTTTGCAGGAAGAACAACAAGTAAACACCATTGGAGGACAACCATTTCCAAAAAGGAATGATCCATTTGCTCCAACATATAATCCTGGATGGAAGGATCACCCAAATCTAAGGTATGGAAACACTCAACAAAGTGGTAACTCATATTTCCGACCACAGATGTATCAAAATCAGCAAGGAGCAAATCCACCCCCGGATTTTTCCAAATTCCACCAAATCAGCAAAGACCACCATTTCAACCGATGCCTCCACCACAAGTTTCACAACAAACGGGGTGTATGCCTTTAGAAGATTTGGTGAAATCTTTGGCTACCAATACCTTACAATTCCAACAAGAGACCAGAAACGGTATTAAGAATTTGGAAAATCAAGTGAGTCAACTAGCAGATTCCCTTGGTAAAATGCAAGCACAAGGTTCTTCAAAATTTCCTAGCCAGACCGAAAGAAATCCCAAGGAAAATGCTAGTGCTATCACAACTTGCAGTGGAAAACAATTATCAGATCCAAGAAAAGTGAATGAAGAAGAAAACACAAACAAGGACACAGATGAAACAAATGTTGAAGAAGAAATAAAGGAAGATTCAGAACCAACGATGAAGAGTAAGTCACATTCTCCTATAAAAATTCCTGCTCCTTTTCCTAGCAGGTTGGCCAAAAACAAGAAGGTAAATCATGATAAGGAGATATTTGACATATTCAAGAAGGTAGAAGTTAACCTTCCTCTCATTGATGCGATCAAACAAGTACCCAGGTATGCAAAATTCCTCAAGAACTTGTGTACAAATAAAAGGAAACTTAATGAGAATGAGAAGGTAAGTGTGGGAGAAAATGTATCAGCAATGTTGCAAAGAAAACTTCCACCAAAGTGCAAAGATCCAGGTATTTTCACTATACCTTGCAAAATTGGAAACACAAGGTACGAAAAATGCATGCTTGACTTAGGTGCTTCAATAAATGTCATGCCTTTATCTATCTTTAACACCCTAAGTCTAGGTCCTTTAAAGGAAACTCGTATTGTTATCCAATTGGCTGATAGATCTAACACATATCCTGAAGGGGTTATTGAAGATGTCTTAGTTCAGGTTAATGAGTTGGTTTTTCCTGCAGATTTCTATGTGTTAGATATGCAAGATAATGGCTTGGCTAATCCATCACCTATTTTGTTAGGGAGACCATTCCTAAAAACTTCAAAAACAAAAATTGATGTCCACGATGGAGTGTTAACCATGGAATTTGATGGTGAAATTATTAAGTTTAACATATATGATTCCATGAAATTTCCTGCAGATGGTGAAGAGGTATCTATGATTGATGTCATTGAAAATTTAACTGAAATGGTGTACCAATTATCATCAGCTGATCCTTTGGAAATAACTTTGACACAAGGAATAGCAACTGAAAAATTGGAAGAATTAAGCAAATTGTATGACGTTGATGAAGAAATCAAGGAGGTAGTGGCCGCTTTGGGAACATGTCCGAGTAGAATTGGAAAATTTGTGGATTTACCATTGATAGTGGATAGGCCTGTACCTTCCATAGAACAACCCCCTGAAGTGGAGTTGAAGCCTTTACCTGACCATCTCAAATATGCATTCTTAGGAGATAAGAATACCCTTCCGGTTATCATATCTAGTGAACTGACATCTCATCAGGAAGAAAAACTGGTAAATGTGTTGAAGAAATACAAATCAGCTTTGGGGTGGACATTTGCTGATATTAAGGGTATTAGTCCTTCAGTTTGTATGCATCGGATTTTAATGGAAGAAGATGTGAAGCCATGTAGACAAGTACAACGTAGGTTGAATCCGATAATGATGGAGGTTGTGAAGAAAGAGGTTCTAAAATTGCTAAGTGTAGGAGTCATTTACCCAATTTCTGATAGTAGTTGGGTAAGTCCGCTTCAGGTTGTCCCAAAGAAAACAGGCATAACAGTAGTGGAGAATGATAAAGGAGAAATGGTTCCTACTAGAGTTCAAAATGGTTGGAGGGTATGTGTTGACTATAGAAAACTGAACTCCATGACTAGGAAAGATCATTTTCCTTTACCATTTATGGATCAAATGTTAGAACGGCTAGCGGGTCATGCTTATTACTGTTTTCTTGATGGTTATTCTGGATATGTGCAGGTTCCCATAGCTCCAGAAGATCAAGAGAAAACCACATTTACATGTCCCTACGGTACGTTTGCGTATCGGCGCATGCCGTTTGGATTATGTAATGCTCCAGCTACATTTCAAAGGTGTATGGTAAGTATATTCTCCGAATATCTGGAGAAAATTATCGAGGTATTCATGGATGATTTTAGTATCCATGGAGATACTTTTGAAGAATGCCTAGGTAATTTGACCCTTATCTTGAAAAGGTGTTTGGAAACAAATCTTGTGCTAAACTCTGAAAAATGCCATTTTATGGTCCAACAAGGAATAGTTTTGGGACACGTCATTTCAGCCAAAGGAATTGAAGTAGATAAAGCAAAAATTGATCTTATTTCTTCATTACCTTATCCATCAACTGTCAAAGATGTGCGATCATTTTTAGGGCATGCCGGGTTTTACCGCCGATTTATTAAGGATTTTTCTAAAATAGCCCAACCATTATGCAAGCTTCTTTAGAAAGAAAAGGAATTTCAATTTGATGATCCATGCCAGAAATCATTTGACTATTTAAAGGAAAAATTGATAAGTGCACCCATTCTTCAACCACCTGATTGGAATTTCCCATTTGAATTGATGTGTGATGCATCTAATTTTGCTGTTGGTGCGGTGTTAGGTCAACGAATCGGGAAAGAGCCACACGTGATATATTATGCCTCACGCACATTGAATGAAGCTCAACTTAACTACACAACTACCGAAAAGGAGCTTCTTGCTATTGTCTTTGCTTTGGATAAATTTCGTTCTTATCTGTTAGGAACTGAAATAATTGTTTACTCTGATCATGCAGCGTTGAAATATTTGTTAGCAAAGAAAGAGGCAAAACCACGACTGATTAGATGGATTCTTCTACTTCAAGAATTCAATATACGCATTAAAGATAAGAAAGGAACCGAAAACGGAGTAGCAGATCATCTAAGTCGGTTAATCAAACAAGTTGAAGTTGAAGCACCTATCAATGAAGCATTTCCGGATGAGCAACTTCATGTCATTGGGAATGAGATACCATGGTATGCTGACATGGTAAATTTTCTCGTAGCTAAGGTATTTCCCTCTCACTTTACAAAAGCACAGAAAGATAGAATGAAAAGTCAGGCAAAATATTTTGTATGGGACGATCCATACTTGTGGAAACAATGTGCCGACCAAATCATTAGAAGATGTATTCCTGATAGTGAGGTCTTGTCTATTTTACATTTTTGTCACAGTTATGCTTGCGGGGGACATTTTGGTCCCAAGCGAACAGCTTATAAAGTTCTAGAGAGTGGATTCTTTTGGCCTACATTGTTTAGGGACTCTCATGAATTTTGTAAAACGTGTGAAAACTGTCAAAAGACTGGGGGATTAGGTCCTAGAAATGAAATGCCACAAACTCCTATCATAGCATGCGAAATCTTTGATGTTTGGGGTATGGATTTTATGGCCCCCTTTCCATCTTCTTTCGGGTTTAAATACATTCTTGTTGCTGTTGATTATGTGTCAAAATGGGTGGAGGCTAAGGCCACCCGTACTGATGATGCAAAGGTTGTTGCAGACTTTCTTCAAACTAACATTTTTGCAAGGTTTGGCATACCAAGGGCCATCATCAACGATAAAGGTTCACACTTCTGCAACAGAACCGTAGAAGCTCTATTAAAGAAATATCATGTGACACATCGAATATCTACAGCATATCATCCACAAACCAATGGTCAGGCCGAGGTATCTAACCGGGAAATCAAATCAATCTTGGAAAAAATGGTGAAACCAACAAGAAAGGATTGGAGCTTACATCTTAATGATGCACTCTGGGCCTATCGTACAGCTTTCAAAACTCCAATTGGTATGTCTCCATATCGTCTGGTATACGGTAAGCCTTGTCATCTACCAGTTGAGTTAGAACATAAAGCTTTTTGGGTCGTCAAGAAGTGTAATATGGAGTCAACTGAAATTGGAAAACATAGGAGACTCCAATTACAAGAATTGGAAGAAATAAGAAATGAGGCTTTTGAAACTGCATTGAGATATAAAGATAGAACTAAAGCAGTTCATGATAAGTTCATTCTTAGAAAGAGTTTTGAAATTGGTCAAAAAGTTTTATTATATCATTCTCGATTGAAGTTGTTTTCAGGAAAATTGAGGTCGAGATGGATCGGCCCATTTGTTGTGACTAATGTGTTTTCTCATGGTGCAGTTGAAATTAAGAGTGAGAAAACAGGAAAAATATGGAAGGTCAATGGACATCGCCTAAAACCTTACTACGAAGGACATCAAGTGCACAATTTGGAAGTGGTTGATCTTACCACTCCCAATTATGAGAGCTGAAAGACTTGCATTTTGTCACTTGGGACACCCAAGTGTTGTGTATAAGTTTTCCTTATTTCATACTTTTCTTTTTACATATTTGGTATGACTTTGTATGTACATAATGTGTATATGTGTGGCAAAACATTGGTAGTTTATTTTCTTACTAAAAAAAACACGGGGGGGGGGGTCGTATTTTACAAACACGACCCGTGTTTTTCTCTCTGCAGCAAATCTCAGAATTCCAGAGAGCTCAAAAATAAACACGGGGGGTCCGTATTTCTTAACACGGCCCGTGTTTCTTCCTCTGCAGAAAATTTCAGAATTCCAGAGAGCTTCAAAATTAACACGGGGGTACCGTATTTCTTAACACGGCCCGTGTTTCTTCCTCTGCAGAACTTTTCAAAATTCCAGAGAGCCAAAAATTTAACACGGGGGTACCGTATTTCCGAAATACGGACCGTATTTCTCTCCAGAGCCTTTTTTTTTTCCCGTGTTTTCAGATCTGAAAAAAACACGCCCCCTCGTTCGATTCTCTCCAGTTCTTCGCACCACTCTTCTCCTTCGATTCCTCCATTTTTCTCACTCAAATCTTCGATTCTTCACAACTTCTACTCCATTAACATCTCATCTTCTTTTTCCACCATTAATTTTCTTTTCCCTGTCGATTAATTTCTGTATATCCAAAACAGAGCAATCGACCGTTCGTCTCAAACCCTAATTTTATTCGACCATTGTCTCATCTATTTTTTGCAAATTAACTTAGGGTTTTCGTGGGATTTGGTATTCATATATCTTTCTTTTGATTTCTCACTCGTTCTAACCAGTTTTCACGAATTTAGGTAAGTATTCTTTCCCTTATGACAGCAATGTTAATTTAGTTTCATTGATTTCTTACATATGCTGTTTTCACGACTAACTGTGATTGAAAAATTGGGTGATTGCCATAATGAGAGCATATGTATGCATTCAGTGCAATTTTGTCCAAATTATCATTGTCGTTATCTTATGTCTATGTTAAACTTTCTGGTTTCACCACTGATTTTTAACTTAAATGTGGTAATCTTTGTGTAGATGGCACCGAAAAAGAAACAACGTGCTGAAGGTGATTCCTCGAGATCCCGATCATCACCAACGCAAGCAAGACATCGACGTAATCGACCCAACGATTTAGGTATCATTTTTACCTCCCCCGAACAACAGGAAAGGTACGATTACTTATCTCAGAGGCGTATTACTGGTACTAGATATCTAGATGATGGATGTTTGCACACATTGGGCATTCATAATCAAGTCATGCGTATGCTCGAAACTATAGGTTTGCAACATTTTGTCTATTGTACTAATCACACCTATAGACGCTTGACTTTAGAATTTTTAAGTACCTTTGAATTGTGTGCTGAAATTGGTGATATTGGTGATACAAAGAATAATCAAGGGTATGTTTCTTTTCGTCTTTTTAATGAGGATAGACAATTAGCGGTGCATGAACTTGCCCACATTTTCATGTTACCTTCACAGGGAGTTAGATTCATGTTACCCTTGTTTTATGCCAACCATTTTTTCGCAAAAATAGGTGATACCACGAATATGCCTACTCCCGATACATTCCGCATTTCTGAAGCCAAATCCTCTAGGATCTTTAACTTAGTTTTCCGATACATTCAGAGGCTCTTGGCTACTACCATATTTGGGAGGGGAGATAGTACCGGAGTAGTTCGTTTAATTTAACTTTTCTTTCTCTACTCTATGCTTGAACATTATTCTGTTGATACTGCCTATTTTATTGCCAAACAATTTCAAAGGGTCAGTAATTCCAAACAAGGGGACATTGTTATCGGGGGTTTAATTACCACCATCTGTATGAGTTTGGACATACCCCTTCCGGAGGATATGCCTATTGAGGCCATGAGTACCCGCATTGATATTGAACATTGTCGCCTTACGCATCTTATTGAGCGTAGGAATAATGCGTGGTACCTTTCTTATCAGGGGCGTGTTTTCTTTCCTCTTCCTAACCCTACCAAAACTGATCCTTTAAATCCTTTGAATTGGCAACCTAATGAGGATGAAGATAACCCTACCCCATTAGCAATCGAACATCCTATTCCACCTCATGGTGCCCATCCACCACCACCACCCCGATCCCAAGCCAGCTCTTCTTCCTCAAACACTTTTGTTCCCGAATGGCACCTCCAGTTTCAAAATCAAGTGTACTCCCAATTGGATTCCATTCGAGCTGACCAAAATCAAATGATGGAGATGATGAAAAATCTCTATGATTTCCATCTCGGGAACCGAGACCCACCTCCACCTCCCTCTTGAATCCGATTCTTCATTTTTTTCTTCACTTGCATTTGTTCATTAGGGACAATGAACACATTAAGTAAGGGGGGTACATTCGTATTCGTAGGCTTGTGATTACTTTTTCGTAGAAATAGTTAGTAAATGTTATATATGTTTGTTAAGTGGTAGTTAGTTAATTTATTCCTTTGTTAAAAAAAACAAACAGTAAGTATTAGATTTGAGTAATCCATGTACGAAGTAAAACAAAGTATGGGACTGAATTATTTTCAAAACGGATAATTTTATATACTTATTGTATGTTTTGATCAACATCTTTTGACACCTTAAAGATAGAAATTGAAGATGTGATAATAGTGAAGGAAAGAAAGTTAGAATGATTAGAGATCAAATCATGCATTGACTAAGAATGAGATACAATGAAATTCAAAATTGGTGAATATAACATGGTGAGCGTTTGGGCCTAATATTTGGATACATTGCTTATCCAAAATATATTTCTCTTTTGTGTGCATTCTCCAATGATATGTGAAACTAGAATTTTCCATTAGTCTCTTCAAGACTGCATAGAACTTTAGGATATTTGAAAATGATAAAGGCACTCTTCTTTCTTTGTTAGCTACAAGGCCAAATAACCTACCTTGAAAATTTGTTATCCATTGCATACCCCTTTGAGCCTATAGACCTATTTTATTAATTTAAACTTTATTAACAACTAATCTCCATATGTATTTCCCTTCCTTACTCTACGACTAGTGGAGCAAAAATATTTTCAAGGAGAACTTTTGTTTTGTTAATAAGGTGAAATCTAAGTATGGGGGTATGGATATTTAAAAAAAAAAGAAAGAAAAAAGAAGAAGAAGAGAATAAAATTTCATGTCTTTTGATGTTGTTTGGTTGAATGGAAGGGTTTGAAAAAAAAAAAAATAAATAAATTTCTGCTCCTCTAGTTGGTAGAGTCTAGCTACAATACCAAAATTCCATCCCACCTTAGAACCCTAGCCCCATTACAACCAAATTTAAGACCTTTTGATTCTTATATAATTTAGTTCTTTTAGTGGTGGCGAATTGAGAATAATGGCAAACATATGGGTGATCATCATCATTTGGAGAGAATTTGAGAGTAAACACATCTTACCCTTTACACTAAAGAGTGAGCGTTCCCACATTCCGAAAGTAAGAATTTACCAAATTGAATTTCATTAGTCTTGATCTAATTTGCATGATGAGATACTAATTATTATAATTTTCGTTCTTAAACCGTTTGAGCATTTGATAAGACTGTTTTAAGGTGATTTAAGATGTGATCCAAAAATATTTCTATCAGTGATATTTCATGATTTACAAGTATTTTTCAGTCCCAGTCCAAGTTGAACTTCGTACATGAATAATTCCAATCTAATAAATCTTGTATTCCATGATCTGTTTCTCTTACATTTCTTGATGTATTCATGTGTATGTTATGATATTGCTTGAGGACAAGCAATAATTCAAGTATGGGGGTATTTGATAGATGAGATTTATTGATTATTTTCATGTCTAAAATATCATTTATCCCTTATTATTCTACTAGATTTAATCTTTTCGTCGAGTTTTCCTCCTTTGAATAAGTTTTACAGGAAAGAAAAGAATTGAAGAAATTCAAGGAGAAATCAATGAGAAGAAGAAATCAAGTAGAGAACACATCAAGAAATGCAGAATCAAGGAGAGAAAAGTTGGAAAGGGAACAAATATATCAAGAGAAGTTAAGCTGAAACTTTCAAAGGAATTGAGTGGAAGAATCAAAAACACGGGGGTCCCGTGTTTCCATAACACGGACCGTGTTATTAATCCCGAATATCGGTCTGTAAAGCTTTGTCAGTAGAACGGTTGGAAGAAAACACGGGGATCCCGTGTTTCATAAACACGGACCGTGTTTTCGATTAAAAATGTGTAACTGCCACGCGACTTGTTCCTGATAAAATTGGATATGAAAACAGAGTTCGGGATATCGAGAGAGAAAGGATCGAATGTATTTTTCTTCCTTTATTCCTTTAGAACATACATGTAATGCACAATTCCAATCTTTGATCTTCTTAAATTCTATTGATGATTTGACATTCTGCACTTCAATTGATAAGTTTCCTCTATTCCTTTGTAAATTTCTGTATCTTCATTTTGCAGAATCTAAGTAGTTTTTGTGTAATTTTACTTGTGATCATTTCATTATTATCTAATTGTTGGAATAATAGAATTTGTGAATGTGTTATTGTCATTAATTTTTAATATTTCTGTATAATAGTATGAATTGTGAATATGCATAAATTTGAGTAATTAGAACAGGGTAGGATGAATTGAAGATGGAATCATAACTTAATTATCATTTCATAATTTAAATGTTTGATTCTACATGAGGTTTAATTGAATTAATGGTTTGAATTGAATGATTCCATATCATAGATTAAGATTCTTGAACTGATTAGATTGATCACCTATTTGGTTTAGGACTTAGTCTTTGCTAAGACAATGAAATTAATCCGTAATTGTTAATTAATTTGTCTCTAGTAGCAAGAAGACCATTAATTCGTGCAATTGCATGATCCGATCTTGTGTGATTATGATTGTAGTTGGCTACTTCCCGTTCATAATGCTACCATTAATTGAATCTAGTGTTCGTAACCTAGGTTATTAATTGGGTACAAAAATAAATTGAGAGCATATTCAATTTATTAAGGTTGAGAGGAAGTATAGAAATTATCATTCTGAATTTCTTAAGTCAACATTAAACTATTTAGAATCATTCTTTTATGTGAATGTATGGCATTTTAATTCCATCACCAATTCAATCCTTCCCTAATTGTAAAGTCGTGGTTAAAGCCTTAGTATAATTGAATTTAGTTAGGAATCAATGAAAATTGTACAAACGGGTTTATAACATCAATAGCAAAATTAGTGATTAAAACGTCATTCCTTGTGGGTTCGACTCCTTCTTGCCATATACTACGTATTTGGGGATTAGGATTTATTTGTTAAATTTGTTGTGCATACGACAGTGCATCAGTAGTATGGCGTGGATTTGAGGTATGTTCATATGATATTTTATGGCACGCATATGATATGTATAAGTGGTGTTTTATTGAGAATTGATGCGGCCCATAAGACATGCATGTAGGTCGTGGGATATGGTGTTATGGCATAAATTAATATGGGAGTGATCTAAGTATTATATGACAATATGGTGGAGCTAGGGTTTGCATAGTGTTAGGGTTTACATGGAACTAGGGTTTGCATAGGAGTTAGGGTTTGCATGGGAGATAATGTTTGCATGGGAGTTAGGGTTTGCATGGAAGTTAATGGTTGCATGAAAGTTGGGGTTTGCATGGGAGTTAGGGTTTGTCATGGTCACCATGGTTTGGTGTGGCTAACTAAGGTTGGAGGATGAGAATAGTAGAAGTCAGTCATGTATGTCTGGGTGAACGCTTCTAAATAAGATACTTAAAATATTAATCATGTAAAGTGGAAGATATTGAGTCAGGCCCAGACCGATCCACCGGCATAATAGTGGCCAAGTACTACAGTATCCTGGAGACCGATCCCCCAGTGTATAATAGTGGTAGGGTATGTTACCCTAGTGACCGATCCACTGGCTAAAATAGTGGGGGACCCCGAGCTCAATAAACCAAACCCTACATTTTACTAAGATATGGGAAATACACTAATTATTTACAATGAAATACTATGCGAGAAAAGGGGCCAGACCGATCCAGCGGCATATAATAGTGGTAGGGCATGAACTCTAAGTGACCGATCCACTGGCTAGAATAGTGGCCAGGAGCCAAAGTGCCTTGGAGACCGATCCACCAGCAAAAATAGTGGGGCTCCCGTACTCGTATGGACTTGATAAAGAGCATTGTGTGAAAATAAATTTGATAAAAGATTGATGAAGTAATTAATCTGGACTGTATTGGATCTTGGCATTTTCACCTGAACATTCATGTTACCTTTGTGCTATTATGATTGGACTTTATGCGCCTTTATTATTATACGATGTTTGTGTGAATTTTATATGCTGGCCTTAGTGCACGGTTACCTTATTCAGTACGTAGCGTACTAATCACCCTTTTCATGGTGCTGCTTATTCCCACGAGCAGAAGGCATGTCTGACGTGTTGTAGGTAGGAGATGCCTACTTTGATGTCTTTGATGTCTATGGGACATCAGGTGAGGCCGAGTGATGATTTGGGCTGGATCGGGTTCTGGACTGGCGTGACTGTTTTCTTTTTATGAGATTATTAATCCTATTCTTTTTAATTATGTTTGAAACTTCATAAACAATTTTATTATTGTAGCTATTTTTCTTCCCTGAAAAATTATCATTGGTATTTCAAATCATGTAAAATTTATGCGTACTTTGATTATCGATTTGCGAACTTTAATTTATGTATTAATGTGTGATGATGGAAATGTTTTTCTTAGCCTTAGCACTTGGTACTGGAACGGTAGGAGTGAACCGGTCTAGTATTAAGTGTGGTAGTAGCATCCCCAGAATTTACAGATTTTTAATTTAAAGGTCTTATTTAAAAAAAATGTGTGTAAATTTTGGGGTGTTACATTTATACCCGTAAATCTTATCCTAAATTATTTTACTAATAATCATTGATCCGTAACCCAAAATAATTTTCTAAAATTTATCCTGGATTATTTTTACTCTTTTTAATCCTTTTTAACCTATCATAGATCAGATTATTTTTCCCGATTTAATTTTTCTACCCAATATCCTGATCTATCTAAACTAAACCTAAAATAAAAATAAAACTATTTTCTTACTCTACTATTTTATCTTCTGATCTTACCCGTTGCTTGCCCCAATTCCCTCCCCCAATCACTTTCTTTGTCTCCTTCATTTCCTCAATTCACTCAACCTAGCACCCTCTACATTATATACATATACATGCTAAGCACGCAACACCCAACCCTTCCCCTTCTATTCCTTTTCAGCACTCCCTCACCAACCAAACAACCCTTCTTTCGCACACCCAACTCCCTCTCTTCTCTTGACTCCTTGTTGGTTCAACCCAACCTCTTTCCTCTCTATGTTTTATTTGGTTTTTCCCAGCACCCTACTCCCCTTCCCTACCTCGTTTGTTTCCCATGCGCCCATCCCCCTCCCCATCATAGCCCTCAACCATCACCCTACAATTGTAGCCCTTCCTTTCTCCCTCTACACTCCCCATCGAGACATCTCCTTATCCTCATCCAGCAACACGCCAACCTTTGAGCCACCACATCACCTACTCCCCTATGCACTTTCTTCATCCAATGCCACCTTGCAATTTCCTACACCCTCCACTATGGCACTTCACATCCACCTCTAAAGAAACCACACCACCATCAAACCAACCAGCCACAACCATCATGCAACTCCTCCACCACTTCGCAGCCAACCACAGCCGCAACTCCAACAACCTCCACCACCGAGCCATTACCACCCTTCCTACCACCTTTCCTAAAGCCTTCTACTGCCATCTCATCACCATCCTCCACTGTTGACCACCATCACAAATCCATCTCCCAGCCACCTTCTCCATTTTCCAGCATCCTCCTTTGCAACCAAACCCCCGTCAACCAAACAGACCACTGCCACACTTTCTGCCATTTTCTCCTCCTCCCTTCCAACAACTAGCCACTAGCTTGCCACCATCACTCTATCAATCGCCAACCAACACCACTACAGCTGCTAGTCTCAACTGCTGCAGCCATCTCTCCCTGCCTCACCCTCGCAGTCCTCTAGCAACGCACACCCCCTCACTACATGCAGTCCTCACGCTGTATGTGCAGCATGAGTGAATTGTTTTATCTTATAAAGTTTGGTACCCATATTAAATATAAAGGTATTGTGGTAATTGTGGAAAAATAAATAATTTTATATTATAATTATTATTTTATCTAATAGATATTAATTTAGTAATTTTGGTAATATTCTTAGGTACGAAAGTTTGATTAGCGGGGCCTTATAACTTTAACTGTATACCACTAATTTGTATTTTTACCAAAATTTAGGCAACTGTTACACTCTACTAAAATGATAAATATTCCATGATAGCACATTAGGATTTTTGGTGTATGAAATATGTCAAACATGATTTGTTACATTGTAATTATGTGTTTATTACGTTATAATTATATATTAATTGTTATTATCATAAAAATCGGTAAAACAAGCATGTTATCTAATGTGAAATATTCTGGGTACGAAAGTATGATTAAAATAACTTCAATGATGGAAAATATTTTGTATGCTAATTATGTATAAAATAATAGATTGAGCATGCTTAGATATAATTATTGAATTATAATTATAGATGTGTGCCCAAGGGGTAATTTATTCATTTTTAGTGTATTATGATTTTTATCCTAAAAATCATGTCTAATAAGTATTATCTGTTGTTGATTATACGGTCATGTGTTTTGTACATTTAAAAGGTGTATGATAGGGTTTTGTATGCAGAAATAGGTGTTATGGCAAAATAGTTCTTTCACATAGCTGATAATTTAAATTACATAATAAATAATTAAATTATTTTATTTCATCCTTTTCACGATAAATTAATAAATAAAATGGATTTAGTATTTAAATGGATGATAATCTAATAATTATTAGTCTTATGGACATTTTAGTCATTTTAACCTAATGTGCCCAAATGTGAATAATTGGATATAGGATGGCCATACACTTTTAAAAGGTTAACCTTAGTGTTGACTTTGACCTTGTTTGGACCGTTGACCTTAGGGTTAACTTGGATAATTGGAAATAAAGAAAAAATGGATAAGTATGGAAATAAGATTAATTGTGCAATATGTCTTATTTGTAATCACCTTATAAAATACTAATACGTAAAGTGGAAGACCTCAAGTTTGGGAATGGTTTCACTCTAGAGGTAGCTATCCTAAAGACGAGGTAGGAGTCCTTGATTTGTTTGGGTTTCTGGTTTATCGATTGTGCCCCAGTAAGGCACTAGTCTACTCTATAGGTGACCTATGGGCCCTATAGAGTGTATTAATACTTAAGGATTAGGTGTCTGAGATGAGGAGGGTATTGTGTACCTTATACATTAGTATGACCAGAGTGTTATTATGCCTCTGGGTTGGATGGTTGGGAGGGTACCGTGATGCCTTGTACACTGGTATGACTGGTGTACTTTTATGTCTCTGGGTTATTATTATATCCCCTCGAGTAAATAAAAATAAAAATGATATGATTTGACTGGAATGATTATTATTAGATATTGGATTGGTTTGGTAGTAGCTTTATGTATACCTATGGTTTTAGGTAGTAGCCTTTATGCCTACTTGTAGTTTCGGTAGTAGCCTTTGTGCCTACCTGTGGCTTAGTAGGAGCCATTGTGCCTACCTATAGTCTTGGTAACAACATTTGTGCCTATATGTGGTTTGGTAGTAGCCTTTGTGCCTACCTATGGTTTCGGTAGCAGCCTTAGTACCTACTTGTGTTGGTATTATGTTTGTGAGCATACTTATGATATTATAGATTTTATTATATTGTACTTGTAACTACACCTATGATGATGTGGATTTTATTATACTATACCTGTAAGTACACCTGTGATGTCATAGATTTTACCATACTGTACCTATAAGTATACATATGATGTCATGGATTTTATCATACTGTATCTGTAAGTATACTTGTGATGTTATGGATTTTATCATACTATACCAATAAGCATACCTGTGATGTTATGGATTTTATTATACTATATCTGTAAGTATACAAGTGATGTTATGGATTTTATTATATTGTACATGTAAGTATACCTGTGATGTTATGGATCTTATTATATTATACCTGTGAACATACCTATGATGTTATGTATCTAGTTGGGATTGATGCTGAGACATGAATTATGTTGTCAAGGTCATAATTGTGATGTAAAGTTGGGTTTTAATTATTGTATTAGAGAGCATCTTGGGATGCTTAGTTAATAAGTGTTATTATAGTCTAAATGAGCACGTATGAATAGTATGTAGTTTTATGACTACTGCTTATCTGTTAATATTATTGTGTTTGGATCATCTCATATATGTCTTATTTTTTATACCATGTATTGTCATGATACCTTACGGTTCTTGTGTTACATTGATCTAAGCATACTTCAGAGAGCATCTCTGGCATGTTAGTCTGGTAAGTTTTACTATGACCTTGATGAACTAATATGATTATTATGTGGTTTTAGTGATTATGATTTATCTAATATGATTTTTGCATCTTGATCATTTCATGCATGTCTTAAGATTATACTATGTATTATCATAATGCCTTATGGTTATTGTGTTAGGGTTTTCTTCTAATCATACTTTAGATAGTATTTTTAGGCTGTTCATTTGGTAAGTTTAGTTGTTTAGATGAATGAATATGAGTAATATATGACCTTGATGGAGTTTGATTATCTAAATGATTATTGAATTTTAATCCTCGTATGTGTATGTATATGTCTTATACAATCTTAGGTATATGCCTTGCAAGTGTTCCATGTTGTTTTATTATATTGGTTTGGTATAAAGGGTTACTTAGTACTGTAATACTGAAGGGTTCATTTTCGTAGGCCCTTGCTTATTCAATGGGCAGTGGACTTTGCAAGTTAGCTTTTGAATTTAGTTGAAAGTTGTTAGTCGGTTTTGAAAGCGTAGGAATATCCGGTGTCTCTTTTGGGTCTCTGATTGTATTTGGACTTTCATGTCCTCTTGTAATTTTTCTCTTAAGTTTCGGTAGGCTGCTAATGTTGCTTTTAACTAGCACTGTACTTATCTATTATTTTGACTTTTGTAATCATGTTATTTAAATAAAATAATGTTTTAGCCTTATCACTTAGTATAAGAATAGGAGAGGATTCCAAACTTATACTAAGTGTAGCGGTAACATCCATTAATTTTGTAATTAATGCTTCTGCAAAACAAAAAAAAAATAGCAGTAAAAATGGGGGTGCTACAAAACCAAACTTATACCAAGTGAGGAAACTAGACTCGTACCAAGTGAGGAAACCAGACTTGTACCAAGTGTGGCGGCAACACCCTTTGTTTTTATTATGTTAGCTTCTACAATTAACTCTTTTAAACAAAATTTTCAAGCCCTATAAAATTGAGGTTTTACATTATCTGTTGTATACTTTCCAACATTTGGTATTAGAGCAAGGTTTAGAATTATGGTAGCTGGTAAAATTGTCACGATTATGCTAAATAACATAAATTATAAGGTGTGGAAGAGTAATATGGAAGATCTACTATACGTAAAAGAGCTGGCATATTTGATTGAGAATGAAGGATTTATGCTTGAGATCATGAAAGAAAAAAGAAGGGGAGTGGAAGAAGCTCAATAGAAGAGCCTATGGTTATATCCGCCAATGGATGTATGTTAATGTCATTCATTATATGGAGGAATAAACAACAATGTATGGAGTATAGTTTAAGCTATATTTGCTCTATGTGAACAAGATGGTTGGGAACAAGGTACAACTCATGAGGAAGTCATACAAATTGAGGTATGAAGATGGGGAGCCCATTACAACACACCTTAATGAGTTTTAGAACATATTCATGCAGTTGAAGAGCATGGAAATAGCGTTTGAGGATGAAGTTCAAGCCTTGTTGGTCCTAGATTGTCTATCATATATTTGGGAGACTTTTTGTGTATCTCTCCAATTTCACCCTGGGTGGAAAGCTCACAATAGCATCGGTGACATCACTACTTTTTGGAGAAGAGACAAGAAGGGAAAATAGTGTGGTATCATCATCAAAGTCTGAGGACTTGTGGTGGGCCAAGGGAGAACAAAGGATGGAATGTAGAGGAGAAGATCTAAGAGTAGACCAATGAGCTCAAAGAAGGACAAACCTTATTTCCATTATGGGAAGCTCCATCACTGAAGGAATAAATGTTGGGAATTGAAGAAGGGTGCAAAAGGGAAGGGTGAGTTAGATGAGGAGATGATAATCATAACTGATGATGAACTCATGGTTATCTCAGAGCATTTGAATACTTGTACAAGCACCTTATGGGCCGACGCCAATTGGTTAGTGGACATTGGTGTGTCCTATCATGTTACTCTACATAATAGGTTCTCCTCCTCATCTACATCTAGAAACTTAGTTGAGGTGCACATGGGTAATAACAAAGTTTTAAAGATAGTCAGTATAAGGAGTATATGACTAAAGATGAGTTTGGGTTATACCTTGCAACTTAAGGAAGCTAGACATGTTCTATACTTGAGGATGATCCTCATCCATGTTGGGAAGCTTGATGATGAGGGCTACATAAGTCAATTTGAAAAGGGTCTATGGAAATTGACAGAGGGAGCCATGGTAGTAGCCAGGGGGAGTAAGTGTTTCTCACTATATCAAACTCAAGCAAAGGTGTGCCCGTAGGTAGATGTGAACCCTATGGACAGATCTTATGATGTATGACATCATAGACTCATCCATATAATATTGAAGGGGCTAAAATTCATAAGATTCTAGGTGTGTTGCCATAGGTCTGAGGGGATAAGGTTGGCTGATGCACTCACTATGTATTAGGCAAGAAAAATCGAGTCCATTATGTCAAAAGTGTTGCCAGATGGGTAGTGTGGAAACTTTATCAAGTTTTCTCAAACATATATGGTCTAATAAAGATGAAGTCATTAGGTAGATAGCTATACTTTGTGGCATTCATTGATGATTTCTCAAAGAAGCTCTAGGTATATCCCGTGAAGACCAAGGATCAAGTTTTTTCTTTAACTTCAAAGTCTTTCATACTAAAGTAGAGTATGAGACTAGGTGGAAGTTGGAATGTATTCAGACGGACTACAGAGGTGAATACCTTGATTGTTCTACTAATCTTGTAAGATTCATGAAATTTAACATAAGTAGTTCGTCCCTAAAATCCCTCTATAAAATGGGGTGGCAAACCAAATGACCTGCACACTAATGGAGAGGATTAGGTTTCACTCTCACATGTAAGGCTTCTAAAATCATTCTAGGTGGAAGCTCTATAAATGACATGTCACTTTATCAACTTGTCTCCATCAAATCCTCTAAATGCTGATGTGGTCAATGGAGTATGGCTTGACAAGGATGTAAGCTACAACCACTTGAGGGTATTTGTACGTCGGGCGTTTGGCCACATACCAAGAGATGAGAGGACAAATCTAAATGAGAAGGCTCATCAGTGAATATTCATTGGATATGGTGAAGAGAAGTTTGGCTACGTGTTTTATAATCTAGTATCCAAGAAGGTCACTTAAAGTAGAGGTGTTGTGTTCTTTAAGGATTAAAACATCAAAGACTTCATCAAAGACTGAAGGTTGGAGGCTTACATTAATGATCTTGTGGAATCAAGTGATGATTCCAAAACAGAAGGTCCAGCGGGAAAGGTGGACTCAAAAGGGGTGGCAGAGGCATTTTTTGACACAAAAGTGGAGATTTCAAGGCAACAGGTGGAGGTAATGGAAAGTGAAGATCATGAGCATGAGAAATTCAACCCCAAGAGTCCAATAACAACGAAGACCCTTAGGAATTACAAAGATCAAGTAGGTGATCGAGACCGATCGACAAGTACCCACAATAAATTATGTGTTACTCTTGGATGGTGGAGAGACTCTAAATTATGATGAGGCACTTGACGATGCTCATAAGGAGAAGTGGGCGGTTTTAAAGAAGAAAGAGATGAGCTCACTTCAAAATAATAACACCTACAGTCTTGTAGAGAAGCCTAGGGGGAGAAAGGTCTTGAAGAAAAAATGGGTATTCAAGATTAATCATGAGGAGCACAAAACTGGGCTAAGGGATAAGGTAAGGCTGGTGGTCAAATGATTTGGCCAAAGTCAAGGAGTTGACTATGATGAATTCTTCTCTTTAGAGTTCAATATGAAATCCATCCATGTGATTTTAGGATTGTTTTCCACTCTATATTTAGAGGTGGAGCAACTTGATGTTAAAATAACTTTCCTACATTATAACCTTAAGGAGGATGTATACATGGAACAATATGAGGGTATTGAGGTTAAGGTCAAGAAGGGTATGGTGTGCAAGCTAGTAAAGAGCTTATATGGACCGAAATAAGTGTCGAGGTAGTGGTGCATGAAGTTCGAGTCATTCATGGTTGAACATGGGTGCAAGAATATTGTAGCAAACCTTTTTGTATTTATGTAAAGGTTTGGGCCCAATTATTTCATCCTCCTAGTTCTATATATGGACAACATGATACAACGGGTTTCAAAGCTTAAGGAATATTTTTTCAAGAATTTCAAAATGAAAGACTTGGGTAGTGCCAAGTAGATCTCAGACATCTACATCATGCATGATCAAGGACAAGGCAATCCATGTTTGTCTTAAGAAGAGTACATAGAGAAAATACTCAAGTGATTCAACATGGACTAGAAAAATCTAGTCGGTTGTCCAATTTCTCATTAGTTTAGGTTGATTAGGATGTCATGTTTGACTGATGAAAAGGGAAGGAAGGAGATGAACTAGATTTTATATGCATCAACCATTGGTATTCTGATGTATGTAATGATGTGGATAAGGTCTGACATTGCATTTGTAGTTGTTGTAGCCATTTGGTTCATATCCAATCCTAATAAAGATTACTAGGAGGTAATGAAGTAGATATTAAGGTATCTGAGAGGTATGCTTAGAATAAGACTTTGTTTCAGGAGGGTAGAACCACTTGTGGTGGCTATACGAACTCAAATATGACAGAAGATGTAGATATAAGGCAATCAACATCAGGATTTCTGTTTACCTTCTATAGGGAAGTTGTCTCGTGGCATTCTCAGCTATAGAAGTGTGTAGCCTTGCCTACAACCGAGGTAGAATATATAACTATTATCAAGGGGTGCAAAGAGATGTTATGGATAAAGATGATGTTTAAGGAAATTGGCTTAAGATATAACAAGTTTATGGTATTCAATGGTTCTCAAAGTTCCATTCATGTCCGCAAGACTGATAGTTTCCACTCAAGATCCAAGCATATCCATGTCGGGTATCATTGGATAATATATGTTCTCAAGGGGAGATAACTCTATTTAGAGAAGTTTCATATAGAGGAGAATGAGCCAGACATACTCACGAAGTTCTTACTCAAAGGAAAGCATGATATGTGTTGCACCCAAGCTAGATTATGCGAAGAGTACAATTATTCTCAAAAAAGAAGGAAGAATTCCTCCTCATGACTCTAAAGGGGTAGTATTGTTGGGGATTCCATGATAGAGGAAAATGCTTAGGATTGTCAGCCACAAGCAGTTAACTAGGATAATAGCTGGAGGTAGTTAACCAAATGCTAAAGTGAATATTTTTTCTTTTTTTTTTTGCCTTATTTTTCCTTCACTTTGAGACTTTATTTAGTCTCTTTTATGTATTTTACCATGGTTCTAGTCTATTATTTGTACTACTGCTCTCTTGAGTTTTGGTTTTCAAGAATTTCCACAAGGGCGTGCAAATTCAAGAAAGAAGTGCATGTTTTTAGAGCAAAAGACTCAGCATGGAAGGCTTTAAAGGGATGATAAATCAAACCAAAGTATTTATGGAAGAGTCTAAAAGCTAAAAGATCCAAAGATATGCCAAGAAGTCTAGAAGAAACAAGAAGAAAAGCCTGCACAACTAGTTACACACCCAGCTCAACCGTACATCACATGTCTGTGTGTTGTCAAAGAAAAAGAAACCATAGGGCCAAGCTATGTACATCACACATAGACGTACAAAATTTTTCTAGAGAAGTCAAGGCTATAGAATTTGCACGGCCAAGCAGTGCACAAATTTCATGGTTGTTCAGAGTTTGAATTTCCACTTGTTCGAGAGAAGGAATGCTGCACGGCCCGTGCAGCGATGGTTACTCCCATGTTCGTCATGCACGATATGCCTTATGTGATGCGGAGTATTCAAGACATACTTCAGGGAGTGCAGAGCCCAAATTTTCACTTTTTTGAGAAAAGGAATGCTGCACGGCCGTGCAACGACAGTTATTCCCACGTTTGTCATGCGCGACATGCTTTGCATGATGGGAAGTATTTAAGGCATACTTCGAGGATTTCTTGGGCAATTCTTAGAGTATATTTCAGATCACTTTTCCCTCTTATTCTTCCCAAATAAAAGCTTCATGTAATTTTGGTTTTTTTTATTAGTTTGATTTTCTGGAGATTCAAATACATATTCATGTATGATCAACTCATAATCGATTTTGTTCTCCTCCGATTTACAATTAATTCAAACTAATTCCTCTTCTTTGTATTTTTATATTGTTTTTATGTTTATTATGTAATTTATTTTGTTTATTTTAATTGAAGATATGAGTGATTAATCCTCTTTACTAGGATTGAATTAGGTATGTTTTGGTGTTAATATGACGAATTGAGGTTATGTCGTAAAGTGGATTTGACAAAATCCGACCTTTTTAGATAATATCTGCAATTGAAAGGTTGAAATTATTATTGAAACGTGGCATGTGAATGGAAATTTAAGTAATCATGAAAGTAGATGTTTAAATCCCAGGGACTATAAAATCGGTGGCACTTAATGGATTTGATTTAAGTTGTTAGTCACGAAAATAATTAGCAAATTAGATCAAATGCATTCTTAGACCTTGAAAGAGGCTAAATAATATAATTAGACCAATTATTCACAATTAATGAATTAATATACGACATATACGTTGTTTCATCATTGATTACCAATTTGGAGACCGAAATTCAATCCAAGGTTTCATATCTATTGTTATAGAGTTTACAATTAGAAATTCCTCATACTTATTCTGTCTATCCGCTTACATATTCTTGCTCCATATTAATTTAGATAACTAAAATAATAAAGTTGTGTACTCAATTACGAAATCCCTATGGGATATGGCCTTGAAGTACTATAATGAATCCGTGCGCTTGCGGATTGAGCCCATCACCAAAGGGTCATGCACTAAGGGAAAATAGATGGGAGTCATCAGCCAGGTGTTAGGGTCGTTAGTAAGGACAACAATCAAAGTCCTTGGTAGGGGAAACAACCATGACCTTTGGATAAAGGAAACTATTAAGGCATTATCCAAGGGTCATAAGCCATAAATAACAATGGACGAGGGCTATCAGTTAAGTGTAGAAAATCGAGGTTATCAACTAAAGGCAATAGACAAAAAGTTGTCGACAACATCAACCAAGGTTTTTGACTAAGGGATGTGTAAAAAATGCAAATGCCAAAGGGGACAATCAAGGGCAAGTCCTACGACACTAGTGATAGATGCCTAGTTGTCAGGGAGTGGTTAGGAAATCCCCTAGTATAAATTATTTAACACTAATCAATATGACAACCTATAAGTTGATAGGGGTTAAATCATAGGGTAAATTATAAGTTGTAACTTGTATGTTTATTTAAGGCATACAACCAATAATGAGTGAGTGTTCAGGCTAAGGATGAAGGACGGTATAAAATACCATATTTTACCTATTGTAATTGTGTGTGAGTCAGTGTATAGAGATACATACAATTTTCTATAACGATTTATACTCAATAACAGTCTCATATTTCTCTCCTCTACAAACCTTTATTTCTAAGCATTTAAATTTACTCTTGCATTTTTTATTATTGTATTGTTGGTCGAGGGGGTTAATGTCCACCTGGCCAGGAGTTAATGTCCACTTGGTCGAGGGTATTATCTGCTGTATTTTTTTCAACATTAAGAAGTGCTAATATTTAGAGAAAAAAATTATCTACTTTTAATAATATTCCCTCAAATTAATAGTTCTTACTTCTTTTTTATTTTTTATTTTTGTAAAAGAGAATAGTATAAGATTGGAATCTAAAACACAATATTTTATATTTTACTTTTGGTAAAAATAACTTATATTTTAAACTAAAATAAAGAATTATATTATACCTTTTATTATTATGAAATAGAGAGACTAAAGTGTGGATCATGATTAATAAAAGGTTTGGAATTTTATTTTGGGTTCAAAATAAATGTTGTTTTATAAAATAAATGTCATTTTTTATTTTTAAAGTAAAAGCTGGACAACTTTTCTAAGCTATCTTTATTCATAAAAAATCACTACTCTAAATATTATTTAATGATATATATATATATATAGTATGAATACAATTGATAATGCATATATTTTTTAATATGTGTACAAAAGTGAAAAGGTAGCACTTATTTTGAATAGAAAGTAATATTATTTCGCTAATAAAATTAACTTCATGTTAATTTAAATAATTTTATAATTGAAGATGATTTTTTGAAAGAGTTACATATCATTTAATAAGCTTTATTCCCATTTGAATGGAAAATAATAACTAGAGACAACATATAAGCAATACCTACACTATATGATCAATTGCATATAAGAGACAAGTGTAACATACATATATCAATATGTTGTCAGCATTATTTAAAAATAAAATAAAATATCTCTTAATATGATTATTAAAAAAATATTATAATATTTATGAGATTTTTATCTATAAAATTATACCCATGTTGGTATACTTTTAATTTAAAACATAATTTATATAAATATTTTACTATTATTGTATCAATCTTTCACTACCCTAATTTTACTAAATATTTCACCCCACACACATTTTATCATATATTTAAGTATCTTATACCACTATTAAACTAATATTTCACCATCATCAAACTTATTTTTACTTACCAGTTGATATTTGACGATTATTTTACTTAAAAACAATCTTTTATCATTAATATATTAACCTTTCACCACTAATATACTCATTTTTTTACCACTAATGTACTCATTCTCCACGATCAAATTGATCTTTTATCATTAATGTACTAATATTTTACCACTAATATAATAATTATATACCATCGAGTTGACATTTTGCCATCTTATTACTAATGTACTAATCTTTTACTACTAATGTGCTGATCTTTTATCATTATTCTGCCTAAACTAATCTTTCACCACTAATCATAGTTATTAAAATCTTGATTTGATCCTATGATTCTACAATCCTATGATTCAAAAATATCAAAATGATCCATGATCTTAGGTAGAATACTAAAGTAGTCTAATAATATATAATCTTACGATCTTGTGATAGAATCTTATTATCCTATGATTCTACATAATAACTATAATCTTTATCAATTTATTTCTAATCTATTTCATATGTTATTTAAACGATATTTATTCCTTAACCTTGTGATTTTCAACCCTACAATAAGTTATTAAAAATGAGCTGACACCAAAAAAAAATATGACCAAGCTACCATAAAAATAATCAAGTTGTTTGTTGTTGTAAAATGGCAACAAAAGAATGTAATATTCATATAAATCATAAAATTAATATATTAAAATTTATAATATTATTAATTATTTAGTTCTATTCAATTCAAAATTAGTATTTTTTTATGGTCATGATAGCTTTATAGTTTAAACAAGTTTTAGTTTATGGTATACACATAATTCATATAGTAACTTAACGCAAGTGCTTATAGTCAAAACTTCTTCTTTTTTGTTTTCTTGATTCATCAAAATTTTAAAAGCCAATATTAAACTTATTTGGGTCATATTATCTTAAATAATAGAAAATATTGTTATTTCATTATTACCTCCATCATCATCCGCTTTATTCATTCTTTGTATTTTTTTCTTAAGGCTAACAATATTGTATATTTTATACAAAATGAGTTGTATGTTTTCTCTATCCATAATATCATTTGACAAATTTATTTATGATGTTGTTGATTTAATATAGTTTTTAATATGTAAAATAACTTCATCAATTTATTCAACTTATAAGTTGTTAGAACTCAATTAGTAACTATATAAAAGGTTAAGACTGTAATCTTCTATACTTTATCGTTTTTATAGGATCTTATAATTCTACGATCTGATTCTACAATCCAATCTTAATCCTCAAAATTGATCATAGGTAATATTTCTATTCTAATAACCTTATCATTAATATGATTATTTTTCACCCGTGAGTTGATATTTTTCTATTCTTTTACTTAAAATTCATATTTTACCATTAATGTATAAATCTTTTATTAATGAGATAATTTTTCACCATTGTCCTATTTAAAATTAATCTTTTACTACCAATATATTAATTTTTACTAATTTTTTATATTAAAAATATATTAATATAATTTACTATTTATAAAGTAAAATTTTAATAATATTTTAGTATATTTTTTAATAAATAAAAATAAAAATAAGTTAATTAAAAAAATATATACTATCACAACAATCAGACGTCGCTAGATCATACAAAATATTGCGCATTATAAATTTCCGCCTCAGTGGAGATAGCTTGCTGTTTGTAATTTTTCCGCTCGGATATTATCTAAGCAATCACAAAAGTCAAGAGTGGTATCATTGTATAGTAATAGCAGAGTGATCTTTATAGGGGACCAGGCTGGCAAATAATTGTACTATATGAAACGTCGTCGTGTTCACGTAATTCCCACATATCGTTGCCCGTTGCAAGCTAAACCAATAGAGATATTCAATAACTGCTAACCCCCAATTTATTATTAATTTAAAAGTTTGCCCCATAATACATTAAAATTATATTTCGGATTTCAGCCATCTACACAGGCATACTTAACTTGGGCACAGCCGGCCGGCATCATTGTTGCACCAAAATTTCGTTTTACTCATGGTCGCCGATTCAAAATTCTCACTTTGTTTTTATTTTCGCATTTTAATTTAAGCAAATATATTTGTATATATATATATATTTTTCTTTTTCTACTTGCAATTTTTCTGCTATCCAAATGGAGGGAGGAAAGCGAGCTTTGAGAGAAGGGAAAAAGGACTAAATAAACAAATAAAAAGTGCGAGAGGAAAAAAGGATAATTTTTTTCCTTTTCAGTCCGTTGAGACTTGAGAGAAGAAAAGTGAGAAATATTTTGTCACTTTGGATTCTCTCACTTTGATCTCACGCTTCTGAACCTTATTTGTCGAACCATCAATTGGGTCTCGATTCAAGCTTAAATACTTGTAGTTTTTTCTTCTTCTTTGATCTGGCTCTATTATATATATATTTTTATTTCCCAGTGCGTAAAAGGTCAGTAGGTTGTTTCTCCTTCTCTCATTTCATTGTAGGTTTAGGTAGATTGTAGTTGTTGATGAAAGTTTTTGGTTTGGTTTTAATTTGGGTTAGATTTTGTTTCTGGTAGATGTACTTTGGTGTCTTCTAGTTTACTGTGGCCTTTTAATACTCAAGGCCTTTGGTTGCATTTATGAAACATTTGGTGCAACTAGAAGAAAATTTCTAGTTCCTCTGCTGCGGAATCTTCTGCAAATCAAATTTCTGTGCAGATTCTGGTGTAACTCAGAAGTGTTGTTGGAGATTTCGCCATGAAAAAAGCCCATTCTTTTGTTGGGTGGTTTTACATGGTTTAAAGTGGTTTTTGCTTGTTCTTCAGTTGTTTGTAACTTAAAATTTGTTTCTTGGAAGATTTCTGTTTTTCCATGGCCAAGATTTGAATGGAAGAAACTGTTTTCTAATTCTTCATACCATCTGTTTTTGGTCATTTCCGGTTCCTTTTTGAGGGCCTTTCTTTTGTTAGCTATAAATAATTTCTGTTTTTAAGAGTTGGATATTTTTCCCATTTGACTATTTTGGGGATCTGGGAAGTCTTCCATCTATTATGTCCCATGAGGACTTTCTTTCATTCTGAGTCATGTAAAGGAACACATATCAACGTTCTAAATCCTCAGTCGTGGCTCCAAGTTGAGAGAGACAAAGCTTCCAAACCATCAACTCCGTCCTCTTCTTCCATGTGAGTTACCATTTCATTTATACGTTCTTATTAGTACCATTGACTTGATTTTTTTTTCATTCTCTTACTGGCTTTGCTTGGCTATGGTCGTGCGTGCTTTTTTATTTGCAGAGGATCACTCGTTAAGGTGCCAGAGCCACAAATACTCCCATTTTTTAAACCACTTGATTATGTAGAAGTTTTAGCTCAAATCCACGAAGAACTCGAAACTTGCCCCCCGAATGAGAAGTCGAATTTGTATTTATTACAGTTTCAGGTGTTTAGGGGTCTTGGTGAGGTCAAGTTGATGCGTAGAAGCCTGCGCTCAGCTTGGCTAAAGGCAAACACTGTATATGACAAGATAGTTTTTGGGTCGTGGTTGAGGTATGAGAAGAAAGGAGAAGAGTTCCTCTTTGACCTACTTGCTTCGTGTAGTAAATGTGCACAAGAATATGGGTCAATAGATGTTGCTTCTGAGCTTCCATATAGCTCAAGTTTGGACTGTTTTGAAGATAGAGTAAATGTTGAGAGCCACCAGGCCTCTAGAACCGTTATTTTTCGGGTTGGCAATGAGAAAATACGTTGTGATAGGCAGAAGCTTGCCTGTCTGTCAGCTCCATTTCGTACCATGCTCAATGGTTCTTTTATTGAATCGCACTGTGAGGTAATAGATTTCTGCAATAATGATATCTCACCCATGGGAATGAGAGCGATTGGCGAGTTTAGTAAGACTGGCTATTTGAGTGAACTCCCTTTAAATCTACAATTGGAAATTTTAGCGTTTGCTAACAAATTTTGCTGTGAAAGTTTAAAAGATGCTTGTGACAGAAAACTTGCATCTCTGATTTCCTCAACCGAAGATGCAGCAGAACTCGTTGAATATGCAATAGAACAGAATTCACCTGTTCTTGCAGCCTCTTGCTTGCAAGTTTTCCTTCGTGAACTCCCTGATAGTTTAAATGATGATAGAGTGGTTGAAATTCTAAGCCATGCTAATGAGCAACAGTGGTCTATGATGGTTGGGCCTGCCTCTTTTTCACTCTTCTCTTTATTGAGTGAAGTTGCCATGAGTCTTGACCCTTGCTCGGATAAATCAGTGTGCTTTCTGTCATGTCTGCTTCAGTCTGCTAAAGACAAGCGACAAAGGATATTAGCTCTCCATCAACTAGGATGTACCAGGCTTTTGAGGAAAGAATATGATGAAGCTACAAATCTTTTTAAGGAAGCTGTAAAAGCAGGCCACACATACTCTGTTGCAGGCTTGGCTAGAATAAGCTGCATCAAGGGCTGCAAAGGTTGGTCCTATGAGCAACTTAGCTCTGTTATTTCTTCTTCAACTACCCTTGGTTGGATGTACCAGGAAAGATCACTCTATTGTGAAGGCGACCAGAGGTGGGAGGACCTTGAGAAAGCAACAGAGTTGGACCCAACACTTACTTACCCATACATGTACCGGGCTTCCTCATTAATGAAAAGACAGGAATCTGATGCTGCTCTTGCAGAAATCAATCGTGTCCTCGGGTTTAAATTAGCTTTAGAATGCTTGGAGCTTAGGTTTTGTTTCTACCTGGCCCTAGAGAACTACCAAGCGGCATTCTGTGATATTCAAGCCATTCTTACCCTTTCCCCAGATTATCGGGTCTTTGAGGGACGGGTCCCAGCATCTCAACTTCGCATGCTGGTGCGTGAATATGTTGAGCATTGGTCCACAGCAGACTGTTGGCTGCAACTATATGATAGATGGTCTTCAGTCGATGATATTGGATCATTATCTGTAATCTACCAGATGCTTGAATCTGAGGCAGCAAAAGGTGTTCTATACTTCAGGCAATCATTGCTTCTTCTCAGGTATGTTCACTTCTGTGACTTTACCCTGTTATTTTGATAGGAAAACACTCTCATTGCTTCTTGAAGACTCCTGATTTTGTATGCTGATCATTCTTAATAGAAAGGGAAAGAAAGCATGACGTAATTTTTGCTGCTTGTTTTGGATGTCTAACATTATAGTTTTCAGTAAAATGTATGAAAGAGAGATTGCTGTGAAGTATCTACATTATTAGTGAAATTATTTTGCTGAAATTCCTGCATTTATTTTTTGCTTTGAGGTTGTGCCGATTCTTTGTAGTAATAAGTGGGAATATTCTCCCTGTAATTCATTTATAAAGAGTGGGACCCTGGGCTAACCAACGGGCTTTAGTCTGTGTAATGCTTGATAAAATTATGATAGTAAGTCTGCCACTTGCAATTTAGCATCAATAGGGTTATGCATTTGATGATTTAAAGGTTTATTGAAATCAAAGCCATCTTAAAAATTTATGTCAAAGTTGTCTTGGAAAAATGCATATCACTGTTGGGGAAATTGGTCAAGCAAGCAAATCAGTTTGAAGATTAATTGAGCCAAAAAAAAATTGAACAAAATGGTTGAGCTATGAAAATAGGGGAAAGCCAGAATGGGGGTCAAAAACAGGGGAAAACAGCTGTAGAAGTCGCTATGAAAATGGTTGTTAAAACATCTACCCTCCACTTTTAACCCTACTGCACATATACCCATAACACCCTTAGCATATCAAGGGGATTGCACCCCTTCACCTCAAACTGGTTTGTAATGTCCCATAATATTGAGTAGTGTGAAATCTCAACCTGCCCTCAGCCCCTGCAACCCTACTCCTTTGCCTGAGGGTTTGTCTTAATTTTATGAGCCATATCTTAACACCATTAATAGTTTAGAAGCCCCTATGTCTTATGATTGCAACTAAGACATTAACATTGTTATGGTAATTTCATCATTCCTTCATTACCAATTGCTTGATTTGAATTTTACTTTTATTTGGCTCCAATTATAGCATATTAGAAGGGGGGGGGGGAGCAAAGGAAAATGAAGAATATCAATTGATAAGAATGACAGATAGTATTTGGGTTTGGCCCTACAGGTTGAAGACAAACCTATGTGGTTGATTGCATAATATGCTATTCTTATCCTCTCAATGAGAGAAAATAAATGTCTTGAGTAGAAATCATCAAAATGGTTTCCTTGCATGGAAGTCCAACTATCCACATCTAGCAGTTACAATTTGATCCATCTTGATTTAAGACAGAAATAAAATGAAAGTTTGTGCCCCAGGTCCATGTTTGTATATTCAAAATCATGTGCAGCTGAGTGGAGGGTAATTGTGTTGTGCTGGGTCTTTATTTGCTATTTCATGATCTTTCTCCATGTTGTGGTTTTGTTGAAGCCTCAAGCTAACTAAATATGGTTTCATTTAATATGATGATACCCAATGAGATCCTGTAACCTGACAAGTTTGATCTTTTGAAGTATGAATTATAGACTCTTCATTCGATGTCAATACTGAAAATATCACTTAGAGATAGTGATGATGCTTATGCACTTGAAATCAATTACATGCCTTTATAAAGGTGTTGTAAGGATAGCTCTAGTAGTGTTCCATGCTGACAATTGTAGCCTATAGGCTTTATATGACTTATACATTGCTCCCACTAGCATAGTAATTGAAGGGTTTGGTTCTTCAACAATCACATTTTCTCTGCTTCATTAAGCCATGTCAATTGTCAAGCTACAAATAAGCAAATAGCATATTATTTCTTATACTATGCTAAGCTTGCAACAACATTCCAAGTTATACCACTTGTTATACTTGTTACATATGTGACAAGTAATGAGGAAAATATTATTTAAGTTCCTCTAAATTACCAATTTAGTCATTTTGGTCCTGGAGTAAAATATATATATATTTTTTAAAATTTTAAACCTTCTAGGTTTCACTTTAAGTTTTTATAGGTCCCTAACCTCTCTCATCAACCTGCAATAGCAGGGTAACTAATATCCTTTCTCCTAATCAGCCCTTAATTTGTCTAATAATTATTCTAACTAAATACTCCATCTGTTTCACACTATAGTGCCTATAATTTTTTCATTTTTGTTTCATAATATAAGTCATATTTACGACAAACATGCATTGTTATACTTCTTAATTTATGCTCTTCCTTCTCATTTATGTATTTTAATAATAAAATTGTTCAAATGTCAATATGAGCATTTTAGTCAATTTGTGTACCATTTATCCTAAATTTTAATATTTTTTAATGTGTACTAAAAAACTTCCTATTGTGAAATAGAGGGAGTAATAACTATTTTAATTTTAATTGAACATCTCAAAATTCAAAAATCAATCCATCAAAATAAAACCTAAGCTTGAGAACTCGTGCGTGATGTCATTTTCGATTGCTCCACTATCCTCTTCCTTTGTCCAGCTTTCTTCTCCTCTACTCGACTAGAAGGTTCGTTATTGGGGTTGTGAGCTTATATTTTGCAGTGCTTGAGATTGGTGCTTCATCAATTTCCTCTGTTAGTAAGTTAGGGTTTATTCCTACATTCTAATATAAGAAAACTCAAGTAGAGAGTGGATGTTAGCCTTTATTTCTTTCTTCACTTGTACCTTTTCTCCTCACCCTAATCTACACTCGTGAATCCTTCACCTTACCTGCTACCTCCACCTAGCTCTATAAATGAACAATGCTAGCTTGCAAGCTTTTTGGACTCAGCTTATTGAGGGCTCAACTCGTTTATTTAGTTAAACGATTCGAGCTCAAGCCGAGCTTGAGAATAAAGAATTTGAGCTCAATCTCATTACAGTGTAAAAGTTAGCGATGTGTAGTGGGGGACCCAAATAGATTAGTAGAGGATCCAATGCATCCAATGGGGTTTAATGATTTGCCGAATCAATTTTATGAGACTCATAGGATATGATCTTAGTTGACGGTCTCGTTGGCATTGGCTGGAGAGGTAGCAATTTACACAACACACTTTGCGAGGAGTAAGAAAGGTGGGAGTTTGAATACATGTTTTTGTGCATGATTATAAGTTGGAGCTGCAGTGGGTGACAAGTTAGGAGTTCTTGCTGTCTTTAAGTTGGAAGCAATTTAAAACAAGTTAGACAAATTTAAAGAGTACATTTTCTTTCTCTTTTTCTTATCAATTAACATGTGTGTTGTCTTGTATTAATCGCATTAAAATAGTCTGAATCTGATTAGAATACCTATTGTCTAGTTAGAATACTTAGGTTTTCATACGCATTGATTCGGGAACATGGTATTATTCAACCTGCTATTGCACTTTGATGAGACAGATAGGGACTAATATAGTTAAACGTGAATCTAGGACAGAATGATCATTTTATTTATTTATTCAGGGATCAAAATGAGAAAAATGGTATTTTGGAGGGAACACATCAATAGTTTACTCTACAAATAATAATCCATTTTGGTTCCCTTCTTTGCGTGTTGGTATTTGGGTACAAAGAACCCATTTGGTCTTCATTATGACTTTGATATAATATTGATTGCTAAAGAGGACCTTTTAACTGCTCAGTTCAGGGGAATAATAATGAAAAGGGGGGAAATCATCAGGGATTAGTCTTTGTGCATTTAGAAATATGCCCAACTTGGAACCAGTTATGTACTGCACTTGCCTTTCCCCCCCCCCCCCCCACCTTGTTATTGGCCTGAGAATGAAGTGATTTGCTATTTACATTTCAGCTACTGTCATTATGAGTATCTTGAAGTTTTAATTTTTGTCACTGTAAATTATGGGAAGTTAATGTTTGTGTCTTGTATTAATTGACGTTCTACACAAGCAGGTTGAATTGTCCTGAAGCAGCTATGAGAAGTTTGCAATTGGCTCGTCAACATGCATCAAGTGAAGATGAGAGACTGGTTTATGAGGGATGGATCTTGTATGATACCGGGCATTGCGAAGAAGGGCTTTGGAAAGCAGAGGAGTCTACCAAGCTAAAACGCTCTTTTGAGGCTTTCTTCCTGAAAGCTTATGCATTAGCTGACTCTAGCCAGGATCCTGCTTGCTCTTCAACTGTTATTTCACTTCTTGAAGATGCCTTGAAATGCCCTTCTGACAGATTGCGTAAGGGTCAGGTATGTTCACAATCTTTTTCCTCTTGATGAACTTATGTCTCTGTGATGATGAGTTTATACTGATACATGTCTTAAGTTGTTTTTGTTATGATCCTTCCTCATGCTGTTTAACTATTTTCTTTCACGTGAAGAGCGGTTTTTTGGAGTTGTATGTACTATGAGCCGTAGCCCAGCCCTATGCCTAGGGATCCCAAAAAATTAACTGCCTCCAAAAGAATTGATCCCTTTATAGTATATATGAATAGGTATTTAAACCATGGAAGTGTTATGGCTTAGTGGTTATACATGTTGATACTAAATTTTTTGGCCCATTTCAAATCCCTTCAGTTATGCTGGTGTTTATTTTCAACTCTTTGGCTTAATAACATAATATAGAAATCTGTTTATACAATTAAACCAAAAATATCTCTCTGCCTGAGTGGTTAAGGTGTGCTAGAGTTGAATCTTTCTGGTTACATTGTCTAGGATTGTTTTATGTTTTCTCTGATCTTTCTTTGATCCATTATTCCCTGAATTTGTTGCTTTTTCCTCCTTCCCTCCCTTCCCGCCCTCTGTGTGTTTATAAATTTTGCAAAATTTATTAAGATCATTGATACATTTTATCATAATTTATTATAAAAATTTTCAAACAAATAAAATAATATTGAAATACATAACCAAAAAAATCGACATCAATTCATTTCATCTTCAGTTCCGCAATTAATTTACCAAACAGGGCCTTATTGTAGCTTCTGATGTTTATCAGCAAGTTCATGGAATATTACTTTATCATGGATGAAATGGACAACTTGCTTCATAAGAAAAAGGGAAAGAGATGATGAGCTGCCGAGTATCACCTGAGATCACTTATACTATTTTGGACTTTATTGTAGCTATCTGACCAAGTTTGTCTGTGCAGTTCTGCTTAACTGTGGCAAACTCACTGGAAAACTCTTAGGATTAGTAAATGTGATGTTTTGTTCTCATCAGTTTGAACCTGTTCGAGCTCACCATGGCTTAAAAGCTGTTAACAGAGTTTTTGCTATAACTTACCAATTATGGGGTCAGACGACGCATATTTGGGTTTCATATCAGTCTGCTGCCATCACTGCATTGAGATGATTGATTATGGTTGCCAGTGTGTAGGCATTCTGGACTACAAAAGGACCCTAGTGTTGTGTATTGAGGATAATGTGCTTGAGGAATATGGGCATTTTTAGTGTTAAGTTGGTGTATTGCAAGAAGTTGTGAGTGTTTGATTTTTTGACATGGGAGCATGATCCTTTCTGGTGCTAAAATAGATCCCTGCATTATTGGACGAGTACCCGTGTGACTTGTTCAGTGGGGACAGATGCTTGAAGGATGGATTAAGTTGAAATTGGTTTAGTAGCTCCACTAAGATTCATGCTGCTGACATCTAGTGCTTCTGAAGGCAACTTGGCTTCTGTACTGTTAGTTCCATTTCGGGTTTTAGAGCAGCACCTTTTCTTTTGTTGGTAACCTGTTCTCCAAGGAAATTTATGATATATTTGTTGTGTAGTTGTGGTGCAACTTGTGTTCCAACTCCCAAAATAGAAGAGTAACAGCAGAGAAAAAAGTTTGGTTTCCCTTATTGACCCTCTATGTTTGTGTCATTTTGCTAAAAGACTGCAAGATGGATATATATGGAGCTGCTAGGATGTTTTCAGTTTCCTTTCTAGAGTTTCTGCGTCACTGGCTGGTCTGAGACCTTCTGGCATGTGCCCTACAGGGCGGATGAACATGGCCTGTATCTTTCCGTCTTTTCAAGCTTATAGATCAGTTGATGTGCTATTGTGAAATGTCACAGCTCAGTAACTAACTGCAAATAAGACAGGCACTCAATAATCTTGGGAGTGTGTACGTTGACTGTGGGAAATTGGAGCAAGCAGCTGACTGCTACATTAATGCCCTTAAAATTAGGCATACTCGAGCTCATCAGGGCCTTGCTCGAGTATATTATCTGAAAAATGAAAGAGCTGCTGCGTACAAGGAAATGACAAAACTTATTCAAAATGCTCAGAACAATGCATCTGCATACGAGAAGAGGTCTGAATATTGTGAACATGACTTGACAAAAGCAGACCTAGAAATGGTCACTCGATTAGATCCAGTTCGTGTCTATCCTTATCGTTATCGAGCAGCAGGTAAATCATTTTTGTTCACCTTTCTGCATAATCTGCTCTCTGGATTTGACTGCATCAAGTCTGATGGCATTTTTTTGGCACGTGCAGTTTTGATGGACAACCGTAAAGAAAAGGAAGCCATAGCAGAGCTCTCGAAGGCCATTGCATTCAAAGCAGATGTTCACCTTCTCCATCTTCGTGCAGCATTTCATGAGCACATTGGTGATGTCATGGGTGCTCTACGAGACTGTCGAGCTGCACTCTCTGTTGACCCCAACCATCAAGAGATGTTGGAGCTCCATGGTCGAGTAAACAGTCATGAACCATGAAATGTGCATGAAAAGGGATGTACCTGTCATGAACCATGAACAGGGATGTACAGACAACTAGTGTTGTACTTAGTGTTGTTCTTGATTAGAATTAAATTGGTGAAAAATTAGTTGCAGTTGCACTCGATCACCATTACCTTGTCTGTATATTGGTGAGAAATGTGCATGCCATGATTAGTCATGTTTGTTTCTTACTAAGTTTTGGTAATCTGTATGTCTAGTTCAGATTCATTGTAATTAAAAGTCTCAGTGAAACAGCTAAAGAACAATGTGTTGTTTCACTTGTTGGCTTCTGTTCTTCTCAAATGCATATTTCTCCATCTTGTTTTCAATTTTTATTGCGAATGATTACTTGTAATATAACAACAAAGACCAAACAGTTCTTATCAGAAATGAGAAAGATTGAACGAGTAGAATTATAAAGAATTATTAAAATGGTAATTAAAAGTGATAACAGTTCTTAAAAATCTGAAGTTGGACCGACATCGTGAAGCATAGCGATACAGTTCAGTGAGCTTGTCGAAGCTCAAGTTAAGGTTCTATAATTTACGAATAAGGTTCTAATTTACGAATGACTTACAAATGCTCAAGCGTGTCCTGCAAATTTTATAATTACAAAAGGCTACAATTTTCATGTCATACCCATGAAAAAAGCAAGGGAAGAGGGTGGAGGGTGGGGAGTATAGGCAAAGCAAAAGTTTCCCTCCCCACTATTTTTTGCCACATGAAGATGCCCTGAGTAGGATCTAGCCATGCCTCGTCTGCATCACTAGCTGAGTTGGCTCATCACGGGATAAAAATCTCCGGCCATAAAATTTCACCGACATCTAAAGTACCCAGCTACACATCATCAAACTCATCGAGTATCAAAATTTCCATATGGGGTGATCATCAGATTTTCCAACTCCAAGCAAGACTTATGACGAGGATTAAAACAGCATCATATCCCATCCTCTGCCATATCTTTCGCGGTTCGCATTTTTCAGAGACATGCCCTTGTCTTCCATGATCACTAGGGAGGTTGTTGGAAGTAAGGGTGGCGTAGAGCATCATCCACACTCAAACGATCATCCTAGATCATAAAGAGATCAGATTCATCAACTTACGAGATGTATATCAAAGCATTAACTCAAATCAGGAGGAAAAATGAGCGAATATTGATTGACTGCATTGACAATGGCTTGAAACAGAACCGCCAGTGTGGAAAAAATGGTGCAAGCAAAAAACAAAAGGAACCATAGAATTATGATCTCTGCATGCATTCTTACTAGCCGGTTGCATAACAAAGACAAAAGTTAACCATGATAAAACACAAGTCATTATTGATTACATTGACATTTGACCAAATACACAAGTTGGAGAAACTATTAAGCAGAAGTAATGAAACTGAGTTGAGTGCTTATGTCATTCAACTTCCATATCACTTACCGATAACTACCCCCATTTGGCAAATCCCATCCCCCGACACAGAAATAGATTAGGAAACAGTGGGGGGTAGCTTTTGGAAAATCATTATAGACTACTTCATTTCATTTGATCCTGGAAATACAAAATGCTGGGCCATCTGCCAATAAACAGAAAAGGCTCAAAGCACGACATAGGAACTCCTTTGATACAGACAAGAAGCCAATTCATGATGAGACGAAGCCCAAATTGTTGTGTAGTGTCCCGGATCCAACCCACTGTTTCATACTTAAACACATTTAAATTCAACACCAAAACCTCAGAAGTTCAACCGCAATAAATTCAATGCTTTATAAGGCTAGAAACATGTTCCTGTTACTGTAAAATATTTAAGCCAAACTCAAATATAAGCATGAAAAGACAATACAGAAATATAATGGAAGTTTACCAAATATAGGGGTGGAAAAAACATAATACAAGAAATAACAAATAATAAAAGGAAAATCTGGAGGCATAAATTGCATCGAACAAAACTTAACTGGATCCCAGAGCAGTAGTTGGCGCACAAAACGCATAGCCCAAACATTTGGAAACCTGTCAGTTTTACGAATGTAGATAAGCATGCTATGAAACATATATCTTGCAACAGACAATAATATAAAAGAGGGTAATATGTAGGGACTCACCCTATCTTGAGCGGATCTCTACTTTTTATTAGATTTGAGAAGAACTCTTCGGAGCATTTCCATGAAGCTGGTGATCCTCTACCCTAAGAATCACAGAAATAAATAAAAAGAAAAAGAGAAATAAATACATAGGATTTTTCAATTTCATGCAAATAGTTGATTGAGTGGATCTCTACTTTTATTAGATTTGAGAAGAACTCTTCGGAGCATTTCCATGAAGCTGGTGATCCTCAACCCTATGAACCCCAGAAATGAATAAAAAGAAAAAGAAATACATAGGAATTTTCAATTTCATGTCAATAGTTGATTGATGTTTGAATTATGCAATTGCCTTGTAAGAGACTAAATAAATAATCATGGACAAAAGTCCAGTGGCCAACAATAGAACGAACAAAGTAATAAGCCAGCTCGAGGAACTAACAGGGATAACAAAAGAAAAAGGTCATCAAAATAAACATGCTACCAAGGAAAACATTGACACAATTGATCAACGAGCATATACTTAAAAGAATTAAGGGGCCCATTTGGTATAGCTTTTGCTTCCTGGTTTCCAGGTCGGAAATGTCATTTCAAAAGTCTCGCTCTTTAAAACTGAACATATTTTTAGAAAACAACAAAAGATAGTTTTAATATTTTGAAGCTGGGATAGAAAAAGAAGTCATGTTTACTGACGACTGCCACCACCTCCATTGCCATCATCTCCACGTCCATTAGGGTGTTCATGAATTGGTTTGGACTGGAAAATCTGACTGAATATTCTAGATTCCAGTCTAGGTCAGCCTGATTAGTCTGGTCTTTAGTTCATAAGGGTGAAAGAAATTCAACCCAGTCCGAATATTTCTTGATTGTTTTAGGATATATGAAATTTTTTGTCAAAAAATTAAACAATTAGTTATTTCCAAACATTTTGTCCGGTCTTTGATCCTAATTTTTTCCCTTAGCCTGATTGATTTTAAGACTGACAAAACAAACACCCCCAATCACCACCATTGCCTCCACCCTTGACACTGCTGCCGCCGCCATTATTATTAATGTTATTACTGTTACAATCAACAGTCTTATTATTGTTATCTTTCGTTATTATTATCAGTGGTGGTGTGATGTTATTATTATTGGTATTGCCATTGTTGTTATTACTACTATTACTACAACTACTATTGTGGTGATGGTGGTGAAGATTTAAAACACATTTAGAAACTAAAAGCTTGTTTTTAGTAACTATAACTAAATATGGAAACTGGTTTCAGTTTTATGAAAAATTAAAACTAAAAACTGAAAACTATACCCAAGGTACCCTAAGATTTTCAATTTCAGTGAGGTATTTAAATTTTCAAAAATTAATTTGGACCTCAGTCTGCACTTGAGATCACTGGTTCACCATTCATCTGCAGATAATTCTACTGTTCTAATCACTTTTACCCTCTCTTGTCTCTCTATTATTTCCCACTAACCCACTCTGTTTTCATTGTTCCCCATCAAGCACAACTGGACATATACGGTGGAATTCAGAGGGAAAAAAATTATTTCACCTGGCTACTCGTATCCGCATCATGAAATGACTTAACAGTTGGACTACCAGGGACCAAAATGCACATCTCCATGAAAGACCTTAGTCTGCAACCAGAAGATACCACATATTTGCAACTAATCAAGCTACCACGGTTTTCCATAAAGACCATGAAACATTTTACCCCACATCTCCATAGTAGAATTGCAGCTACCAGAGATACCAGCTCAAAATATGAACATAATTTGAGTAATTGAAAAGTGTTCAAACTATGTATCAGAAAGGGAACAAAAGATTGCATCAACGATAAAGGTTATGTTAAATATGGCACAAACCCATCATAACCATAGCTATCCTTTCAGAGATAAAATGGAACAATTATTTATTCAAGCTCTGATATCTAATGGTTTCACAAGGGGGAACAAAGAAAAAGAAAAAAAGGGGGGGGTGAAAATCATCACGTGCCACACCGTATGAGCATGACAGTAACAGGTAGCGCCAACAAAACATCCCATTGTGATCTTTTCACTGCATAGCAGAGTCCATAAACAATCCAATCAACTTTGCTATAAATTCTAGAGAAGATGATCACTGTCATGCAGCAAGAGCGTGATGTGCACTGTCCTACATATAGCACATGCCTTCAGCTTTGTTCACACGTGCTCTTATGCCATAATCAAAGAGATATATCACAAAACTCAACCATCCACTCATCAACTGCATGAACTACATCATAAGCTATAGCATCTACAACAATGAAGGACGATTCTCACCTGTATGCGAGATCCTTCAATTCCTCATTCCAACCTTCAATATGCTTATCCAGAAGGGCACGTGATAATGGATTTATCTGAAAAACATCTGGCGATCCCAAAATCAATTCTAACATCACAACACCAACACTCCACATGTCATACCTGGTAGACAAAACGGTCATAAGAACAAGAAAAACATATAAAGCATCCACTGTTACTGATTCTCCTATGATGGAAGATTAGATGTCTTCAATGGGTTGGTCTATTCATGCTTATCTACCCAACCCATGAAAATATACCTACAGGTTATACAGATTGGGTTAGAATTTTGCAAGGCTTGTTATGGTTCAGCCCATAGTGGGTTAGCACGGATCAACACGGGGTTATCATGGATTGCCACCAGCAGGTGACGACTGATCACCCCCACTACACTGTCCACCATTGCTGCCACCCAAGCAATAAAACCTCAGTCACAGTGTCACAATATCAGGTGCTGCGAATCATATTTTATATGTCACGGTTGTCGCAGTCGTCGCGATGTGATTTTTTTATTTTTCAAAAAAAATATTATATCAGCAAATATTAATAAATATCGGCAAATATTAACTGATAACTGATATATTACCGATTAACATGTGAAATTCTAAAACCATTGCGTATAAGTTGACCTAAAATCAGATAAATATCAGCCGATATTGTAGATTAGAACCGATATTTAATTGAAAGCTACCACCAAGTAATAAAATTGCAGTCGCGATCGTGGTGTCGCAGTCGAGGTGTTGCGATATCAGAGCGTTGCGAACAATAAATTATTTGTCACGGTTGTTGCGGCGTGAATTTTATTTTTATTTCATTATATACTTTAATTATTATTTATTGATCATTTAAATATAAATATTCAATAAACTAGTGGTTTATATTATATTAGAAGTATTTAAGTGAGTTATTATATGCTAAATTGTCCAAACAACCCTAAATCTACCTTGAAATAAAAAAAATGCATGTTATTCAGTAGGATATGTAAAGATAATAAATAAAAATACTTCATTATTGTTCAATAGTAACTTGGTTCAACATATATATAGTAAATAAATAAGAAAAAATTATCATGCATGCTTTTTTCAACAGATTTCAGAATTCTCAATAAATGGCCGATTTATCTTGATTTATCGGCTGATAAATGCGAAATTTTAAAGCCATATTATATTAGTAATTTCGTATCGTGGTTGACCCAAAAATAGCTAAATAGTAGTCGCTACACTATAGCAGAACCGCCGTTTAATTGGACGGTTGCAGACAATAAATTATATGTTGTGGTATGAATTTTTATTTTTATTTCACTATATACTTTAATTATTATTTATTGATCATTCGAATATAAATATTCAATAAATTAGTGTTTTATATTATATTAGAAGTATTTCATCGAGTCATTATATGCTAAATTGTCCTAACAATAAATTTATCTTGGACTATAAAAAGACATTATTTAGTAGGATATGTAAAATCAACAAATAATAATACTTTACTATTGTTCAATAGTAACTTGGTTCAAGATATACATAGTAAATGAATAAGAAAAAATTATCATGCATGTTTTTTTCAATAGGTTAAAAAATTCTCAATAAATTGTTGATTTATCGATGATTTATCTCAATTTATGATTGATATTTTCCAATTTATTGGTGATACCGATTTATAGGTGATTTATTGGTAATTTATAGGCTGATAAATTTAAAATTTTAAAACCTTAGCGTATTGAGAATTTCACTTTAATTTTTTTATTTCCAATAAATATAAAAAATATCGGTAAATATTGGCATATATCGGTAAATATCGATAAAATATCAGCAGATATCAACCGATAACCGATATATCGCCGATAAATACGTGAAATTCTAATTCCATCGCGTATTACTAATTCTAAATATCTATCGATATTGAATATTAGGACAAATATTTAATTGTATGGTTGTACATCATTAATAATTTCATGCTAACCGGATCCTAACAGCACAATTTAGTTGCCATGGTAAAATGGAGCTTCTTTTCTACAATTCTTGTAGGTTGGACAAGAGAATGAGCATACAACATACTTTCCATAGTTCGAAATTCACGCTGCCATCTTAATCCTCTTGATAGTATCAGAAGGGAAGAATTAGCTTTTGTGTGCTTCAAGATATCTAAACCTGTGGCAAAATTCAGTGCTTTGGGTTCTAAAAAATCATCTGTAATAACCCAACTACTACAATGTAGACAGGACAAAACTAGTGAGCCCAACCAATCCTCCCAACTCATTAAGCTGATTCGATCATGACACTACATTAACCCAACCCAAAAGCTTATGGGTGTGGTGGGCCTTTTCTATTTCAAGCCCAATTAAATATGAATTAATCCTAAAAGTCCATGGGTACCGGTGTTCATTTAATGACCGGATATAGTTTCATTGATTATTAATTCATTTTATAATTAAAAGAATATAGTCCTCTTTTGCCGCTACCTTTTTTTCATAATTACTCATATTTAAGAACTACTTTTAAAAAAAAATAGAAAGAAAAAATCCCGAAACTTCATACATTTTTTCAAGGGCTGTTTGAAACTACTCATCAAAACCTTATTTTAACAAAGAACTACTTATCTTTTCAATAGAAAATTGCACATTAAGTTAGTTTTTAGTTTCATCTCCACTTAAAAGGTTAGTTAGTTTTTAGTTTCATCTCCCCTTAAAAGTTTTAAACCTTTTCTTGTTCCTCTTTATTTTAGGTCATTTTTTACATTGTTTTTTTTCTTCTATAGTACCATTGAATCTAATTTACCTTCTATTATATTCTTAAACCTTCCATTTTCTCAATTTACTTCTTCATGGCTGAAACAAAGAACAAACCCACAAAAAAACCATTCATAAAGCATTTGATTACCCTCAAAATATTCATCCAAATATTCATCATTTCAATTGTTGTATTCAATCCTTTACATTATTTCTAAAATATACCCAACCCTAATTTAGGAAACCTAAATTCAAGTCATCCGCCACATCTTTAGGCAATGGTAAGGTGATGGAGAAAATGTAGGCAGTCAGTTGTAGTTAAAAACAAATACTTACGTAATTAAGATAACTAATATTATGTTGAGCACAAATGTCTCTAATATACCTTTCAAGGTTAAATAATCATAATATGCTAATATGCGTTTATAAATAATGATGCTATTGTAACTTATCAAAAATACTTTTCTTATTCAATAAATGTACTCTTGCAAATGTTGTATATACTAGAATCTTTAGCTTTTTATGATATTATCTTTAACTACATCTATTAATATGCTTATCTAATTTTAATAGTGTTATTATATTTACTATTTAACTTTATAAAATAGTATCTTAAAGATATTTCTAGGGCGTATTTGTCTTGTATATATTAGTATCCTAAAATATTTATAAGATTATACTTATCTTCATTCAATCGTATCTTTATCTACATAAGTACGAGATGCATTATCATGACTGGATACATAGATGTACTATTAATTTATATTAATGACATATTGTGTAAATATATTAAACTTTAATGTCATATTTTACATTATAATTGACCTGTGTCATAAAAAAAAGTATCACAAAACCTAAACTAACATATAACTTACAAAAAGACCTAAAATAAAATTTCCCCCTTTTTTTCTTGTTTGATTTTTCTTTTTCATATAATTATTTCCTAAAATTGTAATCTTATCTTAATGAATATTAATAAAGAAAAAGTTGCTACTTTTCAATATTTACATCTTTTATATTTTTATGTAAAAAATTCCATAAAAAATTAAAAAATGTGGAAAGTCTATTCAATTAAGATAGCCCTCAATCAACACTAACTCAATTATTAGACAAAAATTATATTACAGTCACTTAAAAGCAAATCATTTAGCCAATAAACACAAAAACAACAAACCAAAAGATGATCAAAATTTAGAAAATGATCAATATTTTTCCCTATGCTAAAAAATAACATAAATATAAATCATGAAACATCAAGAAACAACAAAAAGACATGATTCCTTCACAACAATTAACCAATAACCTAGCATTATGAGAGAAGCATTTAATTACAACTTCAAGATAAAATTGCTTGCAATTAACAATGATATAGATAATCATATAGTTAGATAGTAATCATTCAAAAACAAAAAGCTTGTTACGAGGTATTCCCTTCGTTTCACAATAAAGGACAATTTTAACTTGAATACACTAATTAAGAAATAATAAATTTAAATAAATAAAATTCCTAAGATGACTAATATACCCTCACATAAATATACTTTTAACAACTTGATCATGAAGAATAGAAAAGAGGGTAAAGTAGAAAATGTAACATTTAATTTGTATTAGTTTCCACCTTATATTTTGAAACAAGTTTTAGGAAAAAAAAACTATATTGAAAAATAGATGGAGTATTATAAAAAATGTGAGGCTTAAAGTTTAATAATGTAAAGCAAAATGTTAAAAAATGGTTATTTAAAAAAATCAATAAAATCATACATAAAGTGCTTTTCAAGTTTTCTAGGTCCATGACATAGGGGCCATGGCATCTTACTTGGTCCAGTCAACCCATGCAGTATTACACCCACATAAAGAAATTGGGTGGGGCATGAATTTACTTGAACTAGGCCCGATCCTAAGCCTAAGCAATAAAATCGAGGTCATTGGGGTATCACAAAGGATATTTTGGCCAAAATGCATCATATTGGTTGATTATATGATTTCATTTCTATGTCGTGCATCAAACATTTCATATATCGGTAGGGAAAAAAATCTGATATATATTGGTATATCGATGTATGGATGATTTTTTATTCCATGCCTAAACTCGTTCATCGACTAGGTCGATAATCTTCAAGGTGGTGGCGGCAAGTATTGGTGAAAGGTGGTGGTGGTAGTCGCAAATGGTGACGGCAAGTGGTAATTTATGTATATTATTAACCTATAGTAACTTAGGTAACCCATGAGTTATGATGGGTTAGGTTGAAAGTTATTGACCACTAGCACAACCCAGTGTAAGTTGTAGTGCATGGGTTCATGGGTTGAAGAAATCATAGATTGGGCCGATCAATGGAACCTGTTTGAACATCCCTATACATAAGGAGAGTTTCTTAACTCAAAATTGCCAAGGAAAAGCAAAAACGATGAAGAGTCCTCTACTCATCCAATTAATCAAATCACATGTAGTGCTAAACATACTTCATAATGCGGCTTGTGGGTCCTTTATACCAGCTAGTGTTTAGCAAACCTTCAGGAGGAGTATACTCATATGTTTGTTCAGCCCTAGAAGAACAGGATTCAGCAATAAGTTAATGGCAAGATCAAATTATTTCAAGGACTGCAGCAGAACGTTAGACAAATCAGCACATGAGATGCAAAGCTTGGAAGAAGATTATCACTTTATTCAGACAACTACACAACCGATCACATATACCATCTTACTGCAAGTGTTTCAGGACATCAAATCTTAGTCAATGTCTAAACAGAAATATTTATACTATTACTACTGATAATAATACCAATAGTAGTAGTAGTGCAGGGCATGAAAATCGTAAGGTTACTCATGAAAGCATGAACTCCATGTCCCACAATGGTTAAACATTCTACTTATTATGTAAAAACGCATGTTTTCAAATGATGAGCCAACCTTCTTTGTCAAAAGTAATCAAGAATATTTTGCGCCAGAGGCAGAAAAATAACCAAAAACATATGAAGGCATAATGCCTTTTTGTTTAAGAAGCTGTTTATCCAGAATTAAACAAACAAATTTGCATCAATGTGATGAAGTCATGAAGCTGTAGGGTACAAAAAGTCAGTTATTCCATAGAGCACATTAAATTTCATAGATAGTCCACATGAAGCATCCTCCACCATTCCATTTAATCGTTTTACTGCTTTCGTAACAAAGCACATCCAACACTGCTTTACAATACACATAGATGAGCTAGCACAAAGAAGACCGACAATTGTCAATGAGTCCTTGACGGAATATGGCACACCTGGAAGGACCAATGATGCCGTACAAGTGCTTTAATGTAAATTGATCAATGGCGCTTCCAAAATCAATTATGCGCCTAGAGAGAACAGCAGAAAGTTTGTTGTTAGATTATGATCCACAGATCCAGCATGGATCCAGAATTTTTTTCTATTCACTAATGAAAACACAATAAGCAACTGAGGTGGCATTTGGTATGAGGGTAATGGGAGGGGAAGGATACCCTTGTACTTTAAGTTTCTTCTATTAGGTATTTGGAAAGGAGTAAAAACATTTCGATACGATATCCATTTTAGATATTTGTTTGAAGTCAGATGATTATTTACCAAATAAATTTTATTTTTCATTTTTCTTAAACATCCCAAGAACTAGATAAGAGGCGTAAGATAGAAGGGTATCTTTCCCACCATGCTAGAATGTAACCCATTTCCCCTCCCTCCCCAATTCTAGCAGATGGTAACCGACAACAATACAAGGTGAAAAACAAATAAAATGGGCAATAACCAGATATATTTCTAAAAATGATGCGTATATATTTATTGATTGTATAAAAAAGTTTCAGTATTAACTAATAACTACTAATAGCAGCATTAACACCATTTATTCCTATCAAGGGTTGGGAAAAATATTTGGTTTGGGAACAATCTAACAGGCATGTGTGTATGACATTGTATTCAAGGTAAAGAAAACCCTGGCTCACCACATCATTGTGCTGAGGTGGTGCATCAACCCAATGAAATCCTAAAACATACGCCACATATATTGGATTATTAGTTAGAATAATTGATTAGATCATTGTCACACCATCTAACTAGATTTAAAAATAAATAAAAATCCACTTAATAATGCAATAAATATGTTATAAGAGTGGAGATTATATTAGATGGCTACACCACCTCATTATGATCTCAACCTAAATCCCTTCCCTATGGTGGAATGCCCTTTTGATCGCCCATCAGAGTTAAAAGTAAATACCAGGAAATTGAACCAAAAAACATGTTCTATGGGACTGTTCTGTTAGGCCACAATGCATACATCCAGTAGAAGCTAGATGAAGTAACCGTAAAATCAACACTTGCATACACTTTACTCCTTCGTTCAACAACTCCACTTGGGGCTTTTTTCAAGCATCTCCCAGTTTGTGGATCCTCGATGCATATCACCATATTCTCTGCCAAAATCATACAAAAATCATAGTTAGAAAAGAATCTGATTTGCATAGGAAATGTCGTTCACAACATGACTAAATAATCAACCCACGGTTAAAATACTGTTGCCTAAACTAAAAATGCAGTTTCATGGTGTTCCTATCACCAGAACGTGACAGATGCTTCATCACATCAAACTAGTGCTGACCACAGAATAAGATCAATTACGAACAGTTCACAGCTGCTTTAATAAATTTCCTCTTATCGGTAATGAAAAAGAACCATGACCATAAGTTGTCATGGAAACCACAAGTAGCATATTCAACCTGAAGTCACAGATTTGGTGATCTTCAAAGACTAAGCAAATAAAGACCCCATAATGGTATCTAATGAAGCTATGCCATACAGTGATAAAATGTTCATGATCCTTACCAGGTTTGATATCCCTGTGAGTAATGTTGCGATCATGACAAGCCTTGAGTGCCAACAACTGTACCAAGTAAAACGCAGCTCAGAAAATATAATTGACAGCAGCTACAGGAATGGGGTGAGGAAGAGTTGGCTATGGAAACTACTTTTAACACAAACGTTTAAGAAACATGTGCAAGTTCTAGATTCTCATGGAGTCAAAAATGCCACCACCATAATTCAAGACCTATGGAACATGAGAATCGGAAGGCTTTTGTGAACATACACAGCATTTCAAAGCCTCCCAGCTAGCATAACTTCTCATGTAATCTTCATATCATATGGTCTAATCATAGCTAAGGATAAGGGGCACAACCAGAGAAATCTGCTGGCATAATTTGCACAGATAATGATTTAAACATAGTTCCAAAAATTTAGAAGGAAGGAAAACTGTCGAAAAAAAAAAAAAAACTCCCATACTGCATCAGATCCACACACATACCAACTGCCATATAAAGTTTCGCATTTCCTCTTGTCCAGCTTCTGTTGTCTTCAACCAATGCCACCATTCTGATGGGTGTAAGACCTGAGCATACCTTGCCCGTTCATAATGGCCTTCATTAGAATGACCTTCCAGTTCTTCAGCAGCATACATGAGCTTTGTTAAAGATACGCCTTCATGCCTAAATACAAGCCATATTTCATTTGACCGAGACTCAATAGATTCTACATATCTTGCAATATGATTCAGGCCTTCTTCAAAGATCACCTCCCCAGTACTATTTGCATCTAGGAATATATTTTCAGAATGCCCCATGTTTTCAGTCTCCTCTGCCGACAATCTATCCATTTCCAGAGGATCATATACTCTGGATCCAGATTCATTCAAGAATGAATTTGATGCATAGGATGATAAGAAAAGACGCTGAATAGTGGATGCATTAAGAAAGATTTCACCAAAATACTTCTCTCGTAAGCCACTTCTATAGATTGCAGTTCCTTTCTCCACCTGACCAAAAAACCAACAACTACGTAAGGCTTCAAGGCTGATAGCTGCATTAATATAATCTTGCTACCAGCATGAGCTACCAATATCTTTCAAGTAGAACCTATTATGTCATTAAACAGCTGCTTGAATAACAAACATCATATATCAGGTTGAGCCATCAAAGAAAAGATTACAATAAAATGATGAGACAAATTCCTCTGTATAACCCTAAGTCAAAAATTCAAGTCCCAGGGTTATTACTTATAAGCATACACATAGAGGGACATGCAAAGCACTAAAGAATAGTGAAAAAGAAGTCCAAATCAGCAACTTGAACCAATTACCATTATTCGCTTCAAAATAAATGAGCTATCATCAAGAGAGCCGGTGTCATTATCTGGCCTAAGCGAGCCCATTCCAGACTTGTGGTCGTATAAATCAAAATGAATACAATATCCAGAAGAGGTTTTGCTCTTGTTAGTACACTTTAATTGATCAATTCCATGAGAACAATTCCAATGAAAAGCTAACCAAACTTCACCATATGCTCCACGACCAAATCTTTTCTTTAGTATGTACCTGATAATATTAGCAAAACAAGGAAAAGGAATCATAAGTATTCATAGAGGGAAAGTCCATCATACAGTTGACAGATCTTTGTCACAAGGAAGAAATAAGGGGAAGATGGGGTTGTTGATGCAAATTCAATTGTGCAAGCCAAAAGGGTCAAACCACTTCAAGTTTCTCAAAGCCCAATTACAAAAGCAAGAGCAAAGAAAATGATTGAAGTACTTTATAGACCAAAGAATCAAGAGGAGACCCAAATGAACATGGATGAAAGCAGAATTGGCAACAAAAGAGACCAAGCACACCATGGGATAAAATAATGTTGTCGATATTGTGTATCAACCGATGATTCCCAAGCTGATATGTGACAGGAGTGAAATGCAGTAAGGAAAAAATTTAGAAATTTATCGCCATTGGCAACTAATAGATTTCCAATAAATTACCAATATATCATAAACCCTAAAAAAGAAGTAGAGGACAAAATAATAATTCATACCACATCAGACAATAATAATACCCATGGTTATGAATTTGTGGAAACTAAAGCAAAAATTAGGTTATAAATGAGTCGAGCCAACTCAATATTCAGCTCGGTTTGATTCATTAAAAGTTCGGTTTGGCCCATTTATTTAGTTAAATGAGCCAAACTCGAGTCTCATTTTTAAACTCGTTTATTAAATAAGCTAAGTTTGAATTCAAAAAAGTTTGGCTTATCAAAAAGTCAGTTTAACTCATTCATTTACTTAAACGAGCTGAACCTGAATTTATTTTCAACTCGTTTATTAAACGAGTTGAGACCGAACCCAGGGGTGTTTGACTTAGCTTGACTCATTTACAACCCCAGTAACAATACATCCTAATTTGAGTAGTCTCAACTAGCACCTAATCACATCGAAGATTTAATGTTGTTACCTCCAACATCTGTCGCCTTTGCTTACCTTAGCTCACCCTCGAAGTCCTAGTGTTGTTCTCACATTGCTTGCATCCACGTGGGGACTCAAGAGTCGTGTATTTAACTTAAAGCCTCAAAAGAGACATGACAATAGAAGTGTCTCTTCCAACTCTCTAGTATCTTCTCTTGTTGCGCCATGTATTAGTATGAAAAGAAGAAAAATCTTGCCTCTACCCATCTATTATAAGTACTACTGCTTACTAAGTTTTAAAATTTTAATCATTTTTTAAGTAAAAGTTAGGAAGTTTTAGTGGTACGTTTTAGTATATTATTAAGTAATGTTATTTAGTATATTGACAATAACACTTATGTAGTAATGTGTCATTAGTGGAATTCCATTTAGTATATAGTTAGTTGGAAACAATGGAATAGTGATTGTCCATCTGGTTTCAAATAAGTGTTGTTTTAATAATTTAATTTTAGTTACAAATAAGTGTTATTTTATATTTACGACATGAATTCTATATAGTTTTTCCTACTATACCAATTAGTATTAGTTACTTCATAATTTTTTTATGTATTATATATCTTTTTTTCAAAAAGAATTAACTACCCTAATAACATTTTATTAAAGATAATTTAGTTATTTGGATTATTTCCTCAGTACATTGACCCTTAAAATTGGTTTCAAAGAAAAAACATAACCTTAATTTCATTCATGTGCTGGAGGCTAAAATGACATTTGTTAAAACTGGAGGTAGTAATTTTTTTTTTAATAAAATACATGTTAGTATTCCCTCTATTTTTCTAAGTTAAAAACTAATATTAATCTTGAATAAATAATTAAGTACCTATAGCCAAGTAGCATTAATATTAATTTATTTATTATATTACTAAGACTAATGAAAAATAATTAACAAGCTATTTAACACTTAATGACTATTATAGTATTAATTTTTTGTAAATTAATAATTTTGTAAAAATGTAACATAATTTGTAATATTTTAGTTTGCAATAATTTGTTGTTATTCATTTATTATAGACCTAGTGCCTATTGGATTGTAATAAAGTACTGTTATTCATTAACTTCCCATCTACCACTAAATAACATGTTTTAGTTTTCATTACAAGGGTGTAATGTTATTTGACCATTTTAATATATAATGAGTCATTTAACTACTGCAAATTAAAGACGTGCACTTGTCCAGAACCGTAAAGAATTGGATTAACCCGAATGCCCAGATTTATGGAAAACATAAATTGCAGATCAGAATCTATTACTAACTAGTCCTTGTCCGGACTGGACCGACAAATAAGGACCTAAATTATATCTTAAAATAAGATCTTTTTAAAATTCAAAAAAGCTATTGACATCATTTATCACCTCACGCCTATATGCCCCTCACTCTCAACCAGCTTCAACTAAACTTCACATAGATTTTCTTTAGGAAAGTTCTTGATGTTGGTTGTTTGTAGTTGCTGTAGTAGTTTCTATTTTACTATATTGAGTATATAACTTTACTAAAATCAGTATTTTTTTAAAAAAAATGTGGCTAAAAAGCACAGCTTGGGAGAAAAATGCTTCCCTAAACACAAGCATAATTCCATCACATAGAACATATAGTGCATATGCACTTTAACTTAGCATAATTGAACTAAAACTATACAATCTAGCCGTGTAGTAAAAACTATGCATACAATAGAAAATTGAAATCATTCATAGATCTAGGCAATGTAGCATACTACTAGTCCAGCTACTATATATTTTTATATAATAAAGTCTACCAATAATCCAAAATAACTAGATGCCAATTTTTAAATTTCTACTTGTATACATACATAGTCAAGGATAAGACATGAGAATAATTGTATACATACAATCATGGATACACAAGCATAATTCCTTCACAAAACAAAACAGTCATATGACAATACGCTCTCCACCACCAGTTGGTAAATTTCAAGATTACAAGACCAAAATGGGATGCTTTCCAAGAGGGCAAAAATTAGTATATTATTTTGGCTAAAGGTTAGTGGCAATGGGAGCTCAAAAAAATAAGATGAGCATCCGTGCATGTATGTGGTCCTTTCAATCCAAGCTGAATTCTTTTTGTCCTCCACCAAACCTACTAAATGCTTGAATATATAAAATTGTGGACCAAGGACCGACCCCAAACATTCTCAGTCCTGACAAAAACCCAAATTATTTGGTCCGGTTCAGTTTTCAAGCCTTGCCTGCTTGTTACACATCTCTACCTCTAATATGATATAGAGCACTAGTTTATAGAATTATTTTATTTAAATTATCCATACATAAGAATTAGAAGCATATGGTAAAATAAAAAAACACATTACAAAGACTGCCATAATTTGTCGTTTACAATGCTCCAATATTGTGACACTGCAACTGCAATTGTGGTTTGCAATTTCGGAGTTAGTTTCCAATTATTTCCTGAAAATGTTATATTGAATTTAGTTATGATTTTTGCCTCATTTTTAAAGACCTAACTAAGGAGTTAATTGAATGGCCTTGGTGCATATATGAATTCAGCTATGTTTCATAAAATTTGAATATCTTCTTATTCTCCTATTAGCTTCATGGTATCAAAGCTCTAGGTTTCTGAACCTAATTATCAACCTCACGTTTCTCATCTCTAACATCTCCCAAAGCATTATTCCCATAGAAGATTATAAGCAAACCTCAGAAAACTCATCATCTCCTTGTGTTCCTATTACTACGAAAAACATAGCCTCATCCCCATCACACATCACAAAATCAATGGGCAAAACTATCTCCCATGATCCCAGTCAATGATGACTTAGTAGACAAAGCAAGGATGATTATCTCACTAAAGTAGCCACTCAACATGATTCATGTTGTCCCCTAAAAAAATGTGATACATTTGATCCTAAATTCAAAACTTGTAGACCAAAAATAATCTATTCATGTCTTGGTTGATTAGTTTGATGACAACCAAGCTACACCATAACAAAGGAGATATAAGATGCTGCATGTGATGCTTTTTTCCAAACAGTGAAAACACAATCAAACTTTTCAATGCAGAAAGCACTGTTAAATACGTACAACAAGAAGAAAATTCTATTACAACCTATTTTACTGCCCTTACATGCTACCGGCAGCAGCTAGACCTCCTTGAGTCTCACGAATGGAAGTGCCCACATGACCACACCAATCTCAGGAAGATCAATGAAACCAAGTGCATCTTCAAGTTCCTCATGTATTGTGATAAGTCTCCGAGGCAGAGTTCTCCGGACTAAACCTCTGCCACGTTCGATAAATATATTGTGAAGAACACTTAGAAAGAGAATTGCAAGAGAATCATGATGGGTACATTTGATCTCTCTGAGCCCCGATGGTTTAGCATTAGCTACAACCAAGACCATTTATGCCCTCTAGATTTTGTTGTGCTTGCTTTTCACAAGACCACGTGCATCTTTAAGCTCTAGAGGGCACCCTTGGTGTGATTATTGCAAAAAACTACACTACTTTGAAGAGAAACGTCAGTCATTGCATGAAAAGCTTTCCACTCGGGAAACAAAACATGCCCCGAGGCTAAAGAAAATGCAACCATCACTAGGACAACCGGGTACCTTTCACTATGGACCAACTAAAATTTCTTCAATAACTTATAAGTAAAGCTTATGTCTCCACTACTTCAACAACAATAATCATAGAGGATGGTCTTGCATAGGATTGTAAATGAGTCACGCTGGCTCACAAGCTTTTTGGACTCAGCTTGATTTGGCTCATTTATTTAGCTAAATGAGTCAAACTCGAGCCTTATTTTTAGACTCGTTTAATAAACGAGCTAAGCTTGAGAATGGAAAATTTGGGCTCGAGCTTGTTTATAATGCAAAAGGTCACAAGTTCGGCTTTTACCACAAAGCTCGTGAGTTGACTTGGCTCGAGTTATCTATAAACGAGCCGAGTCCAAGCTTGAGCCCACCTTGGCTCACTCAACTCATCTCATTTACTACCCTAGTCTTGCAAATGGCTTGGGTAATCCTTCATTCCATGTGGGCAAATCAGACCGTTCCCCACGGATTGTGAACTCCGGTGCTTCAAACTATATAATAAGCCACAAATCCCTTTTCAAAACCTATTCTCTTTATGGTCATCAATCTATATGCATAGCCAATGCACCGAAGTGGCAAAGATAGAAACTATACCTTATAGATAATCATGCCTCATCCCATCAGCAAACTGAACAGTGAATTGTAGTGTGATACTAATTTTTTCACCAAATGTTGTGTATTTTGGGTTGAGCTCTAGGACGGCAATCAGCAATGTTAAGCTTTGTTCAAGTCTTTATCTTCTTGATGTGAACACTTCATTGGTCCTTACCTCCTCTAATAAAATCAAGTAAGTCCTTAATGCAGGTTTGTCCATAGTCTTAAGCCAGTTTGTAATCATATAACAGAAGTGCTATTATGATGTGGCACTTTCATTTGGATTTTCCTAATTTCAAGTACATGAAATGACTGTTACCATACTTATTCATCAACAAAAATCTCAATTAACTACATTGTGAGATTTGTCAATTTACCAAGCACACACAAAGTACTAATCCTCCTAAGACCTACAAACCAAGCCAACCTTTTTCCCTTATCGATGTTGATATTTAGGGACCAACTAAGATCCTAAATATGACTTGTGCTCAAAGATTTTTGCTATTAGTTGATGCTCATATTCGATTATGTTGGACTTTCCTTATCAAAGAAAAATCTAAAATCAATAATATTTCCAACAGTTCGATGTTATAATTTAAACTCAATTTCGAAACCAATATCTAAATCCCCAAAACAGAAACTGCTAGAGATTTCTTTAATTCTAAAGTTGGCCCGTACCTTAAGTCCTATGGTATTGTTCACCAACGACCATGTATTGAGAAAATGGTGTGGTGGTACATAAGAGCCATCACATACTCGAATTTGCTCATTCTTTACTTTTCCAAACAAATGTCCCAGAGAGATTTTGGGGTGAAGCCATTCCCACAGCCACATATCTCATTATAGAATGCCCTCACCAATCCTTAGAACTCGTATAAGTGGGTGCAATCTGGTTGAGACTCTAATGGAGACTAATACCAAATTAATGCCTTAGATTGAAGAGTTCGCCAAGAATAAAGAACAATATATATCAATGTTGAGTGGAAAACATGATATATTTTACCCATATGCCTATGTATATGTTTTGTAGTTTAGTGTTAGTAGCCAATTCTTGGGGAGTGAGTAGGATTCTTAGGAACCTCATAAAGGATGCAAGGAAGAAAACACTATTCATACAAGTTTACATAGATGCAAGCTAAACCGAACCCTCAATAGCAAAATGTAATACCCTAAAAATAAAATAAAAATAATTATTATTTAGCCTAATTCTGATATTTTATTTTAATTATTTAGTCCAGAATAATTTATAGTCAATTTATAACAATTTTAATTATTTATATAATTATTATTTTATTTTTGGCACTAAGCCAAATTTATCCCAAAATCTAACCTAAATCCCACAATTTTTCATTTTTCCTTTTTCCTTTTCTTTCTCCTTTTTTTCTTTTTCCTCCTTTTCTCCTTCTTCCTTTTCTTCCTTCGTTTTTTTTCTTCCTTCTCCTTTTAGGCTGCATTGTTCCCCGGCCTAGTCCCCCTCTCCTTCTTTCTCTCTTTTTTTCTTTCTCCCCGGGCGGCCCAACCTCCCCCCTCTCTTCATTTCTTTCTCCCCCAAGCAACAAACCCGGTTTTTTTCTTTTCCTTTCTCTCCCTCCTTTCTTTTCTTCCTTCCCTTTTTCTCCTTGTCTTCTTCCTCGTGCCTATCTCCCTCACGTCGCTATTCTTCCCCTTCCATTTCTGTCCCCTACAACTGCACCCTGCACCCAGCTAGACCTTCCCCTTTTCCCTTCTTAGCCATGCAAGGTCATGTACGCTGGCATACGCCCCTGCACACCCCTTGCACCTGGACATCTACTCCCCTACACCTACGCTCCTACCCTGCCCTACCGTCTGCACCCGTTCTTCCCCTTGTAGCCTAACACGTTGATCGCCCCCCTGTTGTCTTCCCCACTCCCTCAATTCCCTTCCCTGCCTATAAATACCCCCTTTCGACGCCCCCTCTTCTCCCCTCGACAAGCCCCTCCCCTGTTTCTGGACAACCACCCTTTCCAGCCCTTGCCATCACCATTTCCGCCTGGCCATGCCCCCCATGTCTCCCCTCTTCCCTGCTTGTGCCCCACCTGCACTAGCAGAGCTCCTTTTCCCCCTCCTTCCCTTCTCTTTTTCCCCGACCCTGCAGCCGTTGCAGGTTGCGCCTCCCAACACCATCACTATCATCCACGTCACCATCGCACCTTAGCTATCCTGCATAGGTGCCCCAACCTATGCACATTTGGGGAGTCCTCAGAGTATTTAGAGATGAGAGGTTGCCAAAAAGATGGAACTAGGGTTTTGGTAGGTCAAAGCACGAAACTCTAGGGATAAGTTATTATCACATGTAAGAAACAGGGGAGTTGGGCCGTAACCTTGGATGATGATGTTAATTATGCTATTTGGGGATTGTGTACCAAATTAAATAGCCATGTGGGATAATTGGGAGTAGTTATAACCACAATGAGGAATTAAGCTTTTGAGACGAGTCCAATTTGGAAGGTCATTATCATATATGCGAAATGGGGGAGTTAGGCTATAAAAATTTAGGGAATGGCTAATCACAGTAATATATACCTGGGTGTGGAAAAATAGGGCTAAACAAGCAATAAAGAAGGGCCTAGGCCAACTAGGGAAAAATTAGGATTTTGAGGAGTAACCCTATTGGCCAGTTACTATTATATGTGTGAAACGGGGGTAACAGGCTATGATTATGATAAAAGTGGTTCCCGATGATAGGTTTGGGTTGTTGGGTAGATTGGGGACTCAAGGGCCACTGGGAGTAAGGATGTAGTCGGGAGTATGAAATTAGAGTTTCCAAGGGAATAGGGTTGTCTCGGGATGGTAGTAGAGCAAGAGCCATGCATGAGTTGTGCATGTTTGTGTGTTGTATCTAGAATAAATAAAACACATATATGACACTAATCACTTAGCCCTATTTTTGTGGAAGATGTAGTCGGGAGTATGCATGAGTTGTGGAAGATCACTTGGGTCGGGCCCAATTGTACCTGCCGATCCACAACGAGAATAGCGGCTAGGAACGTGCTGCTCTGGAAGTTATACCCTACCGTTCTACCAATGAGAATAGTGGGATCCTGCACTCAAGTAAATAAAACCATTGAATGATAATGACTCTGGGAAGACACTAATTACTTAAAATGAAAGATCACTCAAGTCGGGTCCAATTGTACCTACCAATCCATCGACAAGAATAGTGGTCAGAAACGTTCTAACCTGGAAGTTGTACCCTACCGTTCCACCAGTGAGAATAGTGGGGTCCCGACTCAAGTAAGTAAAAACCATTAGACGATAATAACTTTTGGTAAGACACTAATTACGTACAGAGGAACACCACGTGAGTCAGGATCAATTGTACTTTATTTACCCGTTCACCAATGACAATAGTGGTCAGGAGTGTTCTATCCTACAGTTGTACTTTATTTATCGGTCTACCGATGAGAATAGTAGCCAAGAGCATTCTGCCCTGGGGTTGTACTTTATTTACCAGTCCACGGTAAGAATAATGGCTAGGAGTGTGTTGTCCTAGGGTTGTACTTTGATTATCGGTCCACCAGTGAGAAGAGTGGGGTCCCTAAACCCACATGGATAAAATTCATGAGTTAACTACTTATTGCACTAATATCTTAAGTCCAGATAATAATGAATGAACTGATAGAATCTACCTATGCGTATTTCATTCCTTATTATGGTGTTACTAATATCTCTAATCTGCTTGACTGTATTGTTACCTTACTCAGTGCGTAGCGTACTGATCACCCCTATTATGGGTGATGTTCATTCCCACAAGTAGCAATCCGTTCTAAGTCTGCGCAGGTGAATGAGGATTCGCTAGATGACTTTGTCGCATATGATGATATGATCGGGACAGAGTGATACTATTATGTCCAAGGATGGGAACTGGAGAGAGTGACGTTGTCTTTTTTAGTTTTCTTCGCGTTAATGTTTTACTTTTGTTGAACAATATTTGTGTATTTTGGTATTTCTTTTGGAAAAAAACACCTAACCCTATTTATGATATGAATTGCTACTTTTCTATGCTTATTATGGTTTGCATACTGGTTTTGTTTTGCCTTGTAGTTGGTATAAGGATGGCCTGGGACCAAACTTATACCGATTGCAGCGGTAACACCCCCCTTATAGTTGGATGATCTTATGTTAAAAATAAAAAATTTTGATAGTAAATTTTGGGGGTATAACACAAAGAGTCTACTTACGGTTACTATTCATTTGTTTAGGGAAATTTGGCGACTTGGTGAATTAAAAAGCAGGTGATAGCTCTCAAAGCTTCTAACATTAGCTTAAGGTGTATGAAGGGCATTAGCTAAGGCGACTGCTAAGTGAACTCAAATTGGCAATTCCAATCTAGTTAGAATTATGTATGACTATTACCAAAGACTAAGTTTATCAAAACCAAACAAAGCATGACATCGGTGAAACAATAAAGGCAAGGTATTTTCTATCAACTATGTGCCCTCTTGGAATCAAACACATATCTCACAAAGGACTTATAATGACCAACTTTAGTGAACTATGTTCTAAGGTCGGTTTGATTAACATATATCTCCTAGTTTGAAGGAGAGTGCAGGAAAACAAAATAGTTGATTATTGGTTAGTTTTGTATAATAGTGGAGGCCCTTTGGGAGTTGGTACCCAATTATTTCCTAAAAATATTATTTTGTATCCTATTATGATTTCTATTGCATAGTAATTACTATCTTCTAGAAGTTAACTAAGAAGTTGATTAACTAATTTTGGCGGATATAAGTAATATGAGTAAAATCTCCCGATCCCTGCCAGATTTAGGCAACAATATGGGACAAAATATCAATTTGCCGATACCATATCTTATGTGGAAAGTGGAAGAAGAGGACATAAGGCAACAATACATCATCCTATTATTCAAAATAAAGGTTATTATATTGAAAAGTATTAATGTAGCTGGCCTTGTGATCTTTGAAGACTTTTCAGCATATATTTTTGTGTAATAATCAACAATATAATTTCCCACGACTTTGGATGATTAGTAAATGAAAATATTGGGATATAATTGGGAAAATACTTAGACATAGAATAAAATATTGTCCAACACAACAATATGTAGCCGATATATATCGGATTTTGGCTTTAAATACGCAAAATGTCCCATACATGATGCAGAAATGAAATCACATGCATATCAACCGGCAGATATATTCCTTTATTCACTATATTTAATGATATTTTATTTATATTTGTCAATATTTTTTGAAATATGCTGATATTTGGTGTGGAGAAAAAATAAAAAATTATGCGGCAACACTCCGACACTGTAGCATAGCAATTGCGACCACAATTTTATTGCCTGATATTAAGAGAATCTAGGCATAGCCTACAAAGGGAGTTAGGAAAGGATTCCAACTTGTATTTTGTGTAGTTATCAATCACATATTTGCATGAAGATTTCAAAAGAAAAGAGAACTTTCGGTTATTTACCTTTTTCCTTCAAAAATTACATCATAAATTAATCATTACCTAACTCTTCGGTTACAAGTGGATAAATTCATCAAGTACAAGTTATTCAATCAGCATTTATTGGCATTGAAAATTTTCTAATTTCTTTATTTAAATCATGAATTATTTATTTTTATTTTTATTTTTTGGTAAGTAATAATTTTATTACCAAAAATGCATCATGCCAGTACAATTGACAATCAGCTAGCCTTTTATCCAAGTTCTCTAAAAAATTCTCATTCCTCCTAGTATACCCCAAACTGGACAAAACTCTGCAGCACCATTTGTTGAACCAGCTTGCTAAGGACGGTGGTATGGCCCTAATAAACTGTGGTATTACAATTCATCCAGTGGCGGTAAATGACCCCTGCCACCACTGTCCAGATGATGCCACCTCTTGAACCAGCACCATTTCTAGTAATACTCAGCAACCAGTGCATCAAATAAGTCCAAGAAGCAGGGATAAAGTGATTCTGCAACCTCTTGAATACCAGCAACCAGCACTGTTTTGCCGTTTCACGTTGAGCAAACACATGGTCTTGGTCCTCGATCATGACAGACAGGACAGATATAGCATCTACCAATATTTCCCACCTAGCGAACTTATCTTTGGTCATCAGTGCTTTTTTTGTTACAATTGACTAACGTCATCGGTTACAAGTCATATAATTAGCATTTATTGACATTGTAAAATTTGCCTTTTTCTTTATTCAAATCATAAGTTACTTATTATTTCATTATTTCATTACAAGCAATTATTTCTTCAATTGCAAGTGCTTCATTTGGAATTTATTCACAAGAAAGAAGTGAATTTTACTTTTTTGGAATATAAGTGAGAGACTATTTAAGTTCCTTCATCAATTTGCACCAACATCCTTTGATTAATTGGGTTTTTAAAAGAGAGAATCACCAAATGGGATAAGCTTAGTCTTTTTGTCCTTGAAAAGCCTCTAAAGAGAAGCCATAAATCATGATAAAGGTGCAAAGAGGGAGAGAGAAATACAAGACTCTCCCAAGAAAACTATAAACCATCGTTGCTTGATAGCAGCGGTGGAAAGTATCAGATTTGGAGGATATTGGAGTTCACATCATTTATAGCTTGATTTATAAAAAGCTTATTAGGGTGTTATAAGAATTCTTATTGGCATGGTGCTTGACATTATCTTTGAGTTAGCAAATTATTCGCAAAGTGGTACTGTTCTTATTACAGTTTAGAAAGAGAAAAGAGATCACTGATGAGGTTGATTTATAGTTCTTATTAAATTTAGTTCTCTTATACTAGTCCTTATTCCATTTATAGATTAATTCTGCAAATGCAATAAAATTTACACATATTGATAAAATATATGTAAATTTACACATTGATAAACTCAATTTTCACTTTTCCTTCAAAATTGTGTCTTGCAGATGCTAATAACATTGAAACAACATGGTCAGAAAAAAAAAGAAAAAAGGAGTCTGCAAAGTAAAATGGCACACACTATATCACTTCATATGTACAATGTATTAAAACATTGCAGTTTGTCGTGACCTTTATGGATATTAAAATTGTGCATGAATAATAGAGAAACTGCTATTACACAATACCACAAGAGAGCATGCATTATTGTAATAATACAACTCAAACCTAAGACTATAACTAGTTAGAGAAGAAAAAAAAAATAGTAAGCAAAATAGCCATTCACAAAAACTCAACAAAGCCATGCATTGCATGAGATCAAAGACTAGTGAGAAATAATTACACAAAGATATTGGAAAATACTCGTGATGGAGCCGAGCACAAGTTTTTGACAAGATTTTATCCTTGCTGCTACCAAATAAATCATGGGAATAAAGTTACCTTTTCTTGAAGATACAAGTTGCATGAGTTATTTCTGTAACTTAGGTGTGCCAAGTATCTCAAAAGTGAAGATTCGTTCAAATTCCATTCCCCTTATTATGAATATTTTATTTCCAAGAAATATTGATAGATGATACTCACTCTAAATAGGGAAAAAATAAAATTCTAGCGCTAATTTTTTTGTATAAAAAAATACACTTTAAAAAGGTTAAAATATACTTTCCACTTATACCATCATTTTTTCCCTTTCATTATCTATGCATTAAATGTTTTGCTATTTTCAATAAACGGTGTAAGTAAAAAATTTAAAACTACTATTATTAGTTCCTAAAAAATTGTATAAATTGTCAAAATATTTTTTTTTAATACGGAGGGAGTACTATATTTCTAGAGATTATGGGAGATAGCACTATGTGAAGGCCAACAAGATATTATATCACTACTTGGGGTCTAAGGCAATTGTGAAGTGGATTGCATAGCCAGCAATTTAAGGCTATCTTAGCATGTGTAATTCATCATCAACCAATACACAATTTGAAAGTTATTCCACTTTAGTGGCTCTTCAAACTTCTAAAACTTATCAAGATCCTTTCTTGTGGTATCCAACGCTTCAGATGTATCATTCAGCCACGTGAAGCCTCTTTTCTTATGTGTTGAATGTGGCATCTAAACCCCATAATGTTGATTCTTGTCAAAGTGATTGGATTCAGTCTCAGGTCATTACAATCGGGGTTCTTTTCACATCAGAGGCAACAGATTGTGTTCTTTTATTTTGTTTCCTTTGGTAAACTTGGCCTAGAGTGGTTGGTATCTCTGTGTCAAATCTCTTTGTTAGTGATGGGATTCATATCAAGGGTGGCGCAATTGCAACTAGGTGCAGAGTATTATCTCATCAATACAATAGTTTTTGCCTATGCTTATGTAGATACAACACAATGCTGGCTAGAAGTAAAATCAATTTTAATATAAAGACGTTCAGAGAACAAGATAACTTTTCTTCATTAGGTTCTAGCATAAGTTATGCACCTCATACTCAAAATATCCATAGTAGATAGAGTGAAGCAACTCTAGCTTTGTGCACAAGTCATGCAAAACACAAGGATGAACTTTGGACAATTAATAAGGCTTGCACCAGGTTGAATGTAATTTAATGAATAACACAAAATAAAATATTAAAAATTAAAAAAAATCAAGGCAACGCTGCGCATTTGGTCATATTTTTTTTACGGACACTGATTTCTGCTAGTATAGTTTCGATATCATCTACCACAATATAAAATAGACTGGCAAAGATTTTTATCAGCTTAGCAAAATAAGAACTCTCAACTAAAGCAACCTTGAAACTACTATAATGTATGTTTGTAGGAAAAATAGTCAAGAGTTCTTATTTTGCTAAAGGAAGAGATCTAAGCAACTGCAGCTTGATGGACTTTTTAATGAGCGAATAACTGCTAACAAAACTACCTAAAGGGGTGACATATCATCCTTTGGCATTACGACAATTATGATTGCTACATGGATGGTCAACCCCTAAATTGCAGGCACCTCAACAATGATCCTAAAATTATTTGGAACATAATAATTAAATCAATTATATTTAATTTGTCAAATAACATCTGTATTTAGTTGACTAACAAAATAAATGAAATTCACTTACTTTAGGGTTCCACCATAGTCAAAAGGGGATAGCCAACAGAACCTAAGTTCTTAACTTCATAAGGCGCCATCTCATCTTCTTTTCACATTGGACACGGTGAAGGACAATGAAAAAATTATCGAAGCTCTTAAGACTTCAACAATCGAGCTCTCAATCTATAGCAATGATTGAAGCTCTTGAATGATACCAATAATCAAAGCTACATCAATGATTGACACTACAAAGCAACATCAAAGATCAAAACTCTCAAACTACATCAATATCAAAGCTCACAAGACACATCAAACAATTGAGATTGCAATAACAACAACGTTGAAGATTGCTTCTACATGGAGATTGAATTCAAGGATATACTTTTCCTTTTGTAATTAAATAAATACATGAAGATATAGTCCGATCCAAACTACAAATGGCACCCATGTGACCATCCCTACCTCTCATCTCTCTCTCCAATCAAGGAGGTTGAAGATGTCTCTTCCTATTGCTCAAAAGGATTGTTAATATACAGGCAAGACACTCACTACTTTCATCTCCACAGAAAACAACTCCCACAATAGACCACAAACAAGTAGTGAAGTGAAAGCAACTGCATCAATGAGCCAAAAGGGGATAGTCATCGATCAGTCTGTTCTCCACAAGACTCTACATCCAGTGCTTCCCCATTGACAATCTCTCCAGCAATCAAGCAACGACTACTACAACTATGGAGTATATATTGAAGGAAATGAACGATGTCATAGCCAAGCTTTCAAGATCACTGGAAGAGAAGAACCTAATGAGTGCTCCCTATGAATCACCTTCAAGGCAAGGATGGACCCAAAAGAAACAAGCTTCCCCTAAGAAGAAAGAAGCTTCAGCAAAACATCAAATTATCCCAGATGTTTATTCATCTTCGACGACTGTTAAGGCTTCTATGACTCCTCAATAATTGAAAGAGTCAATTGCCACAACAGTCCGTGCATATTTCAGCAGAAGTTCTTACAGCAATCCCTCTCATGTTAAGCCTTATACCAGAATTATTGATGGTGCACTGAGTCATCAACCACCGCTTTGGAAAGAAAAAAAAAAGGGAATTCACAACACCATATAACTCACTGTATTGAGATATGTAGAATGTACTTCTGGATGGTAAAACATTTTTTCCATTCCCCGAAACGGAATGCCTTAACTTGGCTCACAAGTTTTCCAAAAGAGGTTGTTGACAGTTAGGAGATTCAACATATTTTATGGCACTCATCGCAGCCAGCATGGTGGAGCTATCAAAGACCATAGAATGAACCTATTACTAACAATATTAAGCAATAGAGAGCATTAAGTTTAGATTGTCTAGATCGAAAGCAGCGAATCCTTCACAATCGAAACATGCATTCATGGGGATCGATTACATTCTTCAAGCCTAGTTCTTTCACCTAGTTGGCTATTAGTGCTCATGACATTGAGCTCAACATAGCTAGATGCCAAAAATACCTTTCCCTTCTTTGATATGTGCAGTGGAAGAATTGTGATAGGCTATAATGTCCAAAAAAGCTACATCAATCACTAATGCGCCACTCAAGATTTCTCCAAACCTCCAAAGGTAAAGGAGGAATGAGTTGAAAATGTTAAAAGTTTCAAGCAAAAGCGATATCCTTTATGTTCTTGGAATATTATAGGACCTTTCCTAAAAAACGTGGTCGAACTTTTGAAACCAATACACCCAAAAGAAGAGGGAGAAGGAATAGTCCAAGGTAATGCAATCAGCCACTCCACTGAGAAATGCATCACATGAAGAAAATCAACATGCAATCGACCAACATGGTAGTGATTCTACTTGATCGGATAGAAAAAGCAATTAAGATAAGTAAAATATTAAAAATAATAATTATAAATAAAATTATTGATAATAATTGTAATAATGCAAGTAATGATAACCATGGTAGTAATATTAATAAGAAAAATATTAATTATGACAAAAATAATGATAAAATAATAATATTAACTGCTTGATGTATTAACAATTCAAATTAGATAAGGGGAGAATAAGCCCTTACTAGACTCCATGTATCCACCACCTCTTCAGATGTTCCTAAATCATTCAAGGAACTACCCATGCTACATACCTATGCTACATGATCCCGTTTGGCTCCTTCAAGTTTGTGGTCATTACTATAAAATAGTTAGTGCCACATATAATAGTTCATTGAAAGATAATTTTCGTTTGTTATTTCAATCCTTGCCATCGTTTATCGAAGAATTAACAACATATATTGCTACCCCATCCTCAAACCACGACTTTTAGAGAGCGCTATCTTTATGCTTGGATGGTAACTTAACTATGATCCTCACATGATCCATTTTGAAAGGGATGCAATTATTTCCTATGACAAACCAATTTGTCAAGATATGGTTGGAAGAAGAATATCATATGAGAAGCTTCTCCATCTAGAAGTGCCCATAATCAAACTTCCAAAAATGATAATCATTTATATAGTGAAGACCATGAGTAGCTTATTTTTCTTTGTCCCTTTCTAATGACCGAGAAGATCACATAATAATAGTCTTATAGTCCTCATTGATTTGGCAAAAAATTTGGTGGGAAATATCTGTAAATTATCACAATAGCAGCAGGGAACTCACCTTCAAGTTGTTTAGTGCAAGTTTTCAGCTTGAGACAGAAGCTAAGTTTATGGCACCTAGTAAAGCATGGAGGTCTGCCTTGTTCAAATTCCAATTGGTGGCTCTTTCTTGACTTACAATGGTAAGGGATGGCTATTTAAAAAGCATAACGATATATCTCATAATAGATCTCTAAGAATAGAATTGAGGGTGAGAGCCGTGATTGTTGTAGTCCCTTGCAATGTAATGAATCAACACTCCTTTGTATAATCTTTAAGGCCAACGGTCGAAAGATGCATGAGGTCTACTCACTTTACTTTTCATTTTTTCTTCGTGCTTTTGTTCGAAGTTTCTTGTATGAATAATCTTTCATGTTATAGTTAAAGAAGACCAAGCCTCTGGACCAAGACCGCATAATCAAGTGTTAGTTCCAACTAGCTCTAATACAATAGTGAAGGATAATACGTTGGTGCCTAATCCTAAGAAGGACGCTGACATAATCCATAGTATTTTATACGATATCCTTAATTCTTAAGTGCTTAATCAAGGCGACTTTGAATGTTTTATCTCCTCTTCACGATTGTGTATGTTATTTATCTCTTAATTCATTCAGAATTTCCCTTCATGTTTTGAGCATATTTGTAGTGCTGGAGATGATGTTGAGGTCTCCTTGCAGCCTAGTAATGTTGGGCACATACAGTTGACTTTTGAGGATTTGGCCACCTGTGGTAGGCCTAAGTAGGGATGCTTTAATTCAGGCAATTGTAGGTACTCATGGTATGAGTGATCTAATAGCGGCATCTCACCCTTTAGACCCTTTGTTTGTCTCTTAAGTTCCTCCTCCTCAGCATCTATCTTTCAAGGCAATCATGTATTTGATAAGGCAAAGTTGGTGGTTGTGAAGTACTAAGTTGATGTCACCATTAGCAACACAAGTTGAGCTAATGCAATTATGGTTCTACAGTTGCAGGTAGAATTTATTATAAATAAATAAAAAGATAATTTCCGCACAAATATATCCAACCAAGGGATATTGTTGAGTTGACTCAAATTTTAGGATTGACTTCCTGGAGTATTTTCATTGGTCAATTGTGTCACATGACAAAAACCTATAGTAAGCCTAATCTCATCACGGGAACGACAATAGGGTGGACATTTTTAAAAATTTACACATAAAAACAACTTAATGTGTTTTCTACAATTACCATACTTTCCAATAAACTATCATTCATAGACGGAGATTAGTAGGCCACAACCCAAGAAACTATCTTCTAGTTCTAGTACACATACATAGAAAGAAATAGAAATACCTCATATCAGGCTTGACATGCTCAAATGATCCAAGATCTGACGCTGAATAGTGCAACGGAATTGACTCAAGCAAACTAATAAAACCAGCAAGACCTTCTGGATAGATGTTATGATCTCTGATTGCATCAGAAGATGCCCCAAAGTACAGGCAAAAGTCCTTGTTATCATATAAATTTAAGCTTCCACCTAGGTAGAAAAGCTAATGAGATATATATATATATATAATATGCAACATGTTGAAAAATAATAAATATATCATAAAGCAAAATCGAAGTGGCACAATAAGTGTAATTTTTTGGTTTTTCTAACTCAAAACTTTTGGCTACTAGATAGCGAGTTGGCTCACCACAACAATGATCAATGGCCCCAGGGAGAGCGTTTTGCAGATCATGATCTTTCTTTTCATCTACATCAACCCAGGTGTAATCCCCATATTCTTTGAGATTCTCAGATAAATAGAAGCAGCCAAGGCTCTCATGATTGCCTTCAACCTGGCACAATATACACATTATACAGTGGTTCATGACCTAGACTTTCCAATAACTTTCTCCTTCCAAAATAAACTTGCAAAAGTTTATGTAGCCTATGGCCAAAGATTCACCCACACTATGAGAAGAATTTACAACAGCCCAAAGGCCATCAGAAAATTGGACTAAGCAAAGATAAGTCACAAGACTCATAACTGAACATAAAACCCAAATTAATAATTATCAAATTGGTGGGTCGGATACATGGATACATCATCACAATTGTGCTCTAAGTCAAACAAGGATGGACTTCTTTGGCTTACTTATTGGTTTTCTTCTCCCACCCCAAGGTCAGAAAGGTTGAGAAGACTGATGTAATTCAAACAAGCGCAGATACTTTTTGGGTAATGGCCCTCACATCCCTTACCTTTTTAAACAATAGTATTGAACGTAGAGCCGAAAAGCAAAAATACAATTCAAATACTATGGCTTACCAATAGCCTATCAAACTTGGCTATGATTGGATGAGCTTGCTCTAGTTGGACAAGGCCAGAAGAAGCTTTTTCTGTAATTAATTGACAAATGCAAACCAAATTCAATAAAACACATAATTTCCTCAAACTGTATGTAAAAAAACGTGCCTATGTGACTATTCATAGCAACTGATTTTATGTTTGAATTCATAGCACCTCAGTAATGCAAAATGTTGGAACACACATATTGATTGTGGATAAAGTTATGTTACGATGCCTCAATTCCATACAAGCCAGAAGGCTATAGCATAAATATAAAACCTGCATTACTGGTACATGTATCAGGATTACAGCTTATTCAATTAATCGAACCGAAACAATATCAACTTGTAAAGAGTATTTCTATTTTGAAGGAAAAAAATTAGTAATGTGCAGATCAAAATCAATGACAAAATCTAAAAATATACACGTGATGAAATTTACTCTTTCAATATAGCTTTCCCAGCACATGTATCAGGATTATAATACTTGTTCGATAAATTGAGTAGGATAAATATCAATTTGGAGATAAGTGTTTTTGCTGTGTAGAAAACGAAAAAAGTTCAGAAGATCATAATTGGTGACAAATTGTATAATTCTATTATAAACAGATTATACAACTTCACCATGATCCAAAAAGTTAAATCGCGCTCCCATCAGTTAAGTAGTTCAAAATTTAAACCATGATGTATGTAGTCAACTACTATGGAAAAAACATTGGATGAAATAACCTTATTCAAACAAATCACTACTACAACAATTTAACAGATATGATGTGCAAATTTTCATTCCAGAGCATATATGAGTACACAGAGAGATGAAACAGCATCGATTCTGTTTGGCAGAGGAACAATGAAAAGAATATAAAAGATTACACGTTTTCTAATCTGCACTCACTATACAGCTATACTTGATGGTAAAATCTGTCCACATGATAAAGAACCTTGTGATTCTAGTTAGCATAAATTTTAAATGTCCAGACGCAACTTATCCTTTAATTTGGAGTATATTATCAAGGTCATCATTTCACTGCCTAGTGTATTATGCAAGATAACTGTCAAAAAGAAATGAAGTCATGCACACTGAAACTTTGATTGGAATTGGAAATGGAAGAAGGCTGACTGACCCGTTCTGGATCAGTGGACCGGAAAAATTCCTTTCATGGAAGGAAATGGGCTGATAGCTGTATATTGACAGAGTTTGACTTTGATAAGCTCAAAAACTCTTTTCCCAGCCCCCTCCCCAACCTCACCTCACAAACGAAAAGGGAAAAAAAACACTTTTTTAAAAAAATTAAAGAATGTAAAAGATTGTATTCAAGCCTGCCCAATCAATTCCACAACTCAATAGTATAATATAAGCAGTGATTATTTATGTTCCATGATAAAGGTAAAACAATATCTAGATTATACCTTTTATCTAGAAAATTCCTTGACACGAGTGCTTACCTGGAGAGAAGCTAACATGAAGGTTGAAATTTTACCTGCTTGTACAAAGAATTTTTCTTTGTCATTACTAAGGAAACCCGTAGATCTCAATGGAACAACAACAGCTGCCATGTTATCAGTACTGCCTCTGTCAAAAGCAGTATTTACTATGCAGTCAGCAAATGAATATGAGCATGCTGAAGGGAGTTGTGAACCAGCAAGATTATCATTCTGTACTTCCCACAACAAATCACATACATCCTGACCGTCCAACTTTTCAAAAACACCATCAGTTGCGGCAACCAGGTAGCTATCATTGGCATTCAGAGGTTGCCAATCTGTGACCTCAGGAATGGATGTAACACCATAACTGAAAAGTTGCCAGACAATAAAACCGTTGACATTCAGAAAGAAAACTCAAGACTGTTGGTCCTACAATGAAAATTAGTATCAAACAATAGCGAGATGTAACACCATAATTAAAAAGTTGCCAGACAATAAAACTGTTGGTCTCATTCTCGGTATATAAACAAGCTAAACATAATGACTGCACAAAGAGAAACCAAGATTGTTGGTTCTACAATGAAAATTGGTATCAAACAATAGCAAGGGAGTGCAAGAAAAATATATTCCTATCTTGTACATGCATCGAGACCCCACACTTCTATGAATATTGTTTTAATGTACCAGGGTAACAAGATATACAACTGTAGTTCTATCACAGTCTGCTCTTAATTGTTTTAGTCCTTGTTGCATTTTCATAGCAATTTTCCAATCATGCTTTGTATTATTTTTTTTCTTCCTTTACCAAAAGTGATTTTTCCCTGATAAGAGAAGAACAAAATAGAACTTTACTAAATTCTGCCTTGCCCCAAATCTTCAGTCATTCCACATCCCTTTGGTCAACTTTATCAAATTCTTAGCTTCATGTAAGATGTTTCACAGCTACTTTAATAGAATCTTTGACCAGATAATATTTACAGTGTCATGAGATGGGCAGGATAAATATGAAATGGTTAAGTAATCTATATACATGAATCTAACCTTTTGAAAGAAAGATCACCTATAGCTCTAGAAACTGCTAGCTCGCCATTAACTCGAGCAACCCCTCCCCACTCTAGCACATAACCACCTGCCAGTTCAACTCGGGACTTCTCATCATCTCTATCTGGGCGATGGTCTCTTGTCAATTCCTTCACAAAAAGGTGGGTCAACCCATTGGACATTACCGTTCGGCAGTTGTCACAGTCCTTCCAGCGTGACACAGCACCATGGGCTCTTTTTTGTCTATATAACCTTAACAAAGTAGCTGCAAGTTGCCAGGAGAATCATATATGTTTCTTTCAATGTTGCTGTAATAACAAAGAAGATGAAATTGCACAAGTAAGACTCAGGTTTCGGGCAAGATGGATCTAACCTTTAGCATCACTGGGAGATTGATACTTCTCAGAGCACAAAAGAGCCTTCGAATCACCTAAATTGGCAGCCAGTATATGACCCTCTACAAGTAGTATAATTGTTGCTGTTGAACCGGAATCAAAATTGTATCTAGATGCCTCCTTCACGGCCCAATGAAAAGGTTAGCAATATATGAGAAAGGCCAAAAGTGGGACGCAGAATGAATTTAATTTGAACAAGCATCATTTTGGGCTTGCCTTGGAAAATGTTGCATCAAGATCATGGATTGTCCTTAACAATGACTCCTTTAGAATTTCCAAACGGAATGATCCATCAATGATTTCTGGCCATGTGAGCTTAAATCTGTCAAAGCAATCAACAAATCAAATTAGTATCAAAAAGAGATGTAGAACACAAGATAATAAAGCACAATGAATTGACGGAAATCACTGAAGTGGGATAGAGAAGTTAAGCAAGTTAATTACCAAACATCTACTAGTGTTAGGTGTTCCCAACAGATAGCAAATGTAAGTAGCATCCCAGGAAGTATAGAAAGGAAAAGGCCAAAGAGGATATTTCAAATTACCTTGCAAAATAAGAGAATCAACTTCATAATTTGATGAAAACATAACATTATGTCTCAACCATAGTTTTAAAAACCGGATCCATCTTTGAACCAATATCATCTTCAAAAGTTGGGCCAATGGTGTATATTAGGTCAATAAAATGTTAAATATGCAGAAAATTAAACTGTATCTAATTTTGACAGGCTCCTGGTCGTTTTTTGGGCCAGTTCTTACCCCGGGTCAGATCATTTTGTATTTTTGAGCTCCTGGGAACCATTACATATTACCTGGCTGGTTCGCAGGTTCACCAATCCGGTCTGATTTTAATCATTATAGTCTGAACATCTTTATTCCTTACCATGATAGAAAGCATATTGCTAAAACACTAACAAACTTAAAGACAACCATCTGCTGTGTATAACATTGAAGAAGCTGCATTCGCTTACATTAGAATCAATTTCTACTTTGATTATCGATAGATAAAAACTAAAAATAAAAATCCCTCGTTATGTGAGAGAGGATCTGGAGAATTAAGAAAAACCAAGGCCTTGGAAGGAGGATTTCAGGCAAATTCGAGTCCGTGCACGGAAAGAAATCATCTTCGAATTCAGAATCAAAGAGATGATCTTACAAATAGCCATTTTTCTGCGTGTCCGTGCATAAGTTCTAGAACAGATATTAGAGCAAGCCACAGATGATCCTATGAGATCCGTTCATAACTGATTTTGGCTTCACTGAATCTCATCAGGCAACAAAAATAACTCAGCAAGAAGTTACAATCCTTTGCAAAGCACAAGAAACCAACCAATGTACAGTAAAAACTTTCAAAGCTCATGCATTTCTTATGAGATAATGCGAAACATAAAAACTCAATCCCTTACACACCGACTGTCAATATATATATATATAGACAGATAGAGAGAGAGAGAGAGAGAGAGAGAGAGAGAGAAGCTTAGACTTCACACCTGCCACCTCTGAAGTGTTCAGTACGCTCAAAATCCTTAACAAATCGGAAATACAAGTGATCATCATCATTATCTAACATCCCTCTGATCGACTTTCCCAGCACAGAAGAAAAAGTTGAGTCAAGAAGGAAATACGTATGCAAAACAAGATACTCCAGGAGAAGCTTAGAAGCCATGTCACTTGCTTCAGCACCATTATGTCCATCAAGAACAGCCACAACTCCAACCATAACTTCTGTTATCCCGGTTGTGCCTGTATCAAAAGCATATTAGAGAAGCATGTGGAAATCCATATTGGGGACAGATACATGTATCACTTCACACATTTTTGTCATCGGGTCCTGATCTATAGAACTATTGGGCATGAACCAGACAATTTATCCTTGAACATATACTTAATATGACCACCACACCTATCATTTCCCAATTAGAACTCTAAACCTGCTAAATTACCGTTCAGACACAAAATGCTCGCTTAAAAAGCTCAATCAGTACACAGTTGATCAGAGAATACAATCAAACCAAAATCAACAATATCACACATTGCATTATCTAATCCAATCATGCAAATATTTCCAATTTAAGACTCTCATTACAACCCCCCGTTCCCCCAACCAACGAAAAAATTTATATGAACCTGGAAAAGGGATGCGGACATCTAGGGCACAAACGGTACGATCCTCCTGATACCTCCGACGACCCCGGTGAATGGCAGATTGACACTTGGAAGTTCTAGACTGAGAATGAAAGCTCGAAAGCTTCCAACGAGGACATTTTGGGGATTGAAATACTGCGGGAGCTCCGCCCTCTTTGTACACCATCAAACATGTTGAAGACTCTCCACGGCAGCAAGCCGTTATTGATAGTAATAAGCATGATGCAAAGGCAAGACAACGCATAAATTCGGCCATTTAGCCTTGTTAGAGGTTATCAACCCATTTTTCAGCTCCAAATTGAGGCAGATGGTAGGGTAGATGGAAAGGAGACACAAGAACAGCGGAAAATAGAATAGCTCCGTTGAATTTCTACATTTATAGTTAAAGGAGTTTAGAGAAAAGATAAATGAATTTGTATCTAATTGGACAAAAATATTATGGTCCTTAGATGTGTTACAAGAAAATATTTTAGGTATGAGTTTTAGTTTTTTTAAATATTATTAATTTATTTAAATTATTATAATTTTATCTAAATAATATTTTAAAATATTTATATTTATTCTCTTTATTTATATTAATATTTAATATTTATTCTTACTTAAATTTATCCTAATTCAAAAATACCATAAGGTTAGTTAAATATTATTTCAATATTCAATGTCATTTATTTTGGTATTTAAACAAAAAAATGTTCTATATTTTAGTTTTCCTAGATTTAGTTTATATTTAAAATAGTTTCTAAATCTCTTTACTAATACTCTATTTTATTTGTGAAAATTGAGGTAAAAAAGAAAATAAACAAGAAAGAAAATAGAAAGAAACCAACTTTTTTCCTTTTTTTGGTGATGGAAATGACTCATGGAGAGTAAATTTTTGGAAAGTAAGTTTTTATACTTGGTTACCTAGAAAGAATTTTTTTTAGAAAAAAATTGATCATTATTATTAATATTGTTATTGATATTGTTATCATCATTAGCATCATCATCATCATCATTGTAATAGTAATTATTATTATTATTATTATTTGGATACCCTTATGTATTCAATATATATATATTGCATTAGTGCATGAAAATTTGCAAGAAGTTTTTAAAAAATTATAAAACTCAATAATAATGCTATTTTTTTTATAAAAAAATATTACATAAAAAGCTTATAATAATATCCAAAAGCATCTAAAATTATATAAAATATGTCATATTCATTTTCATTTCAAACATAACGCGACAAATATAGAAGAGGTAGAGAGAAGGATAAACACATGGCTACAAATGCATTCATTAGTATCATAAAATATGAATAAATTATTATTCCACCTTTTATGTACATCTTTAATACTTACTTTTAAACACAACTTCCACTTCCACATCCAACATACCATTTAAAATTTAATAAATAACAATAAAATCAATTCATTTATCAATAGCAACCGTGGGAAAAATTGTAATGCTAGTATTAGTAATAATTAACAAGAATGTATTACAATATGCTATATTAAGAAATAGACTCTACAAAATTATACTATTTTTCATACTTCAAAGTATACAACTCAAAGGGAGAGAAAAAACTCAAAAGAAGAGGCCTACAAGACTCCTGCCAGACCGAAACACCCCAAATATATAACTCTAACAACCGTCTAATGCTTGTATGTGTATCTTGATTATTTTCAGCCAAACCCTATAAACCACTACCGCAAAAATAAAATACAACATAACATGGTATATATAAGAAATTTTTAGATAAATAGATCAATTAAGATTCAAAATATGACATGATGCATATTGAATAATTGCATTAAAAGTGAATTGCGTAGAACATAAGCCTAATCAGTACAATAAAAGTATGAAAAGATCATAACCAATTTTCTTCTCTCAAATATTATGAATGAACACATAGTTTCAATTCTTAAACTTGATTGAGATAAAACTCCATAAAGAAGCATTCAAGAATCTAACCAAATGAAAGTCAGGTTGTTATGGTTTTAGCTAATGAATTAGCTAAAAATGTTATATGATATTTGTAACACCCCCAAATTTATGAATTAAAAATTTTTGTTTAAAAAAAAATAATTGCAGAAGCTAAATATAACGCCCCCAAATTTACCACTGAAAAATTTCGTTTAAGACAAAGGTTTTCGCGAAGCAAAAGAATTAAAACTATAAACTTGGGAGTGTTACCGCCACACTTAGCATCGGACCGGTTCACTCCTACCGCCCCGATGCTAAGTGCTAAGGCTAAAACAGGAAATCGTAATTGAGAATCATCAAATATAAATGCATCGTTATCGTAAAGTATTCATGAAAACGAGGTGTCAATCATCAATAGAATGTCGTTAAGATTACAATTTAAAAGTCCCACTTTCAAAATACGAACATAATATAAATGCAACAAGCTAAGATAGATGACAGCAAGGAAAATAAAAGAGTTCGGCCAGCTCGCTCTCGGCCCCAACCAAGATAGACTCATCACTCGGCCCCACCTGATGCCTCATAGGTATCGTAGGCATCGAACACGTGATCTCCTACCTGCACAAGGTCAGATGGGCCCTCTACTCGTGGTAATGAGCAGCACCCATGAAACGGATTATCAGTACGCTACGTACCGAGTAAGGTAACAGACGAGCTAAGGCCGACACATACACCACAAGATACATGTTCGACACATCAACAACATACAATGACACGCAAGAGGAAGGCTGATTTCATACTTGTACTTTATCCTTTATGGCCCATTATGTTAATAAGTCCTTTTCACATGCTCTTCATTAATCCATGTAAGTGAGGGGGCCCCACTATTATAGCCGGTGGACCGGAAAACAACACTCAGGGCAGGACGCCTCTGACCACTATTATAGCCGGTGGACCGGAATCAACACCCAGGGCGAAACGCCTCTGGCCACTATTCTAACCGGTGGACCGGACTGGCCCCGCCTTACATGGTGTTTTGCTGTAAGTACTTAGTATTTTTCCATGGATTAACTTATTCGTTTGGGTCTGTCGAGCCCGAATCCCCCACTATTATAGCTGGTGGACCGGAATAAACACTCAGGGCAGAACGCCTCTGACCACTATTATAGCCGGTGGACCGGAAATAAACACCCAGGGCAGAACACCTCTGGCCACTATTCTAACTGGTGGACCGGACTGGGTTGGGCTCATCGGTCTTTCGCTTTACGTAATTAATGTCTTATCCGTGTCTTATTGAATCACATCAGACCCTTGATATGCATGCGGTTGATACTCTACTTCTTCCCCTCCAGAGGGACCGTCCCATATTTTGAGACTCATACCTCTTCTCACACCCGACATCCACCCCCCGTAGACTTAGGTAAAGTAGCATATAGTAAGACACAAACCCCAAGGATATAGGCCATCCCAACACATATGATATCGACTCCGCATGTCCTCATCCCTCTAGGGTTCCTCCTCGGAGGCCCTAATCGGACCTATGTGGCCCAACTCTTTCGTACTTACCTAAACGTCACTTTGTTCTCCATCTCGCACCTCGTTCTTATTAGAAAATTCCCCAAATGTAATACTTTATCTCCCTAGTTCACATGTGACTGACATGCCCCAGTTGACCATCCAAAACCCTAGTTGACCAGGCCAAACCCTAGCACTTTACTTCCTCAACAAGTAACCTCCCTCTTTCACCCCAAAACCTCTTCTCTCATTTAGAAACCCATACTCATCCTTTATATAAGTGAATTCTCACTCTCAACCCCATACCCCCTCCTTCCTTGATCACTTTTACCCTTGTACCCTCCAAATTCCCCATTCTCTCTCAAACCCTAATCAGGCCCCTTAGACACCCTTACATCAACCCACGCAAAATTTTGCACCCAAGTCTCCAATCACTCTTAGACTCTCCCAACTCTTACTTACAACCCAAATCAACTTTTCTCACGTAGGGGACACGCCCATGCAAGATCTAGTCCCCCCATGCAAACTTCCCAAAGGTCCACTTTCCCGTGTTCTTTTATTATCATTTTATGCTATCAACCCTAGCATGCATGTCCTAGAGGGCCATATCTTGTCACATCATCAACATCAAATATCAACATAGAACATGTCATACTCATATAATGTAAGGCACACACATCATACCTCATTATCCACGCTGCGCTACACAAAACGGGTTATTCATAACACATGCATAATACACATTATCATGGCATACTCATCATTCATCAACACATTATATTACACATAGCACAAGGCCATAGCTTTGTCCTTACCTAACACGACACCGGTCTTGGAACACGTTCATACGCCTCCTCTGGATGTCGACTTGATTCGCCTATAAGAGGGGAACACTAGAGGTTAATTTTCCTCTAACCAAACACTATTCTTCTACCTTACTCTTATCTTTAACTTACCTTTAGGGCTAAAAATAAAATATTACTTTTATAAGTAAAGGTATGGTCATTATTCTTAAGGTAGCTAATCCGGCTACTACTAATAAAAGTAGGTCTTAATAGCTACAATATTTTAAAAGAAATTTTAATAATATTTATTATTAATGGTAGTAGTTTAATGTTACTAATAATGGTGATAGTAGTAGCGATAGTAAGGTTAGGGATATATGAAATATTACTAATAGTGACAAGGAACTAAAATGAAAATAATAATAATGACCATGATAATAATGATAATAGTAACACTATTAATAATAACAATAAGGATGTTAAAATAATAATACTAAAGTTATAGGTCATTAATAATATTAGTACTAACAATTATAAGTAAATCAAGGTTAGGTTGAATAATGATAATAATAATAAGGATAATGATAATAATAATAATAATAACATTAATAATAATACTAATAATACTTCTAAAAATAATTAGCATTTGTATAATAAGGATTTAGGGGTTGGGGAGTTTAGAGGACCACCTAGGGGTGCTGGTGGCACAGATGGCAGTGCACGGCACACGGCGGCGGCGGCGGCGGCGACGTTGCGGGGAGAAGAAAGGTGGAGAAATGGCGGAGGGGGAAGGAAGGAAAAGGAGGGGTTGGAAGGGAAAATAGAGGGTCTAGGGAGGTTGGGGAAGCTCCCTTGGTGGTTTTGGGAGGTAGAGGGGGTGCTGGAAGTGGTGGCACGGCGGTGGGCGGCGGTGAGAAGGGCGGCGGAGTTCGAGGCTGGCTTGGTTGGGAAGGGTACTTTGCATGCTTAGGGTGGCGCGTGCAGAGCAAACCAAGGGGCGAGGGAGGCCTGGGTCGGTGGAGGATGATGCAAGGAAGGGTTTCGGGGGTGGATCGGGCGGTGGCGATGGGCGGCGGTGACGGGGTGGCTGTCTGAAGTAGGGGCGGCGCAAGGTATTTTTGGGCTTTTGGTTTCGAAAACCCCCGAAGCTGGATCCTTGGGGGTATTTATAGGCTCGAAATGGGGGAGAATTGAGAGAGGGGACAAGGGAAGGCTGGTTAGGCGGCGATTCGGGCACGTTGGCCAGCGGTGGCAGGCCGACGCAGGTCTGCCATGCCAGACCTGTGGGCTGGTCGGGAAAAGAAAAGAAAACGTGCGGGGCGACCTAGGAGTGATGGGGGGTGTCGGCTGGTCGAGGGAGGGTAGCTGGAAGGGAAGGAAGGGGGAAGGCGGCGATGCAGGCGGCACAGACAGGCGGTCGGCGCAGAAGGGGATGGCGACGTGTTGTAGGTCGTGCGCGGGAGGAAGAAAAGGGGAGGAGGCCGGACCGGCGGTCCGGGAAGAAGGGAAAAAAAGGAGGGGGGACCGGCCAGTTCAGCAACGGTAAAAACGCCTTCTTAAAACACGGTGTTTTGGTGAGTTTTTGGACAAAGCGCGGCGTCGAGTAGCTGGCAGGCAACGACTGCTTCATTAATCGGAGTGAAACGTTTCGGCGGAAGGAGGGGCGAAACGCTGTGTTTTACTGCCAGGGGGCGAACGACGCTGGGCCGCGGGGAAGGAGGAAAAGAAAGGGAGTTGGGTCGCGGCTGGCCCAACGGCGAGAAGAGAGGGGGGAAAGAAGGAAAAGGAAAAAGGGAGAAAAAGGAGGAAAGGATTATTTATGTTATTTTATTTTAGTATTTTATTTTATATAAATGTTTAGGGTATTTACCTTGGGTACTTAGAGTATAATATTTAAATAATTAAATAAAATATTTATCCTCCTTTTAGGCTAATTTAGGGCCCAAAATATATATATATAAAGATACCCTATATAAATTATCTCAAGATTCCTATTAGCTTACCCTACAAAATCCCTTTTTAATTTAAAAAGAGTAATAAATTAAATAAATTCCCCAATAATCCTTATTTAATGACTTATTTCCCAAAATAATTAATTCTAGGGTATTTCACTAAAATAGTAAATGTGAGGTGTCACCGCTACACTTGGTATTAATCTGGTTTCCTCTATCATTATGTTACCAAGTGTAAAAGCTAAAAGAGTTACTCCACTCAATCAATAACACAGTTATAAATCAGAGTGGCGAGAGAATTAAAGCAATTTAATATTATTTGAATAGAACTAATTGTCAGTGGTTACAAAATGTCATTAAAAGGGAATATATAAAGACATTAAGAAATACAAAGTCTTTCAGATCAAAAGATACTGGGGAAGATACCAAATAACACTACATTCTCAGCCCTAGATAGTAGCATTTGACAGATCTTATAAGTTAACCTGTAAAGAATACTACCCATTGAATAAGGAGAGGCCCATGAAAAGTAACCCTTCTATACAACAATATTGAGTAACTCATTATACAAAATTAATATAAAAGATCCGCATGGAATACATAAAAGGCAACACAATAATACAAGAACATTTTATTATGCATACATTAACTGAAATATGATAATCATTTATATAACCATATAACATCAAGGCCATAAACTACTAATATCATTCATCTTGAATAAACTGAGACTTACCAATAGAACATTCAAGAGATGCTCTTTGTAGTATAATTAGAAAACAACATCATTCTCAAGTCATACCATCGCCACAATTCTCATTATCAAAACCCACAACTCTTATAACATAGGTAGGTTCATTAGCACAAACCAATAATAACTCATGACATCATAGGTAGGCACAAAGACTGCTACCAAACATAAGTAGACACAAAGGCTACTACCTAAACATAGGTAGGCACAAAGGCTATTATCAAACCATAGGTAGGCATAAAGGGTATCACCGAACCACGGATATGCACAGAGGCTACTGCCGAACAATGAGTAGGCACAAAGGTTGCTACCGAACCATAGGTAGGCACAAAGGCTACTACCGATCCATAAGTAGGAACAAGGAATGCTACCAACTAATCCAATAATCATTTCAAATCAAATATTAATAATTTCTATTTTTATTTACTCAAAGTGAGATCACATCAACCCTAAGACTTTAAAGTATTCCAGTCATACTAGTGTACAAAGGCAACACATTATCTTATTAACTATCAATCCAGGGACACAAAGGTACCTTGGTCGCGCTAGTACATAAAGGTAACACTATACCCTACCGAAAAGGACACCTAATCCATAAGTACTCATACCTTCTTTCAAGTATGTAGAGTTAAATATAACAAGATATAGGGTCTGGTTGGGACACTAACGCACACCAGCAAAATTCTTAAACAATCACAAGTTAAACCACGTCTTTAGGGTAGTGAACCCTAAAAAGCCATAATTTTTAATCTCAAGGTCTTTCACTTTAAGTATTAGTATTTTATAATAGTGACTACAATACCACATATTAATCACATAGATCTAAATCTTCATACTTAATTATTTGTACTCATTTTCAAACATTATAAGACAATCATAATTAAGTTCAATACTAATGTCGATATTATAAATCTATAAAGGCCATTATAGGCTCAATTATTCATACTTAGACACTTTAGGTTAAAAAAAAAACCAAAATACCCCTACGGTCGAAGTTATCACATTATCATCCATTTCCATTACAAATTTCATTTTATTTATCAACTTGTCATAAAAAGGATAACATACCTTTATTAAATTATTTATCATGTAATTAAATTATTAGATATGTTGAATAAACTTTTTGCCCTTATATACAATTTTACACGTAAAACCATAACATGCATTTCTAAAATATCAAAACACATATTCTCATGTTTAACAACAAATAGCATACATCATGCATGTTTATTATAATAATCATCATGGTACACTTAAAATTACCAAACCACCCCTACGCCAATAATAGCAATGATCATGTTGAAGCATATGTTTTTAAAACAACAAAACAGATATTCTCATGCTTAACAATAAATAATACATACAAAGCATTTTTATTAGAATAATCATCATGGTACACTAAAAATTTCCAAAATTCCCCTAGGTCCAAACATTTTAGTGGTTTATAAAAGTTCCCTAATTTCTAGGAAAAACACAATTTATTGGTAACATTCTAAAAAGTATTAGGCTTTGCTAATAAAACTTTTTTACGTAAAAATAATATCATAAATACCGTATTAATACTTGATCAATAAAATAATAAGTTTTTATCAAAAATAGTTATTAAATACAAAATTATGAAACTATCCTTACATATTAATAATTACCATAATAATTTAAAAATCACAACACAACTCATGTTGCATACGTAGCGTGAGCCATGCATGTAGGAGGGCTTGGGGTGGTTGGTTGATGGATGAATATGGTGGTTTAGTGGTGTTGGTTTGGACGGTTGGTGTAGGGGCTATAGTGGGAGGTGAAGGTGGCAAAAGCTATAGTAGTTGGTGCATAAGGGACGAGGGGCTATGAGAGGTGGCGGTGTATGGCTGTGGGAAAAAGTGGTGACATAGAGGAGGGGAAAAGGATAAGAAGAAAAGGAGAGGAAGAAAAGGGAATAGTTGGCGACGGGGTTGGTTGTAGGGGTGTGTGTGTTGCATAAGCTAGTGGAAGGGTGGCCACAAGTAGGCTCAGCTGGGATGAGCTATGATCGAATAGAGGGTGATAGAGGTGGCAGCAGGAAGGCACGATGTAGGGGAAAAATGTAAGGGCAGAGGTGGCAGGGTAGTGGTGAGGTTGTAACGTGGTTGTGTAGGAAGGCTACAAGGGTGGAGAAGGTAGTGACTGGGTGTTGAGTGGAGGGGATGGCAACATAAAAAACTATCATTGCCTAGGGAGTTGCTGCAGGAGAGGCATCCGATGCTAAGGGGTAGGGATCGACAAAATTCACCACAGGGAAAGGGAGGAAGAAAAATAGGGTGGCAAGAGAGAAGGAAAAAGGAGGGGAGAAGAGAAGGAGAGGGTAACCAATGGTGGAGGTTAGGATGGTAGTGGTGGTGTTATTTGGATGAGAAATGCAAAGGGAAAGGAGGGGTTAGTCATGAGGGAGAAAATAGAGGCGAGGCACGTGGGAAATAGAAGAAGATAAGAGAAATAAGAAGGATGTGAAGAGGTGGGGATGACTTAGGCATGAGAATGGGGCAGGTGGAATTACAGGGGAAAGGATGCAAGACACAAGCACAAATGTAGGGAGGTGGGTAATGATAGGGAGGTTACACGAGGAAGGAGGTAAGAGACAGTGTGTAAAGAGACAAAGGGAGAAGGTTGGCATGTAGGCTGAGTATAGGATCCAGGAATAGGAGGAAAGGGACATGAAGAGGGAGAGACGTGCAAGTTTGATTTGGCTAGAATGTGAAAGGCAAATGCAGGTATACTTGGTAGGGGGTTAGAGCGTGTATGGAGTGTAGGGGTGTAGAATGGGTGAGGGAGAAGAAGAAAGGAAAAGGTGGGTTGGGTAGTTGGGGAGTGGGGAAAGAAAAAGAAAGGGAGGAGGACAATTAGGTGTGGTAGAGCGGGTTGGGGGAAGAGAAGGAGAAGAAAAAAGAGAATAAGGTGGAGAGCGGGCTGGACTGGCTGGGAAAGAAGAAGAAAGGGAAAAAGGAGGTTGGGACTTGGGCTGGCGAGAAGAAAGAAAAGAAAGGGAATAAGATTGGGTCGGCTCAAGGAAGAAAAAGAAAAGAGAAATAAAGAAAAGGAAAGGGGAAAAGAAAATATATTTAGGGTTATAATTAAAATTAGGTTAAATTTAGGTTTTTAAGATAATATTGATTTATCAAATTTTAAGGTATCTTATTAAGAAAAATAAATTAGGTAAAATTATTAGTTTATGGTTGGTTTAAATAAAAAGAATAAGATAAAATAATTATAATAATTTATTTATATTTATAGGTCATAGGTTAATAAAAATAATAAAATAAATATATAGAGATTGAAATTTTCAGATAAAAGGCTAAACGTTCTAAATTAAGGCTACGAAAAATTTAGGATATTACAATATTAGTTGCCAAAAAGAAAAATTCAAGCAAGCATAACCAAAAAAAAACATCATCCAATAAAATATAGTAGTATAGAGCTTCTACGAAGGCTATATCATAGGTTGGTGCCATTTTATCATCAACAATAGACGAAAAAAATAGGTATATAAATCTTCACAGACTATCCATAAAGCAATAAAATAACATCTGTTGGATCTTATGTACACAGGTGTATTGTAGTATCTAATACTTAGAAAAGCAAAAATTCTGTTGATCATCTATCACATTTAACAACAAATATCATCTACACAAGATTGTTCGTACAACACCATTCCCCTTTTAACAAACACCCTGCCAATATGAGTCCACTATTGTTCTTAAGGAGTAAAATATCAAAATCTTCGCATGTTATCATGATGTTTCTTCTATATATTATTTGATTATAAAGTATCTTTTTGTTGTCTTTCTAAAGAAGGAAAATTTTATATTTATAATCTTTTGCCACTCACATCCTCTTACAACTCTTGAAAGTTTTGCATAATGATTGCAATCAAGAGAAATCTTATATTTTTCAATAGAATATACTCTAATACTCTTTAAAGATCTCAATTAAAGAAGGAGAAGAGAAGAAGAAGAAGAAACACACACAACACTTGTGTTGTTTTATTTTTTCAAATTAATCATATGATTCATTCTAATGTTGAGATCAAGGTGTATAAGGATTTATATATACATGCACATATGCAGGCCCCTTTCATTAATAAGCCCATAATTCAGTCCTTATTAACGAAATCAACCTCCTAATGTATGGTAAAAGTATATAATTTTTTTACATTGACATTTTATAAGCATTACAAAATGTACAACAACATAACAAAGCTACACAACTCTAATTGTGTAATACATAGATTTGACATATGTAATCCAAATTTATGTCTTGTAGCCTTATTCTTCCATGCACTTTGTAATTATTATAATTCCATTGTCTTGTACATCAAATATCTTCAATAGCTTGAACTTTTTGCAAACATTTACAATACCTCCAAGAATTGCTTAGCAAAATATTAGAAGCATAAAAATTTTCAAGCTTAATGGGTGTCATCTCCAATTATGCTAATTCTTTTTGTTCTTCATCTCTTAAAGAATAAGATTAAGCTTGAGCTAGAGATGCCTTTAAATCATTCACCCATTATAAAGAAGAATTTGCCCTCACATTATCATCACTATAGTCCTATGTACTCTATAATATTTAGGCAATTCAAGTTCATATGAATTATTTCCAAATTTTCTTAAGATTTTGAATGGCACGCCATCTTTAGACATTAGTTTATATTTTCTTAAGTTTGGAAATCTTTCTTTTTCTCAAATTCAACTATACAAATCTCTTGGTTTAAATACTTGTTGATTTACGTTTTTATTTGTGTGAGCTTGGTATTTAGCATTATATTTTTCAATATTGTCTTTAATTTATTGATGAAGTTTTTAAAGAATTTGATTATTTCCTTTAATATTTTCAAACCCAATAATTTAACATCCAACATAACCAATATCACGGATCTTCTAGACAAAGCATCTGCCACAACATTTTCTTTACTATTGAAATGTTTTACAAAAAATATGAAGGATTGTAAGAAGCAAACCCATTTTATATGCCTAGGACTAATCTTATTTTTCCCATGCAAATATTTCAAACTCTCATTGTCTGAATGCAAAACAAATGGCTTAGGTCTTAATTAATGACTCCATGTTTCTAGACTTCATATGATGGCATAGAACTCTTTGTCATATGTTGAATAGTTCAGTTTTGCGCAATTTAATTTCTCAATAAAAAATGTAATATCTCGTTTTTCTTGTGAGAGTACCCCTCCTATCCCTACCCCACTTACATCACACGTAACCTCAAATAATTTATCAAAGTCAGGTAAAGCTAGTATCAGTGCATTGCATAGCTTATTTTTCAAAGTTTGGAAGGCTTAAGTTGCATCCTCACTCCAATTAAATTCATCCTTCTTCATAAGTTGTGTTATTGGTGTGGCATTAGTATAAAAATACATAATGAATCTCCTAGAGGAACTTGCCAAACCATGAAAACTCCTCACCTCATGAATATCCTTTGGTATCATCCAATCTTTCATAGCCTTAACCTTTATAGATCAACTTTAATACCTTTACTATTCACAATATATCCAAGGAAAACTATACTTGAAAGCATAAAATCATATTTCTCCATTTTTCCATAGAATTTAGTCTCCCCTAGCTTATCAAATAATTTCCTTAAATGAATAAGATGATCATGTTCATTTCTACCATATACAAGTATATTGTCTAAGTACACCACAATTAAAATTTCAAGAAAAGGTCAAAGAAATTCATTCATTATCATAAATTAAGTCGGTACATTACATAAAAAAAAGGCATCATAGTCCACTCATAAAAACTATATTTTATTTTAAATGTAGTTTTCCATTCATCCCCTTCTCTTATTATCATATGATGATATCCGCTTCTTAGATCAATATTAGAGAATACTTACACTCCACATAACTCATCTACCATGTCATCCAATCTCGGCATCGAAAATTGATATTTGATAGTTATATCGTTAATAACTCTTGAGTCAATACTTATGCGCTAGGTACCATCCTTTTTAGGGATTAGTAATGTAGGTACACAATATGGACTCATTTTTTTCCTCACATACCCTTTTCCTGCAAGCTCTTCTATTTTTTTTCTAACTCCTTATCCCCCTATGGATTACATTGATATGCAAGCCTATTAGTTAAGGACACACCAGAATTAAATCTATGATATGTTCTATTCCCCTCTTAGGTGGCAATCCAGGTGGTAATTCATTTGGAAAAACGTCGTGATATTCATCAAAGAGTTCATATAATTGATAATTACCATTATTTCTCTCCCCTTGTAAGAACTCTTTCATTATCATAGCATAAAAACTTCCTTCTTCTCAACTACATTTGACCATAGCCTTTTCATGTAAGAATAAACTTTTTTTTATTCTCGACTATGCTTTCGTTATCACATTTAGAAGGTTTAAGTTTGTGCTTCTTCTTATCCTTCTCAACCAAATATCCATTAGTAATACGATTATGAATATCATTTCTATCATATTGCCATGGTTTTCCTAATAAAATTCCACGTGCATCCATAGATAAAATATCACATAACACATCATCATGATGATTACCAATTTTGAATGATACCCGTGTTTGTTTTATTACCTTAACTCCCTTGTCCTTATTTAACCATTGAAGAGAATAAGGCTTTAGGTGTGGTGTAGTCTTCAACCCCAGATCCTTCATCATCCTCTTATTGGGTACATTCATACAAGATCTACTATCAATGATAATACAACAAACTGTATCTCCTAGTCTTCCTTTTTATCTTAAATATCTTCTCCCTTTGAGTTGGTTGCTCACTATCTTGGACTTGAAGTACTCTTTCTAAGACATAACAAGTACTCTCTTATTTCTTATATTTACTAGAAATTTCCTCAAAAGGCTCAAATTTAGGATCTTCTTCATATGTCTCAATGACTTTAATTTCTCTTTAATTGGGACATTCGCAAGCGAAACCCTCGGAAGTTAAAACATTACCTAGTAGATACTTCATTCACTTTATTTTTTCCTTTCTTCTCTCTAGTAATTCATTGTTTTTTATCATGATTTGTAGAATTTGAAGTACCTACTCCAAATTTTGTAGCTTGAGTACTTGAGAAGTATTTTGTAGATGGAGTACTTTGTTTGGCATGAGGCTTAGTATATTTAATTTATTTTTCAAATCTTAGGGATATTTTAATCATTTCATCTAAGGAATCATATAAGCAAGTCTCAACTTTGTCTCGAATCATCATGTTAAGGCTGTCTAAAAATCTAGCACATGTTTGTTCCTTCTTTTCATAAATATCACATACAAATGTCAATATTTTAAACTCTCTAACATGTTCTTTGACACTTAGTAGTCCCTGATTAAGAATAGTCAATTTAATATATCTACCTTGTCCATACTCTTTTGGAATAAATTTCTTCCTTAGATGCTTTTTAAAATTTTCCAAAGATTTTATTTTTGATTTGCTCTCTCGTTCCCTATTCTTCATTAGATTATCATACAATATCCTAACGTACTTCTTAAACTTAAGAGTAGCTAGTTTAAATTTTTTTTCTCATCTTGAAAATATTTAAATTCAAAGATAGCATCCACTTCATGTAACTGCTCAAGAAATAAGTCTATATCAAGTTTACTATCAAAATCGGAAAGATCAAGTTTAATGCCTTTATCTTCTTTTTTATAATAATATGGTTTATGGTCATGGAGCTTTCAATTACTTCAACTTCCTATAGATTCTTCATCATGATCTATTCTTGAATTTAAGTACCTTCTCTTCGCTGGATTATTTTACTTTATAGCACTTCCTAATCAATCTCCATTGAACTCTCTATGTTCTTGGATATTTTGAAGTAATTCTTGTTTGATAAACCTATACTCTAACCTTTATAGTTGAGTTTGTATTACAAGTATTTATCTAAGTTGAGCATTAGTGGCATATAAATTGTTTGAAAGTTTTTTAATAGCTTCAAAATATAACTTGGAAATTTTGTTTCCCCTCCATGATTCGACTACTATAACTCTAAACACTTTGTAACACCCCCAAATTTACTATTGAAAAATTTCGTTATATTTTAAAGAAGTTTAGCGGAAGCAAGCAAATAAAACTATAAATTCGGGGGTATTACCGCCACACCTAGTACTAGATCGATTCACAACTATCGACCCGATACTAAGTGCTAAGGCTAAAACAATAGAACCAAAACAAATCATTAGTAAGGCATAAGTGATAAGGAAATCAGAGTACGAAAGTCAAGAGTTATGTTCGGAAGTACAATTTAAAATTCCAAATGTCAGAGGAATTAAAATAACGGAAGGATAGGGTACGATAAAACCCTTGAAAATTTAAATACAACACTTGTAACTTCCAAAGACGAATACGATTAAACAAAACAATTTCCGAAGGGTAAATATCCGGACCACTTACGCACTCAAGTCAAGCCTTCCACCCCAAATCATAGTAACCGATCAAAACCTGCATCAAGGTCTGCTCCCCACCATCGATGGATCATCACAGGACCCATTCAACCAGTGTAGTATCAGTACGGGTCCAGTACTGAGTAAGGGCGCAGGTGTGCTAAGGCCAAGCATACAATCTCACCAAGTAGCCTACATAACACAATCATATAAGTAACATGCAATAACACACAAGATAAGGCCTGAGTACTTTCCGGTGACTTATTCTTTATCCTTAATAATAATATATCCATTTCACACACAGTCTTTATTAATCCATGTGAGTGCGGGAATCCCACTATTATAGCCGGTGGACCGGAATATATAAACTCAAGGCAGAACGCTCCTGACCACTATTATTTGCCGGTGGACCGGTCTCCAGGGCAGAACGCTCATGGCCACTATTATTTGCCGGTGGACCGGTCTGGCCCCGACTCACATGATGTTCCACTGTAAGTATTTAGTATTTTCCCATGTCTTATAGATTTTACATTTGGTTTGCTGAGCACGGAAACCCCCACTATTATAGCCGGTGGTCCGGAAATCATACAGAGCAAAACGCTCCTGACCACTATTGTTCGCCGGTGGCACGGTCTCCAGGGCACCCCGGCTCCTGGCCACTATTATTCGTCGGTGGACCGGTCTGGGCCCGGCTCAGCATCTTCCTCTTTAAGTGATTAGTATCTTAACGTATCTTATTTGAAAGTGTTTTACCCTTGACATGCATGGCTGACTATATCCACACTTATCCTCCCAGGAGGGCCGGTCCCATATCTTGGAACTCGTGCACCCCTTATCAAACCTCGATATCCATTTCACCTCTATACTTACACATAATAAAAACCAACTCCTAGAGTATGACTTAAGGCACAACACCTCGTGACATGGACTCCACCTGCCATTAGCCTCTAGGGTTTCCCTTGAAACCCTAATTGGACCTATGTGGTCCAATTTCCTCTTACTTTACTACCATCAATTCATCTATCCTCAACACCTCATCTTGTTCAGGTCCAATCCCCAAATCATATCGTTTTACCCATCGATTCTACCTGTGACCCTAAAACTCTAGTTGGCCACTTCAACTCTAGTACCTTTCTTTTCCCACAAGTAGCCTCTCCTTTTCACCCAATATTTCTTCTCCCTCAAAACTCCCATAATCATCCCTTATAACATAACTCTCACTCACAACCCGCACCTCACTCACCCTTAATCATTTTTCTTTCGCCTTTTTCAGATTACTAATTCTTCCCAAAACCCTAATCGGGTCCCTTATATGACCCTACGTACTATATTTCACCTCGAGTTCCTCAGACTCCCAAACAGACCTTCCACTATCTTCCTCACGTCCCACGGTAACTTTTCATACGTAAGGTTCGCCCCCATACGGACCTTAACCTTCCCATGCAAACCCTATCATTTCCACCATGCCAACTCTATCATTTCCATGCAAACCCTAGTTTCCCCCATGCAACCTTATTTTATTCCCACTCTTCTATTTATTTGATTCCCCCTTTTTCCTCATCATTTCACAAATTATGAATTCCTTAGGTCGTCCATACCTATGTTAACCGATGTACTTCCCTTTGGTTATCTTAATTGCTTATTTTTCTTTTTCAAGTCCCCACCTTACAACACTTCCTCACATAACCTAGCATGCATGTCGTAGGGGTCACATCACATCATATCATACTTGTACCACAACATATTAGTACACACAGACAAGAGCACGAGAACGTACCTCGGTTCCATGCTGCGCTACACAAGTACACAGATAATATACAGGTTATAGCATACAACCGCTCAAAGCATACAAGACAGGTAAAACATGCAATACACACAGGTGGCCTTAGTTACGTCCTTACCTAAATCGGCGCCGGGCTTGGAGCACGCTCGTACACCTCCTGGGGTTTGACCCGGTTCACCTATAAGGAAGAAATACTAAGGGTCAATCTCCCTCTACCCGAATTATCATAATTCCTATCTTACCCCTATCATGGCCTAATACTAAGGCTAATATTAATAATAGGGGTTTATAAATAAAGGGGTAGGGTTATTTCTATTCTCACGATAGTTTAAACGGATTATCACTAATTAAAGTAGGTTTTAGCAAATCCAGAGTATTAAGGTGAAGGTTTCAATATTAATAAAAATAATTACTAATAACAATAATAAGAATACTACTAATAGTAATAGTACTCATAATGAGAATAATAATGGCTATAATGATAATAATAATAATTGGAATCGTAGTAGCATTAGTGATAGTAATATTACCGATAATAATAAAATAATAGCACAACCATAATCATCCTGGCGATAATATTAATAATAATGATAATAATAATAATAATAATAATAATAATAATAGTAGAAGTAGCAATAGTGATGAAAATAATAATGATAATAGTACAAATAATAGTATGAATACTGAAAATAATAATAATAATAATAATAGAAATAATAGAAATAATAGAAATGATAACAATAGTTAGAAAGATAAACATAATGACACTACTATTAACCATAGTAATATTAATAGTAATGATAGCGATAATGATAGTAAAATAACAATAATAATAATAACAATACAATAGTTGTGGCAATACTAGGCATAACAAAAATACTAAGGTAATAATATTAAATTATAATGTTAAGGATAATAACGATGGTAATAATTGATAAAATAATAAGCGCGTTAAATACAACAACAACAAAACAATAACAAGGATAATAATAATAATAATAATAATAATAATAATAATAATAATAGTAATAATAATAGTAATAATAATAATAATAATAATAATGTTAATCATACGAATAATAGTAAAAATACTACCATAATAATAATAATAACAAAGATAACAACAGCAGTCATAGTTAGAGTGATAAACATGGGAATAATAATAATAATAATAATAATAATAATAATAATAATAATAGTAGTAATAATGACAATAATGCTCATAATAATAATATTATTAATAATAATAACACCAGTAGTAATAGTAATAATAATAATAATAAGAATAATAATAATAGTAATAATAGTGATAATAATAATAATAATACTAATAGTAACAATAATAATAATAATAGTACTAATAATAATAATAATAACAATAATGATAATAATAATAATAATAATAGTAATCGTAATAGTAACAATAATAATAAAGATAATAATAGTAAAGATAATAATAATAATAATAATAATAATAATACTAGAAATATTAATAATAATAACTTATTAAGGTCTTGTATTGCTTAATACCTTTAATTAGAAGTTCTTAGGGTAATGTTAGGGCCTGTCAACAATAGTAATAATAATAATAATATTAATAATGGTTGTACTAATAATAATTATAGTAATAGTATTAATAATAAATAGGTTAATAATGATTATAATAGCATTAACATTAATAGTTAATAATAATAAATTTATTAACTATGTCTATTATTCCAGGTCTAGGGTTTTAGGGAGTTGGACCACCTGGCTGGGAGGTGGTGGCGGCGACGGTGGCGCGGCAGTGGAGGAAGGGAGAAAAGGGAAAAATGGGTGTGGAGGCTAGGGAAGGAGAAACTAGAGGAAAGGGGAGGTGTTGGGTGGTAGAGCAGGATCCCCTGGTCATTTTGGGGGGTGGTGACGGCGCTGCAAGCGGCGGTATGGCCGGCGGTGGCGGCGCGAAGGTGGCGTAGGGGCTGGAAGGATCGTTTTGGGGTGGTAATTTCGCGCGGCCAAGGCGACCCATGCGAAGCAAGGCAGGGGGAGCTAGTAGTCTGGTTGTGTAGAGGGAGGTGCAGGGAGGATGTTGGTGGTGCGGGCAGGCGGCAACGGTGGCCGAAGGCGGAGGAAAGGGCGGCAAAAGGTGGGGCGGTGTGTGGCTTTGGTTTTCTGGGTTCCAAATTTCGAACCCGATTCAGGCGGTGGTTAGGGCTATTTATAGGGAAATTGGGACGGGAAAACGACAAGGGTGCGAGGGAGGTCGGAGGTTAGGTGAATGCGTGTCCGGCGAGGCTGACCGGAGCAGGTCTGCAGTTGTAGACCGAGACTCGTCGGGGAGAGAGAGAGAGTGATTTCGTGTGGGAGAAGGGCTACGATTGATTTGTCACGTCCATAGGGAAGTCAACGAGGTGGAGAGGGACGAAAAGACGGGAGCAATGGTTGGCGTTGCAGGCTTTTCTTGCTCCGGCGGAATTCCGTGTTGCAGGCGGTGACAGGCGACTGTGCGAGGAAGAAGAAGGAGAAGAAGAAGAAGGGGCTGGACCGGCGGTCCAGGGAAAAAGGAAAAGGAAAGGGGGAACCGGCCAGGCGGCAGCGGTTATTTCCCTTTTTAAATGAAACACTGCGTTTTGGGTGAGTTTTTGGGCAAAACGCGGCGTCCGCGTCGGTCTAGCAACGACTATCTTTTCCCTTATCGCTACACGGCGTTTCAGCGACTTTAGCGTCGAAACGCGGCGTTTAGACTCACGGGCGGCCGGGCTCGTTGGGCCGCGGCGAGAAGAAGGAAGGGAATGGGGGGCGTTGGGCCGGTCGAGGCCCAACTTCGGCGGGGAGGGTAGGAAAAAGGAAAAAGAAGGAAAAGAAAAAGGAAAAAGGAAGGCTTTATTTAGGGTTTTGGGATTTTGCATAAATTATTTAGAATATTTTTGGGCTATTTAATATTAATATTTATAAAATATTAAATAAATTCCCTTTTTTGCTTAGTTTTAGGCTATTTTAGATAAATTTTCTTATCCTCCATACTAATTAGGAAAAATACTCAAATTTTCTTCCAATTAAATTATTTATTAAGTTTATATTAATTTGAAACTATTTTATTCTTCTTAATTTAAATAAAGTAATTTATTTAATTAATTTCTAAAATAGAATCCTTAATTAGCTTAAAATACCACAATTCCTCCTATTTAAAACTCTTTTAAATTTCTTTTTGGTTTAACCTAATTAACTTCATCTTATTTTAATAAAAATCAATTATTTTGGTTAAAATCCCACATAAAAATCTTATTTAATAATAGATAATAGAAATTAGGATTTTGGGGCATTTCACACTTAGATTCCTCTAGATTTTGTTTTAGTTGTTTATACCCGAGACTACTCAATCCTACAATGCAAATCTTGTTCGATTGTTGTGCAAAAATTTGAGTTCAATGAATCTAATATGCAATAAACAAATAAAATCACTACTCACATAGAAAAAAAAACAATTACACAAAACACATAGAAAAAAAAAACAATTACACAAAACACCTAATTTGCTAAGTTCTAGATGTAGAATTCAAGAAGTTTCAAAACCTTTATTAGAAACCCTTCAAAATTTTGTGTTAGTGTTAGAGCCTCAATGGTCTAAGATCATGCAGGATAAGCAACCTATCAATCTGCATTGTCTCTATAGAATCATAAATTCAATATCCAAACACTAAAACACCCAAAGCACACGAGTAAAACCGAACAAAACACACGCACACTGCTTGGCCAAAACATTGCAACGAAGCATTCTCCAAAATTATGCATGTTTATTTGCATATAATATCTACTTATAATCACCAATGTGATTACACAACATCAAAGGTAAGTAAAACATGAATTTTTTTAATGCAAAAATCAAAAATCAAAATGTTTTAAAACTACACATAGTATAAACAATTCTGCACACACTACACGCATGAAAGTTTTTCAAAACCTATGTTGAAACCTTCATGCAATAACAATCAAGATCCTATAAATAACCATGAAAGATTGTATTATCACATGTAAGGACACTTAAAACATGCATATCTTCAAAGAATTCAAAAAGAATGCATCAAGATTCAAAGGACTCAAGCAAGAAGATTAAGAATCTTACAAGAACTTCCAAGTTAGCTTAAGTTGATGTCAAAAACTTCAATGAATTTTGCACTTAAGTTTGTGACACTAATATCCATGCTTTGATACCAGTTTTGACATGGAAGATCATCAAAACACAATCTTCAAAATTTTAGGAACTTTTCTATGGCCTTAGGTCTTGCAAAAGCTTTAAAGATTCGATTGAAAGAATGGTGGAAAATGTTGATGTCGAAATGCACTTAGAAGGTGGAAAAGATCTGACCTAAGATCTTTAGTCTTCTAAAGAGAAGTATTCTATTTCTCAATACAATGCACTCTACTACTCTCCAAAGATCTCAACTGATGAAGGAGAAGAGAAGAAGAAGAAGAAACGCACGCGTCACTTGTGTTGTTATATTATTTGAATTAAGCATAGGATTCATTCTAATGTCGAGATCGAGATGTACAAGGATTTATATATATAACATATACAAGCCCCTTTCATTCATAAGCCCATTGTTTAGTCCTTATTAATGAAATCAACCTCCTAATGCACAGTAAAAGTATATAAAAAAAATACAGTGACATTTTATAAGCATTACAAAGTGTACAACAAAATAACAAAGATACACAACTCTAATTGTGTAATACATATATATGACGTATGTAATCCAACTTTATGTCTTGTAGCCTTATTCTTCCATGCACTTTGTAATTCTTGTAATGCCATTGTCTTGTATATTAAAGATCTTCAATAGCTTAAACTTCTTTTAAACATATATAATACCTGCAAGAATTACTTGGCAAAATATTAGAAGCATAAGAATTTTCAAGTAGAATGGGTTTAATCTCCAAGTATACTAATTCTTCTTGTTCTTCATCCCTTAAAAAAATAAGATTGAGAATGAGCTAAAGATGTTACTACATCACTATCCATATAAAAAAAAGTTATTCTAATAATTTGTATATTGTTTTATGAAGTAATCAAATTATTCTTAAAATTACATTACACCATTCATTGAAAAATAATAAAATATTTAATGCATATATAATTAAAAAAATTGTGAGAGTAAAAATAAAAACTAGGCTTTGACTTTTTAAAACAACTTTTTTTATACAAAAATTTAATAATTGTTTTTTCTATTTTTTTTTGTAAAGAAGGTATATTTAACTTAGAGCTTAAAAGTTAGTGAGAAATTCTTAAGCTATAAATTACTTGAAGTGGATTTTTTTAAAACTAACATATGAGCTATTAAAAAATTACTTACTAAATATAATGTTTTAAAAATTATTTATAATCTACTTTTTGTAGAAAAAACTAATCGTACAATGTGTAGCTACAAGATTGGGAAACACAAATAGAGGGCCACTTTTTCTAAGAAATTATTGAGTGAATCAGGTGCACCCAATTTCAGGTGTAGCATTCTCATATTTGGTATAATTATGTCATATTTTTGGTATATATTTATAAAATAATATTAAATATACACACAAATGTACTAGATATACACTATAATTATATTAAATGTATAAGTAGTGTACTTAAAATTGAGTACATTAATGCACCACTTGTATATTTAGTATTATTATTATAGTATATTTTTCATACATTTTTGTGTACCACTATAAATATGTATTAAATATACACCAAAATATACTACAAATACACTATAATTATACAAACTATGGAGATGTTGCATCTAAAATTGGGTACACTTAGTCACATAACCATTTCTCCACTTATCTCACCTGATTTTACTCAATTATTCATGTTTACTATGAGATTGGTCTTGAAGGAAAATTAGAGGAACATGAGAAATGAGCTTGTTTTTGTCCCTCGTTGTATTTACTATTATGGTTGTGTGTTATTTCATGGAGTATGCAACTAATTATGTGTTGATGATTTTAGGAGTAAATAGAAGAAAGGCTTGGAGATGTGATTATCATTTTAGTACAAATTGGTTGTTGCTAGTTTTGGTCATCTTTATTAAGAGGTTAACTCAATTTTCAAACTCTAGTTCATTAATGTAGGAGGTAAGACGGAGAAGGAAGACAAGTGGTTATAGAAGGAATATAATAAAGAGAAGTTATAGCAACATGACGGTAGAAAGGAAGGTAACTTGGACATAGTGTTGGTGTCATTAACTAAACGAGAGATAGTTTAGATAGTTTAAAGCAAATATTTTATGTACATCAATTAATTATTTTTCAAATAACTACAAAAAATAACAATGCCCTTACTGTGCTGTTATAAAATAAATAGTTATCTATCTTAAATAAAGTAATATCATTTTTTTTGTCTAGATGGGTTTATTATTTAATATACATATTATTAATTATCTAATAATTTTACTAATATCAAAATTATCAAATACCTGAAATAACATTTGAGTTGGAATTATGACTAAATAATTACTTGTGTTAATAATCACAATCTTAATTACTTACTCATTAGAGCATCTTTATCAATCATAATAACTTTACATGAAATATGATCCTTCTATAATTTCTCTCTCCTATCTCTCATATTTTTATTCATGTTATCCAATAATAATATTTTACTCTACATCATTAAGGTTATATTTAACATCCAAAAAATTACTATTGAAATTGTTTATTTTTAGTGAAAACATAAATATAAGTTAGCAGGTATTATTGTTATACTCAATATAAGTTTGACCACCATGTGTTTCTCATACTAAATACTAGGCTACAATATTTGGAGCTTGAAATCCAAGACAACGCAAAATATATAATAAAATAAAAGTGAAAGAAGTTATAATATAACGTAATAACTAATAATATGAAGATCGACTCCAAAAGAAGATGAAACAAAAAGGAAAGAACAAAAGAAATACACAATAGTACAAAGAATCCAAAAGAGATATATAGCCATAACTCTCCTCTCTAATCTAAGGCCATCACTCAAAATAACAAGTTACATATTAGCAAGATCGTCTTCAAATACTTGCAACACATCATCAAAAATAGTGTAGCATTAGTACATAATCACACTGAATAATACGATCTACTCTAAAAAGGTATCATACAGCACATATGACCTACATGCGATCATGAGATAAAAACATATGATGACATGATTCACAACATCGATAATGATAATGATAGATCATGCGATCACATAATATCCACAACATATGATAGCACAGGATAATCAAGACATGAAGGCATAAGGCAAGACAATCAATTATTATGTTGCTTTACAGGTGATTACAAATCTAATTATTATTCGTATTAAAGAGGAAGATTGGCTAACTTAATACCCAAATGACACTAGATCTATTAGGTAGGCCCCGAAGCTCCCATAAGGATTTTACTCTAGTACATGAACAATACTAGTCCCAATAGCATATGAACAATCACCAATTATCGCAAATCTTTATGACACCTTATTATTAAGTATGCAAACCCTCTATAAAGTCAATAGCATTTATGGAGTTGGTGTAGGGCTTCTCCGATTCTTGAAAGAAAACCAAGGCAAAGTGAAAAATATTAGAATGACATAAAGATCAAACCTAACTTGGAGGTCATCCCAAGTGATCCAAATAAGTCTTAGCTCAAGTATTATTTTACTTTAAGTATTTAATGTTTATCCAAGGAATAATATCTAATACATAACTAGGCCCACATGCGATACTTACAACCATCACAATCATTTCTAACCATTTCCTTATTTTAGAATATATAATCATGAAATACACACTTGATATACAAGGGGTTAAGAAACAACACTATTCAAATTACACAACACCTAACACTATTCATTTTACACAAATACCCAACATTATTTAAACCGCACTCTTGTTATTATGATGAATCCATACCAATATTTGTGGTAAGTTATGATAATTAGAATTACTTAAGGTTTAATTAAACACATAACAAGTTGGAAGATGAGAGAATAACTATAATTCTTGTAGAAACCTTAATTTGCAAATATATTATAAAATTTCCATTTAATTTCCTCAATCCACCAGAATTAAGAACACATTGAGTAAATCATTTAGGCTACCCTAAAGCCCAAGCCAAACCCAGAAAAACCTATTTAATACATAAAATGATAAGAATATCCATAGGGTTACTAATCTCATTTTAAGGGTTAAACCATGTTAATGATGATGTTGGTCCATGCTTAACTAATTTATTTGATAAATTAATGCATTGAATATTGATATCATATTATAACAAAACTTAAACTTTATAATATATCCAAAATAACTTTCACACTTGAATTAAGCCAAGAATAAATCTAAACCCTAATGTTTACTTATTGCTTATAATCCAAGGAACCTATTTATTACAATTAAATATTTTTCTCATCAACTTATAATTATCTTACTTAAAGGTTTTAGATTTAAAGTAAAATAGAAAAATACCCTTACACACCTAAAAACTTGTAACATTCATAACAATCCCTAAACATATTGAGTCCCTAACATATTATATATCAAACCTTAAGTAAAATACCTAGAAAATTTAATAAAACATTCAAAATAGCACAAAAGTGCCTTACTAGGGAAAAAAAACTTAGACCAATGGTGCTAAGCTAAAGGCATATATTGATTTTCATGCTTTTACACCAAATTAATATAGAGGCATATATAAACCAATATACATATAATAGCATTTTTAAATACATAAAAATGATAAGTGGTAGTGAAGATTTATTAATGGAACATTCAGTCTAAGAGTACAATCAACAAATATCAAACCTAAAGTCTTTACATACTATTAATGAACTCTACTAAATGCTCGAAAGAAACACAAGATGATAAGCTCTCAATCCTACTAGCCAACTCAAAGATATTGCCTTAAGTCAATTAAGTTATTGTCTTTTTTCTATCAGTAAAAGTCTTGCTATTTTGTTCCTGTAACAAATGGTACGTGTAAGATCCCAATAAGGCTTGTAATGCTTGTCTCCAAATTATTGGACCTCATCACATTTTCTCTGTCCCTAGTGAAGTACTTTATCCTATGTAATCTGGTCACGCAAGTTACCAAATTTTGTGCGTAATCCTACACCACACCTCATGAAAGTAAAGGCATTGAAAAAACAAGTGGGTATGTGCCTCATCATGGGCTTCTAAAGGAATACAAATACGGGAATAAGAGTGCTCCAAGTGCCTCAACATATCCTTTGTCAAGAGTCTTATAACACCCCAAAATTCACTATTTTTTTAAAAAAATGGAAGCAATTAAATTAAAAACCTGTGGATTCTAGGGATATTACCGCCATACTTAGTACCAGACCGGTCCACTCAGACCGTTCTCGTACCAAGTGCTAAGGCTAAAAGGAAAATAACAATCAATTATAAATCAAAATAAATCTAGACTTCAACTAAGTGTTAAACGATTGTAAAACAGAAATCAGAGTACGCGTAAAGAATTATAATTCATATCCAAAAAGAGAAATAAGCTTACAATAGATAAAAGTTTCATCTAAAATACTTAATACAAAGTAACAAATCATAAAAGGGTAAATCCGATACAAAAGAAACAACAGAAAGAATTAAAAACCACATGAAAAGTGAATTCGGCCACTCCACTCTCGATATTTGAGCCAAATACAAGCTCAACACTCAGCTCCGCCTGATGCCTCACCCACCTGCACAAAGTTAGAAGGGCCTTATGCTCGTGGGAATGAGCAACACCCATGAAAAGGGTGATCGGTACGCTACGTACTGAGTAAGGTAACCGGTGCACTAAGGCCAACACATAAAATCACATAATCCATGCAGAAAAATAAAAAGAGCATATAGTCCATCATGATAACATAATATCGTACAATCATTCAGGTAAATACATAAAGGCCCATTTACAGCCCGGATTAATTAATTAATTAATTAATCTCTGATCAAAAATCATTTCACATCATGCTCTTTATCAAATCCATACGAGTATGGAAACCCTACTATTATGGCCGGTGGACCGGATACATACAGGGAACAAAGTTCCTGACCACTATTATTGCCGGTGGACCGAAAACATAAAGGGATAAAGCTCATGACCACTATTATTGCCGATGGACCGGAAACATATAGGACATAAAGCTCTTGACCACTATTATTTGCTGGTGGATAGGTCTGGCCCCAACTCTTATGGTGTTTCACTGTAAGTACTTATTATCTTTTTCATGTTTTAGCACAAATATGTTCGGTTTGTTGAGCACGGATTCCCTCACTATTATAGCCAATGGACTAGAAATGCACAGATATAATGCCTGACTACTATTATTTGCCGGTGGACCGGTCGTATATAGGGCATTATACCCTAACCACTATTATTCACCGGTGGACCGGTCTGGGTCTGACTCAACAATCTTCCACTTTAAATGATTAATGTATTACAGTGTCTTACTTAGAAACTTTACCCTAGACATGCATGACTCACTCCCTCTACGCTTATCCTCTAAATGACCCATACCATATCATGAGAACCCTGCACCTCCTAACTTGCCCCGATAACTTTTCCTCTATACTCTAACTCATACTAGAAATCCAACTTCGATGTATGTGGGTCAAGGCCTACTACCTTACACTTCCAAGTCCACTCCACACCTCACTCTAGGGTTTTATCACGAAACCCTAATTTAGGCCTATGTGGCCCATCCAACTCAATCTTACACAACCCAAATCATTTTAACACTCCATCCAACTCAATCTTACATAACCCAAATCATTTTAACACTCCACACATCACAACCAATAGAATCCACCCTCATCATCACACTTTAATCACCAAGTGCACGTGCTACCACGAAATCCCTAAGTAGCCACACCAAACCTTGACTGTCCATGCCAAACCCTAGCTAAGTCTCCTACGTACCATTATATTATTCCACGTACTATTTTTCACCCAAAGTGTTCAAAACCCCCAAACAACACTTCCATTACCTTCCTTAGACCCCAAATTAACTTTCCACATGTAAATTTCACTCCTATGCAGACTCTACACATCTCATACAACCTTTCGAATTTTTCATGCAAAATCCTAAAACTCCCATGTGAAACCCTAGATTCAACCATGCAAACCCTAAATCCATCCATGCAAAACCCTAGATTCCTCCATGCAAAACCCTAGATCCATCCATGCAATCCAACCCTAGATTCATCCATACAAAACACTAGATCCATCCATACAAAATCCTAGATTCCTCCATGCAAAACCCTAGATTCCTCTATGAAAACCCTAGATTCCTCCATGAAAACCCTAGATTCCTCCATTCTTTTATTTTATTTAAAATCCTCATGTTATTCCTTCCCTCATGGACCATTAAAATTTTTAGGTCAACTCATATCCCGTTGGTCAACTTATTCCCCTTGGTCAACTTCTTTCCCCATTTTCTTTTTTTTTTCATCCTTCCCCCCACACAATACCACCTTAAACATCCTCACATGCATGTCTAAAGGTCACAACACATTACATCACATACCACAATATTTCATCACATATACATAATACACATGCTATATAAAAACACAAGAACATACCTTAACTCCACACCATACTACACATAAAATAATTATGACTACGAACATAAGATACATAACATACAAATCATATAATGCACATCAATACACATAAGGCCTTAGTTACACCCTTACCTAAAACGATACCAGTCTTGGAGCACGCTCCTATGCCTCCTTAGGGCTTTGACTGGTCTCACCTATATGAGAGAAAAGCTAAAGATTAGATTCCCTCCTACCAAAAATACTATTATATAATTATTTATTCTAAGACTAGGTTTTTTTATAAAATACTAAAATAATAATAATAATAACATTAAATAACTACAAATTTTGCTAAAGGTATAAGAAATAATAGTAATATTGTAAAAGTTGATAATATAAGGGTTGAAGATTTAATTCTAATACTAATAATAATGAAAATAGAAACAATACTAATAATAATGACAATAATGATAAAAATAACAATAATAATAATACCCATAATAATAATAATAATAATAATAATAATAATATAAAAAAATAATAGAAATAGTAATAATAATAATGATAAAAAGCATAATAATATTGTAAAATAATAATAATCATAACGGTAATAATAGTAATGATAATAATTGAAGGTAAAATGGAGTAGGGTTTCGACCCTACATTGAATAAATAATAAAACTAATAATAATAATAATAATAATAATAATACATGATATTAATAATACTACTACTAAAATTTGAAATAGACATAATAGGGTCTCAGCCCTATATAAAATAATAATACTAACATTGAAGATAATAATAATAATAATAATAATAATAATAATAATAATAATAACAATAATAATAATAATCACATATTAACAATAATAAATATAATAATAGCAACAACAACAACAACAATAATAATATATAATCGAAATAAAAAAATACAATAGGGCTTCAGCCCTCAATAGCAACAATAATAAACATTAGTAGTAGTAGTAATAATAATAATAATATAATCAAAATAAAGGAAATACAACAAAATAAAGTAAATAAAGCTTATATAAATAGTGAAAAGGGTTAAAAGGGTTTATGGTTCCACCTTGGGATGGTGGTGATAGGCGGCACCGGCGGTGGTGCACGGTGGTGGCGGCGATGGCCGAAAAAGAGAAGAAAAGAGGAAAAGTTGGATGCTAGGTAGAATGAGAGGAGTAGAATGACGGTGGCGGCGCAACCAATGGTGACAGCGCACGGCGGCGGTGGCGGCGGCCAAAAGAGGAAGAACAAGAGAAAGAGAGGAGGAGAGGGAGGAAGAGGAAAAAAGAGTAGGGGGAGATAGAGGAGAGTCTGCAGTATAGTTTGGGAGGTGAAAGGAGTAGCGACAGTAGCGAAAGTGGTGGCTAAGGGTGGTGCGAAGGGCGACGGAGGTGAAAGGAACACTGATTGGGGAAGTGACTTTGCATAGCTGGGGTGGCTTGTGTAGGAAAAATCGAGGGATATGGGTGGTTTAGTTAGTTAGAGGGTGATGCAGGGAGTACTCAGGTGGGCAGATCGGGCTACGGCGTTGGCCGACGGCGGGGGCAATGGCGTCTGAAGTGGCGGCGACACACAAGGGGTTTTTTTGGGTAAGAAATCAAAAGCTCGATACATGGTTGACTATCGAGGTATTTATAGAGTAAAAGGGTGGGCTAAGGTCAAAGGGGAGTGACAGGAAATTAGGCCTGGTTAGTTAGGGTTCACCGGCGGCAACAGAGGCCAGTGAAATTCAAATCGGGGTAGGGGTTTTGCGCAGGAAAAGGAGGAATCGCGCAAAAAGAGGGGAAAGTGGGTTGGGTCAACATGGCCGGGGAAACGACAGGGAAAAGAAGGGAGAAACAACCTGTTAAAAGGGCATGGTTGGCGAAGAAAATAATGGAGCCATTGCAGGTCGATGACGAGGGAGAAGAAGAGGAAAGGAGGTAGAAGATGGGTGTGGACTGGGCGGTCTGGGGAAGAAAAGAAGAAAAAGAAAGGAGAAGAACTGAACCGGGCAATGGCTAAAAAAAAGAACGTCAAAACACTGCGTTCCGGGGGAAAAAGTGGAAAAGAATAGCGTAGCGTTCTGGGCCACCGAAGGGAGAAAAAAAAAGAAGGTCTGGGCCGTGGGAACGCCAAGCCTGTTTTGGGGAAAGGTTAAGAAAAAGAAAAGAAGAAGAAAGAAAAGAAATAAAAAAGAAAGAAAAGGAAAAAAGAAAAAAGGAAAAAGAAAAATAGTGGGTTGGGTTAATTAAATTAATTAGGATGTTTAAAAATAATAATATTTAAATAAAATAATATTTAAATCCCTTTTTAGGCTAATTTATAATTTTTAAAAGATTTTTCCTAAATCCCATTTTAAGTAGCAAAATACTCAAAATTTTCTAATAAAAATATTTATTATTTTCTTCTTGAATTTCCCTAATTAATTCCCTTTTATTTTAATAAAAATAATTTATTTAATCAACTTCCATAATAAATCCTTAATTAGATATAATTCTTAAAATTAGGTTTTGGGACATTTCAAGTCTTGTTTTGATTACCAACCATAAATGAATATTATGTATATTTTTGGTAGTTTTAATTAAATAAAATTAAAACAACCAAAAATAGACATAAACACCCCTATGGCTAAGAGTATGGTGTATGGGGGCATGTGTGTGTAATGCCACAAATGTAACACCCACAAACTACTCTATTTGGAAGGTGTTATACAATGTTATCTACGTGAAAAGGCATGTAGCCAGGCTAAAATAGAACAATGAGAATAAAATAACAATACTAATCAAACTTAAATAAAATTTTAAGAAAATTCCCAACAATGTTGAGTGAATAACAATTAAATATTCAATAACTATAAATCTACATAGATAAAAACAACAAGTGAGACAAACATCTAGCAAATTAAAGACTCAAACAATTATTCTCAATGAGGTACTCAAGCCATAAATCTCCAAAATTATGCTTTCCTACTCAATCTACCTAACTAAATCTTGGGCTTTTCATTTGAAATATTAGTAGAACAATGAGAAAACTTTAACTTAGTAAATAACTGATCCATTGACCATAGCAAAGATCAAGCACATATGCTAACATGCATACAAAATAGTTTCGCAAAATATCTTATTTTAAGAATCTTAATGAAACCATAAGAGCACAAAAAATAATTAAGTTATCATAATAACAATTGATAGGCACAAATAATGTTGTTAGAATGTGAATAAATACAAATGAAATTTTGAGTTATGAGCTTTGACTTAGTATTTGATGCACTATATAACATTGTTTTGGTTCGTGTAGGTGCGAAAGAAGTTTGATGCTAGGATTGTGAATTATGTGATAAAAACAAGGGCCCCATATTTTACTAATATGGGTCATCTTTATTCATAGAATGGTCTAATGCATTATTGGGCAAAAAAGTCGAGACTAAAATAAATTAACACAAGGGTCTCGTGTTTCTTAACACGAACCATTTTTTTCTTACTTTATCAAATACATGATTTTTCTTAGTAGAATTTTATCTGATGTAAAAGAGATATAATAAAACCTTAGCCATCAAGGCTTAGCGGAGAAACTAACCAGCTATAGAAGCAACTTGGGCATAAGAAGACAAATTTAAAGAGAATTACTCACTTCTATTTTCAAATCAAGGTAAAATAAAATTTGAGATCAAAATATTTTTTAAGGGTGATGAATATGAGAACCCATAACTAAAAAAATACTATTGGTTATAGTAAAACCTAGTAATTATTCGATAAAAGGTAGTGAGTACAAGAAAAAAGAGAAAAAAAAAGATAGATGAAAATTACTTCAACCTAATAACTAAAAAGTTTGGTCAACACATAATCAATGTTCTAAAGATAACCCTTAACTAATTATTTTGGTAAAATATGGACTAATTAGTTACTCTCACATTGCACTATAGTAAACTTACTCTATTTTAGTTAGCCCTTAGATGAACATGGAGAACCACCAAAATAGAAACTAATGAGCAATCACTATATTAAATCGCTCATATCCATCTTTATCTTACTCTCTAGGCTGATAAGAAAGGAAAGAAGGTGAATCAAAGCAAGCATAATATATCCGATTATTAGACATTGTAAGTTAAGAAACATGCCATCTAGTTAAATTTTTTTCTTCTTCCTTTTTCTACTTTCTTTTAAAAAAAATAATCATTAGTCAATTGTAATTTGGTGACATGAAGGTTTACTGATTCATGCCATGACTTTGATCAACCATGTTGGTAGGCTTATTTAGATATAAATTGGCCCACTAATATGATCAATTTTCTAATGTATATCACCTAATAAATAATAGCTAAGAAACTGACATGTGGTAAACCTACCATGGATGATGCCAATAGAAAATTTTCTTTTATGTTGCTACCTTCAAAGTGAAGTACCATATGGAAAGGAGATAGAATTATGGTTTTGACTCATACTACTCTTTTATTCACTTTTTTGGTTGTTGGTACCAATTAGGAGGGATAGTAAGATAGAAAGGTAAAGATTTTATATAATAATATTGTACACCATTGATATTGAGTCAAAGACTCATGATTGCATCCCTAGGAAGAAGTTATTGTGTTAATCAGGTGCACCCATTTTTAGGTTCACCACCTATTTATTTAATACAATTATAGTGTACTTTTTTTTTTACACTTTTATGTACTTTTATACAAATATATTAAATATATACCAAAATATTCTATAATTATATCAAATATGGAGGTGGTGCACCCAAAATTGGGTGCAGCTGGTTCATATAATAACTTCACCCCATTAATTTACTAATATAATTTTGGGTAAAGGGTGTAATAATAGTAGTAGACGATAGCCTAGCCTGTAATTTAATAAGTTCACGTGTAGGTAGGATGGTAGACCTCTATATTTTAATTTTTGGCCAAGATTCTTAGTTATGTGCTTGTTGGCTCTAAATTTCTATTACTCAAGTATTGGATTAAATAAATTCTAAGCCTTATTACTAGTTAAGTGCTTGAAAATTTTAGTCACTAATTAATTAAAAAAATTTGTATAAATATCTAGAAACAAGATGATTTATTAGCGGGCCCTAGATTCATAACTCTTTTGCTAGTATAAAACACAAATATTATATTTTAATATTATTGCAATTAATATTAGTAATATATTGATTTGTATTATATGATCGACATTTAGCTAGTTGACTTTGGTTTGGATGACATTTTGAGGTAATTAACATATACATTGACCCTCTTGTACTTGATTAAATAGATATAATTTAGGAACACCTCCTTATTTCTCCATTCTTTATAAAATATATATTTTACTAGCCATGTGTATTTTAAGTTATAAAATATCTAAGTTTTCAAAATCTGCATTACAAAATGAAAATGAGGTTAATCATGGTATTTATTAATATTTGATTTCTTTAACACAATAGTTATGTATTTAATATTTTTTTATCATGTTTCCATTAGTAGAAAAATTCTAAAGTGTTGTGTGAGTGTGCCCTAGAAAGGGTAGGAAAACCCCTTAGTAGCCCGTATAGTAGTATGATATCACTAATCAATATTGCTAGTGTTTTATAGTGCACTACATAAGGATGTACTAATGGCCATTACTAAATAACAGAGGGATTTTCGATTAGTTATCGTTAGTATTTCCTAACCATTAGGAGATAATGACCTCAATTTTACCTAAGTATTAGGGTTCAACTGACCATTTAATGTTTTAATTAATTATTAAAGTGATTATGTGACCCTACTAATCTTATATAGTCTTTTGATTGTTTAGTGTGATTATATGAGCTTTGAAGTATTCCTCATGTTGTGGAATGACTTAGATTGAATGGATCCAATACTAAAATTGGAATTAACAAGACAATTGAAAAATTAATAATTCAATCATAAGATAGAACAATTAAGGAAAAATAGAGTTCTTTATTCGCGCACTTGTGTAATTACAGGATGATTCAACAAATCAATCAACCAATTACACAAATCAATAAATCAATTACACAAATTAGTAATTATTTAACAATGAAGAACACTATGGAGAAGAATAAGAAATTATCTTTTATGACTTGATGGCTAGGGTTTTTATCATATATCTTTTATATAAGATAAAACCCTATCGGGAAAAACAACGTGTTTCGAAGTGTAAGGGAAAAAAACACGGTTCGTGTTAAGAAATACGGGACCCCCATTTTAATTTTCTTGTTCTTGACTTTTTTACCCAAAACACATCAAAACATTATGTGAATAAACATAATCCGTGTTAGTAAACATGACCCCTTCGTGTTTATCATAGAATTCTCAATCCCAACATCAAACATCTTTAGTACTTGTATGAACCTTGTGTATCACAAATGTTTTGGTTTATGCAGGTACTGGAGAAGTTTGATTTAGGGGTCGTAAATTCTATAATAAATACGGGGCCCCTATATTTACTAACACGGGTCATATTTATTCATATAATGTATTGATGTGCTTTTGAGTAAAAAAGTTTAGAGTTAGAAAATTAACACGGGACCCCCATTTTTGCTAAGACGGATAATGCTTTTTTTTTTCTTACTATACAAAAAACAATTTTTTTATTGGTAGGGTTTTATATGATATAAAATAGGTATGATAAAACCCTAGCGGTCAAGTCATGTGAGCTAATTTCTTCTTCTTCTCCATATTATTTTCCATTGTTAGAGAATTACTAATTTATGCAATTGGTTGATTGATTTGTTGAATCATCTTATAATTACATAAGTGCACGAATAAAGATCTTTATTTTTCCTCAATTTTTCTATATTATGATTGAATTATCAATTGTTCAATTATATTGTTAATTCTAGTTTAGGGCTAGGATCCATTCAATCCACGATATTTCGCAACATGATGAATAATTTAAAACTCATATAAGTACACTAAATAATCAAAAGGCTATAAAGGATTAGTAGGACCACATAATAACTTTAATAATTAAGTAAAACATTAAATGGTTAATTGAACACTGATACTTCGGTATAATTGGGGTCATTAACTCCTAATGGTTAGGACACACTAACAATAACTAATCGATAATCCCTCTGCCATTTGGTAATTTCCATTAGTACATCCTTATGTAGTGCAGTATAACAACCTAACAATATTGATTAGTGATATCATACTGCTATACAAGCCACTAAGGGCCTTTCCTTCCCTTTCGAGGGCACACTCACACAAAACTTTAGAATTTTTCTACTAATAGAAACACGATAAAATATTTTATTAAATATAGAACCATTGCCTTACAGAAATCAAATATTAAAGAATACTATGATTGGCCTCATTTTCATTTTAAAATGCAGATTTTGAAAACATAGATATTTTATAACTTAAAATACACATGGCGAGTAAAATATATATTTTATAAAGAATGGAGAAATAGGGAGTTGTTCCAAAATTATATCTACTTAATCAAGTATAGGAGGGTTAATGTATATGTTACTTACCTCAAAATGTCGTCCAAACTAAAGTCAACTAGTTAAAGAGTGGTCCTATAATACAAATCAATATGTTACTAATATTAATTGCAATACTATTACAATATAACATTTGTGTTTTATAATAGCAAAAGAGTTATGAATCTAGGGCCCACTAATTAATAATCTTGTTTCTAGATATTTATACTAAAATATTTAATTAATTAGTGACTAAAAATTTCAAGTACTTAAGTAATAAGGCTTAGAATTTATTTAATCTAATACTTGAGCAATAGGAATTTAGACCAAAAAATGCGTAAATACTACTCCTTGCCAGAAATTAAACCATAGAGATCAACCATCATACCTACACGTGAACTCATTATATTTTAGGCTAAGCTACCATCTACTACTATTATTATACCATTCACTTAATATCCTATCAACAGCTTAAGGGGGAGAAGTTATTGTATTTGAGTGCACCACTTTTGGTATATATTTAATATATTTGTATAAATGTGCATAAAAATGTATGAAAAATACACTATAATTGTATTAAATGTATAGGTGATGTACCTAATATGGTGCATCACATATACATTTAATATAATTATGGTATAATTTTAGTATACTTTTGTATATATTTAACATATTTTATAAATATATATCAAAATATAATAAAAATACATTATAATTATATCAAATATAGAGGTGGTGCACCTAAAATTGGGTGCACTTGATTCACATAATAAATTCTCCCTTGGGGGTGCACTCATGAGTCCTTGACCTAATATCAATGTTGTATAATATTATTAAATAAAATTTGTACCCCTCTATCTTAATACCTCTCTTAATTGGTATCAGCAATCAAAATAGTGAATCAAAGAGGAGTATGAGTCAAAACCATAATTCTAGCTCCTTACCATATGGTACTTCACTTTGAATGTAACAACATCGAAGAAAATTTGTTCTTGGCATCGTCCATGGTAGGTTTACCCATGCTAGTATCCTAACTATTATTACTTAGGTGATATACATTAATAAATTGATCATACTAGTGTGCTAATTTAAATATAAGCAAACCTACCAACATGGTTGATCAAAGTCATGGCATGACTCAGTAAACCTTCGTCACACCAAATTACAATTGACTAATGATTGAATTTTTTTATCAATAAACTAGAAAAAGGAATAAGGAAATAAACAATAAAATAAAAATAAATACATTACTAGAAGGGATGTTGCTTACCTTATTATATCTACTAATCGGATATATGATACTTGCTCTGATTATCCTTCTTCCTATTCTTATTAGCTTAGAGAGCAAGAGAAAGATGAATATGAGCAATTTAATATAGCGCTTGCTCACTGGTTTCTATTTTGCTAATTCTTCATGCCCATCTAAGGGCCAACTAAGTTTACTATAGCAAAATGTGAGATTAACTAATTAGTCCACATTTTACCAAAGTAATTATTTAAGGATTATCTTAAGAACATGGATTATATTTTGACCAAATTGTTTAGTTATTAGGTTTTGGTAATTTTGTTCTATCCTTTTTTTTTTCTTCTCTTTTTTTTCTTATGCTAATTACCTTTTATCAAGTAATTACTAGGTTTTACTATAACCAATATTTTTTTTGTTTATGGGTTCTCATATCCTTCCCCCTTACAAAAAGTTTTGATCTCAAAATTTGTGTACCTTGATTTGAAAATAGAAGCGAGTACTTCTATATAACTTTGTGTTCCCAGGTAGCTTCTAAATTTCTCTATTGGACCTTAACTAGTGCAACCATATTTGACCTTAATACTTGCTCTTTCATGTTGATTATACCCATTAGCTACTCGTTATACATGAGACTATACCTCAATTATAATGGTCTATACTGAATCATGTGATTATCATTATGTGCGTATTTCCGAAGCACCAAAATATAAAACACATCATGAACTCCACTCAAAGATAAGGATAAGATAGGTTTGTATGTTAACTAGCCAATTCTCTACAATTTTTTAAAGGGTCTAATGAATTGTAGGCTCAACTTTCCTCATTTTCCAAACCTCATTACACCCTTTTGTTGATGATACTTTTAGGAATACATAATCACTAACTTTAAACTCCAAAGGACATCTTCTCACCTATGTAACTCTTTTGGCAACTCTGTGTTGCTCGCATCCTCTCCTCCATCAACGGGGCTTTATACGTAGTTACCTAAAGAATCTCAGGACTTAACCATTTCATATAATAACCCAAATTTTATCTAATCTTAATTTTGATTAATTAATATATTAACCTAATTCTAATATTAGAAAATTAATATTTTTAGCTTACCCTAACTCATTAGTCTAAAAATATAAACCTAATCCTAATCTTTATTCTAGGTCATTTATATTTTAACTTAACCCTAATCCTAGATGATTGATATTTTAATCTTACCTTAATTCATTAATAATGATTTTAAACCTAATTCTAATCATAATCCCACATTTATTTTTCCTTTCCCTTTTTTCTCTTTTCTTATTCTCTTGCCGAAATTTTCTTCTTCTTCTACTATGCATTGCATGTGTCTTCTTCTCTGCCCCAACCAAACTCCTCCTATCAAACTTCCCTAGCCTAACCATCTCGGTCATCATCTCCCACAAATCTCAGAATGTGTTGATTGAAAAAATTTCCCAACATTTTCCCCTAATCGTGTATAACCCTCAACTAGTGCTTGTATCCCTATGGTTTTCACTTCATGCAAGCCACTATGCACGTATATATATATATATATCCCCTACAACCACTCTAACTCATTTATTGCTCACCTAACACAATACCTTCCTCCATTTCCATTAAGCACCCGACCCTAAGCTTCTCTTTTCTTTCCGCCTTATTCATTGACACCATACATCACACACCACTCACCATCCCTAACCATCGAGAACCACCATTTTCCTTGGTAATTAACCACTATTTCCTCTCCATAAACCCATCCTCCTTTATCTCACAATCTTGTGCAACAATCCACCCCTCCCCACCTTAGCCTAGCTGAGATAAGGAGTGTTGTTGCCACCCTCCAAGTAGTGGAAAGAAGTGTCTTTTGCCCCTTAGTTGTGGAAAGTCCTTTTGTGGCACCCCCTTGGCTGTAACAAGTATTACCTTTGCACCCCCTTTGTTGTTGTACAAAATTTTGCTGAAGCTGGTTCAAGCCTTAAGCGCTTCGATTTTGCTTCATTTTCGCTCTCCTTTGCCTTAGATGTTCCTTGATTTTATTATTAAGTTTTAATTGTTTATTCTAATTGTTTCTTAAGTATTTTTTAGATGTCTTGGAGGAGGTAGGTAAAGTTTATACGTACTTAGAGACCAATACCTTTTGGTAAGGATATAATTTATAGTTAGGATTTTCCTCTAAATGTTATGTATAATCATGTGTGTATTATCATGTTGTTATGATTATGCTGATAATATCATGTTGTTAAATTTTATAATGTGATAATGTGATATCATATGATGAAAAGTGAGTAAGGTGAGAAAACATTTGCTTATACGATATTGTTACGATAATTCTTATCTTGTAAAATGTCATTTTTTTTACCACTTAAAAATTTAGTTTTGTGGAAGCAATAATTGCTAAATTATTGGGAGTTACTACCACACTTAGCATAAGTTTTCCCCTTCACATTTTTTATAATAAGTGATAGGGTTAAAAAAACCATAACAAAAATAAATTAGCGAAAATAGAATACCATACATATATAAAATTTTTGGATAAATATTATCTATACAACCAGATAACCAAAATACAGTAAGGAACATAAAAGTCTAAAGGAAAATAGATCATAACCCAAAATAGCACCCGAAGGTATGGCACTATTTTCCCCTAACTATTAGACCCATAGATTTGCTTTGAAAACAGGCCCTCTTTCGAAGGACTCAAATTATCCTTCCCACTCTTCTATACTTCATACCACTCTATGACCTTCATATAATCATCTGTAAGAGTAGTATCGGTACGACTTCCTCATACCGAGTAAATCACAATACCTTACAAGAAGTAGCATATTCACATTGCACATAGTCACACAAAATATGAAAAAACATACTTGAGCACAAGGCATGTACCATAACCACATGTAATAATTATGGAATAGTATAAATAACATCAAATCTCAAGCTCAACAATGAAATATACTAGTTCACTTCACATCATCTCAAGGTACAGTAGAACTATATGATTAGTTAAATAGATTCTAAATACTAAGGTAGGGCATAGAGACAACTATTGAACCAACAAATCTAAAATAATATTAATTACCAAGGTAGGGTACTAAGGCAACTACCGAACCAACAAATACAAATAATCTATTTTTATTTTCTTACACAATACGTATTTCCATTTTAAATTACTTGATGAAGATAAGATCAATCTAGGAAAATTGAGGTACGCTCGGTCATATTGGTACCTAAAGGTGACACAATACCTTTACTCGCGAACTTAGGGACACAGCAGCACACTTGGTCATACCAATACACAAAGGCAACACAATATCCTCCAACCTCATTCACCTAGTCCTCAAGTATCTATATCCTCTATAGGGCCTATAGGTTACCTATAAAGTAGAATAGGGCCTTACTAGGGCTCAACGACACACTAAAAAATCAAAACAAACGAGGGCTAACACCTCGTCTCTAAGGTAGCTAATCCTAAAGAGTAACCATTCCTAACTCGAGGTCTTTCACTTTAAGTATTAATATTTTATGAGGTGATCACAGATGTCATATAATGCACAACAATTTCCATTTCCATACTTAGCCATTTTCCCATTTCACTTCTAATTATTAAGGTAAGCTCTAAAGTTATCAGTCTATGCCAAGACCAATCAACATTAATGTTAATTTATCAAAAGTCTAAGGCCATTTTAGCATCCAATTATTCATAAAAGATACATCAGGCCAAAATTATCAAAATACTCTTCAAAACCCTAGTTTTGCTATTTTATTCATTTTTGTACCAAACATTATTATTACAAGAATTTTGTCATGGAATGGCTAAAAGGTAATATTTCACATTATTTTAGCATGTAGGTAATCTTTTCATTTTCGTGATTAATTATATTTTTCACTTTTCATGCATTTAATGGGTTACGCTTATAAAACCCTAATCATGCAACTCTCATGTATCACATCTTCCATGTAGTATGTATACATACATTTAAAGCGTAATTAAACATTTAAATAGGAAAACTATCATTGCGATACATATAGGGATATATCTCTAACTCTAGGTCATGAGAAAATAAATCATCATAAACTAACCCCAATTATGTGCATATGCTTCCATGCAACTCATAGTAACCCTAACTAATACGCATCATTAATCATAATATATCTAGCATGTAATTTAGATCATAACTTGACAAGAATGAAAATATTTAGAAAGCCCTAGGCATGCAGACGAAAAATATTCAACATATTACTCATGCATATAGCTTAACTTATAACCATTAGGCATGCAGACGAAAAATATTCAACATATTACTCATGGATATAACGTAACTTATAACCATTGTATATATCATTCATTCAACATGTGTATCAATTTATCATGCATGTCATAATACTTGAAAAGCATAAAATCCTAGTATTATTCTAAATCTAAACAATCCAATCATGCTTATATATAAATTCTACCTTCTTATGAGTGATTAGATTTACATAATCAAATCTCACACAAAAAATCTTCTTGAAGATACTCATGAATTTCCTAGGAATTTAACACCCAAGAACATATGTATTAGCATTTAATATTACACACCAAAAACCCAAAATTACTAAAAAACTAAAAGATAACTAACCGACTAAATCAAAGTAGCAAGAAAGCCAACTAAAAGTCACACAACAAAAGAGGAGGAAATAGTGAAATTTGTCAAGAAAGAGAGGAGGAGCAACAATATCTTTGGCCAAAGCTAGGAGGGTGTCTGTGGCAGGAATGTCCGGTGTTAGAGAGGGGAGAACTAACAACAAAAGTGTAGAAAGGGGAGGAGTAAAAAGTGGCATAAAATACCGAAGGTGGAGGGAGAGGATTCGGTGGATAATGGTGCAATAAAGGGGGTTAGTGTAACACCCTAAAATTCACTATTTTTGTATAAAATGGAAGCAATTAAATTAAAACCTGTGAATTTTTTAAATGTTACAGCCGTAATGAGCACTAGCCAGGCCCACGACCGTTCCCATACTAACCACAAGGCTAAAAGAAATTTAATAATTATCATAAATTAATCCCAAGCAAGACTTGAAATAAACATTAAATAATTACAATATAGAAATCAGAGTGCGTAGTCAAAGTTCCTAAAAAAGAAATAAAGTTTACAACTAGGAAAAATTAAGTCATACTTAATACAAAAATATAAAATCATAAAAGGAAAATCCGGCCACGTCACTCTCGATCTTCGTGCTAAGTCCATACTTAGCACTCAGCCCCGTCTGATGCCTTGTGAACATTGAAGGCATCGAAATAGGCATCACCTACCTGCATAAAGTCAAAGGGGCCTTCTGCTCATGGGAATGAGCACCACCCATAAAACGGGTGGTCAATACGCTACGTACTGAGTAAGGTAACCGTGCACTAAGACCAATACACAAAAGCACACAATTCAAGCATGATAATATAACAGCATATGATCACTTCAAATAAATAAATAAAGGCCAAATTATAGTCTGGATAAATAAATTATTTAATCTTTGATTGGTACTCATTTCACACCATGTTTTTTATAAATCCATGTGAGTATGAGAACCCCACTATTATAGCCGGTGGATTGATCTCTTATAGGGTGAAACTCACCTAACCACCATTATAGCCGGTGGAACGGTCACTTATAGGGGCAGAACACACCTAACCACTATTGTATGTCGGTGGATCGGTCTGGCCCCAGCTCGCATGGTGTTCCATTGTAAGTACTTAGTATCTTTTATGTGTCTTAGCAAACTTAGGATTTGGTTTATTGAGCTCGGGATCCCCTACTATTATAGTCGGTGGAGTGGTCACTTATAGGGTAAAACGTACCTAACCACTATTATAGCCGGTGGATCAGTCACTTATAGGGAAGAACACACCTAACCACTATTATATGCCCATAGATCGGTCTGGGCCCGGCTCAATAATCTTCAACTTTACATGATTAATGTTTTACCGTGTCTTATTCAAAAGTTTCACCCTGGACATGCATCACTAATTCCCACTATACTTATCCTCCAAAAGGGATCGTCCTATACCTAGAGACTCTTGCATCTCCTAACTTGCCCCAACATCCTTACCTCCTTTCCCTAACTCACACTAGAAGCCCAACACCCAAGTGTGTGGGTCCAGGCCCACTATTTTACACATCCAAGTCCACTCACTACCTCACCCTAGGGTTTTCTCTAGAAACCCTATTTTGGGCCTATGTGGCCCACCCTTCTCCACCTCACACAACCCAAACTATTTTAACACCCCACACATCATAACCCTTAGATTTAACCCTCATCATCTCAATTCACTCCCTAAGCACACGTGTGACCACGAATCCTAGGTGGCCACACAAAACCCTAGCTGACTATGCCAAACCCTAGCATCCTCATTTCAACATGTCACCCCTCCATTTCTCACCTTCCACTTTTATTTTCCCATGATGCCCATGCTCATCCCTGATATGATAATCTTCCATTCTCATCTCATACTCTACTCACCCTTATTTATTTTTCTTTTTTTTTTACCACCTTCTCAGATTAGGGTTTTCTCTCAAACCCTAGCTCGGTCTCTTATGTACCCTTATACTGTCCCACGTACTATTTTTCACCCAAAGCCTCCAAATACCCAAACAACTCTTATGGTATCTTCCTTACACCCCAAGTCAACTTTTTCATACGTAAATTTTACCTCCATGCAGCCTTTATACATCCCATGCAACCATTTGAACTTTTTCATGTAAAACCCTAAACTCCCATGCAAACCCTAGATTCTTCCATGTAAAACCCTAGATTCTTCCATGCAAAACCTTAAATTCTTCCACTCATAGATCTTGAAATATTTAGGTCAAACCCACATCCCTTGATCAACTTATTCCCCTTTGGTCAACTTCCCCATTTTCCTTTTTCATCCTTTCACCCTATATCATCATATGCATGTCCTAAAGGGCCACAACACATCACGTCATAATCACAGCTTATATATATATATATATATATATATTATACACATGCCATAAGATAACACATGAGCATACCTCAACTCCAAGTCATACTATACATAAAATAGTTATAACGATAAACATAAGATATATAACACATGATGATACATGTAATACAAGGAATATAATGCACATAACACCTATAAGGCCTTAGCCACACCCTTACCTAACACGACACATGTCTTGGAGTACACTCCTACGCTTCCTTAAGGTTTTGACTGGATTCATCTATAAGAGGAAAAAACTAAGGATTAGGTTCCCTCCTACCAAAAATATTATTATTTCCCAATTTATTCTAAGATTAGGGTTATAGATAAAATAATAATATAATAATAGTAACACTAACAAAATACTAATATTTCTAAGTATAGTAATAATAGTAATCTAAAAAAAAAGATAATATAAGGTTTGAAGATTTTACCCTAATAATAGTAATGATACTAATAATAATAATAATAATAATAATAATGGTACAATTCGAAATAATATGAAATAGGGCTTCGACTCTTCATTGAAATAACAATAACAACAACAACAATAGTAATAATAATAAGTAATAATAATAATAATAATAATAGTATTAATTGAAAATAATGTAAAGCAGGGTTTCATCCCTGCATTGAAATAATAATGATGATGATGATGATGATGATGATGATGATAATGATAATAATAATCGAAATAATTACAAAATAGGGTCTCGGCCCTATATAGTGATAACAACAACAACATTAACAACAATAATACAATTAAAATGAATAAGGCTTAATTAATTAGGGTTTAAGGGTTGAGAGGGTTTAGGTGGTACTTAGGGTTAGTGGTGACTAGCGGCACCGACGACGGTGGGGAAAGAGGGAAAAGAGATGGTTAGATGAGTGTTGGGAATAGGAGAGGAAGAATGAGGGTGGAAGTTGGGGTGGTAGAGGTTGCCCAAGTGAGGAGGGTTGGAATGAGGGTAGTGATGCAGCCAAAGGTGGCAGCACACAATAGTAGTTGTGGTGGCCGAGAGTGGAGGAAAGGGAGAAAGGGAGGAGGAGAGGGAGGAAGGGACAAATTAGGGTAGTGGGAGGTAGATGAAGGTATGTAGGGTAATTTGGGAGGTATAAGAGGCGGTGGTTGCGACGAAAGTGGTGGCAAATGGTGGTGCGAAGGGCGGTAGAGAGGTGGAAGTGTGGTTGATTGGGAAGGAGACTTTGCATGACCGGAGTGGCTCATGCAAGGCAAATCGAGGGTGGAGGGTGGTGTAGTTAGGTAGAGGGTGATGCAAGGAGTGGTGTTGTGGGTGGCTCGAGCGGCGAAGTTGGGCGACGACAACAACTAGGCCGTCTAATAGGGCGGTGGCACACGAGAGGAAATTTCTGGGTTACGGGAAAAGCCTCAACTCCAAGGATGGTTATGGGGTATTTATAGGGCCAATGGAGGGGGATAAGGTCAGAGGGGAGACGAGAGAATAAGGGTAGGTAGGTGAGGTGCACAGGCCAATGATGGCAGGCCGACGTAGATTAATTTGTGGCAAGGGGTGATTAGCCAAGAAAAAGGGAAGTCACGTGTGAGAAGGAAGGGGAGTTGGTTGGGTCGAATGGCGGGCAAGTCAGGGGGAAAGAGAGAAGAGAGATGGCCAGTTAGTGAGCATGGCCGGTGGCGAGATTCTAGGCGAAGGTTGGGGGAGAGTTTGGAGGCTGCAATGGGAAAGGAAGAAGAAGGAAGAAGAAGGAGAGGGTGGACCGGTGGTCCAGGAAGAAAAAGAAAAGAAATAAAAGGAAGGGGAACCAACTGAACGACGGGGGAAAAAGTAAAACGCGGCGTGCTAAGTCTAGGTCTAGGCCGTGCTGAAGGAAAAAATGGAGGAGGGTCTTGGGCCATAGGTGAGACAGGCCCAAACCGGGAAGAAGATAAAGAAAAAGAAAAAAAAGGAGAGAAAGAAAAGAAAAGAAAAGAAAAAGGAAAAGGAAAAGGAAAAATAGGTTGATTGGGGTATTTGAGATATTTTGATATTTTGGGATATTTAAAAATAATAATATTTAAATAAAATAATATTTTATTTTATTTTTAGGATAATTTAGGATTTTTATAGACTCTTCCTAAATTCCATTTTAATTAGCAAAACACCCTAATTTTTCCTATTTAAAATATTTATTATTTTCTTCTTGTTTTTCCCTAATTAATTCCCTTTTGTTTTAATAAAATAATTTATTTAATTAATTTTCCTGTGAAATTCTTAATTAGCTAAAATTCTTAAAATTAGGGTTTTGGGGTATTTCAGTTAGCTTCGGTAAAATTGGCGGAAGGATGAGGGGAGAACTTTAGTGGTTTTGGCAGTGGTGGAGTGTGAGGTGTGATGGTTTTGGCCCATGGAGAAGAGGGTGGAATGATAGGGATGGACGACAGTGTGGTGATTGTTTTAGTGAGAATGGCCAAAGCCAAAGGGAGGGGAGAAATTTTGGTGTGGTTGGACGAGGGAGTTAGGGTGATTTCGGTGAGGTTGTGTATTGATGTTATGGTGTTTCTGATAGGAATTTCCGATGTAGAAGGTGAGGGACTAGTGGAAATGGCCAGTACAAAGGGGATGTAGCTGGTGGTGGAGTATATTGCCAGCAAAAATGGTGAAGAAGAAGGGTGAACACTGAGAGAAACAGTGGAGAAATGGAGACGGTTTTTTATGTAAAGGAGCTCAAAAGGAGGAGGGGATTATATAGGCTTGGTTGGGGGGTTAAGGCACAACACAAAAAGGAGAGGATAAGGGATTAAGAAGAGTATGCCATGAGGGAAAATGTGGAGCAAAATGAAGAGAGGAAAATATGGGGGAGAGGGAGGTAAGGTTTAGGGCATGATACCAAGGATCAAGGTCTATCCGGGTAGAGAGAGTAGGGTGAGGTAAGAAAATCTAGCATGAGATAAGGGTAATTATTTATGTGAAGAATGGAGGTAAAATATTTGGATAAAATTTTTAGTTTACTAGAAGTAGGGTTTACTCGACGCAACATATACTAACTAAGATCTAACTTATGTTTAAAATTTAATAACGCACCCTCTAATGAATTTTAACTAATTAAATTTTATATCTAATATAATAATAATAATAATACACATATTAACAATATATTTAATACCAAACATCCTAAAATAATTATTACAACTAATACACATAATTATCGATTTATAATTATACTTTCTAGAAATAGGCTATTATAATACTACCTCCTTAAAAGAAACTTCATTCCTGAAGTTAACAAAATAAAACTAACTCGTTACAACCTTGGATGGTCCTCAAACAAAAGTTTTATGAGCTGAGGGTCACCGCCCCCTTTAAAAGAGGTAAGCTCTAATCGAGCACAAAAATAACATATAGGCATGCATCAGGCCAACATCAATTAATCATACATGTAGGCACAATTAACAAGAAACTACAACCAATAAATTTCACAAGGGTATACCAGCAGTGGTGTCTATGAATCCACGAGCTTGTGCATCAATGATCACATTTAGATTGTTGACCATCATACCTCATTGGGTACTTCCAATACCTAAAGTCTAATTTGCACTGCTCTGCTGGTAGGGATGAGAAGTTGGTCATTTACCCTTAGCACTCACAATCGGGAAGCTACTAGCAAGCATCTGAGTCACTAGGGAGGGTTGCTACTGATATATAGTTTTGCCACCTAACTTTACCTGATGAAGTTGAGCTCCAAATCCAGAAGAGTAACACTCTAATACTCTATGGTCCATTTTTCCACACTTCCAACACTCTATTGTTTTACCTTAGCAATTTTTGCCCGGGTGATTCTCTCTATAAATCTTGCATTGAGAGTGCCTTGGGGTCGGTTAGTTCCAAACCGTGCTCCAGAAAAATGTGAAGACTGGCCACCACTAGGTCAGCTCTATTGAACACTCGATTGAACTCTCTTGTCACTTCTGTGAAGCTAAAAACTCTCGATTAGCCTCTTAGTCCCACTAAGGGCTTTCTTTGCCTCATGAATCCTTCCTAGAGCACAAGCCTTCTCCTACACCATGAGTACATTTGTTATAATCTCTTCTCTAAATAGCTCCTTAATGCGTAGATCCTAACCTTGCTTAAAGTGATGAGTGACCATTTCCTCACTGTTAGTTATCTCTGGCATAAGAGTAAGAAGCTTGGAGAACTTGCTGAATTAATCCTCAACCGACATGCTGCCCTATTATGGGGTCAAAAACTTGACACGCTTTGCACAACACACATGAAAAGGGTTGTAGCATGCTCTCAAAGCTTCTAAAAATACTTCCCAAGTGTCTACTAGCTCAACAACTTGAAGCTAGTATCCTCTCCACCATTCATCTGCCTTTCCTCGCAAGTAGAATGTACCAACACCCACCTTCTTTCCATCTGGAAATCAGAATCCTTGAAGATTTTATCTAGCTCCCTAATCCACTTTTCTAACACTATCAAATCCTTGAATCCCTCAAACCTAGGCATGTGATGAAACTCGACCTCTCTAAGCCAGTTCTTAGCTTGAATAGGTGTCGGATGCAGCGACTGAAGTTGTGGCTACAGCTATGGCTCTACCACTCTCTCTGCTATTGTGATAAGCAACTCCTACATATGTGTAAGGTTAAAATTTTGAGCCATAGTGCTAAAGTAAAATAGAGTAATAGAGTTACAACCCTAACGATCACAATGAAAGGCTACCTATAAGAAGGCTAAGCACCCCATATCATTTAAAGTCCAACAATAACATTAACATTTAACAAAGAGGCTGCACAACATCATACACACATATTAAAAGAAAATACTGATATTCATAGCATAGGGTCATACAACATCCATGATTACAAAAAGTAAAACAATAGCAGTTGGAGACTCATCAAGTGAAACAAAACCTTAATTGTCTATGGTTTTGCATACCACAAGGATTAGATCACTACCATACTCATCCACCTAACATTAACCTTAAGCTTGGAATGCCTAACAAAACCTTGAAACCTACTCAAATCAATCATCGCCATCAAAACCCTAAATGCTCAAATCCATAGCAGCATCAAATGCCCATCTATCGTGGATTACTTGCTAGACCTACTCGGCATTTGGTATCATCTACTCTCTCTCCACATCATAAGGAGGCTCATTTGCTTGGATAATTAGGGGCAGTACTCAGTGGTAGTCCCATCCTAGCTCTTCATACATCATCGATCATGATCATCTCTCTTACCAACTAATCATAATGTAGCATGAAACGTTTGTCCTCCATAAACCTTGGATGCAAAACACTCGTCACAAATAAGTTCCTATACACTTCTCTTTCCATGATCCATGGCTCTATCAAAGTGAGAGTCCTCAATAAATGGTTAGATTGACACATATAAGGCCTAATTTATTGGCTTGCATCCACCATATGGTTCAACTCGTCAGTTAGCCACCTCACATCGACCCTAATATCATCATTGGGAAACATCCTAAGGCACTAAATGAGTAGTTATGCTACTCTAAAAGACATTCTAAGGAATCCTATAAGATACAACAACTCAACTTAGAATTCATCAACCAATCCATTTCCCAACAAAATACATTCCTCAAACCTCCAATTAATATCAAGCTCAGTCCTTTTTATACCAAAGGTCATCAACAACCACCCTAGTAATATAACTCTAAATACTAAGACTAATACACATATAAACTTCTAACTCACAATCCTCACAAGGATAAATTAGGTTTCTAAAAATTTTTGCAAATGGATTTTTTCAAAAATAGAAGAGAGAATTTTAAAATGAAAGCTTTGATACCAACTTATAACACCCTCATCTTTACCACTAAAAAAAATTGTTTTGTAGAAGCGTCAATTACCAAATTACTGGGTGTTACCGTCACACTTAGCATAACTCCAACTCCCTCAACTTTCTTATGCTAAGTGATAAGGCTAAAATAAACCATAATAAAAGTAAATTAGTAGGAATAAAATACTATAGATAGATAAAAGTTACAAATAAATATTATTAGTACAACTAGATAACCAAAATACAATAAGGGACATAAAATATAACACCCCTAAAATTCACTACCGAAAATTTTTATTTTATTAAAAGATACTGTAGAAGCAAAGAAAACAAACTATGAATTTTGAGGATATTATTGCCGTGATCAGTGCAAGTTCGGCCCCAGTTCGGTCTTAGACTAACCACAAGGCTAAAGAAAAATCATCGATAATCATGAGTCAAACTTAAAACAAGATCTCATAGAAGAACTGAATTGTTTGAAATACATAAATTAGAGTATGCGTAAAGGAGTTTGCAATCCAAGAGTGCATAATTAAAGACCCCAAAGTGGTAAAAGGTACGATACAATATAACATAATTGAAATAAACAGATATAAGGTAAAAGAACAGTAAAACGGAAATCCTGCCAAGTCGCTCTCGGTCCCTAGGCCAAGTTTAAGCTCAACTCTTAATCTCGCCCAATGCCTCATATGCATAGAAGATGACATCTCCTACTTGCACCAATTTAGAAGGGACCTCTGCTCGTGGGAATGAATAGCACCCATGAAACGGGTTGTCAGTACGCTACGTACTGATCAAGGTAACCATGCATCTAAGGCCAAACACACAAAGACATATAACACAATCATGATCATATAGACAACATACAAACAATACATAAAATAAAGATCGAGCTATAGTTTGGATAAACTGATTCTTTAAATCTATGATCAATACTCAATTCACACCATGCTTATTATCAATCCATGTGAGTGCCCGTGGACTGAAAATACATAGGGCAGAATGCTCCTGACCACTATTATTGCCGGTGGATTGGTCTCCTGGGCAAAGTGTTCCTAGCTACTATTATTCGCCGGTGGGCCAGTCTGACCCCGACTCTTGTGGTGTTTCATTGTAAGTACTTAGTGTCTTTTTCATGTTTTATCATAACATAGAGTTTGATTTATTGGGCTCGGGATCCCCCATTATTATAGCCAGTGGATCAGATAGATGAATAGGGTAGAATACACCTTACCACTATTATATGTCAGTGGATCGGTCTCTAGGGCACCCCGGCACCTAGCCACTATTATGCAGGTGGATCGGTTTGGGATCGGCTCAATAATCTTCCACTTTAAATGATTAGTGTCTTACTTTGTATTATTCAATAAGTTTTTACCCTAGAAATGCATGTCAAAATCTATCTACTCCTATTCTCCTAAGAGGGTCTGTTCCATACCTTGAGATTTCTACACCTCCTAACACACCCCGACATCCTTAACTTCTTTCGCTTAATCATATTGGAAGCCCAACGCCTAAGTGTGTGGGTCAAGGCCCACTACTTTATGCCATCTAGGTCCACTCACTATCTCCCCCTAGGGTTTTCCCTAAAACCCTAATTGGACCTATGTGGCCCATCCTTCTTCTGACTCACACAACCAAAGTTCCCTTATCACCCAACACATCATCTCACTTAGATTCAACCCTAATCATTTCACTTTACTTCCAAAATACACATGTGACCATGAAACCCTAATTGGCCACTCCAAACCCTAGCACCTCACTTTCCCATATGTCAGCTCTCCATTTCTCACGTGCCATCCTTTCTTTTCCATGGCACCCATAATCACCCTACACAAGATATTCTTTCACTCTTATACCATATTCTACTCACCCTCAATTATTTTTATTTTCACAACCTCCTCCAAGTAGGGCTTTCCTCCCCAAACCATAGTCAGGTCTCCTATGCACCCTTATACCAACTCACGTACTATTTTCCCCCAAGGACTTCAATCACCCCAACAACTCTTCCCTTACCTTACTTACACCCCAAGACAACTTTTCCTACGTAAGGATTATCCTATGCACACTCCATCCATCCCATGCAAACTCCTTCCATCCCCATGCAAACCCTAGAGATTCCCATACAAACTCATTTCATCCCATGCAAGGTTCATGTAACACCCCTAAAAATCACTATCGAAAAATTTCATTTTATTAAAATAATCAGCGGAAGTGAAATAACAAAACTGTGAATTCTGGGGATATTACCGCCACACTTAGTACCAGACTGGTTCACTCCTACCGTTCTGGTACCAAGTACTAAGGCTAAAGGAGAAAAATACAACTTATGAGAAACTCAGACATATTTAAATTAGAGTAGCATAGTAAAAAAATTACGAGAATAAAATCCACTAGTGGTAGTTACAAAACAACGAATACATTGAAACAAGAATTTAAAAGAGAAAGAGGTCAACCCTCCTGATAGTTTCTTACGCTCTTTCCCGGGAGCCCACTCGAATAGCACCTGAAAATGACCTGCACGGAGACACTACCCATTGAATAGGTAGGGGCCCCACGAATGGAACCCTTCAGTACTACAGTACTGAGTAACCCTTTAAAAACACACTTAAAAGTAGACCCGTAATGTAACACACAATACACCACTATATTCATACATAACGATAGGTGTAAACATAATATTCACATCCATACATTCATATATTTGACAAGTCAATCATATATTGATGGTGCATACATAATATTCACTTTCATACATTCGCATACTTAACAAGTCAATCAAATATTAATAGGTCATAGTGAACGTTTGAAACTTTTAGGGCCTTAAAGCCATTAGTCCATCATTAATCAATCATCTCAGATTATGAATATCCATGTGAGTGCGGGAACCCTACTATTATAGCCGATGGACTGGAATATATACAGGGCAGTATGATCTTGACCACTATTATTTGCCGGTGGACCGGTCTCCAGGGCAAAATGCTCCTGACCACTATTATTCGTAGGTGGACCGGTCTGGCCCCAATTCACATGGCGCTCCATTGTAAGTGATTAGTGTCTTCGCTATGTCTTATAGCTATTACATTTGGTTTGCTGAGCACGAAATTCCCCACGATTATAGCTGGTGGACCAAAAATCATGTAGGGCAAAATGCTCCTACCCACTATTATTCGCCGGTGGACCAGTCTCCAAGGCACCCTGACTCCTGGCCACTATTATTCGTCGGTGGACACGTCTGGGTCCGGCTCAACAATCTTCATATTTAAGTGATTAGTGTCTTATTCGTATCTTATTCGAAAGTATTTCACCCTTGACATGCATGTCACCGACCTCTACTTCTATCCTCCCGAGAGGGCCCGTCCCATATCTTGAGATCTTTGTGCCTCTTATCACACCTCGACACCCATTCCTCCTTACATCTACCCATAACAAAGACCCAACTCCTAAGGGTGTGGGTTGAGACCCATCGCCTTATGACATTCAAATTCCCTCACTACCACTCTCTAGGGTTTTCCCTTGAAACCCTAATCGGACCTATGTGGCTCAACCTTTCTTTTATTGTCCCACACCTCATCTCATTTACATTCGACCCAAATCCCATCACTTTACTCACCAATTATACATGTAACCATAAAACCCTAGTTGGCCACTCAAATCCTAGCACCTTTCTTTCGTAAGGATCATCCCATGCAAACCCTAGAAATCTCCTATGCAAGAGTTGCATCACTCATTCATTTTATTCAAGTCCACTTTTATTCATCCACTCATGGATCATGGGTTATTTAGGTCATTCCTACCTACGTTAGCCAACTTACTTCCCCTTGGTTATCTTAATTTCCCATTTTTCCTTTTTCATCCTTACATCCCACATTACCACATTAAAATATCCTAGCATACATGACCTAGAGGGTCACATCACATAACATCGTATGCACAACAAATATAATCATCATCCACATGCCATAAGGAAGTCACATAAGCATATATTCACCTCAAGTTGCGCTATAAATGATTAATCATTAAGTATAAAGTACACAATATGGCATAACACATGGCACACAAGGCATGTAACCCACATGTAGTTGTTCTTCGCCACACCCTTACTCGGTTTAGGTTACCAAGCTATCTCTCACACTTATTAGGTCACCATTTACCCTTTATAATTGTTACACTTATCATATTTTCCATTTTGTTGGTTAGATTACCGAATTGCCCTTTTCCGCTGTTATAAGTACTGAATTGCCTCTTTAGTTGGATAAATTACCAAATTACCCTTCTACATTATCATAATTACCAATTTGCCCATCTCTATTATCATAATTACCAAATTACCCTTTATTTGGTTAGATTACCAAATTACGATTTTATTTACCAATTTACCGTTTTATCCTTTACTCCTAAAATTACCGTTTTACCCCTTTACCCCCAAAATTACCATGTTTCCCTTCTTTTCCGAATTTACCATAATACCCTTTTACTTACAAATCACTATTTTATTCTTTTACTTACAGAATTACCATTCTACCCTTTGCTTACAAAATTACCATTCTACCCTTTACTCACAAATTACCATTTTATCCCTTTTACTTACAAAATTACCGTTTTACCTTTTAATTATGAAATTACCATTATTCCTTTTAATTACAAAATTATCGTTTTACCCTTTACTTATAAAATTACCAATTTACCCTTTAATTATAAAATTACCATTTTCCCCTTTTATCACAAAATTACCATTTTACCCCTTTACCTCCAAAATTACCATTTTACCCTTTACTTCCAAAACTATCAATTTACCCTTTTTACTTACGATTTACCATTTTTCCCTTTATTACGCCACTTATATTAAATTATTATCACTACATGAAATATTAATATCAACACCCCATTCTCATTATCCAACTCTACAACTATTATATTTAATTTACTACTCATTAATACCCATACATATTAGGCCACATTCTTGCACAAGAAAATATTAAAATACCCCTAGGGCTCACAATAATATTAACCATGCATTAAAGATCACAATAGCATAATACAACATGGATAAGTACTTAAAATTTTCATTAATAACCAAACTATCACCTTAAACAATATTTCCATAAATAGCATATAATCTAACATGCTCCTTTTATCAATCAAGACACGAAACCACATATATTATATTAAACAACATATATCAAGCATAATAACATATTAAAAAGCCTAATGTGCTAACATACATTTATCCATGAGTTTAAGTGGAGTTTAACAGTTACCTTAATTTCCGCAAAAACGAACCTTACCAGTATTCCGGTTAAAGGTTCGGTTAAAGGTTCAAGATTTGATTAGCAAAACTAATACCTAAAAATAATATAAATATTTATCACATTAGAAATAAGAAAACCAAAGGCATAAGACTTTATAATATTTAATTAATAAAATAATTAACTCAAAATATTATTATACCTTAAAATCATTAACCAAATAAACCAAGAAATGTACCAACTCATCCTGCTCATGCAGCATGAGCTGCATGCAAAGAAATGAGGGGGAGGGGCTCGAAGGTGGGTGAAAGGAGGAAAAAATGAGCTAATTTGGGTTGGGGTTTTGGGGCTAAGAAAGAGGGCATGTGTGGGAGGATTTAAGGCAAAGGAAAGGTGCAGAGGTGGAGAGGGGGTGTAGGTGGTGGTCGGGGATGGGTTAACAGCAGCTAAGGGCGGCGGCGTTGGCATCAAGGTTGCGAAGGTGGCTGCCGAGATGAGCCGAGATGGAGGGGGCTGAGAAGGAAGGAAAAGGGAGGGGAAAACAAAGGCCTACATGTGGTGGTTTTGGGCAAAGGATGTTTGGGAGTGGTAGAGGGGGCTGTAGGGATTGGTTTGGTGGCTCAAGTGGCGACAAAGGCGGCAGAACAACGACAGAAAGAGGCGGTGTAGGGTGGCTATCGAGAAGGGAGAAAAAGGAGAGAAAAAGAAGAGGGGGGGGGGAAGAAGGAGGTTGTAGGGTGGCTCGAGAGGTGGTGTAATGGTTTAGGAGTGAGGTGGAGAGTGGAAGGGGTGGTGTAGGTGGCTAGTACGGTGGCGGCAGCGGCGAAGCAAAACAGGGAGGGAGATGGGAGGAGAAGAAAGGAAGAGAAAGAAGGTTAGGGAAGGGTATGAGAGGCTCGAAAATGGAAGAATGAGGCAGGGAAAGAGGAAGAAAAAGAAGAAGAAGAGAAAGGAGGGGATAGGGTGGCTCGGTAGGGTGGCGACTGGGTGGCAGGGGCGTGGGAGTTGTAGGGAGATTGAAGGGAAAGTAGGGGCATGGGAAAGGAAAGGGAGAGGTGGTGGGGCTGAGATGGGGGTAGGTAAAATAGAGAGAGAGAGAGAGAGAGAGAGAGAGAGAGAGAGAGAGATGGAGATCAAAAGGGGGAGAGGGTTGCAGGTGGGGCGACCAGAGATGGAGGAGGTGGTTGGGTTTTGGTGCCGCGGAAAAGGGGAGTGGGCCAGCCCGGTCGGGGGGAGATGGAAGGAAGAAAAGAAAGGAGGAATGAAGGTCGGGCTCACATGGAAGAAGGAGAGGGAGTGGGCCTGTGACCCAGGCACAAGGGGGGAAGGCAGGCTGGGGTGCCGGCGGCCCAAGGGAAGAAAAAAAGGAAAAAGAAAGAAAGGAGAAAAAGGAGAAGGAAAAGGGAAAAAAAGGGAAAAAGGAAAGGGAAAATGGGAAAGAATAAAATAATTTAATTTATAAAAATAAAAAAATGCAATATTTTAGGGTAATAAATTTATTTAATAATTTAATTTAATATAATTAAATATATGGGTTTAAAAAGGATAATTTTAGTAAAATAATGGTTTGAAAAATTATTTAAATAAAAAGAGTATGATAAAATAGCAAAATATTTATTTTAATTTATTAAATATTTATATCCAATTTTATGTACTAAAAAATCCATAAAATAATTAAATTAAATAGATTTAAAGGCTAATTTATCCCAAATAAAAGTTATTTATTAAATTATAGGCTTTTAAAATTTCAAAGGATTATAGTTCACCCCACTCTTTTATATTGTTCATAATTCCCTTTTTATTTTCCCCCTCATAGATCATGAGATAATTAGGTCAATCCCATATCCCTTTTATCAACTCACTTTCCCCTTTTTTCCTTTTCATCATTTCACCCCATATCATATTATTAAATACCCTAGCATGCATATCCTAAAGGGTTATATCATATAACATCATAAGCACAACATACATATCATTATATACATACCATAATAAAGTCACATAAGCATACTTCAACTCCAAGCTATGGTACACGTAAACAATCATAATAATCATAAAGTGCACAACAAAACATAGCACATGACATATCAGACATATAAGACACATAACACACACATAGTTGGTCTTAGCTACATCCTTACCTAACACGACACGGGTCTTGGAACATGTTCCTACGCCTCCTTAGGGTTTTGACTTGATTCACCTATAAGAGGGAAAAACTAAGGGTTAACTTCCTTCTTACCAAAATTACCATTATTTCCTACATTACCTTTATCTTAGCCTAATATTATGGTTACTATTATTAATAGTAGTTTTATAAGTAAAAGTAAGGTTATTATTCTTAAGGTGGCTAACTATATTATTACTAGTCAAAATAGGCCTTAGGAGATACATAGGCTCATGTTAAGGTATTTATAGCCATATTTATATTATTAAAGATAATAGCTTTAATATTACTAATAATAGTAATAATAATAGTTATAGCAATAATAATAATGATGATGATATTAATAAAAATAGTTCTAATATTAAGAATAATACTCAAAAGGGTCCTAATAATCATAATAATAATAACCTTAGTGATAATAAGGTCAAGGTTAATAATAGTGATAGTAATAAAAATAATTACAATAATATTAATAATAAAAATAATGATAATATTGTTAATAATAAAAAATAATAATAATAATAATAATAATAATAATCATAATAATGATAATATAAGGGTTCGAATATTTATAATAATAATAATAATAGTGATAATATGCCAAAGGTAGCATTAATAATAATAATAATGATAATAATGATAATAAAAATAATGATAATCATAATAATAATAAAAAGAAGGTTTTGACCATTAATAATAATAGTAGTATTAATATTCTGAAGTTATATTTAATAATAATGATAACATAATAATAATAATAATAACAACAACAACAACGACAACAACAACAACAACAATAATAATATAACATTTGTATAAATAAGGTTTAAGGGTTGAGGGGGGTTAGGGTACCACCTAGGGATGGTGGTGACTAGGCGGCATTGGTGGCGGTGCACGGCGGCGGCGGTGGAGGGAGAGGAGGGGGTGGAAAGATGGTTGTTTTGGATAGAAGAGGGGGAATGAGAGGGTGATTGAGGTGGTGGATGATGCCCTAGGTTGAGAGGGCTGGAATGGTGGTGGTGGTGCAGCTAAAGGGGCAGCATAGGAGGTGGCGGGTGTGGTGGGTGAAGGTGGTAGAGAGAGAGGCAAGGGAAAAGGAAGGTAGGAGGAGGTAGAGGAGGTTCTGCTGGTGGTTTTGGGGAGTAGGGGGAGTGGTGGTTGCGGCGAGAATGGTTGCGCGAAGGGCGGCAGTGGGTGAGAAGGGTTGATTGAGGAGCTAACTTTGCATGGCTAAGGCAGCTCGTGCAGGGAGAATCGAGGGTGGTGGGTGTAGTTCAGTGGAGGGTGGTGTAGAGAGTGTTTTGGGAGGTGGTTCGGGCAACGATGCTAGGCGGCAGTAATACAGCGGATATTTGAACAGGCGGCGACACAATAAAGGGAGGAAATTCTAGGTAGGGAAAAAATATCGAATGGGGGGGGGAGTTAAAGGGTATTTATAGGCTATTGAAGGGGGAAAATGACAGAGGGGGAAGAGGGGAAGAGGATGGCATGCGTGGTAGGTTGCCGATCGGCGGCGCATGGCTAGTATAGGCCTGCAAAGTTGCAGGTCCTGTCAGCTCGGGAAAAGAATAAATGAAGGGGGAGAGGGGCACGCGTGAGGAGACAAAGGGGCTATTTGGGTTGAGAAAGGAGAGGGAACGACGAGGAAAAGAGGGGAGGTGGCAGGCCAGCGTGTGGTGTTGTAGAGGCCGCATGCCTGCACGTGGAAGGAGCGGGGGATGAAGATCGGGGAAGAAGAAGGGTTGGGGGGTAGGAAGGGGAAAGAAGTGGACTGGCCAGCCCAAGGGAAAAATAAAGAAAGAAAAAGGAGGGTGGACCTGGCGGTTGGTGACGGGCAGGGGAAAGAAAGGGAAGGGGACGTAGGCCTGGGCTGCGCGAGAGTGACACGTTCCTACCCGCAAGTGCACGGGGTCAGAGTAGTAGTCAAGGTCGATCCCACAAGGATTGGTGAATGACCACTAGGACAATGATAGAACATAACTATGTCTAAACTACGAGATGATATGAAATAATAAATTGTAAGCTAAAATAACTAAATAAGCTAAAAAGAAAGGAAAATAGCACTCAAGTCACTCAAATAAATAGAAGAGCTAAGGTTCCGGTTCATCGCCCCCGATCCTCACATGTAATTGAAGATCACATCACAAAATAATTCAACAATCATAATCAATCATGCCAACAAGGATAGAAAGTGTTGTGCTTTCTCAAGCCACAACCACCCTATTACATATCTATGGCCCTAACTATCTCTAGCTTAGAGTCTAATAGAATGTAATGCATTAAAGTCTATAAAGTTTCCTCCTTTATTGTTGAAGAGGTCAAATCGATCGTCTCTCGACCTACAATTTAATCTCCCGTTGTGCTATTGGGTCTAATACTGGATTATCTCTCGATCTCACCGGTATTTCCCACACCGAAAATCAGAACCCGGCCGTGGTTCAAAAATTCGACAATCAATCAATAACACAACACATACATTATGAATTGAATAAAAAAGGATGCAATAATTCAACACATTAGGATCGGGGAAAATTCCCCTTCACCTTAGCACAAGATCTAGCCCATCAAATTCATAGCAAGAATATTAAAAACAATAAGAGATTCCATAGATAAAGAAAATATCATTAGATAATACCCTTGATGTTCACAAATTCTTGCAAAAATTAACTTCTTGAATCTCCGTCTCTAATTTACAAGAGAGATCTTGATTAATTGGGGAAGAGGATAGAGAAGAGAGAAAAGAGAGAGAGTGGAGGCTGCCTCCAGCTATTAGAATAAGAGTTTTTTACACTACCGCCTCGTGGATCGCTAGGGTTTCCGTAACGATGGGCTTCCCGTGTCAGCTTTGACTATAATTCGTATTTTGACCATAACGTTTTCATCTTAACTCCGATTAAGCTGATTTTGGATGCGTTGGAAAGCTATTAAAAATATCTAAAACTTTGATGTTGAAAGCTTCTCCAAATTCAGACCTTTTCTTGGTCTAAATTTCACTTCTTTCAGGCCCATATACTTTAAATATGCATTCTTTCTTTTTCCACTTTAACTTTTGCTCCTCTTTGCTCCTTTTTTTTCTCCTTTCTTCTCCCTTTAAGGTTATTCTTGTTCTTCATCCTTCATGATTATTTTTGTTGCTTGAGACCCTGCAAATTTTCACAACACAAAGGCAGTAACAAGAACAAAAAGGGAGAATTCTGACTGAAATTAAAGGTAAAAACTCTTATAAACCTTAGGAATAAGATGTAAAAGTCACACTTATCAGAGAGGAAAGGAGAAGGGAGAAGGTTGGGCCGTAGGGGAGACTGGCCAATAACGGGGGAGGAAGGAAAAAAAGAAATAGAGAGCTAGGAATAGGGATGGCAATGGGTCCTGGACCCGACCCAGACCCAGCGGACCCGACCCGTTAATATAAGGCCTGGATCCATAATTTTTAGACCCCGCGGGTGTAACACCCCAAAATTCACAAATTTTTTTTTCTTAAAAGTGGAAGCAATTAAATTAGAAGCACTGAAAACCTATGAATTCTGGAAATGTTACCGCCACACTTAGTACCAGACCGATTCTCTCCGACTGTTCCAGTACCAAGTGCTAAGGCTAAGAAAAGAAATAATCAATACGATCCAATTTCCAAATAAGCATTAAACGGTTGTAAAACAAAATCAGAGTACGCATCAAGAAATGTAATTCATTTCCAAAAGAGAATTAAACTTACAACCGATAAAATGTTCATTAAAATACTCAATCAAGTAATGAATCAGAAAATGGTAAATACTATACCAAAGAAATAAGAAAAGGAATGAAATCGCGTAAAGAATGAATATGGCCACAACACTCTCGAACTTCGAGCCAAACACGCTCAACACTCAGCCTCGACTGATATCTCGCCCACCTGCACAAACCAGAAGGTCATACTACTAGTGGGAATGAGCAGCACCCATAAAAAGGGTGATCAGTACGCTACGTACTGAGTAAGGTAACCGAGCACTAAGGCCGACACATAAGCACACAATCCATGCAGATAAAAGATCATAAACATGATAACATAATTCATGTGATCATCCAAGTAAAAGTATAAAGGCCCATATGTATATAATCCGATTCAATTACTTAGTTTATCTCTTATCAGGAATCATGGCACACCATACTTTTATTCAAGTCCATACGATTACGGGAACCCCACTATTTTTGCCGGTGGATCGGTCGCGAGGGAAACGTTCCCTGCCACTATTTTAGCCGGTGGATCGGTCACGAGGGTAACATACCCTGCCACTATTATAGCCGGTGGATCGGTCTGGCCCCTTCTCATACGGTGTTCCACTTTAAGTGATTAGTGTCTTCCCATATCTTTCAACATATAACGTTTGTTTTGTTGAGCTCGGGATCCCCCACTATTATAGCCGGTGGATCGGTCGCGAAGGTACATGCCCTGCCACTATTTTAGCTGGTGGATCGGTCGCGAGGGAAATATTCCCTGCCACTATTATGCCGGTGGATCGGTCTGGGCCCGTCTCAACTTCTTCCACTTTACGTGATTAATGTATTAAGTATCTTATTCAAAGGCTTTCATCATGCACATGCATGAATCATAAATCATAAATTCCATATTCATCATCATCTTTAATCACCACATACACATATGCTACCACCAAACCCTAGCCATGCATGGATCGCTCCCTTTACACTTATCCTCCAATTCTACTTCACATCTCACTCTAGGGTTTTATCCCAAAATCCTAATTTAGTCTCCTTCGTACCCTTAATTTGCTCCACATGCTATTTTTCATCCCAAGTGCTCAAACACCAAACAACACTTACATTACCTTCCTTACATCCCAAATTAACTTTCCACACATAAATTTCATACCCATGCAGACATTAATCTCTCCATACTAACCTTCGAACCTTTTTCATGCAAACCCTAAAATTCCATGTGAAACCCTAATTTCAACCATGAAAACATTAACCATTATGTAAAACCCAAAACCTCATCATACAAAACCCTAAATTCAATCCACATAACCCAAAGATTCATTCATACCAAACCCTAGATTCAAACCATATACATCCCAAAGATTCATTCACACAAAACCCTAAATTCAATCCATACCAACACAAGGATTCAACTCATATAAAACCCAAAGATTTTTCCACATAATACCATTGATTAGATTCTCCCCTTTCATAACCACAAATTATATTCTCCCATACAAGACTATAAGTTAGATTCTCCCACATAAAATCATAAATTAGAATCTCCCAAGCAAAAGCATAATTTGGATTAATTGGATTCCCCAAAACAAATCATAAATTAGATTCTCCCAATCAAATCATAAATTAGGTTCTCCCATATAATGTCATAAATTACATTCTCCCCAAATAACGTCTTAAATTAGATTCTCCCTAACAAACCATAAATTCAATTCTCCCATATATCATCATAAATTATATTGTCTCCCACAAAACCATACAAACCATAAATTAAACTTCCCCATATAAAGCCATAAATTATATTCTCCATAAAAAACCTCAAAAATCATAAATCAGATTCTCACACACGAAACCCTAAAATTCTCCATTTTATTCCTTTACTCATGAATCAATATAATACTTAGGTCAACTCACATCCCTTAATCAACTTCTTTCTCCATCCTCCTTTTTCATCCTTTCTCCCACATAAAATCATATCAACGTCCTCACATGCATGTCTTACAGGGTCATACACAAATAATACACATGCCATACGAAAACATACTTCAACTCCATGTCATAGCATATATGGCATAATTAATAATCACAAACATAGAATGCATAGCATATGAATCACACAATGTACATTAGCACATAAAAGGCCTTAGCACCCCTTACCTGAAACGACACCGGTCTTGGAGCACGTTCCTACGCCTCCTTAGAGCTTTGACCAATTAATAACATACTAATAAAATAACCTTAACAAAATTCTAACTTTGCTAAAGACATAAAAATAATAGAGATATTATAAACCTTGGTAATGTAGGGTTAAAGACTTTACCCTAATAATAATAATGATACTAATATAATAATATCAAAATTAATAAAATTACTATCAATGAGAATATAAATAATAATAACAATAGTAATAGTAATAGTAATAATAATAATAATAATAATAATAATAACAATAACAATAAAATATAAGTTTTCAAATAGATAATGACTTACCATTTATTTAATATTAATAATAAAATTAATAACATATATAATAATATTAAAATAATAAAGATAATAATAATATTATTATTAATGGTTATAATAACAGTAGAAATAATAATACTAAAATAAATAAGTGCAAATGTTAATACAAAATTAGGGCCTAATATTTTCCAGAATAAATAATAAAACGATAATAATAATTATTCTAATAATTATAATATTAATAATAATAATAAGAAGAAGAATGATAATAATCCTATAATAATTCAATTAATAACTTAAAATTTGAAACTAACAATAAAATTATTTTATCACCACTCTCCATCCTGCAAGTACAATTCAGCATAAAATTTCTCATCAAATAATAATAAAACATATTAAGAATATAAATATTAAGAATAATAATAATGGTAATTATATGCAAATAATTGAAATAAATTAAATCAAGGCTTATAATAATATGGAAAATGGTTGAGAGTGTCTAGGGTTAAACCTTAAGCTGGTGGGGATAGGTGGCACCGATGGTGGTTCACGACGGCGGCGGCGGTGGCCGGAAAAATAGAAGAACAAAGAGAAAGATGGATGTTGGGAAAAAGATAGGGAGAATTGAGGTGATATAAGAGGTGTTTATTGTTGCCCAGGAGGAGAGGGACAAAATGATGGTGGTGGTGCAGCCAAAGGTGGCGGCGCACGGCGGTGGAAGGCGGTTTAAGGCTTCGGGGTCAAAATTCCGGCGAAACGAGCATCCAACTTTGAATGATTATTTAGACTCATACAAGAAGAATCGAGAGATTAAAATAGTTTGGTTAACTAGAGGGCGTTGCAGGGAAGAATTTGGAATGCGGAGGTGGCGCTGAAGTTGGCCGAAGGCGGCGGAAGAGGCGTCTGAAGTTGGGGTGGCGGCAACTCGGGCCGAGGGTTTTGGGGAAGAAAAGTATTCCAAAACTCCTACAACAAGGCTATTTATAGATGTTGGAATGGATAATGGGGAGCTGGAGGTCGACATGGAAGTGTTAAATGCAAGAATTTGGGTGGCCGGTGGCAGAAAACGGCCGACGATTCCTTGGTTTCGGTCGAAGGTTCGCGGGGCTGGGGAGAGGAAACGGGCGAGAGATAACGTCGAATAATTATGCCAATTTATTCCTGGAGTTAAGAGGAAGACAATGAGACAAGAAACGGCCGGTATTAATCACCGTAGCCGAAGATGCCATTGACGGGGTCGAAGGTGCAGCAGCGTCGACGGAGGAGGAAGGAGGAAGAAGGAAGAAGGAAGGGAGGCGGTCGGGTCAGCCGAGAAAAGAAAAGAAAAGGGGAAGAACTGGGCTGGTTCGCGCGCGGTCGAGGGCGCGTTTAATGGAACGACGAGGTTCGAGCGTAAAACGGGCGAAACGCAGCGTGGAGGGTCGGACGAAGGAGGTCGCGCGGGCGCGGGCTGGGCCGAGGGAAAGGAAGAAGGGAAAAAAAATTGGGCCGCGGGAGAGGGCAGCCCAACCGGGGAAAAAGAAGAGGAAAAAGAAAAAGAAGAAAAAGAAAGAAAAAGAAAAGGAAAAAGGAAGAAAGAAAAAAGAAAAAGGGAAAAAGGAAAGAAGAAAATAATTAGGTTAGGGTCAATTAAATTAATCTGAATATTTAGAATATTTAAAAATATAATATTTAAATAAAATAATATTTAAATCCCTTTTTAGGCTAAATTAGGATATTTAAAATATTTTCCATAAATTCCATTTTAATTAGCAAAACACCCTAATTTTCTTCCATTAAATTATTTATAAAATTAATATTAATTTAAAACTATTTTCTCATTCTTATTATAACTAAAATAATTTATTTAATTAATTCCCAAATTAAAATCTTTAATTAGCTAAAATACCCAAATTTCTCCTAATTAAAATACTTATAAATTTATTCTTGATTTGCCCTAATTAATTTTCTTTTATTTTTAATCAAATAATTTATTTAATTAATCTTTATGATAAAACCTCATTTAAATATAATATTTTAGATTATAATTTTTCGGGGCATTTCAGCGGGTCTGGATCGGGTCTGGGTTTAGACCTGAATAAACGGGTTTGGATCTGGATCCTATCATTTTAGACCCAGACCCATTTAATTTAAATATATATATATATAAACCATTAAACCCTAATAATCCTAATTCCTACTCTCATACTTCCGCAGACTCTGCATTGCACTGTACTACTGTAGCCTTTAGGTTGAGACTCTCGACTCGAGTGGCTCGACTGGTCGACACTCGACCGTTGACGGTGATGACAACCTCTTCCGAGTTCTGTCGGCCGTCGGCCCCCCACTGTGTGCACCTGTGTGAGTGTGTCCTGTACTCTGTGTGTTGTGGTTGTGTGCTGCCGGCTGCCCTATGGCCCTGCCTGCTCTGGTGCTGCCCTGCAGGCTGCACTGCACCCAGTCACCCACTCGACTCCCCCACACAGCCACGCCCAATGTTCTGCATTTGCAGGCTCCTCCCCTCCTCTCAAAACTTCAAAGCTTGCACAGCCACAACATAGGCTCCCACTTCCCAGCCTCACAGGTTCGACTGTTTGGCATTCGCAGGTAATGTTATTGTAAGTAATATTTTCCTTTATCAACCTTTTACTCTGTATTTTTTTTGTTTGGTTTGGGGGGTGTTGAATTCCTTTTACAATTTACACGTTATATTCATCCGTTTACTAATAATATTTAGTCTATGTGTATATGCGAGAATCTATTTTTATTTATTGGATAAAAAAGTTAATGATTTTGCTAATTATAGCTCAAAATAATTATTAAAACCACATATGTAATATTACTGAATACCACTCCCAATGCCATGACTTATTATTGAAACCATAGCTTATTTACTGGATTATTATATACTACTTCGTAGGTAATGTTCTTGTAAGATCCTCTCAAGGAGGCATCGGTGTAAATGTGTAATGCAAGTTGCCATGCTGTGTGCTACTGTCTGCCTGTGATGTGTCATACATGTTTGCAAGTTGTTCTTATTTGTGGCTGATTGTGTCTCAGCACAATAATTGTGAAATTTCTTATTTTTCATATAATACCTTATTATTGTGCAGCATAATAATATTGTCATACATGTTTCTTATAATATAATACCTCCAAAATTACCACTATTTGTTTTGCAAACGCTATTATTGTGACTCAAATATGAATCTAGCTTACTATTCCATTATCTTATCACGTACAAGACAAAATCTTACAACAAATTAAAAAATATAATAGAATAGGAGGAGTCTTATAAAGCATATGTAAGCATTTTGAGATAAACTCTAAGTAAAACAATGGTCAAAATATATCAAAAAGATTCCTATAGAACTAATAATACCTAAGGTATTCGAGAAAAAAATAGCTATAATATAACCCAAATTCATTTATATATAGGTTAAAACACATGTAAGCAACTAGTAAACCACTAAACATTAAGGTGTGATTGATGGGGTTAGGAATGTATACAATATACCTCACATGGATTAGACAAAAACTAAACAAAGTAGCATTTATGGATTATGGTCTAGAAACAAAGATAAAAAAGGGTATGAGGTGGGGCTAAACTAAAGGGAAAAAATGAATAGGTAGAGAATGGTTAGAGAAAGGAAATCCAAAAGGAGAGTAAGGAGGGGATCTACTTGAAGTCTTGAAAAAGTATATTTAGACTAGGTTATATATCTCTTTGATAACTAACCTAGGTAATATAGAGAATAAAATAAGAGTTAAATTTTAACTCTAAAATGTACAAGTACAACTCACGTAAACTTTTATTTTTAATTTTAGGCAAGTTAACACTAAAAGTTATTGCATGCATTAAATTTGATAATATTCTATTCTTGAGGTTGCTTCAAATTATATTTTTTTTATTCTAGTAGGTCATGGAACATGAACAAGAATCTAATTTTGCTTCTTCAAAGTTTTCATGGTCTAAGGGCACTCGTGTTGGTTTATTTCAGCCTGCTACATTACGTGTGGATGATTTGGATGTAAACATGGAGGATGTTCAAAATCAGAACAATGAGGGGCACCTAAGTGATAAGGAAGTAGATCAAGAACTTGATTCTTCTATTTGTACACAAAAAACTAGGAAGCGCACTTCAGTGGTATGGGATTTCTTTGATAGAATTGAAGTTAATGGTGTGGGCAAGGCAAAATTCCGTCATTGTAAGGCTATTTTAACTGGTGTAACTACTGGTGGAACCTCACATCTTAAAAACCATGTAGATAAGAATTGCCTTGGAAGACATTAGAGGCTTGGGTCAAGAGGGGTCAAGCAACAAAAATTGAATGTAAAGACGCAATCCGACGGCTCAGCAAGTTTAGATATAAAGCAGAATAATTATACGTCATTTGATCAAGAAATTTCAAGGAGGGAATAAGTAAACATGGTGGTGATGCACGAGTATCCATTGTTGATTGTTGACCATATTGGATTTAGGAGATTTGTACAAAGCCTCAATTCTTCCTTCAAGATTATTTCAAGGAATACTTTGAAGAATGATGTGATGAAGTTGTATCAAAGTGAAAGACACAATCTAAAGGATTTGTTAGATCATAATCAGAGTCGAGTTGCAATCACCACTGACATGTGGATTGCATCCAACAAAAAAAAGGGATACATGGTCGTGACATCACACTTTATTGATGAAGATTAGAATTTGTGAAGTAAAACTTTGAGGTAAATATTTAATTATTATAGTTATATTTTATTAGCTTGATTAAGTGTAATTTTGTAATGATTGTTTCATTATTATTTGGAAGGTTTTTGTTTGTCCCATGCCCACATACAAAAGGCATTATCTCCAAGGTTTTATTAGATTGTGTGTCCCAATTTGGGCTTGAAAGCAAAATCTCTTCTATGGTGGTTGATAATTGTAGTACTAATGATGCAATGATGGAATTTTGTTGAGAAAATTTGAGAAAAAGTCTCTTATATTTGGTGGAGCAATATTACATATGAGGTGTAGTGCTCACATTCTTAACTTGATAGTTAATGATGGATTAAATATGATCAAGATGGGGATCGAAAATATTCGAGATTGTGTCTCATTTTAGACTTTAACTGCTAAAAGGATTGAAAAATTTAAGGATTCATGTCTATATTTGAAGGTCAATACTTCTAAAATGTTAGTTCTTGATTGTAAAACTAGATGGAATTCTACTTATTTGATGCTTCAGAGTGCTTTTCCCTATAAAGATTTGTTTTAAAGGTTGAAACGTTTATATAGTAGACTTAAGTTTGTAGTTCCTAGTGATGATGATTGGGATTTGGCTCATGTTGTATGCGAGAAGTTGGAACTTTTTTACAAGACTACTGTAGTTTTCTCTGGAAGAAATTACCCTACTACAAATTTATTTTTTCGAAAAGTATGCATGATTAGAATTTCTTTGAGAAGTTGGCTACAAAGTGATGTTGAGGTCATTAGTTCTATGGCATCAAAGATTATTGAAAAGTTTGACAAATATTGGGGCGAAATTGATGGAATATTGGCTATTGCTAGTATCGTGGATCCTAGAAACAAAATGGATCGTGTTGAATACTATTTCAGGAGATTATATGATGATGAGGCTCATAATGAATTAGATAGGGTTAGAAACATGTTTGATGCTCTCTTGGTTGAATATCAGAAGAAAGTTGTTGATTATTCTAGTGACCTTGGTGGTTCTTCTAAAGCTCCATTGAAAAATTCTCTAAAGCGGGTATCACCTCAAACTTCTATTGATGATGAGGAGGATGAATTTGCTTTAGTTAAGAAAACTAAAGTAAGAAAAGTAAGTGTGAGGTGTGAGTTAGATCATTACTTGGAAAGTGATACATTGCCTGAAAGTGATAGTTTTGATATCCTTAATTTTTGGAAGAACGACCTCAAGTATCCAACTCTACAAAAGATTGCTAGGGATATTCTTGCTATTCCCATTTCGACTGTTGCTTTAGAAAGTAATTTTAGCACGAGAGGACGGGTTGTGAGTCCCCATTGTTCGAGACTTCATGCAAAAACTGTAGAGGCATTGATGTGTTTACAAAGTTGGATGGTTGAAGACATTAAAGGTATTTTAATCTCTCTTCAATCATAACTTATTGCATATTTTATTTTATATGAGATAATTTATTATTTATTTGTTTAATATTCTATAAAGGTACATTGGAGAATCCATATGCATGTGCTACAATGATAGAAGATTCGGACACTGAGGATGGAGTAGATGTAATTGATGTTTGTGATATGGTACATAATTATTTAATTTTACTTTAATATTATTATTGTATAAAATTTCACCGATTAAAATTAATATTTATAATCTTATAAATTTTTAGGATATTGACAATGATGTAGAGGATGATTGATGTCAACTTACCAATGAATAAATGGTCAAGGAGGCAAGGATATATCCTGCAAGCTGCAAGCTTGCAACCCTACTATTGTGTTGATTGAAAAATTATTTTTACTTGATTTTTAGTTTGTTGTCATTTGTATAATTGCATTATGTCGTTGTACTGTTTGTATTTGTAAGCAATGACATACTAGTTATTATCAGTATGCCATTGACTTATTGATTGTTGTTTAAATTAGCTTGAAATGGATTTCTATGGATGGTCCGATACTCTGATGTTGGAGACTTGTAGTTGTAGACTTGTAGTATAAGTGCATACATAATAGGTGGTTATGTTTCATTTTAGCTTTTGATTTTATGGGTTTAGCAGGTGGTTATGTTTAAATATTTTTTTATATTTAAATATGGTAGTTTAGCAGGTGTACAATAGACTTACTATTTACAGCATGAATTAATATATTTTTTAGACATAAAATGACTAGCCCCATTAAGGACACGTTTAGGACCCGATTATCCGATGGACCCATCGGGTCTAGGTTTGGGTCTGAAATTTTGAGACCCATCGGGTCTGGACTGGGTCTGAATCTTCTAACATAAACGGGTCTGGGTCTGGATCTCGTTAGACCTGACCCAGACCCGACCCATTGCCATCTTTAGGAAGGAAAGAAAAAGGAAAAGAAGGAAAACAAGAAAAAAAAGGAAAACAATAGATAGGTTGGGGTATTTAGAATATTATGGTATTTTTGAATATTTAAAATAATAATATTTAAAATAATAATATTTTAATAAAATAATAAATAAATTCCCTTTTTAGATTAATTTAAGATATTTTGAATAAATTTTCCTTAATTCCATTTTAATTAGCAAAATACCCTAATTTTTCCTAATTAAGTTATTTATTATTTTCCTCTTGATCTTGCCTTAATTACTTCCTCTTCTTTTAATAAAATAATTTAATTAATTAATTTCCCTAATAAATCCTTATTTGGCTATACTTTCTTAAATTAGGGTTTTGGAGTATTTCATAAAAGTCCAAATGAAAATTGATCATTACCAAAACTCGCACCCGAAAGGTATGACACCATTTTCCCTAACTCTTAGACCTATAGGTCCACTCTAAAAATGGGACCTCTTTCCAAAGGCTCTACTTATCCTTCCTACTCTTCTACGCTTCATGCCACTCCATGGTCTTCATATAGTCATCTGCAAGATTAAGATCAGTACGAATTTCTCATACTGAGTAAATCATAATACCTCATAAGAGGTAGTATACCCATATTGCACATGGTCACACAAAATCTGAAAAAACATACTTAAGCACAAGGCATGTACCATAACCGCTTGCAATAATTATGGAATAGTATAAATAACATCAAGTCTCAAGCTCAAAAATAAAACATATTAGTTCACTTCACATCATCTCAAGGTACAATAGACACATATGATTAGTTAAGTAGATTCCAAATACCAACATAGATCATTGAGACAACTACCAAACCGACAAATCTAAAATAATACGTATTACCAAGGTAGGGCACTAAGGCAACTAGGAAACCAACAAATCTAAATAATTACCTTTTATTTTCTCACATAATAGGTACTTAAATTTTACATTACTCGATGGAGATAAAATCAATCTAGGGACACTGAGGTACATTCGATCATTTTAGCACCTGAAGGTGACATAATACCCTTAGCCTTGAACTCGAGGAAATAATGATATACTTGATCATATTGGCACATAAAGGCAACACAATATCCTCCAACCTAGGTCAAATGTTCCTTAAGTATCAATACCTCCTGTAGGGTCCGTATGTCATGCATAGATTAGATTAGGGGCTTATAGGGCTATAGTAGCACACCGACGAACCAAAACAAATGAGGGTTAACACCTCATATCTAGGATAGCTAATCCTAGGTAGAAACCATTCCCAACTCAATGTTTTTCACTCTAAGTGTTAATATTTTATTAGGTGATTACAGATGTCACATACTACACAACAATTTCTATTTCCATACCTATTTATTTTCCCCTTTTATTTCTAGTTATTATGGTAAACAATAAGGTCATCAGTTTATGTCAAGCCCAATCAACATTAAGGTTAACCTATAAAAATTATAAGGCCATCATGGCATCCAATTATTCATAAAAGATATATAAGGTCAAAATCACCAAAATGCACTTCAAAACCCTAAATTTTCCATTTTATTCATTTCTGTACCAGACATTATGAAATGCCCCAAAAATTTCTAATTCTAAATATTATATTTAAATGAGGTTTTATCATAAAGATTAGTTAAGTAAATTATTTTAATTAAAAGAAAAGAAAATTAATTAGGGCAGATCAAGAATAAATTTATAAGTATTTTAATTAGGAGGAATTTGGGTATTTTAGCTAATTAAAGATTTTAATTTGGGAATTAATTAAATAAATTATTTTAGTTATATAAGAATGAGAAAATAGTTTTAAATTAATATTAGTTTTATAAATAACTTAATGGAAGAAAATTAGGGTGTTTTGCTAATTAAAATGGAATTTATAGAAAATTTTTTAAAAATCCTAATTTAGCCTAAAAAGGGATTTAAATATTATTTTATTTAAATATTATTATTTTTAAATATCCTAAATATTCAGATTAATTTAATTGGCCCTAATCTAATTATTTTTCTCCTTTCCTTTTTCCCTTTTTCTTTTTCTTTCTTCCTTTTTCCTTTCCTTTTTCTTTCTTTTTCTTTTTCCTCTTCTTTTCGTTGACTGGGCTAGCCGCGGCCCAATTCTTCTTCTCCTTTCTCCTCTTTCCCTCGGCCCAGCCCGCGCCCGCGCGACCTCCTTCGTCCGACTCCGCCGCGCCGCGTTTTGGCTCCGTTTACACCGAAACGCGTCGTTCGGTTTAATGACGCCCTCGACTCGCACCCGAACCGCCCGGTTCTTCCCTTTTTCTTTTCTTTCCCGGCCGATTGGACCGCCTCCCTTCCTTCTTCCTTCTTCCTCCTTCCTCCTCCGTCGCTACGACGCAAGCTTCGACCCCGTCAATGGCATCTCCGGTTACGATGAATAATACCGGCCGTTTCTTGTCTCATTACCTTCCTCTTAACTCCAGGAATAAATTAGAATAATTATTTGACGTTAACTCTCGCCCGTTTCTCCTCCCCAACCTCTCGAAATTTCGAGCAAACCAAACGATGGCCCGACCGTTTTCTGCCACCGGCCACCCAAATTATTGCATTTAAAACTTCCATGTCGACCTCCAGCTCCTCATTATCCATTCCAACATCTATAAATAGCCTTGTTATAGGAGTTTTTGGAGTTTGTTCTTCCCCGAGACCCTAAGCCCGAGAGCCGGCCACCGCGAATTCAGACGCCTCTTCCGCCACCGTCAGCCAATCTCAGCGCCACCGAAACATTTCATTCTCTTCCCTGAAATTTACTCTAATTAACTAAACTATTTTCATCTCTCGATTCTTCTTGTACGAGCCTAAATAATCATGCAAAGTTAGATGCTCGTTTCGCCGAAATTTTGACCCTAAAGCCTTAAATCGCCTTCCACCGCCGTGCGCCGCCACCTTTGGCTGCACCACCACCATCATTTTGTCCCTCTCCTCCTGGGCAACAATAAACACCTCTTATATCACCTCAATTCTCCCTATCTTTTTCCCAACATCCATCTTTCCCTTTTTTCTTCTAATTTTCCGGCTGCCGCCGCCGCCGCTGTGAACCACCGCCGGTGCCACCTATCCCCACCAGCTTAAGGTTGAACCCTAGACCCTCTCAACCATTTTCCATATTATTATAAGCCTTGATTTAATTTATTTCAATTATTTGCATATAATTACCATTATTATTATTCTTAATATTTATATTGTTAATATGTTTTATTATTATTTGATGAGAAATTTATACTGAATTGTACTTGCAGAGTGGAGAGTGGTCATAAAATAATTTTATTGTTAGTTTCTAAGTTTAAGTTATTAATTGAATTATTATGGGATTATTATCATTCTTCTTCTTCTTCTTCTTCTTCTTCTTATTATTATTAATATTATAATTATTAGAATAATTATTATTAACGTCTATTATTTATTCTGGAAAATCTTAGGCCCTAACTTTGTATTAACATTTGCACTTATTTATTTGAGTATTATTATTTCTAATGTTCTTATAACCATTAATAATAATATTATCATTATCTTTATTATTTTAATATTATTATATATGTTATTAATTTTATTATTAATATTAAATAAATGGTAAGTCATTAGTTATTTGAAAACTTATATGTTATTGTTGTTGTTATTATGGTTATTACTATTATTATTATTATTATTATTAGTATTATTTATGTTCTCATTGGTATTAGTTTTATTAATTTTGATATTATTATATTAGTATCATTATTATCATTAGGGTAAAATATTTAACCCTATATTATCAAGGTTTATAATATCTCTATTATTTTTATGTCTTTAGTAAAGTTAGAATTTTGTTAAGGTTATTATTTGGTCAAAGCCCTAAGAAGGCGTAGGAACGTGCTCTAAGACCGGTGTCGTTTCAGGTAAGGGGTGCTAAGGCATTTTATGTGCTTATGGGCATTATGTGATTCGCATGCTATGTATCCTATGTATTATTATGATCATTCTGTATGTGATATAACGTGGATGATATAACGTGGAGTTGAAGAATGTTTTGCATGGCATGTGTATTATTTATGTATGATGATATGTGTTGTGATACTGTAAGACATGCATGTGAGAATGTAGATGTGGTTGTGTGGGGAAGAAGGATGAAAAAGGAGGACGGAGAAAGAAGTTGACTAAGGGAAGTGAGTTGACCTAATTTTATGAATTTATAAAGAATAATCTATTGCATGGTTTTATTTGGAAGAGTGTAATCTATGATGTTATATGGGAGAATCGAATTATTGTTTGTTTGGGAGAATCTAATTTATGATTTTAATTGGGAGAATCTAATTTATGATTTGTCTAGTGAAATCCAATTTATGGTTTTATATGGGGAAGTTTAATTTATGGTTTGGTATGATTTTATGTGAGAGAAATTAATATATGGTTTGTATGGAAGAATTTAATTTATGGTTTTGATTGGGAGAATCTAATTTATGGTTTTGCGTGGAAGGATCTAATGTAAGGTTTTATATGGATGAATCTCTTATTTGATATGGTTCAAATCTAGGGTTTGGTATGGATGAATCTTTGGGTTGTATATGGTTTGAACTTAGGGTTTGGTAAGGATGGATACTTAGTTTGGTATGGATGAATCATTGGGTTTTATATGGTTTGAATCTAGGGTTTGGTATGAATGAATCTTTGGGTTATGTGGAATGAATTTAGGGTTTTGTATGATGAGATTTTGGGTTTTGCATAATGGTTAATGGTTGTATGGTGGTATTAGGGTTTGCATGGAAGTTAATAATTGCATGGGATGTGTAAAGTTTGTATGAGAGTGAAGTTTACGTATGGAATGCTGATTTGGGATTTGAGGAAAGTAATGTAAGTGTTGTTTTGGTGATTGAACATTTGAAGGGAAAATAGTGCGTGGAGCATTATATGGGTACGTAGGAAACCGAGCTAGGGTTCGTGTGGATAATTAGGGTTTGGTGTACCTGCTTAGGGTTTTTGCGGTATCAGGTGTTTTTGGTGATTAAAGTGGAGTCATGAGGATGGAATTTATGAGTTACAATGTGTGAAGTGTTAAAGGAGTGATTCATGCATGTCTAGGGTGAAAGCCGTTGAATAAGATACTTAAGACACTAATTATTTAAAGTGGAAGATCGTTGAGACGGGACCAACCGATCCACCGGTTCGGAATAGTGGTTAGGGTTCTTACCCTATGTGCAACCGATCCACCGGTAATAATAGTGGTTAGGATGTTTACCCTATGTGTGACCGATCCACCGGCTATAATAGTGGTTAGGGCATGATGTCCTATGCGTAACCGATCCACCGGTTATAATAGTGGGGGTTCCCGAGCTCAACAACTGCAAACCAGAGTTTTGCTAAAATGCCTAAAAGATACTAATTACTTACAGTGGAACACCATGCGAGCCAGGGCCAACTGATCCACCAGTTAGGAATAGTGGTTAGGACGCGTAGTCCTATGTGTTTCCGATCCACCGGCTATAATAGTGGTTAGGGTATGATACCCTATGTGCCTCCGATCCACCGGCTATAATAGTGGGGGCTTCTGTACTCGCATGGATTTGATATAAAGCTTGGTATGTATCGACTTCCGATAAAAGATTAAGTAAATGATTAATCTGGATTATATGGGCCTTTGTACTTTTACCTAAATTGTTCATATACCTTTATATTGTTATGTTGGATTATGCCCTATTATTAATCTGCATGGATTATGTGCTTGTGTGTTGGCCTTAGTGCTCGGTTACCTTACTCAGTACATAGCGTACTGATCACCCTTTTCATGGGTGCTGCTCATTCCCACGAGTAGTATGCCCTTCTGATTTGTGCAGGTGGGCGAGATATCAGTTGGGGCTGAGTGTTGAGCGTGTTTGGCTCAAGTTCGAGAGTGTCGTGGCGGTATTTCAGTCTTTATGTAATTTTATTTCCCGTTATTATTTCTTTGTATTGGAGTATTTATCCTCTTTGATTTCGCACTCTGATTTCTATTTTATTACGTTTATAAACGTTTATGCGTACTCTGATTTTTAGGTATGATATTTCGAGTTCTTTTATGAACTGTTGATTTGAATTTAATGTAAATATTTTCCTTAGCCTTAGCACTTGGTACTGGAACGGTCGGAGAGAACCGGTCTGGTACTAAGTGTGGCGGTAACATCCCCAGAATTCACAGGTTTTAAGTGATTCTATTTTAATTGCTTCCGCTTTAAAAAAAAAGTAGTGAATTTTGGGGTGTTACACATTATTATTACAATAAAGTTATCATGAAAAGGATAAAAGGTAATATTTCACATCATTTTAGCAATCTTTAGTGGGTTGCGCCCACAAAACCCTAATCATGCAACTCTCATGTATCACATCTTCCATGCATCATATATGTATAAATTTAAAGTGTAATGCAACATTTAAATAACAAAGTTAACATCACAGTTCACGTAGGAAAATATCTTTAACCCTAGGTCATGCAAATAGAAATCATTATAAGCTAATCCTAATCATGCGTATATGCTTCCATGCGAGTCATAATAACTCTAACCACCATGCATTATCAATCATGTTATATTTAGCATGTCATTTACATTATTATTTGACAAGAATTAAAATATTAACAAAACCTATACATGCGGATGGAAAGCATACAATATATTACTCATGTATATAGCTTAACTTACAACAATTGTATGTATCATTCATTCAACAAGTTATCAATTTATCATGCATGTCATAATACTTAAAAAGCATAAAAACCTAGCATGATTCTAATTCTAAACAATTCTAGCATGTTCACACATAAATTTTATTATCTTATAAGTTATTGTATTTACCTAATCCAAGCTCACACAAAAAGTCTTTTTAAAGATCCTTAAGAACTACCTAGGAATTTTTACACCCATATGTATTAGCATTTTATATTACACAAACACAACAACAAATAACTAAAAAAAATCAAAGATAACTTAGAAGCCAAAGAAAAGTATCAAGTAATCCAATAAAAAATATCAAGCAACAAGGGAGGATGAATCGATGGAAGTTACCAAAAAAGAGAGGTGGAGCAATAGTAGCTTTGTTTGAAGCTAGGGAGGTGGCTTTGGATGGAATAATTGGTGTTAGGGAAGGGAGAACAAGAGTCAAAGGTGTAAATAGGGGAGGGGGAAAATGTGGAACAAAAAACTGAACGTGGAGGGAGAGGATTGTGGATAATGGTGCAGTGAAGTAGGTGAGATTTTTTAAGGTTTACCAAAAGAGGAGGGGAGAACTTCAGTGGTTTTGGCTCAGGGTGGAGGGTGAGTTATAGTGGTTTTGGCCCAAGAAAAAAAGGGTGGTGTAGTAGGGATGGCCAATGGTGTGGTGTTTGTTTTTGTGAGAATGACCGAAGCTAAGAGGAGGGAAGAAATATTGGTGTGGTTGGATGAGGGAGGTGGGGTGCTTTTGGTGAGGTTTTGTGTTGGAGTTGGGGTGGTTTTAGCAGGAGTTTTTGGCTCAGGGGGTAAGGGAATAGTGAAATGGATGGTACTAAGGGGATGTGGCCAATGTTGGAGTATGTTGCTAGCAAAAATGGTGAAGAAGAAGTATAGTAAGTGGGGTATTACAATTAGTATGATATATGATATTGTAATATGGGTTTGATAAAGTATAGTAAGTGGAAAACGAGTATGTTAAGATGTTTGGTGATGTAATAAATGGAGGGTTGGAAAATAATGTTACTAGGCTTAAATGTTTTTATGAAAAAGATGGGTGTTTTGGCATCCTTAAGGGTATTTTGGTCAGTATAGGTTAGATGTGAAATATTATTTCAACATATTAAATGGTTAAAAATATTCTAAATATATTATAGGGAATATTTTGAGTAATCATGAAAGGTTTAAGTCCCATAAAATAAGAAATTTGATTAAAATTGGAATATTCACCCTAGAGGCGGTGTTATTATTACAAGTATAAGACATTGGAGTTGGACCCTAATTTTTGGATATATTTTTAATATTGAAAATTAGGAATGTATATTAAATTTGGTGATTATATTAGTCTATGGAAAAAGTGATACCTAACTTGTGAAATTAGGGTTTTATAGAAGTTTTGAATATTAACTCTAGGGTTGCTATCACATGTGTAAGACACTAGAGTTAGACCTTTATTTTTGGATGTATTGATAATAATAATAATAATATTTGAGGAATGTATGCTAAATTTAGGTGGATAAATGAGTAGTATGTGGGGGGGGGGGGAGTTATCATCATATTGGGAAATTATGGTTTCTTTGGGAAATCGTGAGCTTTTTGGTTGGGGGTACGTTTCGATCTTCATGCAATTGTGTTTTACATGTTTTAGATAATTATGTTAGGATAAATTATGTGTCTTTCATAGCTATATGAATAAGACATTAATTACTTAAAGTGAAAAATCACGTAAAATAGGAGCGAGGTGTTAAGTTCATTCCACCGGCTTGATAATAGTGTCCAAGTGCGTTTTTCCTTGGGACGTGCTTCATATCATTCCATTGGTTTAATAATAGTGGTCAAAATTCTATTTTCCTAGGAGGTGTTGAGTTTGTTCCATTGGCTAAATAATAGTGGCCATACATGTATTGCCTTGGGAAATGTTTCAATCCATTCTACTGGATTAAGAATAGTGCCTAAGCTTCACATAAATAAGAAAATGGTTTGTTATATTATCTAAAGATGAAAATAAAAATAAGCTATCTACTTGCATCAAATCATCTTTAAGTTTTTGGCTTGATAAATTATTTATGTGATCTTATGTATTAGTATCCTTTCTTGACTATATTTTCATCTTACTTAGTACGTGGCATACCGATCATCCTTCTAATGAGTGTTATTCATTCCCATGAGCAAACAACCCATATAATTTTGTGCATGTCGATGAGGACCCATTAGATAACTTTACTACTTAGGATGCTCTACTTGTGGATAAATGATTCTTTTGTATCAGGGTTGGGGGTAGAGTTGTTTTATTTAGTTTTTTACTTTTGTTCGGATACCCTTTTTGGACTCGTAGTTCCGTGGGATCTCTTTTGATGTATTTTGATATTACACTCAATGTTAACCTCCAAACTCTTATCTATATTTATGAAAGAGTCTCTCATTTTATATTTACCATGTTTTATGTCCTAATTATTATACCTTGATATTGATGTAAGGATAGTATGGTAAGCTATAATTACATTGATTATGATGGTAAAACCCATTTATGTTGATATTATTATTGTGCTAAAATAAAAAATAGTAAGTTTTAGGGTGTTATATTTTCTCTCAACAATATCATCCCAATAAATTAGATATATATTCTTCCTTCCATACAATGCTTTAAATGGGGCCGTCTTGATAGTGGAATGGTTGTTGTTATTATAAACAAGCATAACAAATGGAAAATGGTCCTCCTAGTTACATTCAAAGTCAATTACACTTACCTTTATCATGTTTTCCAATGTTTGAATGGTCCTTTTTTACTAACCCATATATGTTTATAGATAATAAGTTGTAATAAAGTTGGGATATAATCCCAATTCTTCTTGAAAGTTTAATAAAAACTTGGACACAAATCTAGGCTCCCTATCTACAATACTCCAAATTTAACCTAAACCTAATGTCAAGTAATTAATATTTTACCCTAACCCTAATAATGGATATGTAATATTTTTAATCTTACCCTAATTCTTTAATCATAACTTTAAACCTAATCATACACTTATTCTTCCTTTTCCTTTTTCCCTTTTCTTCTTCACTGTATGATTTTCTCCCACACCTAACCAATTCCCTCTTGTTAAGCTTCCACCCTAAATCTTACCCAGCCTAAACTCATCATCACCACCGTCAACTCCCTCAACTCAAGGAATTTTTGTCAGAGAGCATGTCATCAATTTCCCCCAATTTCCTTTGTTCCTTACCTTTTTCCCATCTCAACCATTCACATCCACTGCCACCTCAAATATAAATACCCATCCATTATTTCTCCTTACCTCATTTATTACCTCACCAAAATATCCCCCAGACTCTCTTTCTTTCCTTAATTTCTATGTGTTTCACCCATCGTTCTCCGCCATTTTCATACAAAGAAGCTATTTGTAAATTATCTAACCTTACATAACCCAAACTTTGTCGTATCAAAACCCAACACAACTCCACCCTACCTATAAAACCCCTATTTTCAAAACACAAAATACTTCAAAAATAATGCAAAAGCTGAATATAAATGAGGGTATTACAACCACATCTAGTGTAAGTAGATACCATTGTTTTGCTTACACTATATTCTAAGGCTAAAACTTGAAATTTAAACTAAAATAAAATTCCACAACAATCTTAAAATAATATAACACCCTAATAAATTCAAATAATAAAGTTGAAAGTAATTAACAACATATTAATAAATTAAATAACTCTACTACAATTAAAATCCATTGAAATTGAAACCATAATAAAATAAATTTCCTGAATACAAACTACCCTCTCAACTCATCCCACAAACATGCATCTATTATAAAATATGGTCACAATCTACTTTCCCAAGACTATGTAGTCACTATGTACATTATGGATAATTACAACCTTATTTAAAATAGAAACAAGTTAGCTAGGGAAATAACTAAGTAACCCATGATTTAGAATGAAAATATCATAATTTATAACATCACAATAGTACATCAATCACAAAGTCAAATGTTAAAGTAAATATTAGTTCACCATTAATAAAGCCTCTTTGATCATCAACCACACAAACAAACCATCCAATTTTATATATTAAGTGGAAAAATCCAACCAAGAAGGTCACTTGGCAAATAAGTTCGTAGACATCCAAGAAAAAACAAAACCAACCATAAGAGAATCCACCTTTTGGGTAATCCTATGGTCATAGCACTAAAGGGACAAATCGAACCTTCATCATCTAGTCCTTAGGCATGTACACCTCCTAAGAGGTCTAAAAACTCTAATAGAGCAAACGTGGAGCCTTACTAACTTTTGGTCAAGTAAATAAACCAAGTGAATACATGTTACTGCTATCCCTATGTAACACCCCAAAAATTCACTACTAAAAAGTTTCGTTAATTAAAAGGAAATGAGCGGAAGCAAATTAATAAACCGTAAACTTTGGGGATATTGTGGCACCCTCAAATTTACTACTGAAATTTTTTGTTTAATTAAAAGGGTTTAGCGGAAGAAAAAAGATAAAACCGCAAACTCAGGGGCATTACCGCCACACTTAGTACCACATCGGTTCACTCCTACCATTCCAGTACTAAGTGCTAAGGCTAAATAAAGTTAGAATTAAACACAAATCAGTAATAAAACACAAGTCACACAGAAATCAGAGTGCGATTTAGGGTTACAAACCAAAGAGTACGTGACTAGAGTTTTTCAAAACATAAAGCATAGTACGATAACACAACTAAATATGATAATACAAGGTCAAATAAAGGAAACAGAGTCCGGCCGAGTCGCTCTCGATCCCCAAGTTAGGTTTAGGCTCAACGCTCAGCCCCACCCGATGCCTTATAGGTGTCGTAGGCATCGAAGACATCATCCCCTACCTACACAAGCTCTGATGGGTCTTCTGCTCGTGGGAATGAGCAGCACCCATGAAACGGGTGATCAGTACGCTACGTACTGAGTAAGGTAATAGATGCGCTAAGGCCAACATACAAAACACACTACATAGTATACATGGCATAGTCATATGAACAACATGTAGTAAAATAGATGATAAAGGCTAGCTATGGTCCGAATAGACTTATTCTTTTAGATCTCTAGTAATTATAATTGATTCACATCATAATCTTTATTAATCCATGCGAGTGCGAGAACCCCACTATTGTAGCTGGTGGATCGGTCACTTATAGGGAAGAACACACCTAACCACTATTATAGCCGGTGGATCGGTCACTTATAGGGCAGAACACACCTAACCACTATTTTATGCCGGTGGATCGGTCTGGCCCGACTCTCATGGTGTTCCATTGTAAGTACTTAGTATCTTTTACGTGTATTAACAAATTAGGGTTTCGTTTACTGAGCTTAGGATCCCCCAATATTATTGCTGGTGGGCCGGTCACTTGCGAGACGATGTCCACACCACTATTATTCGCTGGTGGATCGGTCACTTGCGGGACAATAGTCTACACCACTATTCCTTACCGGTGGATTGGCTGGACCGGCTCAGTACTCTTCCACTTTACATGATTAGTATTTTATTGTATCTTATTCAACAGATTCTACCCTAGACATGCATGACTAACTCCATCTATAATTATTCCCCAAAGAGGGCCCGTCCCATATCTTGAGACTCGGTGCCCACTGACTCACACCCCGACATCCATTTCCCTTCACACTTACCCTTTATGAAAACCCAACTCCTAAGGGTGCGGGTTAGGGCCCAACACCTCATGACATCAACTCCACCTACCATCACCCTCAAGGGTTTTCCCTTGAAAACCCTAATTAGACCTATGTGGCCTAACTTCCTCTCACTTACACTACCATTGCTTCATTCATCTCCCCACATCTCACCTTAATTAGATCAAATCCCCAAACATATCACTTTACCTCTCGACTTCGCATGTGACTGGAAAAACCCTAGTTGACCACTTCAAACCCTGTTACCTTTCTTCTCCCACAAGTAACCTCTCTCCTTTCGCCCAAAATATCTTCTCTCCCATGTAACCCAAACTCACCCCTTATATAGTAAATTCTCACTCTTAACCCGTACTCCAGTCTCCCTTAATCATTTTTACTTTCGCCCTTTCCAGATTACTACTTTCTCCCAAAACCCTAATCGGGCCCTTTATACATCCTTAGACCAACCTACGTACTATTTTCATCCCAAGTCTCCAATCACTCCACAACTCTCCCATTATCTTGTTTACACCCTAAATCAACTTCCCTCACATAAAGATCACCCCCATGTAAGTTTTATCCATCCCATGCAAACTCTCGAAGTCCCCATGCAAACCCTAGAATTTCCATGCATGGTTCTCATCTCTCGTTCATTTTAGTCAACCTCATATCCCCCTTAGCATCTCACTTCCCATTTGTTTCTTTTTTTCCTTTCATGTCCCATATCATAATATCATTTGTCCTAGCATGCATGTCTTAGAGGGCCATATCATATCATACCACAATCACCACATATACATTTCATACTCATGCCATAAAAACACATACAAGACATACCTCAACTCCAAGCTGAGCTACACATAAGACAAGTTAAGGAAAATCATACGATACATAATATAACATGAAATATAAAGCATCCAAGGCATACAAGTCACATAACACACATGGGCCTTAGCTACATCCTTACCTAAAGCGACGCCGGGCTTGGAGCACGCTCCCACAACTCCTTAGGGTTTTGGTTTGATTCACCTATAAAAGGGAAACTACTAAGTATTAGTTCCCTCAAAAGTACCATCACCCCTTATTTTAGTTTAAGATTAGGATTATTATTATTAAAGAGAGTATTATATGAAAACTAGGGTTTTTATCTTAAAAATAGTCTACTAAATATTACTAGTCAAAATATGTTTATTTTAATGTTTAGTGCTACACTTATATCATTAAACCTATTAGCTTTATTCTTCTAATAATAGTCTTGATACTAATTATAGCCAAATAGTGATAATAGTAATACCAATAGTAATGCTAATGCTTATAGTGATAGAAACCCAACGTTTTTAATGCTAAGTCTAATAATAGTGTTAGAGTTAAAATAATAATATAATAATTGCAATACTAACAAATATTCCTAAAAATAATAATGATAAAAGTTATATTTTGAATAATAATAATATAAGGGTTCAAATGTTTTTTTCACAATAATAGGAATAAAATAATAACAATGATAATAGTAATAACTAATAATGATACCCTAGTAATAATGTTAGAGACAAAGGCATTAGGACTAATATTAATGATATTCTAATGTTAAATAGTAAAATACTAAGGCTTAGGTATTCTTCTTCTTTAAGGACAAAATGATAATACGCTAACTTGGGTTTAAAAACATTAATAATAATAAAAGTAGCAATAATAGTAATAGTAATAGTAATAATAATAATAATAATAATGATAATGATAAAAATGTTAAGTATAATAGTAATAACAATAATAATGATAATAGTAACCAAAATGATAATAATAATATAAGGGTCCAAATGTTTATATTAATAAATAAAAGTAATGATAGACAAAGTTAGCATTAACAATATTAGTAAGGAAATAATGATAATGATAATAGTAATAATAGTAGTGACAATAACAATAATAATAAAATAAATTTGGGTTAAGTAGTAATAACAATAATAATAATGGCATTAATAATAAAAATAATAATACTAATAGTAATAATAATAGATATGATAATAGTAATATAAGGGTTCAAATGTCTACCATAATAGTAAAGATAATGATAATAAGCCATATCTAGTATTATTAATAATAGTAGTAATAATAATGTGATTAGTAATAATAATAATAGTAAACGAGGAAAAGTCTCAATCATAATGACACTAAGGTGGTAGGCCATCATTAATGATAATATTATTATTGGTTAGGAAGATCATAAAGTGAGGTTAAGTAATAATAACAACAACAACAACAACAACAACAACAACAACAATAATACTACTACTAACAATAATGATAAAGATAACTATAGTAATACTAAAGTTGTTAATAATAAAAATGATGATGATAATAGTATTAGTAGTAGTAGTAGTAGTAGTAGTAATAATAATAATAATAATAATAATAATAATAATAATAATAATAAGGATAACCATTTTAATGCTAAAGTTGTAGCCTTTTAGATAGTATAACCTAGTTATAAATATTTCTGAATTTAGGTTAGGAAGTAAGGGTGATACATAATAATATTAATAATGGTAACAATAATAATAATAACAATGATAATACAAACTAATAATAATAAGAATAATAATAATAGTAATATTAAGGATAATACCATTAATATTAAATAAAATTATTAACACTTATAAAACATAATTTAGGGGGCTGGGGAAGTTGGAGCACCACCTCAGGTTAGTGGTGGAACCGGTGGCGACACGTGGCGGCGACGACGATGGTGGTGGAGGAGGAAGAGAGGGAAATATGGGTATGTAGGCTAAGATAGGGGAAGTGGAGGGGTATTTGATGTGGAGGAAGGTGAAGCAGGTGAAGAGGGGTGGGATGAAGGTGGTGGTGTAGCTAGGAGTGGAGGCGCACGGTGGTTGGTGTAGCGGCCGAAGGTGGTGAATGGTGGTGGGAGATGGAGAAAGTAGAAGGAGAGGGAGGCAGGGGGAGATGAAGGTGTGGGAAGGCAGGGGAAGGTCCCCTGGGTGTTTTGGAGGGTGGAGGAGGTGCTGGTGGCAACGGGATTGGCGGCGGAAGGCGGTGCAAGGGCGGCGAGGGGCTGGAGGGGGCTGCTCGGGTGGGCGACTTTGCATGGCTGGGGCGGCACGTGCAGGGAAAGATAGGGGGTGATGGTGGTTCCGTTTTGCAGAGGGATGTTCGGATATCATGTTTTCTATTGGCGGATTTTGCGATGGCGATCGCCGAAGGTGGCGAAATAAGCATCTATTTGGGCGGCGGCGAAAAAAACGGGGTTCCTGGGCTGCGGGAAAAGGAGCTCGACCCAGGCTGATAATGGGGGTATTTATAGGCTAATTGAGGGGGGAAATTACAAAGGGGAAGAGGACAAGTAGGGAAGGTGTGGCAGGACCACCGGCCGGCTGTGCCGTCCTGCCATGACAGGTTAGGTCGGGGAGGGGGAGTGAAAAAGGAAAGAGATGGGCACACGGGGAAGGTAGCTATGGGGATTTTTGGGGTCGAAAAAAGTAAGGAAAATGACAGGGAGGACAGTTGGCGCTGGGCTGGTGGCTGCTGGCGAAGATCGGGGTTGCAGGTTACGTTGCAGGTGCGCTGCAGGTCAGGGAAGAAGAAGGCAAAGAGTGAGGACCGGTCGGTCTAGGGGAAAAGAAAGAGAAAAGAAAGAAAAGGACCGGCCAGCCTAGGTGAAGGAGAAGGGTAATGCGCGAGACGGGCTAGAGAGGGAAAGGTGATCTGGGCCGATGGGCTGGCCCAGTCGGGGGAAATGGGGAGAGAAAGAAGAAAGGTAGAGGGAGAGAAAAAAAGAAAAAGGAAAAAGGAAAAAGGGAAAATAGGGGAAAATAGATAAAATAATTTATGGGAAATAGGTTGTAGTATTTTTGATAGATGAACAAATTTTAATAATTTAAATTAATATATTTCTATATATTAGTTTAAAAGGTAATTTTAGAGAATATTGATTTGAAACATTATTTGAATAGAATGGGTATGATAAAAATAACAATTTATTTATTTTAATTTATTAAATATTCACATCTAATTTTATATACACAAAAATCCACAAAATAATTAAATTAAATAAATTTTAAAAGGTAAAATCCTCAAAATAATTAAATTAAATAAGTTTAAAGCTAAGTTATCCCAAATAAAAAGTGATTTATTAAATTATAGATTTTTAAATTTTTAAGGGATTACAGATATTACTGCACACTTATTACCAGACCGGTTCACTTCTACTGTTCCAGTATCAAGTGCTAAGGCTAAAAGAGTAAAACACAATTTACGAGAAACTCAAGCATATATAAATCAGAGTAGCGCGGTAAACAATTTACCAGAGTAAAATCCACCAGCGGTGGTTACAAAACAATAAATACATTGAATTTATGAATTTTAAAGAGACATATTAAAATCCTAACAATTCCGGATAGTTCCTTACGCTCTTTCCCGAGGCCCACTTGAATAACACCGAATACGACCTGCAAGGGGTTCTGCCCATTGAATAGGCAGGGGCCCCATGAATGAACCCCTTTAGTACTACGATACTGAGTAACCCTTTAAATATACACTTAAAAGCAGGTTTGCAATGTAACACATAATGTACTACTGAATCCATACATAACAACATGTGTAAATATAATATTCAGGTCCATACATTCGCATATTCAACGAGTCAATTTGATATCAATGGTGTATACGTAACATTCACTTTCGTCCACTCTCATACTTAACAAGTTAACCAAATGTTAATAGGCCATAATGGATAATCGATATTTTTAGGTCCTTAAGGCCATTAGTCCATCATTAATCAATCATCTCGGATTATAAATGTCTGTGTGAGTGCGGGAACCCCACTATTATAGCCGGTGGAACGGTCACGAGGGTGCATGCCCTGCCACTATTTTAGCCGGTGGAACGGTCGCAAGGGTAACATACCCTGCCACTATTATTCGCCGGTGGACCGGTCTGGCCCTGACTCACAAGGTGTTCTACTGTAAGTAATTAGTATCTTCCCCGTGTCTTATCATTTTTACGTTTGGTTTGTTGAGCACGGAATCCCCCACTATTATAGCTGGTGGGTCACGAGGGTACATGCCCTGCCACTATTATTCGCCGGTGGACCGGTCTGGGTCCAGGTCAACATCTTCATCTTTAAGTGATTAGTGTCTTAAACATATCTTATTCGAAACTATTTTACCCTTGACATGAATGACTAACTATATCCATACTTATCCTACTAGGAGGGCCCGTCCCATATCTTGAGACTTCTGCACCTCCTAACTCGGTTTTCTCCGAAAACCATAACTCAGGCCTATGTGGCCCATCCTTCTCTGTCGTACACATCCCGACTATTTCAAAACCCTACACGTTACGACCCTTAGATCCAACCCTCATTTTTTGCCCCACTCATTCTTGTTTATTTTTATTATTTTCTTTTCCTTTTTCTACCTTCTCACATTAGGGTTTCCTCCTAACCCTAGATTAGTCTCCTACGCACCCTTATATTGTCCCACATACTATTTTTTGCTCGAAACCCCCAGACACCCAAACGACACTTCTATTACCTTCCTCACGCCCTGAGGCAACTTTCCATACGTAAAGTTTGCCCCCATGCGGACTCTAACCATCCCATGCAAACTCTAGTTCGTCCCATACCTACATTAGCCAACTTACTTCCCCTTGGTTATCTTTCTCTCCCATTTCTCTTTTTCATGCCTCCATCCCACATTACCACATTAACTATCCTAGAATACATGTCCTAAAGGGCCACATCACATCACCTCATAACTTACAGCATATCCATATTATCACATATCAAAAGAGGGCACATGAACACATCTCGGTCCCAAGCTACGCCACACATGAAACAATTAAGATAATAGCATATAAAACACGACATATAATTATATAGGACATCCAAGGCATATAGGACACAAAGCACACATTCGGCCTTAGCTATACCCTTACTCGGTTTGGGTTATCGAGCTATTTCCCACACTTGTTAGGTTACTAATCACCCTTAGTAATTATTACACTTAATATAATTCTCATTTGGTTGGTTAGATTACCAATTTGCCCATTTCCTTTATTATAGTTAATAAATTGCTCTTAGGTTGGTCAAAATACCAAATTACCCCGGGTCAATATCCTAATTACCAATTTACCCCTTTAGTTGGTTAAATTACCAAATTGCCCTTCACGTTTATCATATTTACCATTTTACCCTCCTCCATTATTAAATTATCGTTTTACCCTTCTCTTTTATTAAATTATTATTTTACCCTTCTCAATTATTATAATTACCAAGTTACTCATTTCCAATTTCCACTTTTATCCCTTTTATTTACAAAATTACCATTTTGCCCTTTTGTTATAAAATTACCAATTTCCCCTTTTATTACAAAATTACCAATTTGCCCTTCTATTACAAAATTACCAAATTGTCCTTCTATTACAAAATTACCAAATTTTCCTTTTATTACAAAATTACCAAATTTCTCTTTTATCACAAAATTACCAAATCGCCCTTTTATTACAAAATTGCTAATTTGCACTTTTATTACAAAATTACAACTTTACCATTTTATTATAAAATCACGATTTTCCCTCTTCTTACAAAATTACCAATTTACCATTTAATCACAAAATTACTATTTTACCCTTTATTCACGAAATTACCATTTTACCCCTTTAATTACGAAATTACCATTTACCCCCTTACTTCCAAAATGACCAATTTATCCATTCCAAAATTACCATTTTATCCTTTTATTGACAAATTTACTATTTTATCCTTGCCTCCAAAATTACCATAATACCCCTTTTAATTAAGAATTACCTTTTTACTCTTAGTACACCACTTATAATAAATTATTATTATTACGACATAAAATATTAACTTTAATACCTCATCCACAACTCTTATAATTAATATAACATTATTAGCACCCATGTATATATTAGGTCATATTCTTGTACAAGATACCTTACTGAGATCCCCTAAGGCTTCCGAAATATTAATGATGCATTAAGAATCACAATAGCATAATATAACATGGTTAATACTTAACATTTTCATTAGCAACCAAACTCTTATCCTAAATAATATTTCCATACATAGCAATAATCTATCATGCTTCCTTTTCGTCAATAAACACAAGAACCACATATATTATATTAAACAATATAAACCAAGCATAATAATATATTAAGAATCCTAATGTGCTAACATACGTTAATCCATGTGTTTAAGTGGGATTTAACGATTACCTCGATTCCCATAAAAATGAACCTTACAGGTATTCTGGTTAAAGGTTCAAGCTTTGATTATCAAAACCAATACCTAAAAATAATCCCAAGACTTATTACATTAGAAATAATAAAATCAAAGTACAAAACTTTATAACACTTAATTAATCAAATAATTAAATTAAAATATAATTATACCTTAAAATTATTAAATAAATAGATCAAGAAATGTAGAAACTCATGATGCTAATACAGCATGAGCTGCATGCAAAGAATGAGGAGGACGGGGGCTTGAAGGTGGTGAAGAGAGGCAAAATGGGCAATTTCGGGTTAAGGTTTTTAGGCTAGGAAAAGAGGCATGTGGGGGGGGGGGGATTTAAGGCAAGGGAATGATGCAGAGGTGGAGAGGGGGTGTAAGTGGTGGTCGAGGATGGGTTGACGGTGGCTAAAGGTGGCGGAGGCGGCGTCAGAGAGGCCGCAAAGAGGGGCTGTCGAGAGGGGGTCGAGATGGAGGCTAGTGAGGAAGGAAAATGGGGAGGGAAAATGGAGGCTTTTGGGTGACGGTTTCGACCAAAGGAGGATGGGGGGTGGTAGAGGGGGTTGTAGGGAGTAATGTGGTGGCTCAGTTAGTGGCAGAAACGGCGGAACGACGGTGGAATATGGCGGTGTAGGGTGGTTGCCGAGAAGGGAGGGAGAGAAGAGAAAAAGAGGAGAGGAGGAAGAATGGGGGCTGCGGGGTGGCTTGATGGGGGCTGTGATGGCTCGAGGGTGAGGTAGAGGGTGGCAGGAGGTGGTGCAGGTGGCGTTTAAGGCGGCGACAACGGTGGAGCTAGGTGGCGAAACAAAAACTGGGGGAGAGAGGGGAGGAGAAGAAAGGGAGAAAAGAAGAGGCTCGGGTAAGGCATAAGGGTTGAAAAAAATGCCCGAATGGAAAGGGAAGTGAAGAAAAACAAATAATAAGGAGAGAGAGGAGGGGATAGGTAGCTCGGGGATGGCGCTAGGGTGGTAGAGGAATGGTCATGGTAGGGAGAGGGAGAAGGGAATGACAATGGCAGGGAGTGGGGAAGGAGAATGGTGGGGCCGGTATGGGGTAGAGAATGGCGGGAGAGAGAGAGAGAGAGAGAGTTAGGGAGGTCAATAGGGGAGAGGGGTTGCAGGTTGGAATGGTAGAGATGGTAGAGAATGGCCAGGATTCTCGCCGATGATGGAGGAAGAAGACGAAGGGAAGAAGAAAGAAGGAGGATTGGGGAAGGGGCTGAGTGTGTGACGGGCGGTCGAAGGAGAAGAGACGCGGGCCGGCCCGGTCGAGCAAGAAAGGAAGAAAGAAAGAGGGGGCGGCTAGTTTACGTGGGAGAAGGCAGGGGGAAGAGTGGGCCTACAGCCCAGTGCAGGAGGGGAGAAGGGGCAGGCCGACCAACCGCCGACCCAAGGAAGGAAAAAGAAAAAGAAAGAAAAGGGAAAAAGAAGGAAAAAGGGAAAAAGGAAAAATGAAAAATGGTTTAAATTAAAGTAATTTAATTTATAAATAATAAAGTAAAATATTTTTGGGTAATAAATTTATTTAATAATTTAATTAAAATATAAGGGTTTAAAATGATAATTTAAGTAAAATAAGGGTTTGAAAATTATTTAAAAAGGGTATGATAAATTAACGAAAATATTTATTTTAATTTATTAAATATTTATACCAAATTTTATATACTCAAAAATCCATAAAATAATTAAAATAAATAGATTTAAAGGCTAATTTATCCCAAATAAAATTTATTTATTAAATTATAGGCTTTTAAAAATTTGGGGTATTACACCCTATCTCTAGGAGGTCAACCATAGAGGACCTTATCCCATTCTCATATCCCACTTTAAATATTAGTGTCTTGATCAAGGTGACCATATAACACAACCAAAACACACAACCATATCTATTCCTTAATTATGCACCTTTTTGAAATTAGGTACCTTCCATATTAGGTACTTATCAACAATAGCAAATTCTAAAAATAATATTTTTCACAATAAATACATCTTATAAATATCACTTCCAAAAATGTTAATTTTATTAAATAAGGTCTTCCACAATAAAACTTCTTAATGTAAACAGTTTCCAGAAAGAGTTAACCACTTGGGTTATAAATCAACCATCATTATAATTTAATACTAATTAGGAAAACAAGGATTATGTATATATACTAATATCATAATATAACACATGCCCCCAATTTCATTTGATCATTAATAATAAATAAAATAACATAAACACTATACACACATTCTGAATAAATTAAAAAAGAAGCAACAATAAAACGCCTATAAATGCCTTATATTCATAAAATTCATATTTCTAAATAAAAACTAGAGCCAAATTAAAAAAAAAATAAGGGTTTTATAAAATAAGGATGCCATACATATAAAATTTAAATCACCTTACATCATATAATACAAAAATAATATCACACATATTAAAATGTAGTTGGTAATTTACATGTAAATAATTAGAAATGTAAGAAGGTTACTTTAAATGCAATTTGATCTACAAATGTGCACCAGTCACCCAATCCTATAATTAACACTAATGTATAGTTAACTTTAACCGAATTCCGTATATATGTATCTTATGGAACTAATATAATTCCAAAGATTCATTAAATAGTCATATTATCGCTAATTAGTTATACCAAGGTGTAATATACTAGGCATTATATTAGTCTCGTGCTCTTATATGGTTAAATATTTTGTTAATAATTTATCTCAGCAAGATTGCCTATATTACAATACTATATGCTTACGAGTATAAACAAACTATTATAACTTCAAGTTGTAATTTCTATTATTATTTTGTCATCTAACTACCTATATTAGGCCAATACTGTACTCAATGAGCTAGAGTTGAGTTATAATTGCTTGATCATGATCCTTGTTTTAATATGGATATATAATCCACCAAACACTTCATAATTATGCTTATAAAATTTCTAGTCATAAATTAGATAGGCCTATTACATCATATGAGTTAGCTTATATAAACCATTATATGTATGTGTATATATATCATAGTCATCATGAAAATTCTCACCATCACCATCAATGCCACAGAATTATTAATCATAAGCACTAGTATACTCAATCATGATTACTAATGTAGGTGAAAGAAAATAAAAGAAAAACAAAGCAATATAGAAAGATGCTAACAATACAAACTTTAATAATAGCCACTATCCTGCATCCACTTAGCTAATAAAAAAATAGAATATGTAATATGTATGCATGTCATAGGATTATATGAGGTTTGATGGTTACCTTTCTATTATGCTACTCAAGGCTACTAGCCTTGTTGCAACTTTGTTATAAATTATAATTTTTTCCCTTGTTACTCCATCGCCGTTAGCATAAAGTTCTATGCATTTAGATTGTGTGGTGTTAGCAAATACTTAGTAGAGTATTTATATGTGTGTAGTTATTAGGGTTACATAAGCATGATTTTTTAGTTATTTAATAGCTAAATCTTTCCAATTTATTAAATATACATAGCTAGTATATATTAACTAATTTAAACATTGCCTAATAATTAATAAGTCCCACCAACTAGGCAAAACATCCTATACTTGTATAAAAAATCTACAAATAACTAATCACCTATGTTATATATATTCATATACCCTTAGTTTTGGTATTCATTATTATTATTATTATTATTATTATTATTATTATTATTATTTTTGTTGTTGTTATTTAAATTTATGGGGTATTACACTACCAACATCATAACCTCATGCAACACAGCCTCGAGTTTTACCACACCCTCATGCAACCTTTCTCCTTCAACCACTTTATTCTCTAATAAACCCCAACTCATGCCACCTTACAGTTAGTTGCATCAACTACCAACACAAACACCCCTAGTTGCTTCACTCACCCACACAAACACCCTTAGTTGTGTCAATCAACCACATAAACCATCCCATAGTTGCATCACTCTTTGATGTAACACACTCGTACTTGCACCATAACCACACACATCTATCTCAACCTTGTGCCACATTTTCTTTCAGCATTATTTGATTTGGTTTTGCCCATTTTCCATCCTCCATTACCTTATATTTTCCTAGGTTATTTTATTAATTTATAACCTTGTATTATTCTTTATTTTTAGGTGGTTTTGGAGGAGTCATATTAAGGCCTTTTACGTAAATAGAGACTAGTATCTGTTAGGTAAGGACACATGTTGTTGTTAGAGTTTTTGAATGGTATGAGTAAGTTTGAGTGTGATCTCATGGTCGGTATTATTATATCGATAATGTTAAATTGTTAATGTCATTATAGGATTACATGCTATTATATTATGAAAAGTAAGTATTATGTGAGAAGCATGAGCTTATGTGATATTTGTCATAATAAGTTTTGTTTTGTAACTCTAAGCGCGTTAGCATGATTTATAGTTTTGATAAATTATGGAAAGTGGATATTGAATATGGTTAAGTTTTATGGTGATGTAATAAGTTGAAGGCCGGAAAATAATGTTGTTGGACATGTAGGGTTTTGTGGAAATTTGGTATTTTAGCTATCTTAAGTAGAGGTGCAAAATGGTTCATACCGGCTAAGCTTGTGTCAGGTCAATTTGGGTCGGGTTAAAATTAGATTAATATGAAATTATGATAGGGTTGGGTTCAAGTATCCTCCGGGTTTGGGTGTCCTTTAGGTAATGATGACTCAAGTTAGGTCTATATTGTTTTGGTTCAATTTGGATTCATAGAATATCGAGTTAGGACTATGTCTAAACAATTAAGTTTCTTCAAGTTCGTGTTCAATTTGAGTCTACAGGCTCTAGGCTATTTTGGATTTTGGCCAAGTTAATTTAATTTAGATTTTTTATTGATATTTATTGCTATCAATTTAATATAAATAATAAATTTAATTTTGTGATTTATTATTATTGTTGTGCTTGTCATAGTAATTTTTATCATTATATATGTAACACTATAACAAATTGTTATCATAACATATTTAGTAGTAGTAGTAGTAATAATAATAAATTATTATTATAGCTATTATTATAAATACAATTATAAATATTATTATATACATATGTATAATAAATGTTATAATAATTATAATTATCATGTTAATTATTATTATCATTGTTGTTACTGTAGTAATAGTAGTAGTTGTTGTTATTATTATCTTTAGAAATATAGTAATCATTATTATTAGTAGAAATACACAATATAAATTTTACTAATATTATAATAATATATATATTATAATTATTATACTTACAATTATAATTTTTTATGTTCATATTAATTATACTAATAGTAAAAATCCCTATGATCTAATATGATCGATGTTAATATGATATTAAAATAAAGTGAGGAAAACAAAGTCTTACTAGTTTTGTTTCATTTGTTATTATATGGGTTGCATATTTTTGTTTACATAAAATTTTATTGATAAGATAGTTTATTGGTATTTATTTATCAATTTTTATAAGATAAAATATTACCTTTATGGATCAAATTTGAATTTAATTTGGATCAAGTTTGGATTTATATTTACATAAAATTTTATTGATAAGATAGTTTATTGGTATTTATTTATCAATTTTTATAAGATAAAATATTACCTTTGTGGATCAAATTTGAATTTAATTTGGATCAAGTTTGGTTTGAGTTGGGTAAGTTTAGGTCAGATCATTATTAAATTTTTGTTTCAAGTATGGGTCGGGTTTAGATTGGATTATTTTAATTTGGGTCATTTTGTAATACTCCAAAATATTATTATGTAATTTTAATCTCAACTAATTTATATTTTAAAATAACACTTAAATGAAATAATAATAACCAATAATATTTCCCAACCCTCATCCAGTGTTTCCCTCCCTTCATCCCTCTCTCATCTCTCCCCATTTACATAATTCTCTACCATTTTCCATCATCATTAGCTTATCGCGCACCACCACCACATGATTGTCATCATTCCCGAGTATCCTCATCCTTTAGTTGCTGGGAAAGTGATAGAGCGTATGATTGACATGTTAGTTTTGGTGGTTTATTTATCGTTTCATTTTGGTTCAAAGAAATTAGCAAATGAATGTTAAATAAAGCTACTGATAGCTAGCTAGTACTAGGCCACATGTTCAAATCCATGGCTCTTGTTCTTCATTGTTGACGAACAATCTCTTCAACTTGGTTTAATACAAGAAGATATATGCCTACAGAAAGCTCCGTATTACCATGTACTACAAAATCTTAGCCTACAATGATGATGAAAGTCATCACTGAAAGTCCCAGTGGTTGCCGTAGAAAGGTTTTTACAATGACTAGTTGTTGTAGAATAGTCATTATAAATTATTCGTAGCAAAAGACTCATGTTTACAATGATGGATGTTCACCAATGAAAATTCAGGTATTGTAACAATTATGTCACCACTATAATACTCCTATAACTATAGTTTTTTTTTTCTAAAAAATACAAATTACCTATTGCGACAAAACCTAGCCAAGCCCATTTCACTGAAAGTTAAATTAATTTTTTTAACAATTTATTGATGACCCTAGGTCTACTGCAACGACATCATCACCACTAAAAGTTAAATTAAAAAAAAAGTCAGTTTATTGTGATAACCCTTGATCTACTGCATTTACCCTTGTTGTTTCTGAAAGTCAAGCTCAAATTTTTTTCATCGTTTTATCATGACAAGCCCCAACTTACTACACTAATTTCCATAATTACTGAAATCCAAATTCAAAAAAAACATCAGTCTATTGTGATGACCAACGACCTACTGCAACAACATATGTCATCACTGAAAGTCAAATTCAATTTTTTTTATCAATATATTGTGATGATCCTAACTTACTACAATGACTCTCATTGTCATTTAAACCAATTTTGTTTTAAAAAAAATAAGCATTAGTCTATTGTGACGACCCCCCAACCTATTGCACCGATCCCCATCGTCACTGAAAATAAAATTCATTTTTTAAAATAAATTCTTAATACTAAAAGAAAATTTTTAATTTATTATTTTTTATATTAATCAGAACCATTATTAATTCATAATTCAAAATTAATAATATCAAATAAAAAACATTCAAGATACAAGTATAGTTTACAATCCAAAATTATCATTAAACACAACTATTTTTTGTCTACAATAAACAAGTAGACCCTTCTGACTAATTCTTCTCCTCCTCCCCCTATACCTTTTCTTCCTTTTCCTCCATAAGTTTGTGCCTAGGATCTTGTATTACAATATTCTATAACTTAATTGTCTCTTTTTTATGACTTATCAATTTACTATGCTTTTGGACAATTTTAGATAACTTGTCAATTTTTTCCTCAAATATAGGAGCATTGGTAGGGTCGGCATATATTTATAAAAAAAAAATTAGTACTTTATGAATAACATGATAAATAATGAATGAAATTATGAAATAGGTATACAATACCTTGCTGTAGTGAAATTGAGAAATCAATGATGAGCAATAGAGGCTAGGATATCATTGATTGTCTTTATTTTTTTTGCATATATTTCCAACTTTCCTTAAAAATAAAGAAATATTAAAAGTTAATTAGTATTAATACATATTAATTTGATCCATATATAATATTATACAATTAACTTTATCTAGGATTACCTCAAAACTCTCTAAGCTTCATCCAATTTGCATCATGTAAATCACTCAATTTCTTCTCATGTTTTTTTTCACCAACTCTTGAGTTAAAATTTTCTACTTTGATAGGTGTCAAGAAACAATCTATAGACAACTTCCCATAATTGTAGTATGTGCAATGTCTCCTTCCACTCATCTAAGTCAAAATATTTCTACAAACAAATACAAATTGTGATTAGTTAGCTAAAAACCATTAACATTATAAATTAAAAGGAATTTATTATTAACTATTAATTTAATTTTAGGGACAATCTTATTTGTGTACTCATTTGGAACATGATCTCATTCTTCATAATATGTAGGAATCAACATCCCAATCTCATTTCCCATGTGCCTTGAAAACATTATACTATTACAATTAATGGGCCTCCAAGCCTTAAAATTTTGATGATCATTTGAGGTGGAATTTGATGTAACCATTCTTCTTAAACTCATCTTGCATATTAGTTCATTTTGACTTTGAGTGTTTAGGACGTGATGACACTAAAACTTGCATCATGTTAGTTAATTGAATAAGTAAAATAGAATATATATTACTTTATTATTTAATTTATAGCAAAAAATATCACCTAACTCTCACTGATATGGGATATTAGACATACGTTAGGGGGATTATTATTTCCATATCCACCATGGTGTCTCATCATAACATCATCCATACCTATTAATCTTTAACAACAGGTCAATGAAAAATAATGAAGAGAATTTGATAAGAATCACACAAATATAAACTATAATATACTAATGATAATATTCATAAAATGGATAATAAATACAACATAATATTTTCAATAAGATAAACTAGTTATTATTACAAGTACTATTATCACTATGTTCATCTTCTTCATTATTCAAGTTTGCATCATCCTCATGTATATCAATAATATTATCTACCATATTAGGTATGGTCTTGTTAGGAGCATCATTTGTTTGTACATCATCACTTCAAACATTATGACTTTGAAAAGTTAAGTTATCAAGGCCATCTACTTCAGCTTCCAAATCAATAATAGATGAGTCAACCCCATTAAAAACATTGATTTTCTCATCATTGTTATTGTTGAAATCCTATATATGATAGTGGTTGGCTTCCTAAATAACTTGACCATTCAATAAATCATCAATATACCAAAGTTTCTTTGCTTGAGATCCTAAAATATAATGATCGCCCTTATATTACTCATACCTCATACAAACACTTGTAATGTTGTTCTTTTATATTATTCTTTACTTTCACCATTTACACCTGAACAACACAATAGAATAATCACACAAATAGATAGCTTGATGATCTATTGTATCTGTCTATGCTAACATTCATTATCGACTCTAGGGATAAACACACCATTATTTTTTTTCCTCTTTCATGAGTTAAGAATCTAATGCCATTTATGATACAACTAATATAAGTTGTAACCACACTCAATGGACCATTGACAAGAGATAATAAGTTAATAGTGTATTCAAGAGACCATGACTGATGTAAGTTATACCCTTATAGTATATATATTTAGTAAAAATAATTATTAGTTTCATTACATTTCTAATTAATTAGGAATAATTATAGAACTTAACGTTTATTTCAATTAATTTAGAATAAAGCCAACAGGAAAAAAATTGTCCTTTGAATGTCACTCAAATTACCACCACGCCTATGTGCTCACTACACCATTAAAAAAAATCATTTCTTACATGAATAATTATTATGACCATCATTAGTGATTATTGATATATACTTACTCTAAAAATTTCTATATCTCTAGACAATTGTTGAGAATGCACCAAATTATTTGATATATCTCGTTGTCTAATATATCAACACTCAACTACTTACCAATGCCAACCTTAAGACCAAAACACCAATAATTGCAAATTTTTCAAAGCAACATCCCCATTTCTATCAATCTTGTCAAATTGTGTCTCAACCTTTATAGAATACATAGACACGACTTTAACTATGCCATAACCTTATATAATATAACCTTTTAGGAGAGATTGATTTCTAATATTCTCCTTTAGATCTTTCAATTTTCTTTTAATATGATACATCCATCTTCCATGAACAGGTCCGCCTAATTGTGCTTCTACAAATAAGTGCATTATAAGGTGAACCATAACACTAAAGAAAGTAGAGGGGTTGTGTGTTCTAACTTATATATGATGTTTTCCACTTCTATTTTAGATTTCTCCAAATCGATCAACCAATGTGTCCCTGTACACAACATGATGAAGAAACTACTCAACTTAATAATGGAATCAAAAACCTATTTTTGTAATAACAGTCATGCACCAATCAGTAACAATTATCACATTATGACATGATGGTCATGTGATTGTAGATCACTTTATTTTCCATCATTACAAATTATATTCTTTATCAAATTTGTTGTAAATCCATCTATAAACTTTACCCTCTTCAAAAAAATCCAAAAAAGTCTTCTTATCCCTAGGTAAAGAAGTATACTTAGTCACAACTTTCATCAACTTATTACCCTCATAGTACAAATGTAGCTCGGGTATGATGTTCATATCCATCAAATCATGTCTTGCATCCCAATTAACATTTTAGAAACATTCTTTTTAACATGCATCACATCTAATTTGTGATTAAGGGCAATTAATGATCAATATGGAAACTCAAAAAATATACTCTTCTTCCTCCAATTTAACTTATTAGAGTCTCTCTTCCTCTTCACACATACTGTGTCTTCATGATTATCTCGTGGGTAATTGTAATACCCTAAATTTTAGCTAAACTTAGTTCTAATTAATTAATACCTTAACCAAATTCTAATATTGAGAAATCAATATTCTTGTCTTACCCTAATTCTTTAATCTAAAGTCTTAACTTAATCTTAATCTTTATTCCAAGTAAATTATATATTTTTTGAACTAACCTCAATCTTGAAGGATCTATACCCTAATCTTACCTAATTTAGCTAATCACCAAAATTTTATTTTAATCTTAACCATTAGCGTACTTATCCTTTTTTTTTCTTTTTTTTTCTTTTTTTCTTTCTATTCTTCTACCTGCCCGATATCCTTTTTCTTCCTTTTCCCTTCTTCTGCATAAGGCGTCCCCTCCAACCATCCATCTACCATGCTGCCAACCTACCCATACAATTTCACACACAGTTCTGCAAACACCTTATTCCTTACTTGAGTACTTCGGGCACACTCGTGCAAACCTCGCACAACCCGCCCATACACCTTTCCAATTATCAACCCATGCATGCGTTACATGCTACATGCCTATGCCACTCCTTTACCTTAGTTGTGCCACTCCTCTAGCACAACTATGCTCCAATTTGACACCACCTTAGTACCACCACAACCTCCATCACACTTCCACACAACCTAAGCTTCCCACTTATTTTGGTTAATTTAATTTCATCATTATTTACCTTAACTTTTCCCTTGATTCTTATTCTTAAGATCTAATTATGACATATCATTGTTTTCGCATATAATCTTCTAGTGATCTCAGAGGAGGCAGTTTAGGATTTCAAGCTTAGAGCCCGGTGTCCTTGTTGGTAAGGATACATGTTGTGGTTATACTTGAGTGTACACTATGTGTTTGTATGCGTATCTTGTTTATAATGTTATGTGTATAGTATTTCTTGTTCATACCATGATATGATATCTTGAAAGGGTGAAATGTGTGAAATTATTTACTGGGGTATAATGTTGATACATGATAAGTATTTATATACAATGGAGTTACACATCTTGTATGAATATCAAAGATTGATATGTATTGCTATTGGGGATTAGTGAGGCCTTTGGGAAATGTGAGTATTATGAGGAGATTATGGTCATATGATGGTAATATGGGAAATAACCTTGGCTTGATAAGTTTTGAGGATGTTATTTAATAATTCATGAGTATGGGGATTAAATAATGTATTGATTAAAATATAAGTAACATCATATGATGTTTTGAAATTTTGAAAAACATAGTATATTCTAGTAATTATGGACCTATTACTTAAGGTTGGCTTGACAATTATGTGCTTGTGTTTATGTATTAATCAATTTTATGACACACACATTTGTATGAGTATTATAATATGAAATCATATAATCAAAACTGAATAAGTGTGACACCCCCAAAATTCACTACTGAAAAATTTCGTTTTATTAAAAGAAATTGGGAAGCCAAAATATTAAACGGTGAATTTTGGGGATATTACAGCCACACTTAGTACCTGACCGATTCATTCATACCATTCCAGTACCAAGTGCTAAGGCTAAAGAACAAAATATCAATTGCTAGAAATTCAAACCATTTTAAATCAGAGTAGCACAAGTAAACATTTTATAAGAATAGGTTCCACCAATGGTGGTTACAAGAATAAGAAATACATTTAAACCAGAAAGTAAAAGCAAAGGGAGAACCCTAAGAGTCTGGATAATCCTTACGCTCTTTCCCGTTGCCCACTTGAGTAGCACTTGAAATTGGGCCCGCAAGGGACAATGTCCATTGAATAGGCGGGGGCCCCACGAAGGGAATCCTTCAGTACTACGGTACTGAGTAACCCTTAAAATCACACTTAAAAGTAGACCCGCAATGTAACACATGAAACAAGCTACATACATATATAACAAGATGTGTATATATAACATTCACATAATTAACATTCACATTGGATATCAATAGGTCATTATGAACAATCGATACCTTTGGGCCTTAGGCCATGTCATAGTGCAAAATCATTACATTCGAGCCTTAAGCCATTAGTCCATCATTATTCAATCAATATCATATTTTATATCCATGCGAGTGCGAGAACCCCACTATTATAGCCGGTGGATCGGTCACTTATAGGGTAGAAAACACCTAACCACTATTATATGCTAGTGGATCGGTCTCTAGGGCAAAACGTTCCTGACCACTATTATTCGCCGGTGGACCGGTCTGGCCCCGACTCACATGGTGTTCCTCTATAAGTGATTAGTATTTTTCCATAACTTTATTCACATACATAACTGGTTTTATTGAGCTCGGGACCCCCACTATTATTGCCAGTGGATTGGAATATATATCAACATCATCCAAGACAACACGCTCCTGGGCCACTATTATATCCGGTGGATCGGTACTCATAATCACTTGCTAGGGCAACACGCTCCTGGGCCACTATTATGTCCGGTGGATCGGTACTTATAATCACTTGCCAGGGCAACACGCTCCTAGGCCACTATTATATCCGGTGGATCAGTACTCATAATCACTTGCTAGGGCAACATGCTCCTAGGCCACTATTATAACCGGTGGATCGGTACTCAATATCATAAGCTAACTGGGCCTGGCTCATTAATCTTTCACTTTCATTAGTAGTATTTTTCCTTTATTTAATTAGCACAATAATTCCATTTATTTGCCTCGAATGGGAGATCAAGAACCCGGGACACAAAGGTACACCGGTCGTACCGGTGCATACAAGCTACTCAGTACCCTTCAACCACGAACCCAGGGACACAAATATACCCTAGTCGTACTGGTGCATAAAGCTACTCAGTACCCTACCGATAAGGACACCTAATCCATAAGTATGCATACCCCCTAACTAGGTCCGTAGAGCTAGGTAGAGTAAGATATAGGGCCTGTCTGGGGCACAAAGGCACACCAGCAAATACCAGAGTAATCGTGGGCTAAACCACGTCTTTAGGGTAGCGACCCCTAAAGAGCCACCATTCTCGATCTCGAGGTCTTTCACTTTAAGTATTAGTGTCTTAATTAAAGTGATCATGAAAAGCACAATAATTAGATACTTATTCACTTTCAATTTTTCTGATATCATTAGTCATTTCTTATTCAGACGGTTATCAAAGATAACACAGAGAAATTATTAAGGTCATCATAATCTCATCTAATTCCGAATTAGGATTCATTCTTGTGATACTTACTAATTATTAAATAATCTTACCTTGCTAATCAACGTTATTTGAGTCATATTATGAAATTAAGCAATCACAACGACATGTCAGGTACAAATTACTCATTTACCCATTACTTATACAATTGCTAAGTCATCTCTTCCTTACTTGACAAATTACCATATTATCCTTCAGGTTGCATATTTACCAAATTACCCTGTACTTTATTTAGGTTACCAAGTTATCTCCTACACTTTTTAGATCACCATTCACCCCTCATAATTTCTACACTTATCATATTTTCCCTTTGGTTGGTTAGATTACTGCATTACCCTTCTCCTTTGTTATAATTACTAAATTGCCCTTGAGTTGGATAAACTACCAAATTACCCTCCTTCATTATCATGATTACCATTTTCCCCCTTTAGTTGGTTAAATAATTACCAATTTACCCTTTGGTTAGTTAAATTACCAAATTGCCCCTTTAGTTGGATAAATTACCAACTTGCCCCTCTCCTTTATCATAATTACCATTTTATCCCTCTCAATTATTATAATTGCCATTTTCCCCTTTACAATTATTATAAATGCCAAATTACCCCTCTTCATAATTATAATTATTAATTTACCCTTCTTCATAATTATAATTACCAATTTACCCTTCTCCATATTTATAATTATTAATTTACCCTTCTCCATATTTATAATTATTAATTTACCCTTCTCCATATTTATAATTGTTAATTTACCCTTCTCCATTCTTATAATTACTATATTACCCTTCTCCATTATTAAAATTACCATAATGCCCTTTTATTGATTAATTTACCAAATTACCCTTTTCTATTATCATAATTATCCAATTACCCTTTTATAATCATAATCTAATTACCAATTTATCTTTTATTGTTATCATTATTACCATGTTACCCCTTACTCCCAAGTGTGCCATAAATATCATTTTAATTTACAAAATTATCATTCTACCCCTTACTTCCAAATTACCATAATATCCTTTTATTTATAAAATTACCACAATACCCTTTTACTTATAAAATTACCATATTACCCCTTTTACTTTACAAATTACAATTTTACCCTTTTACATCCAAAATTACCATTTTTATCTTTCCTTACAAAATTACCATTTCGCCCTTCTTTTCCAAAATTACCATATTACCCTTTACTCCCAAAATTACCATAATACCCCTTTACTTATAAAATTAACATTTTGCCACTTTACTTCCAAACTTACCAAAATTACCACAATACCCCTTTTTACTTGTAAAATTACCATATTGCCCTTTTCCTTCAAAATTGATACTTTACCCCCTTTATTACCCACTTTTATTAAATTAACATTTCCACATGGAATAATAATATTAACACTCCATTAACAATATCCAACTCCACCAACTATTATATTTTAATATAATACATATTAGAACCCACACATATTAGGCCATAATCTAGCACAAGGAATATTACTAAAATGCCCCTAGGGCTCACAATAATATTATTTATGCATAAATAGTCACAATAACATAATATATCATGATTAAGTACTTTAACACTTTCATTAATAAACAAGTTCTTCCCTCAGACAACATTTACACACATAGCACATAAAAGGGCATACTTTCCTTTTTATTAAACAATACAAGCCAACATATAAATTATACTAACAACCATATATCAAACATAATAACATATTAAAAATCCAAATGTGTAAACATACGTTTATCCATGTGTTTAAATGGGGTTTAACGATTAGCTTAGATCCCGCAAAAATCCAATCTTACCGGTATCCCGACTAAAGATTGAAGCATTAAATAGAAAAATTGACACCTAAAAATAATGTCAACAATTATTATATTAGAATAAGAAAATCAAAGCATAAAACCTTATGAAATTTACTTAATGAAATAATTAAATTAAATATTATCATACCTTAAAATTATTAACAGAAATGGGTTAATAAATGCAGCAACTCATGCTGCTCATGCAGCATGAGCTGCATGCAAAAATAAAAAGGGGAAGGCTTGAAGGGGAGGGTGAAGGAAGGTAAAATGGCTATTTTCGGGTTGGGGTCTTTAGGCTAGAAAAGAAGGTAGATGGGGAAGGATTTAAGGCAAGGGAATTGTGCAGGAGTAAAGAGGGGGTGTAGGTGGATGCTGGGGATAGGTTATTGGCGGCCAAGGGCGGTGGATGCGGCGGAGGCGAGGTGGCGAAGTTGGTTGCCGAGGTGGGTCGAGGTGGAGGGGTTGAGAAGGAAGGAAAAGAGGAGGGAAAAATGAAGGGGTGCAGGGGCTGGTTTCGGGAAAATAAGGTACGGGGTGGTAGAGGAGGTTATAGGGAGGAGATTGGTGGTTTAGGTGGTGGCAGAGGTGGCTGGAAGGCGGTGGAAGGATGGGTTGCAAGTGGGCTGCCAAGAAGGAAGAAAAACAGGGAGAAAAAGAAGAGGGGAGGAAGAGGGAGTTGCGGGGTAGATTGGACGGTGTTGGGGCGGTGCAGGGCAGTAGTAGAAGGTTGCAGAAGGTGGAGCAGGGGCTTGGTGCGGCGGTTGGAGCGGCGAAGGGCGGCGGCGCCCGAAATAAAGGGGAGAAGATGGAGGGGAGAAAAATGGAGGGAAGAGGATCGGGGGAGAAAGATGGCTCGAAAGATATGGGGTAGGAGGGCTGAAGAGGAGAAGAAAAAGAAGAGGGAGGGGAGGGGTGCAGCTGGCCGGCCGGTGGCAGCGTGTAGGGTGGCAGGAAGGGGAGATGAAGAAGGGAAAAAATAGGGCGTGGGGGCTGGTTTGCAGGGTTGGTCGGGTCCAAGAATGGGAAGAAAATGACGGGAGAGAGAGCTTCAATGGTGGTAGGCGGTGGCAGCGAGAGGTTGTAGGTGTCTCGGTGGTCGGGCATGGCGTTCGGGGTGGTAGGGTGATGAAGACTGGTCGAGCGAAGAAGAAAGAAAGAAGGGAGAGGGAGGGAGACCAGGTCGGCGCATGGGAAAGAAAAAAGAGAGGAGTTGGGCCGGCTGGTCCCGGGGAGAAAGGAAGGAGGAGAGGAGGAGGGTTGGGTCGAATGTGCGTGTGGGGGAAGAATGGGCCATCGGCCCAGGCGCAAGGAGGGGAGGCAGGCCTGGCAGCCCGTGCCAGGAAAAGGAAAAAAAAAAGAAAGGAAGGAGGAAAAGGAGAAAAGGAGAAGGAAAAGAAAAGGAAAGGAAAATGGGAAAATTTAAAATAAGTAAATTTATAAAATAATAGGATGTAATATTTTTGATAATAATTTATTTAATAATTTAATTTAATATAATTAAATATATGGGCTTAAAAAGGATAATCATAGTAAAATACTAGTTTGAAAATTTATTTAAGTAAAAATAATATGCTAAAATAAAAAATATTTATTTTTAATTTATTAAATACTCCTATCTACATTTTTATACTCAAAAATCCATAAAATAATTAAACTAAATCATTTTAAAAGCTAATTTATTTCAAATAAAAGTTATTTATTAAATTATAGGTTTTATAAAATTTTGGGGGATTACAATAAGACACTAAACATTTAAAGTGAAAGATCATGTGAGTTGGCCCGAGGTGTTTATGTGGGTTCGTTCTACTGGACAATAATAATGGTTCATGTGTGTTTTTTTTCTAAGAGGTGAACAAGTTTTTTCTACTAGATTATGAATATTAGGGCCCTATACTCAATATGAATAAGAATATGATTTGAAATAAGTAACTAACAACCAAGACATTAATTATTTGAAGTGAAAAATTATGTGAGTTAGGACTCAGATGTTGGATCCATTCCACCATATAATAACAGTGGCTCAAGTGTGTTGTCCCTAAGAGGTGCTTCAAATCATTATATTGGTTTAAGAATAGCGGCTTAGTTGCTTTCTATCCTGAGAGGTTGGGTCCATTCCATTGGATGATAATAGATGCTTTATCCCTGAGAAGTGATTCAGACTGTTCCACTGGTTTAAGAATAGCAGGGTCCCTAAACTTAACATAAAAAAATAAAAAATGATATATCTATTCAAAAAAATTTGGAATCAATTTTTACCTCACATTATTTATGTACCACATGTATGCTTTTCTCCTTGAAACCCTTTCTTGACTGTATTATCACCTTATTCAGTACACACCTTACTACCATTTTTATGGGCGTTGCTCATTTCCATGAGAAAATGACCCGTATATCTATGTGTAACCTATGATGTTTTAAATGAGGTAGAATGCTTTTTTATATTATAATTTTTGGGTGTAGAGTCATATTGTTAGGATAATAGTTCAGTAGGATACATTTTTAGACTTTCAGATCCATGGTTTTCCCTTATCTGTATTTTGGATATTTTAATTGGAGTTAGTCTCTAGCTTGTATTTGCATTTATGAAACTTCTCATGTTTCATATTTATTACATTATACATTTCTCTAGCTTTTATTTGCATTTATGAAACTTCTCATGTTTCATATTTATTACATTATACATTTAAATTGTTTTTCCTTTTGATTGAGGTAATAATAGTGAGGTAAACCATACTTATGTTAATTATGGTGGTAACACCTAGTTATTTTGGTAATATGCTTCCACTATAAACAAATTTTTGTAGTAGTAAATTTTTGGATGTTACACTAGTATCTAACATGACTCAACTACATCAAATAGTCATCTATTGACAATATTTAAGGGGGAGCATATTCTCTTCTCAACTTTACCATAAAAGAATTTTTTCTTCCACCGTACATGGTTAGTTGGAAGGAATTATTGATGACTAATGTACTCTATCCTAGATCTCAACCTCATAGAAAGAGCTTATTCATTATAATTAGGGCATGCTTTATGCCCTTTTCCTAACTAATGACCACCCAAAGAGAATTGAACAAACTGAAAAGTTGCTAATAGTCCACAAAAGTGCAACATGCATTCTAAACACTTTGTTATTAATCATGTCTCTAATATCAAACCTTAACACCTACAAATTATTCAATAAATTGATAATAGATATGAGGGACATATCAATATCCATATTAGGACACAAAAAGCCTAGAACTAACAATGTCAACATAAATATTTTCTTTTCATGCACTAACATGGGGTAAGTTATATGTCATCCAAATAATTGGTTATATGCTGTAATTTATGTTCATGCCAAATAGACTGAACCCATTTAATGCTGACCCTAGTCTAACATTATGAGGAAAAATTATATAATTTGGATGATTTGTATCAAAATCTTTCCATTCCTATCCATCAAATAAATTTTGTAAGATCCCTGAATCTCTAGAGCTCCCATTCAAGTGTCATATCATATCTTGATTAGTGTATCTGCAAGCGTACGATCTTTTCAATTTTAGTGCTTTGGAAAAATATTGCAACAAATAGCGTGGTACTTTATTTTCCTTTGTGGCTTCACCTACCAATCAAGAAGTACTATCTACTAGATAATTTTTTCTATTAGTGTCGTCTTTCGATTACAAGACGCAATCAAATTTCCATGCATACATTGTCTCATAGCCCAATCCTAATTTGATCATCATCTTATCAAAGTCATATTGTGATCCTAGAAGTGATTATTTCAATAGATTTATAATCCCATCATATTACTTGTTACTCCATTTATTCAACACCTTGTGACACATCAACTTTACTAAAAAACTTCAAGAAAGAAATTTTGTGACATCATGGATATAACTCTGTCTCCATCTATTGAAATAACTCGTCAACTTATGGATCTCTACTATCTCTAGAATCATCACCTATTACCTCATTATCATTCAAGATATCACCAATAGTCGAAAATCTTTAACTATGCTCAATATATGGATTACCACATAATAAATCATCCAATACATATGTCATCTCATCTCCAATATCTTCCTCCAGACGTTCTCTTTCAAGTTCTCCATGAGACTTATCTTATTCTTAACATTCATATATTCAATTTATATTTATATTTTGCTAAATTTTTATTATTAAAAATTATGGTTAATACTCATTATTGTATGCATATATCATAAAATAATAATAATATAATAACATGCTTACAATATAAAACTAATTAATCACAACACACACATAGCAATCATAGTTTTAATCAAATGTATATACCAATTATATATATTACATCACATACATCAATCAAAAATTACCACCAGTGACATTTATATAATACTTAACAATAACATATATATAATACTCAATGATAACAAAAAGTAAAAATAAAAAAGAGTACAACTAGTTGTGGCAGCAACAATAAAGGGCCAACAACACACCTTCTCTGGAAAAATTCTAGCAACGTACAATCTAACCAAAAAATAAGAAAAAAATGATTACATTAATATAATAATAAAAAAACAAACTAAAACTAAGAGTAAAAGATGAAGACTAAGTTGAGGTATGGAGGCGGTGGTGGTGTAAGCTGTAAGGCAGAAAAAGTGGTGGTAGCTTTGGTGAAAACACATAAGAAAATAAAATAAAATTGAAATCAGGCAATACTAATAATAGCTAAGATAATAACAAGAAATTAACAAAATAAACATTAAAAATATATTTTACCTAAATTTGCAATGATTTTTCAACAGTGAGGAGAGAAAACTAAATGAGAGAAAGAGATGATCAAGGGATGATGGAGAAAAGTAGGATTTTTGCAACAACCCCATCATTACAATATAATGAAAGGTCGAATTAATAAACCATTGTTATATGGAATAATGATATTTTAAAGGGATTTACTGCAGTGACGCCCTGTCGTTGTAATATAGTTTCCCAAAATTTTCATGTGTCAAGTTTTCTCTAAGTTTAATAGGAGGGAAATTTGATTCGGAACATTTCAGCTATCCCCTGCAATGATGACCCTTCTCTACTAAAGAGCCATCATTAAATATTTTTCTTTTCCTAGAAAACTTAATTGATGAAGGATAGTATTTTGTAGGATAATATAATGATGAGTTATCGTATTATTTTTTGAAAATTAACTTAAAAAATTCTCAAGATAAAAATAAAATTAATTAGTAGTTGTCACAATACATTTACAACAGAAATGATAGTCTTCACTACATTTTTAATTTTTATAGCCATTAACTTCTTAATTAATGAAGACATGTTATTACAATAGCCTACTTTATTACAACAACTTTGGCCATCGCAAAAAGCGCCGTCACTATAGCCTAATAATTTTGTAAAATAATGCTTGTAAGTTACTTGGAATCCAAGAAGAGTTGATTCATTACTTAGTTGTATCAAGTTTGAATGAGTATGGAGCAAGCCTTATTTTTCCAATAAGAGGTAATTCACTCCTTGTCAAACTTCGAGTGAAGTAATTCTCTACAACAAGAAACATGATTTGTATCATTATCCCATAAGATGTATATGATTTTGGAGATCCAATTGTGATATCAACATTTGTTATCGAGGTTATAAAGAAAGTTGTGCATTTCTATCCTATAAGATGTATATGATGTGCACTTTGTTTCAAAGAATGTGTATTAATATCTAAAAACATTTGTACCATTATCCTATTAGTGCATACTTTTTTTTCTTCTAAGGTGCATGTTTGTTTTCAAACATGTGTATTCCTTTCTTACATTTGTATAAATAAAAAAGATATGTATTACTTTTCTAACAAATGTGTATTATTATCATGTAAGATGTGTATTATTGTATTAGAAAATGTGTATTTATATTATGGAATGTTTGTAGTTATATATTGGTAGATTTTTATTTATATCATAAAATAAGTGTATTTATGTTATAGAATATGTGGATTTAAATCCCATAAGATGTGTACTTATATCTTAAAAGGTGTGTATCTAACTATTTATATATTGGAAGGTGTGTATTAGAATATGTATATTATATCTTAAAATTTATGTATATATGTTCTAGAGAATGTGTATTTTATTGGATAATATGTGTATCCTTCTACAATAATTTAAAATAAAGTTCATAAAGTTAACAAAATCGTCACCATTTTTCCTACCATAGTCTTAGAGATTGTGCATTATTGTCATTAAAGGTGTGCATCTGTATTTAACAAGATGTGTATTTGTATTATAAAAGGTGTGAATGTGTTAAACAAATATGCCATTTTTACCACTATTTAAAAGTTCAAAAAATTTACAAAAATTCCACTATAACAAGAGCCTTACATATGACTCCACAATGCAAATTGTGTTATGATAGAACTATCTAAATGACCCTCCACATGCATTTAGTGTTAGCAATTTGATGAATTCAAATGTAATTATCTGTTAGCCATTTTACTTAAATACTTATTTTTCTTTTATAATAGTAGAAAATTAAAAAAATATTTATACAAACATTGTGTTTAACTTAACCTTATATTAAATTACTTTGCTTAACATACTTTTAAATAAGGGAACTGACTCGTAGCCTTAATGGCTACCGTTTCTCAATTCATCTTCAATGACTCAAAGTTGATTCCCATTGGGCGTATATGTGTTATCACCTCTCTTCTCCTCTTCTCAACTGGTGTCTCATGCAAATAAAAAAAGGAAAAAAAAACTCATCAACTATCATCCCTTTCTCATGCAATATGAGCATATTTATTGTATTAATGATACATTTTACTTGGGAACCTTAACATTTAATTTAATATTTTTTAGATAACCTTTATTTTTAATAATTTTACTTATTCAATTTTACATGACAATTTGACTTCATATGAGCACCTATATAGTAATATATGTAAATACTCAAAATAGATTACAAATCAGTAAAAGAATTTTTGCAAAAAGGCATCCAAAACATTGCCTCCAAAAAGATATTTGCTAGATGGTAGGCCATCCTCTCAGTGTTTGACTATGATATATAATTTTTCAAAGGTTATTTAAATTATATCCCTAATTTTTTAACCAGAGAAATTTTTCAGGCAACACCTTCATATGTCTCCTAAAATGAAAGGCAAAGACCTTTCCTATAAAACCCTTGCACAAAACCCCATCAAATCATGGTATGATGGACACTTGGAGATGAATAAAATGTCTCTTCATCACAAACGCCTCTTCTAGACAAACACCAATATATGAAAACTTGGGTTGCTACTCTTACAGAATCCTTTGAAGCCTTCATGGTGCTACATCAAATCATGCGGAGAATGCCTCCTCCGTTGAAAGGTATAATTTATTCCCCTATTTTTAAAATAGAGGAGGGATATTTTTCTCAAAAATATTTTCTAATGGTGTTTAGAATATTATCAAATATTTGATGTTATAATTTCTAAGAGAAAATCCATGGGTAGAAAAACATTGAATAGAATTGGAAAAGGGGAGGAAGTTGTTTATCTTTTAGATTAGGACATAAGAGGGTTTTAAATGAATCAAGGGCATCCCTTACCTGTGGTAGTAATATTTCTAGCAAGGATCTAAAGTCTTTCCACCATTTTATGAACCAAATGGGAAGATTGGTTGTGGTAAATTTTTGGAAGAAGAGAAGTCGAAAGTGACTTTTTCGGGTGTTTTATGAGAAGAAGGCAATATACCAGGTTTTTTGGTAATCATAATAATTAAAGGAAAGTGATAATTTTAATGAGGTTTTGCAGGCATCAGGAAGATATTTTAGGATTTCAAGGCTTTTGCCCCAATCAGAAATATGGAGGATTTTGCAAGTAGAGTAAGCCAGTTCATTTGGAGAATCATTATGTGAGAAATATTTGAAGGAGGCAGAACTAGTAAATTCAAGGACTGCTATATAATATGGCAGAGGTTTATGTAAGTCCCATGGTTTATAAAACCAATGAGAAAATAATTTTTGTAAAGAAAAAAAGGTTCTAGATAGAAAAAACCATCTCCATAATTTGTAATAATTTGGAAGTGAGGTTTTTGAAAATAATAAGATGATTTTTGAAAATCTTTCTTTTTTGGAACAATTTGTTTTGAATAATTGAAAGATTTGAGGAGGAAGATTTTGAAAACATATTTTGAGAAAGAGTTGTTTGAGACGAAGATCCCTCCTCTATTTTCAAAATAGGGGAAGAAATTATACCTATTAACGGAGAAGGCATGCTCTGCATGATTTATATTAGTGCCATAAGGCCTTTAGGGGATTCTGTAACACCCCTAAAATTTACCACTGAAAATTTTTATTTTTAAAAGTTACAAGTAGAAGCTAAGATAATAAATTTTGGGGTGCTACCATCACATTTAATACCAAACTAGTGTTCTCCATCGTTTTGATACCAAGTGCTAATGCTACAATATTACTATACTTAAGTTCAAGAATATAATTATAAATCAAAGTAGCACAATATTTAGGGAGGTTAATTCACCTTCGAAATAAAACTCACTAACTGTGGTTACAAAAGTCTGTGAAAAGAAAATATAAAAGATTTTAAGGAAAATATAGATACTTCTAGTTCAAGTTACTAAAAAGAATCCTGGATAACACTATGCTCTTAACCTGAGGAATAATCTTAAAAGGATCTTGCAAGCTAACCTACAAAGGCCGCTGCCCATTGAATAAGAAGGGGCCCAAGAAATGAACCCACCGGTATAATGGTACTAAGTAACCTATTATACAATAATAACATGCATGGCCCTCATGCAACACATCAGATGTTTCACATCAATCATATGAATACTGAATTGTGCATATATTAATTGAAATGCAATAATCGTTCATATAGCCACATGCATCAAGATCATATGCTACCAATGCTCATTCAATTAGAAATAACATAAATTTACTGGTGGAACATGCAAGTGATGCTTTTTTTTATATATAATTAGAAAACCATATCATTCTCAGTAGGAGGTGCAGCTCACTTAACCAACCCATTACTTGTCAATAACACCACAACAAGAATGATATGTGCATAAGTAGATCATATCAACTCATTCATTATTATCTGGACTCATTATATTAGTGTAGTAATTTTTTAACTCATGAATTTTATATCTATATGGGTTCAGGGACCCAATTATTCTCATCAGTGGAACAATAATTAAAATACAACCCCAGGGTAGCATGTTCCTGGCCACTATTTTTAGCGGTGGACTAGCAAATAAAGTACAATCCCAGGATAGAATCTTCTTGACCACTATTCTCACCATTGGACTAGTAAATAAGGTACAACCCTTTAACAGTATGCTTTTGGCCACTATTTTTATCCTTGAACTTATAAATAAGGTATAATCAGTCCCAACTTAAGTGATCTTTCACTTTAAGTTATTAGTATTTTCCTATAGTCATTATCATTCAATGTTTTTAATTACTTGAGTGTAGGACTCCATTATTCTCACTAGTGTAGTGGTAGGGTATATCTTCTAGGGAAAAACACTCCTGGCCACTATTATCGCCAGTGGACCAGTAGATACAACTAGACCCGACTCAAGTGACCTTCCATTTTAAGTGATTGGTGTCTTATAAATATTTTATTTGTTCCAGATACAACACATAAACATGCACAACTCATGTATGGCTCCTACCCTACTACTACCTCGGGATAACCCCGTTCCCTTAGAAACCTTAATTTTATAATTCTGGGCTCATCCTTACCGCCTAATGCTCCTTTGAGTCCCCAATTTATCCAAAAAATCCAAATCTATCATTAGAAACCCCTCTTATCATCATTCATAACCTATTTCCCCCAATTCTCACATATAATAACAACTAGCCTCTAGGGTTACTTAAAACTCTAGTTTTCCCTAATTAGCCTAGTCCCCTTCTCTACTACTTGTTTAACCCTAATTTTCCTTAACCAAGCATATATTACTTTGATTATCCATCCCCTAAAGTTTTGTAGACTAACTCTCCCATTTTTCACATATGATAATAACCTCCCAAATTGGAGCATCTCGATACCTTAATTCCTTGTTATGGTTATAACTGCTCCCATCTTTTCCACAAGGCTATTTAATTTAGTACACAATTCCCAAATAGCGTGATTAACATCATAATCTAAGGTTGTAGCCGAACTCCTCCATTTATTACATGTGATAATAACTTATCCCTAGGGCTTTGTGCTTTGCCCTACCAAAACCCTAGTTCCACCTTTTTAATAACTTCTTATCCCTTACACTACTAGGAAAACGGGAAATAATAACGGAACATTAATAACGGTAGTTCGAAAACCGTTGTCAAACGCGTGAAAATTAATGGGCGGGAGAGTTTTGATAACGGTTCTAGTTAAAAATCGTTATTAAAAGGGCAACGTTATAATTTGGACGGATGTTTTAATAACGGTTTCAGGTAAACCGTTATTAAAAGATGTTTTAATAACGGTTCTTTCAGGAACCGTTATTAAAACCCCAAAATCAAACTTATATTTCGTTCAGTTCTGTTTCGTGCCAATATTTTCAGACTCTCTGCACCTTCGTTCTCTTGCTCTCCTTCTCCTTGCAAACCCTCGCACCACCACACCGACTCCTCTCAAGTAAAGGAAACCCTCGCACCGCCAACTCTCCACCACGCCTCTGCCATTACCGGCTCTGCATGTGCGTGCTGTCATTGTTCCGAAGCTAGCTAGCACTTGCACCTTCATCCTCCGTCATGTTTGAAGCCCTTGCCTCTCTCAACATTCTCACCGTCGTGTTTGTAGCTAGCTCACTTTATGTATATGTTTGTTCTTCCTCTCGTAACTTTTTATCTACTTATATATGTATATATATATAAATGCATGCATGTTGCTACAGGGTTTCGTTTGTTTGTTATTGAAAGATTGTGGTTTGTCGTTTGAAAATGTGTTGTTGAATGTATTGGCTGAAAATTTTGCTGTTTGTTGTTGAATTTGTTGCGTTATTGTTATATATTAACAAATGCATGTGTTGGCTGAGACCTTTACACACATATATATAATATGAATGTGAGTGTAGAATTATATACATTTTCACTCATAAAAACTATATATATATACACACACACACACACACACACACACACACACACATTTTCATTAATAAGTATAGGAGACTAGCAATAAGATATAGGAAATGTCATATAATGAAATGAAAATATATTTTACATATGCATATGTTAATGATTGCTATTTGATGAGGATTAAATAGATATAGAGAATAAGGAATATATAAAAGTGAATAATTAAATAGAGAGAAATAATTGTGTATGATAATAATAATAATAATAATATGATTTATATATTATGCTTTAATTACATTTAGCTAGGTTTAGGGATATTTTTTTGTGGTTTAGGGTTAGGTTTTATTATAATAAATTATGGTTAATTAGCTAGGGTTAGGGTTAGGGTTTATCGTTTATTATGGTTAATTATGGTTAATTAGGGTTAGGGTTAGGGTTAGTATTAATATCTTTTTGGAAACGTGTTAGCATGATTCGTATATATATATATATAGAATAGCATGATACATTTGAGATTAATTCTTTCTAAGTATGATTCGTATCGATAATATAATGGTACATTATTATGCTCAATACATAACATTCTAACATAATTTATTCATTTATTTTTTGTAGAGATATGGCCAACAAAAACATTGATAGGGATAGCAGTGATGAAGAAGGGAAGAGAGGACCTACGATTATGAGAATTATCATAGACATGAGGAATAGAGGAGAAGTAGTCGAGTTGGGATGGAATACTTACAATCTTCCCATCGGCCCTTACGCAGATATGTTCTTGACCTATATTTCACTTGTGACCTGTAACCGTGTTCCTATCTCCTATAATAATTGGAAGCAGGTTCCACAGGGTCATAAGGAGCATATTTGGCAGGAAATCACGGTAAATATGCTATTTTATGTAATCATTTTTGTATGTCAAATGTTATTAATTTTATTACATTAACATCGGTATACATCTACATGTCTTATTTTGCAAAGAGTGTTCAATGTCCCAGAGAGTAGGAAGAAATGGCTTCTTAGACATTGTGGGGAGCGTCTAAGAACCTTTAGGTCATATTTAGCTCGTAGAAAAATGTATAGAAAGAAGGATGGTTCTGTACGACAGAACCCACCCAAACGATACGGTTTCATCGATCAAGAAAGTTGGAACCAATTCATTGCTTATCGTCTTACGGTGGATTTTAAGGTACTTGTTAGATAACAATTAAACTTTTTGTATCAATCCCAGTATTATGCTTAATATTGAAATAACCATGTCATTATGTTTTGGCTTGTCACATAGGAAAAAAGTACCCAAAATAAAGAGATTGCCAAGCAAAATAAATACCGGCATAATATGGCTCGCAAAGGCTATGCGGGCCTTGAAGAGGAGTTGGTATGCATTTTGTGATTATCTATTTACATGTAAATGTTGAATTTTATAATAATATTCTTAATTAAGAATATTTTTTTGATTTGTAGCTCCTAGCCCAAGACTTGGACCCATGTACCTCGTCCATCAATATTGGTACATTATGGAAGAAGGCTAGAGCAACAAGAGATGGATATATTAATGAATATGTTGATGTTGCAGCCAAACAAATTGTAAGTTTGTAGATATCTAGAACCCTACTTACTTTTCTTTTAGAAAACTATTATATTATGCTTATTCCTATAAGTTAAATTTACAGGACAAACTTGAAACGTCAGAAGGTGAGGAGGTGGACCAATATAGCATTGTGGCCCAAGCTACAGGAATTGTAGAACACCCTGGAAGACACAGGGCCATTGGATTGGATGTTACGAGAATGAGCATATGTGGTTGATCTCGTGGTTCTCGTAGCACTAATGAGCAAGTCGCCATCCTCACCCAAAAATTGAACGTGTCATTTGAACGGATGGCAACAATGGAGCAAGAGTTGTCATTTATTAAATCTCAAGGGTATAAGCCATCCGATTCAGTAGACCATGATCAGCTTCACATGCCTAATGTAAATAGCGTCAGAGATAGTTGTGAAGCTGATGCATTTCTTTCTACTCTTCCCAAGGTAAGCATTACAAACTATGAATTGTTATTAAATGTATTCGGTGTAATAAATTATTATTAATGTGTAATATTTTTGTTTAGAGTTTGCATAAATGTGACTTATTAGCGAATGACCTTTCAACAATTTTGGCGAAAGGAAGGGTCCGCATCAGTCACAGTATTGAAACGCATACAATCCACGGGTACAATTTAGCCCTAAATACAAGGCCGGTGAGTATTGACACTCCAATCATTGGCAGTGCACACTTGCCTTGTTATAAAGAGGGTGATGAGGCAACCACAGTACTAGAAGCTCATGGAAGCTTTGTGGCTTGGCCTACGGATCAAATACGTCTCACTATTGAAGAGGTATTGACATTTGACATCTTCATTAGACCTTGTTTAGTAGTTACACTATATATACCTTTTTCATATATATATATATATATATTTATTTATTTATTTATATGCTCAATATATATTTTGTTTAATATTATCAATTAAGGAATCAAAAAAGGAATCAAAAAAGAAGACTGCTACAGCTAGTAAAACCAAGAGAGGTACTAGCAGAACGAGCAACACAAAACAGGGCGCTGCTAAAGGAAAGGGAGCTAAATCTGAAAAATCAGTTGCCCCACAAAAGATTCCTTCTTCAGATCAGCAAAGACAACCTCCACCAGCATTAGCTATATTATATTTTTATGCCCAAAACTACCTCAGGGACAATTATATTTTCATTAATTGTCGTCCTGAGTATGTTGGAGGGACGATGCTACTTACATGGTATCGACGACTGACATAAGCGACATTTATAATCAAGAATGGATGTCAACCATAAGTGTCGCCGTCTATGTCACGTAAGTATTATTTCATTTTGAGATTTTTGTACACTTAACTTATACAATAGGAATTTTTATGACCTCTTATATGAGTTATTATTTATTAACAAATATGCATTGTTTTTGTTGTCCATAGGTTGGTAGCTACTCGAGCTGCGATGGAGGGAATGTTGTCCTCTATTGTGTTTGTGTGCCCATACTACATAGCTGACGGTAGTACAATAAGAGAGGGTAGGCACATAAACTATTTAGCGGATCACATTTTGATTGAGGGATACAACAAGCTCTATCTCATTCCTCACCTCGCAACTGAACATTGGGTTTTGTACGCCGTCTGACCTGATCTTAATAAATTCTATGTGTTTGATTCCCTTCGAACCTATGACGTGCCTTTTGAAGTCGCTCGTCGTGGTGGTAAGGAATTTATCGACATATTAGTATACTTTTCACTTCTTACTTCATTAGCTCATTTATACATATATTCGCCTAGCTAGCTTTCATTATTTGAGGTATATATGCGTACTTACAATATTGTGTATCCAACTCTATTTATTAGGGCACTACGGACAACATATCAAAGGAGAGGTGGGAATGGTGTCCCAGACCCAAAGAATGTTCAATACGAGCCTGTCATAGTAAGTAGGAAGGCAACTATTTCGTATTTTATTTTAATTAAAATTAATATCTAATAGTTAGATAGCTAACTGAATTTATATGACAGTGTCCACAACAGAAAAACGAAAAAGATTGTGGATACTATGTATGTAGAGCAATGGATCTGATAGTCTAAAATAGATCGGTCAACATAGATCCAAGCCATGTATGTTTTCTTTTCGATATTTTTCCATTAATGAATCACGACATACATGTTTGATACTTGACGTAAGTGCTAACTGTATATTAATCAAAACTTGGGATTTGTAGTTTTTCACCGATGATTATGCACAAGGCTAGCAATGCAATGTTGAAGAAATTGATGAAGTGAGAGAGCAATGGGCCAAGCATGTGCACTCATTCATTCGGTATTAAGTAGAGATCTGTATATTCTACATGCATGTTCAGATTTGTATTTTGTCTATGTCTTTAAGTCTTCTAAGCTAGATTTATAAACATTTTGCTTTGGCGTGTAGAGCTACCAAGTTGTGGTATGCCTACTAATTTTGATTCTTGAGTATATATGTCTGGTGTATTAACAAGGGATTGATTGAAATTATGGTGTGATTGTAGATTTGTTATCAATTGATGTTGTTTTACAATGCAGATTTAGTAATTATTTGAACATACAACTGTGTATGTGGGCAAAAACAAAACTGCAAAAACTAAAAAAAATTGGAGTTTTAATAACGGTTCTTATGAAAACCGTTATTAAAACCTTGTTTTAATAACGGTTCTGATGAAAACCGTTGTTAAACAAGAGGGTTTTAATAACGGTTCTGATGAAAACCGTTATTAAAAATCCAGTTTTTAATAACGGTTTTCATAAGAACCGTTATTAAAACCTACCTTTTAATAACGAGTTTCATCAGAACCGTTATTAAAACCCTCTTGTTTAACAACGGCTTTTCTCAAAAACCGTTATTAAACATGCATTTTATGCTCATATTGGCGGTTTTTTTTATATTTTTGATAATGGTTATGAACCGTTATTAAAGATTTAATAACGGGTGTTTTAATAATGGTTGAAAACCGTTATTAAAACTATAAAATAACTGTTATTAAAACTACTTTTTGGGGTAGTGTTAGTACTCCAAAGACTCCCCCAAATGTGAAAATCTACCCAAAAATGTCATCATCAATCCCCATATCTACTCTTAGCAACAAACCCATACTCTATTCACTCATGGTCATAGCTTCCGTTGGGTTTGACTCACCCCATGCATGTTTATTAGAATAATCACCCTAGTATATGCGGAATTACTAAGATGCCCCTATACCATGTAATATTGATAACCAGGATGAAATTGAGACAATAAACCCCTATTTTCATATTCAATACTAATTAATACTTATCATGTATGTTTATTATACTAATAACCATAGTACATTCAACATTATCAAAATGTCCCTAGACCATAAAATTTGATATTTATGCTTAAACATGAGTTACTAATGCAACAAACCCCTATTCTCATACTTATCATCAATTATTTCTTATCATGAAAATTTATTAGGATAACAACCATTGTACATTCAAAATTAGAAAAATACCCCTATGTCATGTAATATTAATATTCATTCCCACACATGTGTTATTAATACCACGAACCCCTATTTTCTTACTTAGTAACAATTATCATGCATATTTATTAGGATAACTACCATTACACATTCACAATTACAAAGATTCCCCTAGTTCATATAATATTAATATTCATAATGGAACATGTATATCTAATGCCACAAACTACTATTGTTATTCTCAACCTCACATAACACTTAGCCTACACATTTATCGGAATGATCACCATCATACATTAAAAATACCAAAATACTCTTAGATCATAAAATATTGATATTCATGCTCAATTGTGTGTTTTTGGTACACTAAATCCTACCTCCATTCCTAAATATATTTATAATACATTAGGCATCCCAGTTAGGGTTATATATCATGATGTGTCTAAACAGAAAAAATTTCCCCTAGGGCTTATAGTAATATTTTTACTACAAGTGTCCATATATAATTAACCTAAGATTTTATATACACATAACATACATCATCACTTCCCAACATTATATTCCTTCTAAATCACTCTTTCACACACATAACATCTTACACAATATAACATACATTCTTTTTCCATTTTTCAAGATAACTGAAATGCCCCGAAAAATTTTGGGGTGTTACAATAACACTAATAATCTTTGGATTATTTGTAACACATCATGTCTACATTAATCATATGTCAAAAATCCTAATGTGCTAACATGTGATATCCAAATATTTAGTGGGGTATAAAGGTTGCCTAATTTCTAGCAAAATCAAACTTTATCGTCGTTATAATTCACACTTCTTCAAGGCTACATGGGATATCATTGGTACTGACATGTGCGTGGCAATATCAACCTTTTTATCATAGGTGTTATGCCTAGAGGTTTGAATGTTACCACTCTTAATCTAATCCCAAAATCCCAAATGCTTCTTCTCCAAGTGATTATTGGCCTCTTGCTTGCTGTAATTCTTTATACAAAATTATAGCAACTCTTAGTACCCTCAGGCTCCAACCTATTTTACCATCTTTGATTAGAGAAGCTTAATTAGCTTTTATCAAATGCATGTCTATTACTGATAACATCCTCCTTGATACTGAGCTCATCAAGGGTTAAAATCAACAACATTTATCTCCTAGAATCATGGTCAAATTAGATATGAAGAAAGCAAGTGAATTTTTTCATTGGGATTGCCTTGAAAAGATTCTGGTTGGACTGCATTTCCCTCCCCATTTTGTAAAGATCATCATGGCTTGTGTATCTAATGTTATCTACTCCATTAAATTTAATGGTGCCCTTCACCCTCCTTTTCCTAACAAAAGAGGTTTGAGATAGGGAGATCCTCTTTCTCCCTATCTCTTTGTCCTAGTAACGGAGTATCTAAATCGTGCTTTCCTAACATTATGGTCCAATCCTTCTTTTTCTCCTCATCCTAGGTGTAAAAAGATGAAAATCATTAATCTCATGCTTGCTGATGACCTTTTATTATTCTGTAAGGGTACACATGAGTCTTTTTTTTAACAGTGCTTAACACTTTTATCCATTTCTCCCACATCTCTGGCCTCAGCATGAATGTAGCAAAGAGTCATGTTTATTTTGGAGGAGAGTGTACCCAATTGCTGCAGGATGAAAATTTTCATTCTTTTCACATACCTGAAGGGGTTTAACCTTTCAAATACCTATGATTTCCCCTTGATGGAATATACATTACTAAGCAGCATTACCATTCACTCATTGACAAATTCACTTCCAAAATGAGAGCTTGGTAGACTACCTTACTTAGCTATGTAGGAAGACTACAATTAATTTAGTATGTACTTCTTAGCCTATAGACTTATTGGAGCATGGTCTTCCCTTTGCCAGTACATGTTATCACATAAATTAATGCTTTATGTCATGCCTTCTTATGGTCAGGGAATTCTAATGTCTCAAAACCTGCTTTGGTAGCCTAGGACTTATTGTGCTTGCCTAAAAATGAAGGGGGCTTAGGCCTTATTAACGTTCTCTAGTGGAATAGGGCTGTAATGTGTAAATTAATTTGGCATCTAGCTGTAAAGAAAGATCTAATGTGGGTAAAGTGGATTCATGCATACTATCTCAAATGGATGGATATTCTGGAGGTTAGGGTGAGAAATTCTGCATCATGGATCCTCAAGAAATTACTGGAACTCAGGGATCTTGCTCATATCATTCTCCAATAGCCCAACCTGTAACATATTATCTAGCATGAAAATTTTTCTATCTCAATAGCTTATGATATTATTAGACCCTGCCATGAAAAATTTCCTTTGCTTTCTTTTGTGTGGACTAATTACTCCCCCAAAAGACATTCTTTTATCTTGTGGCTTACTATTTTGGGTCGTCTCCAAACTCGAGACAAACTTCAAGCCTATGGTCTGTAGATTGAAGAAAATTATGTGCTTTGCTATGATGCAACTGAAAGTCATTCTCATTTATTCTTTTATTGCACATTTGCTAGATCTATTTGGCCGCCTCTTTTATTCAAGTTAGGCAGTCACCAACAGGTTACTAATTGGCAAGACATTATTCATTGGGCAACTACAGGTGGTTGGGGTCCAAGGATAAGAAGACAATTTATTCATACCTTAGTTGCTGCCACCATTTATTACATTTGGAAGGAGAGAAACAAAAGAATTTTTAGAGATGAAGCACAACCTCCTCACACTATCTAGAAGCATATTGTGTCAGAATTGGCAGGAAGGATGAATAGATTCTAGCATTGTAGATCTTTCACTCGTTTGATGAATTGTATAGATAATCTAATCTAGGAGTTTCTTTAGATTCTTAGCTTTTTTGTCTTTTGTTATCTCATGTCTTGAGTTAAGACATGTTTGAATGTTCTTATCTCCTCTTCTATTAATAAAATTTACATTTCACCTAAAAAAATCAAACTTTATCGGTAACGGGCTAAAAATTCCTAGGCTTTGTTAATTAAATTTTATACCTAAAAATAATATCACAAATACCATATTAATATTAGATAAATAAAATCATAATTTTTATTAAATATATTTATTAAATATCAAATTACTAAACTACCTTTATACCTTAAATATTATCCAAAACACATAAAAATTACACAACATAACTCATGCTACAAGTGCAGCGTGAGCTATGCAGAAATGAATGAAAAGGAAAGGGGGGGGGGAAGTGGCTTGGGTAAAGGTTATGGTTGATGGTGGGAGGTGTGGGTTTTAGTTGTTAGATGTAGGAGGTGAAGGAGAAGATGGTTGCAGGGAGAGTGGCATAGAGAAGGGAAGGGAGGGGGAAAATGAGGAGAAGAGGAAGTAGAGAAGGGTAGGTGCAGGTGGTGTTGGGTGGCTACCAGTGATGGTGCATGAGGTGGGTGGCAATTATGGCTGGCAGCATGTGGTTAGGAGGGGCTGTGGTGGTGGAGGAAAGGAAGTGGAGAGAGGTGGTTGAATATAGGTGGTGGCTACTGGGGTTGTCAAAGGGGAGAGAAGGAGAGGAGGCAGAGTTTCAATGGAGGTTGGGGTATTGGCTGCTCGGGGTGGTACAGGGAGTTGTAAGGTGGAGATGCTGGCGACGATTGCTGTGGAGGAGGGGGATGTGCAAGGAGAATGCATGACGGTAGGTGGATTCAAAAAGAACTACTATAAGGGAGAAAGAAGAAGATACAGGGCAGTAGAGGAAGAGGAAGAAGGAGGGAAGGGAGGAGAAAGGGTGGTTGTCAATGGTGGAGGCTATGTTGGTGGCGAAAGCATCAAAGGTGGCTGCAGATGGGGTGATGGGGAAAAAAAGGTTGAGGAGAAGAAGGAAGAAGGGAGAAGGGAAGGTCGGGGGAGAGAGTAGACCACAAGGGAGAAGAGCGGAAGGGAAGAAGAGAAGAAAAAGAAGAAGAGGATGAGGGGGGTTCGACATGCGAAGGAGGTGGTGGTGCAGGGAGTGACCGGTATGGTAGGTGTGGGAAGGGAAGAAAATGGACGGAAAGGGGCACATGGGGAAGGAGACCAGGGGAGATACAGAGCCATAGAAGGAAAAGAAAGGGATGGTATGAGGTTGGTGGTGTAGGGAGTGACCGGCATGGTAGGTGTGGCAAGAGAAGAAAATGGACGAAAAGGGGCACATGGGGAAGGAGACCAGGGGAGATACAGGGCCATAGAAGGAAAAGAAAGGGATGGTAGGAGGTTGGTGGTGAAATGTGTTTGGCCAGGAAGAGGGGGAGGGGCGACGTCATAGGCGTGTAGAGGTGTAGGTTGTGCACATGAGAAGGAGGAGGCGTGTGTAGGGGGATATTCTAAGGCATGTTTGGCTGGACTTAGGTGGGGAAAGAAGGAGAGAGGGAAAGCTGGGCTACATAGGGAAAAAAAGGAGAGGGAAGTGGCTCAGTTGTGTAGGAGAGGAGAAGAGAAGAAGGAGGAGAGGAATTAGATTAGCTCGAGGGAAAAGAAAAGAAAAAATGAGGAGGAGGCATGGGCTGACCATAGGGGAAAAAGAAAAGAGAAAAAAAGGGGGATGGTTGGGGCTATCCCGATGGAAGAAAGAAGAAGGAAAAAAAAGAAAGAAAAAGGAAAAGAAAGAAAAGGGAAGAAAAAGGAAAAAGGGGAAAGGAAAAGAAAAAAATAAAAGGAAAATATATTTAGGATTAGGATTAGAAATTAGATTAAAATTGGGATATTGGAAACATATTTATTAATTTATCTAAAGTAAGGTATTAATGTAAGAAAATAATTTTGGTAAAATTATAGGTTTAGGGTTATTCAAATAAAAAGAGTAAGATAAAATGATAAAATAATTATATTAATGTATTAAATAATTTTATCTATTTTTTTAAATCAAAGGTTTATAAAAATAATTAAATCAATAATTTAAATATTAATTTTTTTTGGATTAAAGGTTAAACATTTAAATTTTAGGTAATAAAAATTTGGGGTGTCATAGATTCTGTAAGGGTAGCAACCCTATTTTTCATATCTTGACATTTGTGTAGAGGAGGCGATTGTGATAATGAGACCTTTTCTTGATCTTCAAATGTGGCCTTATACCATGATTTGATGGGGTTTTGTGCGAGGGTTTTAAAGGCATGTTCTTTGCCTTTATTTTTAGAAGCCATACCAAGGTTTTGCCTGAAGAAAATCTCTCGTAAGACAATCATGGATAAAACTTGAATCACCTTTGATAAATTCTATATCATAGTCATAGACTGAGAGGATAGCCTTCGATCTAGTAAACATATATTTGGAGGCAATATTTTGGACATTTTTTTGCAGTACATCTTTTGCTGATTTATAGTCTATTCTAAGTAGGAATTTTTTTGTTTAAAATGTTAGATTGGAATATTTAGAGGCAAAGTATGATGGAGATGATTTAGTTTTTAATAGAAGAGTTTTTTTTTGGGTGTCATTCCAGTGGGCAGAAGTGAAGCAGACTATCTATTCTTATTGGTTTTGAACTTGTTTGAGAATACTGCTGTAGCTAATATCAGAAGCATCCATTTTAACCACTTTAGAAATTTTCAGATTAGCGAGATGGAGATGGGGGATGCTTTGGATTTGAATTTTGATGTGTCTGATAATTTCTGTATGTTCTTGGGTCCAAGGCACATGATTTTTCTTTAAACTATCATGGAGAGGTTTTACTAAATGATTGGCATTAGGACAGAAATCTAAGATATAATTAAGACTGCCTAAGAATCTCTATAATTGTTTTTTTGTATAGAATCCTATTTGAAAATTTGGAAGCAAAATCAAGAGACCTCTCGATTGGGTTGATAGTATCATACCCCCAAAACCTTAATTTAGGAATTAATAATAAAATTAAGATTAATAGGTGAGATCAATTAAATATAATATTTTTAATAAAATAATGTAGGAATTAAACTAGTGGAGGTTAGGGTAATTTGTTAATTAAAATGAAATTTAGGAAGATTTATCCGATAGTTCTAAATTAATATAAAAAGAAATTTTAATTATTTATTTTTACTAATTTTATTATTTCCAAAAATTTAGAAAAAAACCCCAAATACCCCCAGCCACCTCATTTTTCTTTTCTTTTTTCCTTTTTCCTTCTTTTCTTCCTTTTTCTCCTTTTTCCTCTTCATTTTCCTCTCCTCCCACTGGCTTGGGCCTTGCTAGAGCGGCCCAACTCCTCCCCTCCCATTCTCTCCTTCTTTTCCCCTATATAGCCCAACCCACCTTTCTTTTTTTCCCTCTTCTATCCCCCTTGAGCGGCCGAATGCCTGACGGTTCTTCCCCTTTTATCCCTACCCTTTTTCCCATTTCCCCCTTTTACCTCCGTCTCCTACCTAGCCCCCCAGTTGCTGGTGCGCATGGCTGCTTCACAGCCATCACTCCCTTTTCTCCCTCACTTTTCCCTGACCTAACCTGCAAGGCCTACAGTTAGCACTGCCCTACATTGGTACCCTCTCTCTACAACCTCAACACCCTCACCAACCCTCCCTATAGCCTACCAAAATAGCCCCTGCCCCCTGTAACAGGCATGTACTGTAGGGATGACAACGGGGCGGGTACAGATCGGGTACCCCTTATCCATACCCGAACCCGATAAGAAACTTGATTACCATATCTGTACCCGTACCCTCATGGATATCCGTTACTGTACCCATATCCGTATCCGACGGATAATCCGTTACCCGACGGATATCGTTATCCGTCGGGTACATCAAACCCGTTATCCGACGGATTAAAATTACCTGTTTATCTGTTTTTTTTACCCGTTTACCTGTCATAATATATATAATTTACCTACAAAATTATTTTTTGATATTAAAAATTAAAAAATATATATAAAAGATCCAAGTTAAATGTAAAATGACAATTTAATTTCTAACTATAACTTATTCTTATATAAAATGTTAAGGATAAAATGGTAAATATATAACGGGTACGGATATGGGTAACGGATATCCGTCAGATACGGATATGGATACCCCGTACCCGTATCCGTACCAGAATCCGTCGGATATTTTTCACCCTTACCCATATCCGTATCCATATCCGTTTATCATTATCCATTTCGATATCCGTCGGATAAAATCCGTCGGGTTTCGGGTATTATCCACCCCGTTGCCATCCCTACTGTACTGGCTTGCCACCGTCGGGTGACAACCTCTTTCCCCTCCTACTCCCTTTTCATCATCCTCCCTTATCTTCTTCTCCTCCCCATGCCTATAAGTGCCCTAACCCTCACCCTTATTCCTCTTCCTTTTGCTCTATCCAGAAATTTCCAAAGTTACCACTACCGCACCATTAGATGCTACCCTAGCCTCCACCTTGAATCACCCTTGTCCAAAACACCACCTAACCTCTTCCTCGCATTATCCACCACTAAACAAGACCACTCCTTACCCTTAACTCTCCATACACAGCTCATCCTACTCGTGCAAAGTGGGCAACTAGGGCTGCCCTTTGCACTATGTCACCGCCCCTTTTGGCACTTTACGTCGCTTCCTCTGCCACAACCACTACCCCCACTACCTCCTTCTCAACCCAGTAGACCTTCCCCTACCTCACCATACCCTTCATTTCCCCTTCCCCCTCCTTCATCCTCCTTCCTTCTCCTCAACCTTCGACCACCACAATCGCCACCACCTACACCGCCGCCCTTCCAAGCCACCATCACAACCACTACAACCCTCCTAGTATAATAAACCTACTACCTCACCACCATCACCTCCATTTCTCTCTTCCAACTCCAAAGCTTAAACTTTTTCAAGTCACCACCACTCCCACCGCCATTGCTACCGTCGTCGTCGTCATGCGCCTCCACTACCCTAGTTGCCACCTCCACTTTTGGTGGTACCCTAACGCTTGCTTCCACATAAGTATAAATTATTTTGTATAATTATTATTTTTAGCCTTATTATCATCATCATCATCATCATCATCATTACTACTACTACTACTACTACTACTACTACTACTACTATTTTTCCATTATTATTATTATTATTATTATTATTATTATTATCATCATCATCATCATCATCATCCTCATCATCATCATTACTATTATTAATCTTATTATGGTTATTATTACTACTATTATTATTGTTAGCCTCATTAATGATACTAATCTTATCATTATTATTATTAAGACTATTATTAGTTTCTTACTAAAAATTAATTAGGGGATAATGAAAGGAATAAGAGGGAAGTTAAAACTAGTGTTCCACTCTTCTAGGTGAACCAAATCCATCCCTTAAGGAGATGTAGGAGTCGTACTCCAAGCTTGGTGTCGATTTAGGTAAGGATGTGGTTAAGGCCAAATTATGTGTTATGTGTTTATGTGTGTTCTATTATATATTTGTATCCTATATGGTTATGGATTATATGCTTGCAGTGAAGCTTGCTAAGCATGGAGCTAAAGTAAGTTGTATATGTGTTCTGGCATGTGTAATATGATGATATGACTTGTATTTATGTTGTGTCTTATGTATTATTGCCTATATGACATGTATTCTTGGAGTCCTTAAGTAGTATGATAAGGTTGTGGGGAAATAAAAGAATTAAAGAAAGTGGAGTGGCAATAGGGAAGTGAGAAAGGTCTAAGTACTTTATGACTTATGGGTGAACAAATAAAAAGGATAATATGAATAAAATAGGAGGATGGAATGAATCTTGTATGTGAAGTGTAGAGCTTGCATAAGGTGGTTAGTCTTTGCATGGGGGTTTTAGGTAGGAAAAGGTTACTTGAGGGCTAAGAAAGGTGAGGGAAGAGGATTTAGGGTGATTGGAGTCCATGAGTAAAAAATAGTATGTAGGTTGGTATAAGAGTGCATGGGGGACTTGACTAGGGTTGGTGAGAAAGACCCTAAGTGGGGGATGTGTGTGGAAGGGAGAGTTGATGGTGAGTGGTTAGAGTGTGGATTGAGATTGGAAGGGTGTCACATGGATGAGGAAGTGTGTCAAGTGGAAAGGGAAATGGTGTGTGAGGGTGACGAGGGGACGATATATAATAAAGGAGAGGTGTTAGGGTTTGTAGTGGCCAACTAGGATTTTTATGGCCACACGTGTAGGATGGGAAGTAAGGTTATGATTTTGGGTGTGGATTGAGTGGAGTAATAGGTTGGAAGCAAAGAAAGCATGAGCTCAGTATAATAGGGATATGTTAGGCCACATATGCCAGATTAGGGTTTTTGAAGGAAAACCCTAGAGGGTGATGGTGAGTTAAACTAGAGATATGAGAAAGTGGGCCTCGACCCAAATACATAGGAGTTTGGGCCTTCATGGTAAGTAAGGGAAATAGGGGAATGATATCGAGGAGTTATAGGATGGGTAGAAGTCCCACGATATAGGACGAGGCTTTTTAGGAGAGTAGGTGTGAAAGGAGTGAGAATAGGAAGTCCAGTGGGCATGCATGACTATTAGGAAAGTATCCATTGAATAAGAAATGGATAAGACATTAACCAATTAAAACAAAAGATTATTAAGTCGGGCCTAGACCGATCCACCGGCGATAATAGTGGCCAAGTGCCTTGTGCCTTGGAGACCATTCCACCGATGAATAATAGTGGCCAGGTGTGTTATGTCCTCAATGTTTTCGGTCCACCGGCTATAATAATAGGAGATCCCGAGCTCAGTAAACCAAAACTTAATGATAATAAGCCATGGGAAAATGTTAATTACTTATAGTGGAACACCATGAGAGTTGGGGCCAAATTGGTCCATCGACAATAATAAGGGCTAGGAGCATTCTTCCCTGAATTTTTTCGGTTCACCGGCTATAATAGTGGGGTTCTCGTACTCGCATGGAACTAAATTGAGAATTGTGTGAAAATGGAGATAATGGCTAGAGATCTAATGATTATGTTTAACCGAAATGATTCACTGCTTGTATTCTTTAGCATTTATATATGGCCTTAGCTGCACGGTTACTTTTCTCAGTACGTAGTGTACTAATCACTAATTTTATGGGTGATGCTTATTCCTATGAGCAGTGGATCTTTCTGAGTTGGTGTAGGTAGAAGATGTTGCATTTGATGACTTTGATGCATTCAATGCGTTGGGTAGGACTGAGTGATGGCTTGTTGGATCTAGCATGGTGTCTAAGAGAGTCTTGTTTGTACTCACATATTTTTTTTGTATTATCATTTTGTTGATAGTTCTATTTTCCTATAGGGGCATTGACACTGTACTGGTTTTCTATTTCTGTAATGACTCTTACATCGCACACTCTGTTTTTAATTATGAATTATTAGAAACCTTGTGGTTTTATGTCCTATTTGAATTAATGTCTTTTGAGTTTTCTAACCTTGTGGTTGGTACAAGACTGGATAAGGGTCAAACTTGTGTCGATTACGACGGTAGAACCCCCTGTCTTAGTGTATGACTTTTGCGCAAACGAAAATTTTCAATTGTAAAATTTGGGGGTGTTACAAATAGTTTCTTGCAAGAGATGATGACCTAGGAACCAATCACAGGTTTGAAAAAGAGAGATTTTGGATTTTGAGACAATGAGACCATTCATTTTGATGAATGAAATGAATGTGCTAAGATGTTTGAAATATTGATCAATATATTGGGAGAAGATGAGGACATCATCAATCTAGACAATACAAAAATTTGAGAAAGGACCAAAGATGTCATTCATAATTCTTTGGAATTCAGAGGGGGAATTCTTAAGTCCAAAAGTCATGACATTCCATTGATATTTTCCAAAAGGGACAGTAAAAGCAATTTTTTAGCGATCTTTTGATGTGATATAAATTTACCAAAATCCCGATTTTAGATCAAATTTTGAAAAGATGAGATCATAATGAATTTTATAAAGGAGAATACATTTGTTAGGAATAGGGTAGCAAATTCATTTAATAGCTTTGTTAAGAGGCTTATAATTAAAGATAAGTCAAAGAGGTCATCATTCGATTTCATATTGTTTGTTTTACATATAATATTGCAAAATACCAAGGGGAACAAGATTTTAAGATGAAGTCTTTATTTTCTAGGTCTATAATCTTTGCTAGATAATGGTTTTCTAATTTAGCATTCATCTAAATTGACCTAGCTTTTGTAGGGATATTTCTTTTAAATAAAGAATCTTCACCAAGCAGATCAATAATGTGTTATAATGCATTTGGAAGGTTAGAGCATATTTCTTTCTCAATTTTATTTTGAAGATTTATAACTTTAATTTGATAATGTTAAACATTAACTGGTTTTGGATACGTGAAAGATAAATTTCTTGTTTTAGAAAATAAAGGTAAGTTTATATATATATATATATAACAAGAAGACTGAGTTGGTTATGATAAATTGATTTGGCTATAAGGAGGTTAAGGTTTTTGATTTTAGGAATTTCCAAGAAAGAAAGTGAAATCTTTGTTCCTTTTGTTTTAAATGTAATAATAGTAAAATTTACTTGGTAAGGAGTGATAAGGTTAATGAAAGGTGTGCCTAAGATTATACTATAGATGACATTAGGTGTTATAAGGTAAGTTGATTTTATTTTGAGATTATTATAGATAATGTATACTTAATAATTATTTTTGATTTTAAGTTTGGAGTTTTTTGCCGTTGAAAGTCTTTCTATAGTAGGCAAGAGGGAGCGTTTTGAAATAATACCATCATTGATACAATTAAGATTAGTACCTATATCAAAAAGGGTTGTGGCATTGATTTGGAAATCATTGAAAATTTTGAGATGTTTATAATATATTTTTGAGATGTAATTTCCTCGAGAATGTTAAGGAAATCAGCTAGAGTAGGAAATTTTTGGAAGGATTGATCATCAAAATCATCATCGTCCTTTTCATTGGAAACTAGTGAAGAATATTTTTTATATTTTGAAAGAAGAATTTGTATAATGTTACTATCATGTTCTTGTCTCTGTTATAGTTATTTTAATTCATTTTAACTCCTTTAATTTCTTGTTGAAGTTCAAAAGTTGTGGGAATGGAATGTGTTAATTGTTGTTGTCGTTTAAGAATATAGGTTAGGTCATAAGTATTCTTTTGCTCAGCTAAAAGTTTAGATAAATGAGGAGTGGTTTCACCATTTTCAAGAGACTCACAAAGCCTCTCAAGGTAGTTTTTGTTTGTTTGAGGGGATGAGAAATATGTTGGACAACTTCAAATATGAGTTTTTATTCTTTAGTTAGGACATTTTATTTCTTTTGAAAAATCTTCATTCTCATGCTTGGAGGAGGAAGAAGAACAAGGTGAGCCAAGCTCATCAATTTTGACAATCCTTCCAAAACTCAAAGTTTTATTTTCCAACCTTTGACCCTAACCTTGAATATATGCTTCGGACTTACATAAACTTCATCCATATAATAGGACAATCCTTGAATTTACTAGTTCCGCCTCCTTCAAACATTTCTCACATAATGATTCTCTAAATGAACTGGCATACTCTACTTGAAAAATCCGCAAAATCTTGTATTCTGATTGGCATAGAAGCCTTGAAATCCTAAAATGGCTTCGTAATTCCCAAAAAATCTAGTTAAAATTATCTCTTTCCTTCAATTACTGGGATGATTAGCAAGATTGGTATAATGCCTTATTCTCAAAAAATTCCCAGAAAAGTCAACCCCTAGCTTCTCTTCTTCCAAAAATTTATCACAACTAATCTTCTTATTTGGTTCATAAAATGATGGAAATTTTTTGGATCCTTACAATAAATCTTACCGCCACTGGTAAGGGATGTCCTTGATTTATTCAAAGCCCTCTTTTATCTTTGTCCAAAAGACAAACAACTTCCTCCCCTTTTCCATTTATATTCAAAGTTTTTCTGCCCATGGGGTTTCTCTTAGGAATTAGAACATCAAACCATTGATAATATTCCCACCATCATTGGACAATTTTAAATCAAATGGCGGAATAAGATTTAAGAATTCAACAAAATTTTAAAACAACATGTTCAGATATGGACAAAAATACAAATCCAAATCAAACCAATTTTCCAAATTTCTCTCGACCCTTCTTAAGCCCATTTCCTTACACAAAAATCTCATACAGCTACATGTCTTGCTACTGCTAAAACTCATGATGAGGATCTCTCTATCCTTAGCCAATCTCTTTCCTAAAATAACACCACATCATCTTCATCAACATCATTTGAGTCACTCATCGACTACAGTGATAAAAATGATGATGACTGTTACCGGATACTCTTTTGATTACAAACATATTATAAAAGAAGATAAAACAATAGCTTAAAAGGTGTCCCCACATGACATATCAGTTGAAAAGGCATAAAATAGTATTGTTGCAACGATCACTATAACAATCACGGTAGCAGATAAAAACAAAAGTACTAAGCATCTTTTAGTTCCTTTATACAAAACTAGTATCTTGTCAAATTATTCTTGCAGAAAAAAAATCTTTCGGTGAAATTATTTAGATTTGATTCCTCCTACGGTCAGTGTAGCAATCATTATAGTAGATAAAAATAAAAGTACAAAGCATCCTGCTAAAATATTCTCATAGACAAAATACCTTTCGGTGGATATCTCCATATTTGATTCCACCATAAATGTTAAAAGTTATAGTGATGATATTGAATTATCCTCAATCTTCCCGCTTATAAATTAAAGATTGAAGGATCATAGGAAGGCATCAATTTTTTCCAAACAAATATTGTATTCTTTTTATTTCCAACATTACAATTCTCTCATCTCTGGCAAAAATTGTAGTCTCTTCGGATTGTATGTTGAGAATTATTATGTACAATATAAATATAAAAATTCTTGTAACATCTTTAGTCTATATATCAAAACTTTCTCCTTCTTTTACCATGACTCTTTGATTACTTTGAGAAGGAGATGACCCCATTTTGCTTATCTATAATTGGTCTATTTATGTAACATTTTCTGCACTTAAGTAAAACTAACTTAAAATATTAAGATATTTAAGTGTGATTATTAAAATATAAAATACTTAAAAGTTATGAGATTAACTATCCAGATGCTTACATAAAATTTATTATTATATTAACCCACTCAATGCAGATATTTTTGGTCATATGGTCCACGGAGACCATGTCAAGTATGTAGTATAAAATTCGATAGTACAATTTTTATTTTTATTATTTTTGTTCCAATGGTAGATACGCGTGTGAGTTGTCCGAAGATTAGTAAGTTGGTATTTATTAATTAATTACCAACACGGTGAAGCTTTTGATAATCCAATCAAGATATCCCAACTGTCCCATAGTGATGAATTAATTAATTATTAGTACCAAAATAGTGGATTATGAGAATCTAATTCTTTGTAGTTTGTACAATCCATCCACGTCTCACCTACCAATAAAAGAAATCGCGTGCTATCCTAATTTAAAATTGTTATGGTTTCTGTTTACCAATGGAAGGACGACATCTCACATCTTACTATGTTCCTTTACAATTAGAAATATCACAAACCAAAAAGGTTGAAGCCTAAAAGGACCAATCAAATGGCAAAAATTGATGCATAAATCAAAACCACACCTTTCAAGAGTTTATCCACCGCACGTGAGTCACCACAACCCTTGTGCCGTCGGTCCATGACCATCTCTCTTCATCGCTCCCTCATGAAGTTCCAGAACTTTCCATGAGCTCTTTCATCGAAATCGTTATCGTCCAATTAAGGAGATGCCACGTACAGAAGTTTCAGGAATACAAATTATTACTCATTCATAAACACAGTGGTAGTCTGGTAGATAAGGTTAAGCACATAGGACGCAATAGCGGCTACTGCTGCTTTGTTCGACTTTTAAGTTATTTTTTTTTTAGCTTAATTACTCATTTCAGTTACTATGATTTATAACTATAGTTTTAAAAGTTTAAGATTATTTATAATTTAAAGTACAGTTTACGATAAAAATATCCTCAACTAATAAAAATTATCGAATGATTTTTTCTGACAAGTATCCTCGATGTTTATTAAGATTTAAATTATTTATCTAAAATGATACAACTGTGGTATTTATTTATCATAACAATACATGTAAATTGTTGATATTAAATATTAAATTTCTTTTTTTTTTACTGTTAATAATGTTAACGATTGTCAACAAGTACAAGTATGTAGGGACAATCATTAGAAAGATCGGTTATTAATTACCTGTAAAAAGCGTACTATGACAATCAATTTATTTTATTTTTATATTTTACATAAATATAAATTTTATCAGTAAATTATCCTATTATAAAAATAAATTGCTGAAAATTGCTTCTTTAAAATTAATATAATTTTACACTTAATTTACTATTATAATATCCATAAAATGATAGTATTTTATATTTAATTTACTATTATATCACCTAGAAAGTAGTATATATAAATTACAATATTACTCTTTTATAATAAATATAATTATTTATTATTTATAAATTACTCTTAAAAAACATAATATATTTATATCAATTTAAATAAGTCACTTTAAAAAAATTATGTATAAAATAACATCAAAAGAAAATAATGAAACTTCGATAACTCCGTCACAAATTCGTCTAATATACGAAGTAGTTCTATTTAAGACTCCCTATCGGCCATCGTCAACCACTTCAGTTCTTCAAATCCTACATCTCTCTTTGCTGATGAGTTATGACCAGGAAACAAAGTCACCCACCAGAGAAGGATATAACCGCCGACAACTACCTTCTAAGAAGAGGAAAACATAATACAAGCGTCTCTCAAGTACATTTTCACTTCTCGTCAATTTCTCAGCCCTTTTTGCAACATTTTTGATCCTCCTCCTCCTCCTTTCGATCTTAACTTTCCCTGTCACTTTCTCTATTTATTTCATAGTCTTCCCTCCTTCTACCAAATCTTCCCCTCTCCACGTGCAATTGCTTGCTCTGTTTTTCACCCTCCCGTGAATTTACTTTTGTCCCATCTGATGAAAATTCTCTTCTGGGTCTGTTGTAGATTAAGAGATACTGCTGCAGGTCATTCCTTATTAACCGACCATTGAATCAATCAAACTATCTCAGCTCTCGAGTCGTGACGAGTTTCAGCATGAATCCGTTTTATCGTCATCCGGTGAAGGAAGAATTCCCAGAATCGCCGTGCTCATGGTATTCAGGTAATGAGCTTGCGGTGATGTTGCCACCCCCTCCGCCGCCTCAACCCATGGAAGGACTTAATGAAGTACGGCCTCCACCATTCTTGACAAAGACATATGATATGGTGGATGATCCAAGTACCGATCAAGTTGTTTCTTGGAGTAGAGGTGGTCATAGCTTTGTTGTCTGGGAACCTCATGGTTTTGCCACTAATTTGCTTCCGGCTTATTTCAAACATAATAATTTCTCTAGCTTTATCAGGCAGCTTAATACTTATGTAAGTTTTCTTCAAATTTTATTGGCTTGTTGCAGTACTGATATCCTTAATCTGTGTTCTGAGACTTAACTTGGATTCTTATGTATGATAAGTGTTCTGTTTGTCATGCTCATTTTTTTTTTCCTTTTTCAATTTATCTTTATTACATAGCTGAGAATGAGATTTCAATTTCTCTTTCTTTTCATTGGTAACAAAAAGTTTTCTTATTTCATTTTATTAGAATAATAGCTCAGAATGCCTTCATCTTCTCATTCGTCAGTGTGTTGTCATGATGTCCCTATAAGCTTAATTCAACTTGTTTTCTTAGCTAGAGCATTGAGAAATCCTGCTTTTAAATTAAGCTTACTGAACCGTACCTTACTCGTTTCGGTCATCTTGAATTTAGCATCCCTGACTCTACCCTTCCCTACCGACTGCCATGTTATTTGCATTCTTTAATGCTCCCTTTGAGTAGATTAGATTCCCAAATCTTGGTTTCTAGATTTGAAAGTCCTATTTGCTCCATTAACTAATACCACTATTACGATAGTTCAGCGGTAACATGACTGACGTCCTATTGGTGGCAACTTTCAAGAATTTACTAGGCATTGCTGTTGTTTTCCCTCTAATGACGGGCACTTAACAAAGACTTTACCTCTTTTTCTTTTCCTAATTGACTTATCTCCAGTGATTTCCTTTTCAGTGATTTCAGTTCAGACAGGGATCGTACATGATGTAAAATATGGTCGGTTTAATTAATTGTCCGTTTTGAACTAATTAAAATAAATAGTTTCCATTATACTTACTTATTTTTCATGGTTTTTGAGGCTGAAAACCCATGTAAAATAAGTAACTATAAACTACTTATTTTAATTAGCTTAGTCTCTTTTTGCAGGGTTTTAGAAAGGTTGATCCAGGGAGATGGGAATTAGCAAACGAAGAGTTTCTTAGAGGTCAGAGGCACTTGCTCAAGAATATTAGAAGAAAAACTCCCACCCAACCTCTTCCCTTTCAACAAGGGACAGGAGCCAGAAGTCCTTGTGTCGAACTTGGTATATTCGGATTCGACGGAGAGGTTGATCGATTGAGGCGACACAAACAGATATTAGCGACGGAACTAGTTAAGATGAGGCAACAGCAACAGGATACGAGATCATATTTACAAGCCATGGAACAAAGGCTACAAACCGCTGAGTTGAAGCAGCAACAGATGATGAGTTTCTTAGCTAGGGCCTTGAGAAATCCTGCGTTTCTTCAGCAGCTGGCGCAACAAAAGGGAAAGAGAAAAGAACAGAAAGATGGATTGAGCAGGAAAAGGAGACAGCGCCCCATTGGCCATCATGGATCAGTAGTCACCGGCGGCGGGCGAGGAGGAGGACCGAGTCATCATCATGGTGGTGGCATTGGGATCGGAATCGGAATCGGAATTAATCGTCCTGTAAAGATTGAACCTCTAGAGTTTGAAGGTCTTGGTGAAGGCAATAGTTATCGTGGGCATCAAGTGTCTGAGCTAGAAGCACTTGCTTTGGAAATGCAAGGGTTGGGGAGAGGTAATGCAGGGAAGGAGCCGGTTCGGGAGGCGGAGGAAGACGAGTTAGAGTCAGTAGGAGGAGGATTTGAGAATTTCGAGGGTGAAGATCAAGTGCTTGATGAGGAATTTTGGGAGGAGTTGTTGAGTGAAAGGGTTAAAGAAATAAGCAAGGAAGGAGGGCAAGAAGAGGAGGATATCAATGTTTTTTTGGCTAACAGACAATGTCATTTGGGTTCATCTACTAAGTAGCTAGGACACTCAAGCGGCTGCGAGTATATATTTGCAGCAGCATCCCTCACTGGTATTGATCTCAGTTTAGATGATTATTTTCTGTCATTATTAGGAGATTATCATTCAGTGTGATAACTTGTTTGTATTACCCGTGTTCCTATTGCCATTTTTTCTTTCAGGAAGAGAGGGGAAGCAGTCACCCAGCTGGGCTGGCCACCCAATAAACATCTGTCACTGAGACTGATTCTTCCAAGTCCTTTCTAACCTTCCTCCTATTTATTATGTTTACCGGATCTTCTATATATACTTTTTGTATTATTGTACTATTTTTCCCTCTCATCTCGTTTCTGGCCTGTCAAATGTATTGTAGAGATGCAGGATCTAGTTGGAAGTAATCTCTGAACTGCCCTTTTCTCTCCAAGGTTTTTGCTCTGCTCCTAAGCCTTAACATAAAATTTCTTCATGTCTATTTCTGGTAACCCATAATCTTGATGTAGATTGTTCGAAAAGTTATTGGGTGAGGAAGAATAAAGAGCTCTGCTTCGAAATCAACCATAACGGACTCATGGTAGTTTGTTTTTATTTATTCAATAATAATAAAACTTCAGCCGATTTTTAACTGCAATAAGGCTTTTATATATATGCATGTGCTTGCTTTTAGCTAGTGATCGTGATGATGGCGGTGGACGGAAATTCTTCTTTGGTGTGCTGATTTGTATCGTGTAGATATTTCTCGTACTAGCATGGGCAAATATGCCGGCCTTCATCGTCCCGTTTTCTGTCAGCTTGCTCGGCATCCAATGGTAAAAACAGTCACAATTTATTACCTTCCATGGAACATCTAATCTAATGCCTTGTGTTGGTTTTTATCAAGTTCAGAATCGGCGGAGCACGTACCAAAGCTGCCGCCCAAGGTCTTAGGGATAGCCTCCCATTAATTTTGAACTAACTGAAATAAGTAGTTTACTCGTTTATGACATTATTTAGATGATTCTTAAATTATAGATCAGGATTTTGTCGTCTTGCTCAAATGCGTTTTACTACTATATATTTTAAGTTAATTGAAACTAAACTGCATAAACCCTGTTGCTGTCAGATGTTTTATAAATTTATTACAATCAGTTTAAGTTTTGAAAACTTGCAATTAAAATGCAGCTGTTTGAATTTAAAATACCCGTTCAAATATATAATAGATACAGTGGTCGTCAAAAAATAAAACACAAGAATTCTTATAATGTATATGATGATGTAAGGACGTTTAAAAAAATAAATAATAATATAGTGTATTGGTAAAGACTTTGGAAGAGATGGAGGGAAGGTAAATGTAGCTTCTGCTCCGTTGTTCATTTGCCATTATCTTATATATTACAATAATTTGCTATACTTGTGGCTGGGGGGTGCAGCAAGGAGAATAGTTGGGGGAGATCAAGGGATAAGGAGGTTTATATTTCACATCAACTGGCACTTATCTTTCCATGCACGCTTACTATTATTACCTCATTTAAAAAAACATTGCCGGGAAAAAAAAAACCTCTATAGAATGAAATATCATGACTAAATTAAAAAAAAAAGTATAGTATTCTAGCCTCATCTTAGCACACTTCTCTCATATGACATATTCTAATACCACTCATAAATTGATTGAACACCCTTGTATGGGTGCTTAGCTGTATCTTACTAGTAGACACAACAAATGAATTGTTAAGTTGGATATTATTAGTAAGATACGTTAAGGCGCCAATGATCCTTAAGTACATTATTTTGGGACCTTGTATCCTCCCATTACTTTTATGAGGGAATGAGTGTTTATCTATGATGGGTGATTGAACTAACATTGATGTAGTTCATGGATGCAGTATATCCATATTAAAGAGTTTTAATACATTTTCTATATAATTTGATTTATAGAAAAAATACTCTACCTTGTGCATGTTCCATTCAAAGTCCAAGTCGATAAGGTGGATCCTAAGTCTTTCATGTCAAATTCTATTCTCAAGTAATCAACTTGTTTGATTTCATCAATAGTTTCAATAATATATATTAAATCACCCACATAAATAACCTTAAATTTCATCTTGATCAGGACAGGTCATGAATCAAATATTCAGTAAAAAACTTTGGATATCTGAAAGATTAGATATCTATTTTTTTTTAGTATCTATCACTTCAGATATTTGAAATTTCGGATCAGTTCATAAATAATCCATCAAATATTTAAATCTTTCTAACATATTAAAAATAAGAAATATCAAATAAAAAATAAATCAATAATATGATCAAATGAGTTAATTAGAGTGTTAAATTAAATGATATTCAATTAGTGATTCCACATGTCTAATAATATTTAAATATTTAATAAAAATATTAATTAAGAGTATAAATTTTACTAACAATAACTATATTTTAGAATATAAATGCATGTGTATATAATTTATCAGATCGAATATTATTTCTATTTATTGTATCGAATATCCAAATTGTTTAACTTTTTGTTGAATGTATTGATTATTTGATTTGGAATAAAATATCATATTGATCACTTGATTTTTGGATTGAATCGATTCGGATATCGGATCAAATGAACAACTCTAATCTCGAGGACACTAAAATCCAAGTATAGGGTTGAGTGTTCTTTCATTTTAAACACTAATATCTTATTCATAGGATTAAATCTAATCACTTAACAAAGGGCTCCATTTAATGCTTATGATGTTAGCACAACCCTTCACCAATTTTCTGTTTTTGTTAACTTACACTAACCATCATCTTAATCTAAAAGGGATCAAGTCATGAAGTTGAGAGATACCTGGGAGCTAACGTTACCCAAGGGCATGCCACTAATGAACATTTTCCCTTTCTTATCAAGAAAAATATGCGAAAATTATCAACATGAAAAGTAGGTTGATGCTTTTTTGTAGGCGTTTCATCTCAATAAGGGCAATTCTAATTGCAATCCCAACTTATACGGTGCAATTTAGCAACATTTAGGCTAGCTTCAATGATGAGATTGACAAGATTGCCTAATGACTCATTTAGGGAGGCATTGATTTGGATCGAAAAACCTGCTAGTTATCTTGGGATCAGTTATGTAAACTAATTTCCCAAGGTATATTAGGGCTATACAAAATGAGAGATGAGAATGAGGCACTTTAGGTAAATTAGGATGGAAATTGATGGAAAATAACAAGATGTCATGGGTTTAGGTGGCAAGAGCTAAGTACATTAATCATGGTAGTTTGTTGCATTTGCATGATAAGCAAACATCTTCACTAGTTTACTAGTATGTATTTTGGGGCTTGAACTAGTAAAGATGTTTGCTCACTCACCACCGCTTTAGGAAACCACATAGACATCGATTAGAAAATTCATATACGTGATGGTTTATAACCGCTGCCTAATCCATCATTCTATATAATTTATTAAATTTAGCTAAAAAATTAGGGGCTCCACAATATATATAACGTTTCATATGAAAACAATGCCTTATAATGTGTGTGTGTGTGTGTGTATATATATATATATATACATATCGGTTATAAACCACAACCATTGTGTATACTTACAACACAACCTCCCAAACATATAACTAAAGGGAATACATGATAGTTACTACCTGAGACCGCTGTGTATATATGTAACAAAACATCCCAACTCACTAATGGTTCGTTTAGATTGGGGTAAATCGAGGTGAGGGTAAACATTAAAAATTAACCTAGGTGAAGGAATTGGAGGTGAATCGAAGTGAATGTTTTAAAATGCTGTTTGGATGTATTAACCTAACCTGAGTAAATTGAGGTGAATGTTTTAAAAATTCTATTTAGATTGAGGTGAATAAAGGTTAAATAAAAATAAAGCAAATGATATTTATACCCTTGTATTAAATAGATAAGTCCTATTGAGGGGTATTTTGAACTTATCAAGCCAAAAATTTACTTATTCTTTCACTTTCACCTCGGTTACCTTCGAAATCGAAGGTTAATAAAAATGAGGTCAATTGAAGTGAATGGAGGTGAAACATTAACTCTGATTCAACCAGGTAGAGTTATCAAAAATAGTACCTAAATAGGGTGAACCAATTGATTCACTTTTGTTAAACCCCCTTCACCCCAATCCAAATGCATTATAAGAGTGAATACACGCCGGTTATGTCTAATAATCACCATGTATTATGCATATACATTATGGTTATTAGACACAAATGCCATTTTTTCCTTCTCAGTGAGCTAGGATGTTTTGTTGTGGGTATACACAATGATTTTGGTTAATAAAAACCTTATATTCCATATTTTTATTTATTTATTGATTTATTGAGCACATATGATCATTACCATACCATATTATTTCTTGTAAAAAAACACTTGCTCATAATTTCTAAAATATTTTCACTAGGATTAGCACTTGCCACTTCCAAAACAAGTAGCTAAAATTTATAAGGTTCACATCAAAATAAATATTTTATACTTTCATTATATATCTTGCATACAAAATCTTATACAATTTTTTTTTCATTTATATTTACACTCTAGGTACAAAAAATTAAAGAATCACATATGATCCTATAAATAATCATTATAAAAACTTATAATAAAATCTAAGAATTCTTTCCTAACTTCATTAATCTTGTTAATATCATATTTACACAAGTCAAAAGGTTGATAAACCTACAAGAGATGGAAAGTACCATGTTAGTATTAATGTATATATCTAATCATAATTAATATGAAATAAAAAAAGAGTAAATACATACTTCTCCTTATTCCATCCAATGTTTGTAAATGATTTCCTTCATAAATATATTAATTTAGAATCCATAATTATCTTATTGTCGTGTATACTAAAAAAAATATATAAATTATATTATCTTATTATTTTTTCATAATAAATTCTTAAAATGAAATAACATAAATCCCAATTCATACAAGGTAGTGGTGCCCTTCCCTTCTTTTGTGACCTAACATAAGTGTCGAATGACCTAATGGATGTAGTAGCCATATACTACAAAAATATGTATGTATGTATGTATGTATATGTGTCTGTGTGTGTGATCCTAGTTAATATCATTACACATATAAATATTTATCATTAAACAAGCAATTTCAGATCAAAATGAGGATTTCCATCAATTGAATCAATTCAATATACAGTTCCTGGAGATAGATATAATATTACTAGTACCCAATGTATGTTAAAGGAAAATGGAGCAAAAAAGAGGGACTATGGTGTCATCTTCATAATGTTGAATACATATGGAACACTTTTAATAGTGTTATTTTTGAATATCACGTCTGAGCATAGAAATCTAAATACATCGAACCTACCTAATATATCTAACAAGAAATTCTCTTTCAAGAACTTATGACTATGAACGAATAAATTACACATTTATTATCAAAGTATTTTTTCTCGCTAGCAATTAACATAAAGTCAAACGTGAAAGGATTTCAATTACCTAGCATATGCTATTATATATTGACAATCTAACACATAGCCTTGTAATAAGTGTGGGATATCCTTTTCCTCAATCCATATGTTCACATCCTTTGATTTCACGTAAAAATCCACAGAAAGATGAATCCTAATAGAATTTCTATTGAAAGATAGCGTCATATCTTAATACAACCTCAATTGAGATGCCAAGTCATGACACTTGATTATTGTTTCTATGCCCAAGGATTTTTGGTCTTCCCTATACTCCATATCCTTTCTTTCCCTCTTACTAATAATTTTTTCTATAATACCGTCGTCCTAAGTAAGTAGAATGTAATTTATAATTAAAAAGGTTTGAATTACCTCATCCTTGATAATTACAAGGTTTCTCGATCATTTAATAAATTGCCTTGCTATTAAGCAAAGTATAGGCATATCCTCTTCTTCGAGATTACATGTCACACCAACTAGCACTAGATCCATTAGCTGTGCCTCAAAGACATTATGAATTGAGATCTAAAAATTTTTCAACCCTCAAATTTTAAGTATGAAGGTTTGAATTGAACTCAATAAAGGCAGTATCATTTGCAACAATAGGCCCATATTTTATAGCTTGTAAATCATAAGGATACCAACCCTGTTATATTCAAAAAATTCAAGTTATGGCCACAAAGTCAAATGTATATTATATTTTATTAAAAAAATTCATATTCAAGTTCATAGAGTGCATTGCATCATATTACTTCATCAATTTATATAAAAGGTTTAGGGACACTAGATGTGGAGGGTTGATTGAACATTGTGAAGAGGATGTAACACCCCCATTTTTTAGGATTGAAAATTTTCATTTAAAGAATTAATTGAGGAAGCTAAAATAGCAAGAATATAGGGTGTTACCACCACAATTGGTATAAGTCTAGTTTTCTACACCATTCTCATACCAAGTGCTAAGGTCAAAAACATTACTCCACTTAAATCGACACCACAATTATAAGAATCAAAATTGGAGCAGTCAAAGCATATATTAATATCATTCTAAATAAAATTAACTATCAATGGTTACAAAATTTAGTGAAATAAAAATACATAAGGGCATAACAGTATAAGAACATTTGGATCAAAAGATACCAAGTAGAACATTGGATATCCTAACTCTCAACCCAAAATACTACCCTTCAATTGATTTCCCAAGGTAACCTACAAAGACTTCTTCTTATTGAATAAGTAGTGGAATCCATTAATACAACAGTACCCGGTAACCTATTATACAAGACTGATATGACAATCTTACATGAAACACATAAAAGGCATCATAGCATCACATGGTATAACATATTGAAATATACATGCGATGATGAAACTACAATAATGAGATAATATAGACAAATATCACCAAGCTATTTACTACTCATATCCATTCATTTAGAATATAATGAAACTTACTAACCAAGCATCTAAGAGATTCTCTCTAAAGTAATGATTATGATCAATCTCAATACAATAACCATAACCTTCACAATATATCTCAAATCTCAATATTAAAACCAATAATATCCATAAAATCATAGGTAGGGCTCAAATGTACAATACCAATAAAATCCATAGCATCACAAGTAGGGTTCAAAGGAAACTACCAAACACATATAGGCCCAAATGCTACTACCAAACCACAGCTAGGAATAAAGGTTACTACCGAATCATAATTAGGCATAAAGGTTAGTATCAAACTACAAGTAGGCACCAAGGTTACTACTGAACCACAGGTAGGCCTGAAGACAACAACCAAATTACAGGTAGGCATAAAGGCAACTATAAAATCACAAGTATGTATAAAGGCAACTACCAAACCACAAATAGTTACAAAGGTAACTACCAATGCAATCCAATAATCATTTTGATTCTATAATAATCATTTCCATTTTTATTTATATGAGGGGATATCATATCAACCTTGAGATACTAATGTAATCTAGTCATACCAACACACCAAGGTAGCATAGTATTTTACCAAATATCAATCTAAGGACACTAAGGTACCCTAGTCGCATTGGAACATGAAGAAAATATAGTACCCTATCAATAAGGTGACCTAATCCATAAGTATGAATAACATCTATAAGTATACAGAGCTAAATAAAATAAGATATAAAGTCTGGTTAGGACACTAAGGCACATTAGACAAAATCTATAATAAATTGTGGGTTAACATGTAACATCCTAAATTTTACTACTAAAATATTTCATTTATAGTGGAAGCATAATACCAAAATAGTTAGGTGTTATTACCGTAATTGAAACATGTTTAGTTTATTTAGTCATCCTTATGTTAATCACAAAGTAAAACAATTTGAGTGCAACACATGCTAAACAAAAAATGAGATAACTTCATAAACATTAATATAAGTTGGAGATTAACTCCAAGTACAATATCTAAAAATATAGACAAAGGGATACCATAGATCTAAGAATCTAAAAAGGTATCCAAGTGAACCTATTATCTAGTAACATAACTCTACGCTCAAAAATCCTGATACAAAAATCAGTCCACCCCATATAAAGCATCATAAGCTGCAAAATCATCTACTAGGTCCTCATCGACTTGTACATAGACATCTGAGTCATATGCTCGTGGGAATGAGAAACACCCATGTAAAGGATGTTCAATATATTATGTACTCAGTAAGGTGACAATACAGTTGAGTAAGGGATATAGATAATTACATGAATTCACAATGAAAAATAAGCATACATGAGAGCTACATAAGACAATTCAAGGTAATTACTAGTCCATCTCTCATTATTAGATATAACATATTTTATTCTTTTATTTATGTTGAGTTCAGGGACTCCATTATTTTTAATCCAATGAAACTAACTAAAGTATCTCTTAAGGACAACACACATGAGCCACGATTATCGTCTAGTTTAATGGATCCAACATAAACCAAGGTAACACATTCTTGAACACTATTCCTAAACCACTATAACAGTTTATATCACATCTCAGGGAAAAAAAACACCTAAGCCACTAGTGTTTTTTGGTGGAATAGACACAATACCTCAGTTCTGACTTATATAATATTCCACTTTAAGTACAAATTGTCTTATCTATTAGTTACATTATCTTAAGTCATTTCATCATTCGCATTGATTTTAGGAATCCACTACGCACCTCTCAGAAAAAAATACACTTGAGTCACTATTATCATCTAGCAAAATAGACCCATAAAACACCTCGCTCTGACTCACATGATCTTTTATTTTAAATGATTAATTTCATATTCATGATTTTTTTTGCATAGTTAAAAAACATAATTGAATAAAGTAAAGCACAAATTTATAGATATTAAGTTTGTTCTTAAGGATTTAGATCCATATATTTCCTAAAAAAACCTAATTTTACATTTTAGGTATAACTTCTTCTCTATTCATCTTTTATCCACAAAATTTATTAAATCTTCCTCAAATATTATTATTACTAACATAATAAAAAAATCAAGGCATAAACCTAACATCTTACACATGGAATAACAACCCTATCTTAAGAGTTACTATTCACAAGGCTTATAAAATTCTAATTTCATAAGTCATAACTTTTTACTTAAGACTCCTATTAGTACCAAATTAAGTATAACTTCCTGAAATACCGTTACTTAAAACATATCCAAAAATTGTGGTCTAACTCTTAACATTTTGCAATGTAATAATAACATCACCATTCGAAGGTTACTATTTCCAAATTAAGCCATTTTTCTTATTTTATGGAATTATGCCATTTTTATTTACTCCAAATATTTCACACAATGCTTTTATAATATTGTGACCCATATGAAACATTAAAATACCAAAATTTTCATATTAGACCTATATTGACCAAAATGCTCTTAAGGATAGTTAAATGATAATTAAATATCCTTATTTCACGGTAATCTTATATGTTTGGTATCATTATTTCCAAAACTTCCATTTACCACCATATGTACTAAATACTCATTTATCAGTTATCATACTATTTCAACCCACAATACAATACCATATGTCATACTAATTCTCTGAGGGTTTTTAACATTGACGTTATCATAACGATATCGCATGATCCTCAACATACTTAGTCTTCATCATATAATATCATATTACCATATAATAATATTTATGAACATGAATTTAGTGACATAAGCACAAAAACACAATAATACATGAAACCATATTAGATATTTAGCACAAAACCCTAACTATAACTAGTATCCTTAAAAAAATATGTATCGAACTCCAAGCATGTATCCTATCACACCTCATCCAAAATCTATGTAAAATCGCCTAAGAAATAATAATAAAACACCATTAGAATTTAATGATATAATTAAGGAAAGACTAAGGGGAGGAAGTGTGAAAGAACGGAGGAAAAACCAAACTAATAGAAGATAAGGACTTCAATGGAATGTTGTGCACCAAAGGGAGGTGGATTAGTTGTGGTGGATGAATTTTGGGTGTAGAAAAGGTAGTTTTTTCATTGATAAGGGGTAGTAATGGGAAAGAACAGCTGAAGGGGGGAGGTGTGAAATGGTGTAGGACGCTGAAGGGGGGTGATTGGCTTCGGTGGAAATGGCCGTAGGGGATGGTTGGTTGCATTGGTTTTGGGTCAAATGGAGGGGGTATACTATTATGATTTTGGCCGTATGTACGGGTAGGGAATGTAAGATTTAGGTAGTGGTAGGGGTAGGAACAATGTGGATCACCAAATCTCAAGAGATAAAGGAAAATGAAGGGTTTTGATGGAGTTTGCGTAAGGTTAGGGTGTGTGTTCGATGGGTTTTTCCGATTCAAGGGGATGGTGTTTGGTGAGATTGGCCAATGGTTGTGGTGAGATTTCGGTGGAAGTGGCCAATGCTAATGAGGGAGGAACAACAAAGGCATTCGGCAGAGATTTTTATAGTGTGTTTGGCGACAACAAAGAGAAGAAATGGCCTTGGTTACTGGTGATAATTTTGATAGAAAATTTAGAGGGGGGGAGGAGGTAAGTTGGGAAATTTATTTTGATATATATATACATGCGCAAATGAAGAGAGGGAAGGAGACATGCGATGGGAAATATTTTTCAATGACGCCCATCAGCATAGGGTATGGGTGATGATGTGTTGATGGGTGAGGTGTAGGTAATGGAGGCATGGAATGGATAAAGGCATGATTGGGAAATTATTTTACATAAGAGATGGGAGAGGTAGGAAAGAATAAAGAAAAAAAGGAAAGGTTAATTGTTTGAGAAAAGAAAAAGGGGAGAAAAGGAAAGGAAAAAGAAAATGAATGAAGGAAAATAAGAGTGGGTTTAGAATTTGATTTAGGTTGAAATAATTTAAGTTAGGGTATTAGGACAATTTAATTAACAACTATATGGGGTTAGTTTTAGGTTAAAGTATTAATAACCAGGAATAGATATTAGGGTTAAGTAAATAATTAAGATTAAGGAGTTAGAGTAGGGTAGAAATATTAAGTTTATGAGATTAGAATTAGGTTACTATATTAATTACTCAGGATTAGGTTTAGCTAAAATTTAGGGTATTACATAAACCACGTATTTAGGATAGTTATTCCTAAAGAGCTACCATTATCCATCTCAAGATCTTTCACTTTAATATTAGTATTTTATTAATGTGACCACAAGACTACATGATAAACACATAGATCTAGTTTTCATACTTAGCTATTTTTGCTCATTTTCAATTATCCAAGATAATCATAATCAAAGTCAATATACTAATGCCATCCTAGAATTAACTATTCCTTTTGAGTACATGAGGTAAAAATTAACCTAAATGCCCCTAAGGCCATAAATTCCACATTATCATCAATTTTAAACAAAAATTCTATTTCATTTATTAACTTGTCATAAAAAGACTAAAATATAATAATTAAGTTATTAAACATAAAAATAAATTACCAAGCACGCCAAATGACCATTTTACCCTCACTCATGATATAACACGTAAAACCCTAACATGCATATCTAATTCAACCAAAATTACATATTCCCACACTCAACAATAGATAATACATATTAGTCATGATTATCAACATAAATATCATGATATGCTTAAAAAGACCAAATTACCCCTAGGGTATAAAATAATAATAATCATCATTATAAAACATGCATTCCTAAAATGCCAAATCATATATCTCCATACTTAACAAGAATTATGATATATTAGGCATTCTTATCGAAATATATACCATGATATACATAAAAAGACCAAATTACCTCTAAGGCACACTATAGTAATAATTATGTTTAAAATATGCCTAATCATGTTTAACCTATCATATTGAATGTACATGACATCTATTATTTATTTCCAACACTGAACCCATTTTAACATACTTTTGTACACATAATACTTTATACAAATCATTATGCTCCATTTTTCCAAATTTCCTGCAAATATTATTCACTAGATAATTACAAGGTAACAAACATGCTTAATATAATTTATTCATAAAAAACCCTAACGTATGATCATGCGATATCTCACATTTTAGTAGAGTATTGGGATACCTAATTTATATAAAAAATGTAATTATAGGTAACCTACTAAAATTTATTGGTCTCCACCAATCAACTTCTTATACTTAAAAATAATATCACATTAACTATATTAATATTTAACCCATAAAATATTCATTTTTATTAAAAACTTTAATAAATGAAAATTAAAAATACCCTTAAGTTGAAAGGAGGAATGACAAACCTTACCCTGCATGAGCAGCGTGAGTTCAGGCATGTTGGAAGTGATGAAGAAGGGCTTTGTTGGAGAGGTTGGCTGGTTGTTAGAGGTGATAATTGAGGAGGAGAGGTATAATGGTGGCTGGAGTAAATGGTGGTGGTAAGGTTAATAACTCATGAGGGCGGATGGTAGCGGGTTGTTGGTACAACATAGTGGCATGAACATGGATACGGTGTGCAGGGGATGAGGAACTACTAGGGTGTGCAATAGGTCACCAAGGGAAGTGAGATAAGGGCTAAGGAAGGTTGGTGGCGGCAAGGGTAGCTCATGGTGCATGGGGGTGGCAGCGTGAGGCTGCGATGCGATTGGGAAAGGGGCATCGATGGAGGGTGATGTTGTAAGGAGGGGGCAATGATGATAATTGGCAATAAGTTGCATGGTGTTGGGTGATTGATGAAACCAAATAAAGTCAGGGAAGGGAGCTGGGAGAAACGATTGGGGTGGTTGGTAATGGTGAAGTGTGGTGGTGTGGTGTGTTAAGGGGCATAGTTGGGGTCGAGGATCAGTGCAGGGAAAAATGAGGAGGAAGAATAAGATGGGAAGAAGATGAAGAAAGGAAGGATCAGGGTGGCTTTGCTAGGGAAAATCAAACAAGCAAATGGAAAGGGAGCAGAGAGGTGGGTCAAAAAATTGAAGAGGGGTATAGGTGTATGCTTGTATACGGGTAGCAAGGGCCAAAATGGTTCAAATATAGAGAAGGGATGATGATGGAATGAACCTTGACCGGAAAGGGCTCGATTGGGTTTTAGCATGCTTAGGCAGCAAGGGTTTGGCAAGTCTGGTATAGAGGGAGGATGAATTAGGGCTGGAAAGGGTGAAACTATAAGTTGTTAGAGGCATAGGAGTTAGGGAAGGAAGGAAAAATAGGAAAGGGTACATGCGTGAGGGAGGGTTGTTTAGCCTGATAGGGAAAGAAGGGATGTCATACGTAAGGGGTGCAGGGGCAAAGGGTGTGTTTGCCTGAGCAAGGGTGTGGTCGAGGGAGAAGGATAAAAATAAAGGGATTGGTTTGTTTATACGAGGGAAAAAAAGGGAGAAGGGAGAAAGAAATAAAGAAGGAAGGAAAGAAAGAAAAAGGGAAAATAAACTAAGTTTAAGGTTAGTGTTAGAATTAGGTTTAGATATAGGATGAGGATATAATTAATTTATCCAAGTTTAGGGTATCTGATTAGAAAAAATAAACTAGGGCAAAATTTATTAGTTTAGGGTGGCTTTAAATTAAAGGAAAAAGATAAAATGATTAGGATTAATTTATTTAAGAATTTATCAGGGTTCGTGGAGCAAGGGTTAATCAAAGGTAATTAAGTTGTTATTTAAGGGTTATATTTCAAATAAAAGGCTAAGTGTTCAAAATAAGAGTTATGAAATTTTAGGGTGTTATAAGGATGACATACTATCTAACCTTTTGAGGATTGCCTCTTGTGTTCCCCGTAATGCCACTACCTTTTTCTCCTTCTATTCAAATTTATCCTTCAAAGGGTGAGAAATAGAAAGGCATCCAAAATCATTATATAGGTTGAACCTATAATTATATGTCCTACATCTACCTCTATGCTCTTGAGTGCCCAATGCATGTTTCAAAAGGTCTTTAAGCCTTCTTTGTCAAAAGTACCAGCCAAAGAGGTATATCTCAAACCCTTCTATTGTAAGTGTGAAAAATAGTTGGGGATAAGTAACCATATTAAACCAAGTAAAGATAAATATTGTGGGCCTTATAATTTTCTCATCTATATGTTGAGTTGGTTTTTCAACATGCTTTCTCTTCTATACCCTAGCATACATCCAAACATTAGCTTACTTTAGGGGCACATATGAAGTCTGAGTTAGCTCTACTTTCTCCATAAATTGTTTCTCCTGTTACATCAAGTAAAAATACTTAATAATAGTATTAGATCATAAAATAATGGAATAGAGGTTAACAATATATATATATATATATATATATATATATATATATATATATATATATATATATATATATATATATATATTTCATACCAAGGCCTCTCTAGATATATTGTTGCCTTTATGCCCTATTTTTTAGCTTAAAATTTTCTTTTATCTACATTATCTTTGTTCTTAGTGGTTTTCACCTACCATATAGAATAAAAAGATTATGTTAGATTAAATTACAATCTAAGTGCACTCTAGTTTTATTAAAAAATTAATAATAATATGTTCTTACATAATTCATATTCCTTTGAAGTCTTCCATGAACATAACTCCCTCCATTTGTCGAGGGTGATCACATCTCTATAGATATTTGGGGACATGGACATGATATCACCCTCAGCTACTTACTTATGGTTTTAAACCATCTTTGACTTCCAATCCTTCTAAGACTTTGTAGCTCGAATCATAACAAGTTTCTTATATAATTTTTCCAACATTGAATCCTTGTTATAGTATTAAATAATCAAATAGTGTGTATATATATAATTAAATTATCATATGGTAATAACAAAAAAAAAGTTATATCTATTTTTAATATTCAAATCATACCATTGTGTCATCCCACACCCTATCCTTTAACACTTTTGGGTCATCACTTCAAGTACAATAATTGATGGGAATGTGCATAGAATCCCTAGAAATAAAATAATCAACGAAAAAAATTCCTATTCTCGCCCACTAGATACCTGAATAAACTAAAAGTAGCATCAAGTATAATGCCCATTTATTTATTTCTAGTAATTTATGTCAATCTAATTCTTCCCCTTCTTTATGTCAACCTCCTGAGCATGTGGAAAATATTTACGTGGACCCATACCAAAAAAGAAATTATATAATATAAAGTAATTAAAATAATATACGATGTGATATAGTCAAAACATCATCATGGTCACCCACACAATGTTCATTAATAATTGTCTCTCCATACCATATCCATCTAGTATAACTCTTATCAATTTCATAGATAATGAGATGATATCGTATCTCATTTACTCATTTTCTTATCTATTTTTACAATCCACACACTATAAGGTATCTGCAAAGGAACTTTTAAATGTTCATCAACTATCTTATGAACATCGTTTATATATTCTCTAGACAACCTACTTACATGTATACACTTAAAATCCATAATGAGGATTAGGTATAATCCCACTCCTGAATTAAAAAAATGGGAATTTAATAATATTAGCCTAGTCAAGCAGGAAAAAAAATCAACAATATTTTCACTAGTAACAATACCATAATTTATACAATACTATATATTTCATTTATATACTCTATATTTTTATAAATAATTTTATAATATAGATAGTAAATGATTTTACACCTCCCCAATAAATATCAACTCAAAAAACTAACATGCAGTGTGTAGATATACACCACACCATCATATACTATATAAATACACATAAAGGATTTCTAATGTGCAGGAAACAAGTAAAATTTAGAAAATAAAAAATTTATACAAACAAGCTCAAACTTTGAAGAGAAGAAGAATAAAGGAATAATGAACATACTATGAGAAGAGAGAGATAAGGTCGACGACGGTGAATAGAAAAAAAGAGGAAAAATGAGCACGAACTTTGGCAAAGAGAGGAGAGAAGGACAATATCTATTGTAGAGGTTTTTGCTTTGAACAACCATTATCTAATTTTTTACTAGCAAGCAAGGTAAAATGAAAAGTTAGCAAGTGAATATAGGTTAAAGCCTGATGAGGCAAAAAATGAGGGGGGGGGGGATTGTATACAAAATACAACATAACTGCATTTTATGGTATTCTTAATATTAAAAAAAGAGAGGGGAAAATAAGAGTATAGACATTGGTTTTGCTCCACAACCGTTGTGTATACCCTTACCAAGAATAGTACTTTAGATAAGGGTATGCACTGTAGTTGTAGAACAAAAGCACCATCTATGCTCTTATTTTTTCCCCAATATTTAGAATATAATACATAATGGTTATGTTGTAGAACTATCATGTATATTGTAATACCCAAAAACTCTATTTTAGCAATTAAAAGTAAAATAAGAATTATTGGATAAGGTTTAATTAAATACACCATTTCTTTTTATAAAATAATGATATAATAATAATAATAATAATAATAATAATAATAATAATAATAATAATAATAATAATAATAATAGTCATAAAAGGAGAAAAAAATGTAGAGACCTAATTAGTGGAGGCTAGAATTATTTATTAAAATAAAATAAATTTTAATTAAATCATAATAATAATAATTTCTAAATTAGTAAAGAAAAATTATTTTGTTACTATCACTAAGTTTATTATTCCCAAAATTTTAAAAAAATCCCAAACCACCCAACCACCTCACTTTCTTTTTTTCCTCTTTCTTCTCCTTTCTCCTTTCCTTTTTTCCTTTTCTTCTTTTATTATTTCTTCCCCCTCCCTCATCGGACAAGGACTTGCCTAACGCAACCCAATCCCTCTCTCCCCTTCCTCTTATTTCCTTTCTTTCCCTTAACCCACTCTCCCTTCTTTTTCTTTCCCCTTGCACCGCCCATTGCCCACGACCATCCCTCTTTTCCCCTTTCTTCCCTCCTTTTTTTCTTTCTTCCCTTTTTTCCCCTGTCTTCAACCTCCCCCCAATCCGAGTTGCAAGCATGGCTGCTTCACATCCCTATTTTTCTCTCTCCCTTCACCCTCTCCTCTTCCTGACCTGCAGGGCATGCAGTTGGCACTACCCTACACTAGTCCCCTCTCTCCTATGACCCCAACACCCCACCTAACCCCCTACAACCCTACAAATTCCCTACACTGTGCCTTGATTGTGCGAGCTACGCCGACCTACACGTAGACTAGTAGCCAACCACCCCTCCCCTTTTTTACTTCCTTCCTTTGTCCACTTCCCCCAACCATCTCCCCTGTATATACCCCCCTACGCCTCAATTCTTCCTCTTTTATACCGTTTGGAAACATTCCCTAGCCCTCCTTTCACCGCCACTTCAGTCGCCACCACCATCGTAGTCATGCTACGCCACTGCACCATTCCTTCCTCTTCCTTGAATCACCCTCCATTGAATGAGACCTTCCCCTACCCCTAACTCCCCTTCCTCTTCTCTACCCATTTGTTCAAAGTAGGTAGTTCGAGCTATCTTGTTACACCCATCTCTGCCACCTACACCGCCACCACCATAGCAACTACCCTCACTTCCTCCCTTCTTGCATAGAAAACTTTTCCCTACCTTCCGACACCACCAATTCCCATTTCATTCCCCTCCTTCCTCCTCTTTTTCTCTCCTTTTCTCTTGGCCACCACCACAATCGTTGCCTGCATCGCCGCTATGAGACACCACCACCACCATGACCCCTTCTGATGTAGAAACCCTTACCCAAACCCTAACCCAAAACCTTTCTTTTTAATCACCATCAACACCGCTGTAGTGTGCTGCCGCTATCCCCTTTCTAGTTGTAACCTTAACCCTTATACTTATTTCGTATATTTTATTTTAAATATTTTGTTATCATCATCATCATCATAATCATCATTACTAATATTTAGTTAGGGAAATAAAAGAAAAAAAAGGAAAAAGGAGTACAAAGAAGGTTAAATAATTAGTGTTCTATTTCTTATAGGTTGTGAAACAAACCCTTCCCGTGAAGAGGCGTAAGATTCATTTTCCAAGCCTGGTGTCATATTAGATAAGGATATGCTTAAGGCTTGGGTTTGCTATGATTTATGTGCTCATGGGTGTTATGATATGTGTTGTGTACTTATATGTGAATGTGGACTAAATATGTATGTAGTGTATCTTGGCTTGTAAAGAGATAAGGTATGTGGTGTATCATTTATAATATGTATATCATGGGTGATATGACTTGTTATTTATGACATGCTCTTATGTATGGTTGTTATGGTATAACATGCATGCTTAGAGGCCTTAGGTGGACATGAGTGATTGTGGGGATCTAAAAGAAATAAAGAGGGTGGAGTGAGTAAGAAGAAGTGGGGAAAAGCCTAAGTGTATTGTGATATATGGGTGATAAAAGAAAGTAAGAAAGTAATAAAATAAAGGTTAGGGTAAAATCTCTCATGGGGAGTGTGAGGCTTGCATGGGGTGTCTAGTCCTTACATAGGGAAAAAACTTATGTGGAAAAATTTAGTTTGAGGGTTAAGCATGGGGAGGAAAGAGTATTTTGTGTGATTAGAGTGTTTAGGAAGGAGATAATACATGGGTTGGTGTAAGTGTCCATGGGAGACTAACTAGAGTTTAAAGAGGTTTTTTGGATTTTGGGTGTGATTAGGAGTGTGTCATATGAATGGTGAGAGTAAAATGAAAAGAAGGGTGGAGTTTGTGTGTGAAAGGAAGGTGTAAAAGGAAAGAGGTATATTAGGGTTTCGGGTGACCAACAAGGGTTCTTCATTACGTGTGGAAGTTGGAGAGTAGGGTTGTGATTTTTGGAGTGTGTTGAGTGGAGTGGTGGTTTTGGAATAAAGGGGGAGCATGGGTTGTATAGGAAGAAGAGAGGCTAGGGCCGTATAGGCCAGATTAGGGTTTTAAGGGAAAACCCTAGTAAATGATGGTGAGCTTAGGTGGAGAAATGGGAAATTGGGCCTTGACCCACTTGTGTGGAGGCTTTTGGACTTATGGTGAGTGTGATAGAAGGTGAAAAGAAGGTCTTGGAGTCTTGGGGAGTGTAGAGGTCCCAAGCTATAGGATAGGGTTATTCAAGGAGTTTGGGGTGGAAGAGTGATAATGAGTTGGGGAAGTCCATTTGGAGCATGCATGTTTGATTGAGAGTTACTTATTGAATAAGATACGAATAAAATACTAACCATTTAAAGTGGAATACTATTGAGTAGGGTCCAGACCAATCCACCAACAAAAATAGTAACTAGGAGCATTTTTTTGCTCTGGAGACCAATCCACGAGCGAATAATAGTGGCTAGGTGCATTCTTCCATTGAGTGTATTCTAATTCACTAGCTATACTAGTGGGGGATCCCGAGATCAATAAACCAAACCTTGGATGATAGCAAATCATGGGGAAAACACTAATTAGTTATAGTGGAACAGCATGCGAGTCGGGGCTAGATCGATCCACTGGCAAGAATAGTGGCTAGGAGCAATTTGCCCTAGAGACCAATCCACCAGCAAATAATAGTGGTCAGAAGTGTTCTGCCCTGAAGTGTATTTTGATCAACTACTATAATAGTAGGGTTTTCGTACTCATATAGATATAATTTGAGAGATGTGTAAAGACATAATTAATAGACTAAATTCTAATAGTGGTGATTAATATGAATGACTTACTACATGCATTATTTGCCTTTTTGATGTTGTGCCCTGTCTTAGCCATATCGTTACCTTACTCAGTACATAGCATACTGATTACCCCTTTCATAGGTGTTGCTCATTCACATGAGCAGTGGTCCCTCCTGAGTCTATGCACGTAGGAGACGATGCCCTTGATGCTTTCGATGTGTATGATGCCATAGGTGGGGCAGAGTGATGACCTGATGTACCTGGTGTGGGGTCTAAGAGGGTGTTCTCCTTTCTTGTCATTTTCTATTTTCTTATCGTTTTTATTTCCCCACAGTGGGCGTTGATGTCCTTTATTTCCATTATGTATTGACATTGACATTTGCATACTCTGGTTTATTTATAAATGTTGAACTATTATAGTTTTTATTGATCAATCGTGTTAATAATTTTAGTATCTTTAGTCTTATGGTTAGTATGAGATTAGTCAGGAGTCAATTTTGTACCAATCATCACCGTAGCACCCTCCATTTTTATTACATGGTTTTTCAAAACAAACAAAAAATTTCAACTATAAATTTTTGGGTGCTATAAGTTAGTATTAGAGCATTGGTTTCGATGACCACACTTTATTTTCCAAAATAAGCCTAGGAGGTATGATATTGGGAAATTTTTTGCATGAGTCGGATTCATGGTGAACCCTTTCACATGGTCCCATGATTTACTCTATATTTATTAGATTAAGGTTCATAATGATCTGAACTCATGCAAAAATTACTCTTGATATTAGCTACTCCCAACCATGGAAGAGGAGAGAGAATTTTGTATACATAAAAGTGTAATTATAAATAAAATAGTATACTTAAAAGTTTGTTTTAAGTTTAAAAAATGTTTAAAAATAAATTAAAATATTAAAAAAATATCTAATCAAAGATGTGAAAGGAGATAATTTTTGTGACCTAATAATGTTTTTTTATTCTGAAATTCAATAATTTGCAATATAGAAAAAAAAATTAAATAGGATTTCATTAGATCAAATATCAAATATGCCCAAAAAATTAAGAAAATTTGTGGGAACCTTTAAAATAATATTTTAAACTCAAATATTTTTTTTATGAATCAATGATAAGGATTGATACATAAAATATACCGCTAAATGTGGAATATATAGTAGGGACTTTCAAATAAGAAATATTAAAACTATAGGTGAATTAACCAAAAAAAATCAATTATGAATTTTAATTCATTTCTAACTCAAATATAATTTTAAAATTTTTTAAAAAGTATTTGATGTGGTTTTAAGCTAAAATATCATAAATACATATGTTTATTAGAGTTTCCAAAAGTAAAGGTAAAAATAAATCCAATTTTATCAAAATAATCATATCTATGTATTAATCAAGTTGGGACAAAAAATTGAAATTATACAAATACTTTATATGCATTTGAAATTTTAAGTTGAAAACATTGTAGGAATGAATAGTAAATACACAAAAGGTATATTTGGGAAATACTAACTATTGAAACCACTTTATATCATCTTAACAACCCTAATACCCAGTAGAATAATGTATGAAATTAAAATGTACCTGAAGATGAATATTTTAGGAAACACTTCAAGGTAACACTCATAAAATTTCAATTTTTCTATTAAAATAAGCTAAATTAAGGTTTTGAATACCATTTTACTACACAAACCCAACCTATTACTGCCCTAACTTATTACTAGTATGCAAAGTTGTTTAATTTGAGATTACTTAGGATCGATTTGGAGCCTCATGTCAGATCATAAAGTTGTATGATCTTACAAAAACCATAAAAGTATGACACTTGTATACTTATGTGCTATAAAATAACATATTTTAAGTTTAAAAACAAAAAAATACATTTTGAATCTTTGATTAGTCACTGACTAATTTGTAGCAATTTACAAGTAACATAAATTATTGAAGTCATTTCACATATTAGAAAATATATTAAGTTAGCAAAATCCCAAATAAATTGTCAAGTAAAAAGTAAAAATTATAATGAAATTATGAGTAGAGGTATTATATATTTCATTTTGTTTAAAATATATAACATTGTTGGCCTTACGAAAAACACAAAGAATGAAGAAAATAGATGATAATGAAGATAACAATGAGAAGACAATATTTTCTATCATTTAAAAGAATAAGACCCAAGTTTTTTTTTAATGATTACTTTTGAATTTTTGATGAATCAAGATAAATAATAAATAAAATAGACGAAGTTTTGACTATTTTCAAACACATTAAGTTACTATATGAACTATATGTAATCCATAAACTTAATATTGTTTGTATTATGAACTAACATGACCATAAAAAAATTAAAAAATATTACTTTGGTATTCAATAGAGTTTAATAATTAATAATATTGTAAAATTTAATATATTAATTTTAACATTTGTATGAAGATTATATTCTTTGTCAGCATTCTACTTCAACAATTTATTTCCTTATCGTAGTGGTATAACAACCATATTTTCTATGTTTTTCTTCATATTCAAGACATGTTGCAAAATAATGTAGGATCTAAAAAAGAAGGATTACAAAAACAATTATGTGGGATAAGAGGGGAAATAGATTTGGAGATAAATTGATAAAAAAAAATATATTTATTATATACAATTGCAAGATTTTATCTACGATCATAAGATTTTACTGTAGGATCATAAGGTTATGTAACTCTTTAACTACTTTAATATTCTACCTATTATTGTGGATCACTTTGGAGTTTTTAGATTATAAGATCATAAAATTATTGGATCCAATTGAGATTTCAGCAACCATGTTGGTATAATGGATCTCCTCATCTAGAACCCATGATAAATAGTTATTGCAAGTTGCGTCTGATGTATTGAACTCAAATTTAGCATGACTGCTTTTTTTTTTCTCAGCAACAAAATAAGATTGCATTAATGAAAATTTAATTAAATATAAATTTCATAGAATAAATTCAAGAAGGATAAATTGTATTATGTGAAAAATAGAGTATTGCACTAAAATAAAATGAGTAGTCGTAGAGGTTCATGATTCTATCATCCTAATTTATGCAATCACCTTTCCCATGTATGTGGCAAAAGATGAGAAAATTTAGATGGCAAGGGTCCATTAACTTCTACTAATGATGGTTTGTATGTATTTGTCATGTATTCACGTTAAAGGGTCATCCTATCAACTTTTGGTGTTGAAGATTTGTATGTGATGATGGAAGATGAGAATGTGAATCCATTATTTTTTGTTCTTTTTTTTTATAGTACAAAATCAATTAGACAATATATCTATAAGCATACCTTATGGTGAAAAAGTAAATTAATCATGATATCATATCTATCAAGACTAATAACAATTATGGGAATAAACACATAATCTATTCCCACCAATATAAACTAGAAATACATTGTTATTTAAAAGTGAAAAATTATATCAACACGATATATAAAATCAATTAGTTATCATTACATAGCCAATAAAAAAATAAAATACCAAGTTTAAGAAGCCTTGTAACTCTAGAACTAAATTCACAATCATAATAAATCAAATAGTAATAATATAATAGTATACTGTAAGTAGAGTTGTTTATACGATTCAATATCCAAATTAATTTAATTCAAAAACCAAATAAATGATTCACCAAAAAAAAAGTTAAACAAATCATATCTCCAATTTGAAAAATAAAAATTGTATTTAATTTGATAAATTTTACACACACACACACACAGACATTTTTGAGAACATAATTTAGTTCTAGCAATGATGCAAATAAAGATGGAAAAGTAACAAAGATTTTTGTATGCCCTCATAAAATTTAATTTTTTTGTTGGAAAATTTTACATTTGTTAGTATTTAATTATGTTGAAAATGTAACTATTACTATAGATTTATAATTATTAGCTAAATATAATGTAATATAAGACTTGGATCAAATTATTATCAAATGGTATTATAATTTTAATTTGCTAACTTTAATCAAACCATTTCAAATCATACTATTTTATTATTCATCACTCACATAGTTTTTTATATGATATTTCTGTTATTTAATTAGATCAAATTTTTTAGCTATCTAGTTGGTCATTTGTGATCTAAACCGAAGTTTTGAATATCTAAAACTTTTCATAGAATATCCAATCATCAAATATTCAAAACACTATATATCTAATTTATGAACACTCGAAACTGTAGGTATATAATCATAGTTTTATAGCACATATTTCAAGTAACTATTAGACAAGTAAGTAAAATACTAATCTCCTGCCATATCCAAGTCAATATAACCCACCAAGACTGGCTCAATACTATTAAAACAAAGACTCATCTTGGATGTCCCTCATTGATACTTCAATATCCACTTTACTGCCTCCCAATGATCTTCACCAAGGTTGGCTATAAACCAAAAAACCACATCGATAGAAAATGTAATGTCAGGTCCTATACACACCAATACATATATCATAATTCTAATTGCTAATGCATATAGTATTTGACTCATCTTTTTTCTTTGTCTTTATCCATCAGACATAATGCCTTGCTCTAGCTGAACTGAAAAAAAAGGGGATGATCGATTGGCTTTACTTGGTCAATGTTGAATATCTTGAGTATCTTCTCTATATACTCCTCTTGAGATAACCATATGTTATACTAACCTTGATCACGTATGATGTGTATGCCTAGGAACTGCTTGAAATGACCTAAGTTTTTCATTTCAAAAGACTTGGCCTAATTTCTTTCAAATTTGATATATGTTGTTGATGTTGGCCCACTATAGGCATGTTGTCCATATGCAGAAGCAGAAGGATGAAGTTGTCAGGTCCAAACCATTGTATAAAGACGTAGTAGTCTGCTAATAACTTCTTGTATCCTTTTCAATCCATGAAAGACTAGAACTTCATATACCACTTCCCTGGTGCCTTGGTGTGACCGCAACTAGTAGCATTTCAAATCCTCTTGTTAACAACTGTAGCAATGGTAAATAAGGGTTTCGTTCTAGACCAAAATTAAGTGGACACACCATTATTTTCTAAACATACAAAGATAGTAAAACACAAAAACTAAATAAAACTCTAAACTCTCACAAAAATAAATAAACAAGAAAACACTAAAAATGAGAAAAATATGGGTATGGGGGTTTTAAAACAAAAACATAAAAAATAAATAAAATAAAATAATAACAATAATGAATGTGCTAGGAAAACGAAATCCACCCCTAGACTAGGTTGAAATATAACAATAATTTTTAAGTCATATTTTAATCACAAGAAATAAATTCACTAAGTTATAAGATAAAAGTAGATCTATTCACCATATATTACTTCCCTGAAATGATTAATATGACAAAGAACCAATATTAAATCTTATTAAATTCTTGCAGCATAGTCGCAACAAGCGACTCCTATATTTAACTAGATTTGAAGCATTAAGAACAAGTGAAAGGTTATTAGTCTAAGTAACCAAACTAGTACCTCAAGCCTTTATTTGTAATCCCCTCCTTTAACCAACATATATCAAAATGTTCCATTACTCCAGTTAGAATCATAAAACTATTAGGTAAATTATTATTTAACCTAACTACAATTTATGTATACAAATATTAGTGAAATTATATAGCCACCTAGCATGCATGTACTCTTACATATAATCATTATGAGGAAGTAATAATGAATCATGCACCAAATAATGTAACTTAACACATATAAATGATAACAGTTAAAATAGAGTTAAAGGATAATCCCCTAAATAAAAAATTATAATTACATTTATAATTACATCTTAAATCATGCTCTAGGACATTAATCTATTCCCTAGAAACAATTATTTAGCCAAACATAATAAATAAATAAACTATATAAAAATATATATATCATAAATAGGAAAAGAAAGAATTGAAAATAGATATGGATGAAAATTTCAGCAAATCAATCGGATGAAAAATTGCTTGTTCTTCTTAAACAAAATTATACTTCAACTTCCATCCCACACTCTCTCTCTTTTCTATACCTTTATCTATCTTCTTCTCATCTCATCTACCCTTTTTGTCGCTTGTCTATTCTCCCTCCTCTCTATGCCATCTGTCTCCTTCTCTCTTCTTCTCTCTTCTTCTCTCTCATTCTTTCTTTTCTTTTCTCGTCCCTTGTTTGCCATCTTTTTTTTTTCTACGCTAATCTCCCTCATCTATCGTCTCTTCTCTTTTATTTCTTTGTGGAGGAATTTTTTTTATTATTTATTTGATGTCACGTTGTGCCATCTATTTTCTTTTCTTTTATTTATTTTCCCTGCTATTTTCCAGTTGTACCTATAAAATAATATTAAATGAAATAATAAATAGTCTCATAACTTAATCCCATCTATTTTCTATCATTTTAGCTCAAATAATTAAATATATGATATCATTATCACTTAATCACAAAATTATAACTATCCTCATATATTTTTTAAATAAAAAAGCCAAAATATAAGATTAAATGGGTATAAAATATGTAAAAATATATATTCATCAATACTCCCATACTTAATATCTTTCTTGTCCTTATGCAAGACATGATTGGAATAAAAAAAATTTGAAAATAAATTTAACTAGCCACTTTCTTAGGTATCATAATTGTACTTAGCATGTGCAATAAGTCTTTTAAACCTTTAGGTCATTCTTAGAGGATGAGTAAGGTCTCGTTTGGATTTCACATATTATATACACACAAAATCACATAATTCAAATAGAAAAAGAAAAATACTCCTCTAACACCTTTAACTAGTTTTATTTTAAGATATTTTACTTTCATAACATCAAGATTAGAATTCAACCAAGATTCAGAATTATAAAATTTAAAGGTGAATTTCAACGTATGGTTCACACATAAATACGATAGATATGGACAGAGGAATAATATGGATGAAACTATAACATACCTTAGTCACATTAATACTTATCCTCATAAATGTATACCCTAATGTATTTACTTTTCTCTCATATTCATTCCTACATATGTATATTTAAAAAAATAGACATTCAAATATGTGGGATTTGATGATAAAAATAACAAACAACTCATATATACCAACAAAGAAGGCTTCCCATCTTGCGACTAATATTCATTAGATCAAAAGCTTCCCGCCTTAAGAATCAAATAGGACTTTATTATATGTTGTAATCGGGCTAAGGTACAAATGATATTGAGTATTCTAGGATTATGGTGCTAAAAGGCCAAGAACTAGTGGAACTATAATAATTAGATGAAATATAAAAATCAACTCCACATCATTGATGATCAATAACACACACCTTAACCTCAAAACCACTAGAACAATGAGATATAAAAAATATTGAACGTGAATAAAACTCTCTCTCAAAGTCATTTCCACATCTCATTCTCTTCCTTTTGTTGAATCATCTTATTTTTTCATTCATTCATTTTGTTTGTTTATTTTTTTCATTATTTTTTTTGAAACAAAGGAAACTAATGACAATACAACATATGTATGTGTGTGTGTGTGTGTGTTGTGTTTTCCACCCCAAATATAATAAATTCCTCTCTCAACATAATATATATATATTTCTTCCATATACTATCACATAGACAACCGCTGCATTTCCATAATATAATGAAATGATTACCTTCCGCTAGATCTAGGAAAGGGTAAAGCAAAGGCCCAAGTGTTATTTAATGTAGGTAATGAAGAAAAATATATGGTTAATGTATATGCTCAAAGGGTTACTAGTGGGTGTACATCCTATATAAACAAAGTAGGACACAAGCTATTTGGTCATGTGGTGGAAAATCCTATGTTACATTTATCATTTTCTCTGTCAGACCATGTTTTGACTATAAGCTTTGACTCACACAAGAGTAATGTTTAGTAATCTCTAGAGTCTATTATAAGAGTTATAGCAAGTAATTTGATCAAAGTAATTAAATATATATAAGGTTTGCAAAAAAAAAATTAATGCCTAGGCATATAAATTATTTCACATGAATTCACTCAGAAAAGAAGGTATATGTGACTAAACTTTTCACTATAGGACATGCTGAATCTTAATATTCCATGTCGGTGGTTACAAAAGCATACACATTCTTTATCCATTCCCATCTATCCATGTAAATATGTGTTCCCTACTTTGAAATTAGCATAAAAAATTTCCTCTCACTCTATCTCAATCTTATGATCCTCTTTTAGTTATATGTCAAAGATATAATCATCATTAACTACTTAGGGATTTCTAAGACTCTAAAAACATACAAAATATGCACAAATTTTTATCTATTTATTTATTATATTTTTTGAAATATATGAGACAAATACTCTAAAACATGCAAGAAGACAAAAAAACTCACACCTCTACACTTAAATCACACATTTTCCTTAATGTGTAGACAAGTAAAGAAACATGTTTAAATATAGAGATATAAATATATTAAAAGAAAAAAATAAAGGTTAGAAAAATCTTTGATCACATTATGTTGCTTCCCAAACAATGCTTTTTTTTACGTCTTCAACCTTACATGATATCTATCTACTTAGTTAAGGTGGGTGCTTTCTGTAATTACCTCTCTTCAACATTATGATCCATGAATGACTCATAGTAGGACTTAAGTCTCTGACCGTTGACCTTGAACTCACTCCTATCTTCTTTCTTTTAATTTGTATAGCTGCATAAGGGAAAATATGAGTAACAATAAAATGACCAACCTATCTAGAATGCAAATTACCTAGGCATAAGCAAAGTTGGGAATGGTAGAGTAAAAATTTTTAGCCCACGACAAATGAGTTTCCACAAATCATAGCATAGTCAGTAAAAATGATAACTTTAGTTTGAAGTAAACATAATCTAAATTTTTAAAGAAAAAATACCATAGCTGGCGGCTCTTTCTTGGTAATAAAGTAATTCAACTGAGCATTATTAAGAGTCCTTAAAGCATAGTAGATGACACATGAATTTTTGTCCTTTCATTGTCCCAAGATACCAATGATGGCATAGTCAGAGGCATCACACATGATCTTAAATGGGAGGGACCAATATGGAGGTAGAATCATCGAGGTTGTTATTAGAAGCTTTTGAATTCATTAAATGCTCTTTGGCATCCCTTACTCCAATTGAAAGCCACATCAAAAGTGTTCCAATGGTCATGTGATTATAGAGAAGTCATTTATGAACTATCAATAGAAGCCTGCATGTCTAAGAAAAGAACACACCTCCATCACCCAAGTGAGAGAGGGTAAGTAGTGCACAACATCTATCTTAGCTTTATTAACCTCTAACCCCCTACATGGGATAATATAACCAAGTAAAATTCACTGTGTCACCATAATATGGCACTTTTCCAAATTAAGTATGAGATTAGTTTCTTCACATCTTTTAAAAATTAATGTCTGATTTTTAAGACAAGATTCAAAAGTATCACTAAAGACACTAATATCATCCACAAAAACCTCAATATTCTTCTCAATGTATTCAGATAAAATACTAACCATACATCTTTGGAATATAACACATTCAATAATCATATGCGCCAAATGGATTTTTGAAGGTTGTATTCTTTTGATCCTCCTCTATTTTGTGAATTTGGTTGCAATTAGAGTATCCATTAATGAAACAATAATAGGAATGACTAGGCAATCTTTCGAGCATTTGATCAATGAATGGTAGTAGAAAGTGGTATCTTCTTGTCGTGGCATTCACCTTCCTATAGTTAATGCGTACTCAATATCTAGTCATTGTCCATTGTAGAATAAGCTCATTCTTTTCATTCTTTAGTATATCGACCCCCGAATTTTTAGGCACCACCTATTTAGAATCTGAGGTGGGGTAGATTAATTTGCAATCTAAAATTTTGATGACTTCATTCTCTACTACTTTTATCATAGGAAGATTAAGCCTACAATAGGGTTCTCTAGTAGGCTTAGATCATTCTTTAAGAAGTATGTCGTGAACACACATGAAAGGGCCTATCTCTTTGAAGTTTGTTAACATCCATATAATAGTTTTTATATGATCTCTAAGGACTTTCAAAATCTTTCTTTCTTTATCCTCTTTCAACTTTGAAGATATGATTGCCCAAAGGGTCTCGCTACCTCCTAAGTAGGTATACTTCAAGCGATCTGATAATGGCTTGAGCTCTAGTGTAGGGGCTTAAATCACATAATATATAGGCTTGTTAGTAGCTAGGGGAATCATAAAATGATGGGACCCATAACAATATGAGGGCATTGCCTCCATGTGTGCCATTGTATCATCTCTATCTCCTCCAAATAAATCTCTTCCTTTTTCTCATCTAGTCCTAAGATTTTCATGAGATTGGTTGCCAATAGATCATACTCATCCTTCTCAAATTAATCTTGTGAAAAAAGGTTAATGGTGTTCATAGTATAACAAAAATGGTCATCCATGGGGTACCTCATGGCATCAAAGATGTTGAAGCTTATGATTTCTCAAACAAAATCTATGGTAAGAGAATCGGTATGAACCTCTATCTTTGTGTGAACGGTTCTCATGAAGAACCTTCCTAGGTTCAATGACATTGGATTTGAGCTACTTTCACCCATATCTAAAATGTGGAAGTCAGATGGAAATATAAGTGTGTCAACACACACAAGAGCATCTTCTATAAGCCTCTTGGGGAATGTATTATAACGATCAAAATTTTAAATGATAACATTATCTTTCTTAATCTCTCCTAAACCTAATAATGTATAAATATAATATGGCATAACATTAATAGATGTGTAAGTCCCCACTTTCTACTATTAAAAAATTTTGTTTTTAAAATCTTGTGGAAGTAGAAAGCTAATAAACACTTAGAAAAAATGGGGTGTTACCGCCGCACCTAACATAGGATATGTGCCAACCGCCTGTCTTATGCAAGATATAAGACTGAGAAACCAAACCAAACATACTCAGTGTAGAGTGCTCTAAAACATGTTATATAAATATTGAAAGGAAAGACTTCAAGTACAATACTTCAATAATCCGCAATATTCAAATGCGCGAGGAAAAATTAAACCAAGATACAAGGTTCAAATTATAGAAAATTAAAGTATAATGTAACTCTAAAATCTAGTCCATCAAAAACCGCTCAAAGTCTCCGCATGTCTCTGATCTCATAACCCATGCCCCACATGAGGTTGGTCAACTACTGACCATCCTTGAAAAATTGCACATGACTCTCTGCTCGTAGGAATGAGCAGGTGACCGAGCAAATGAGCAAGTTACCAACACACAATATTCTAGTATAATACACAAGTTATACTAACATTTTCATGCATACTTCATATAAACATGATACATGATTTATTATGATCATGTCAAGTATAGAAAGTTCATACCATACATGACTCATCATGTTTGACACCATTGTACTACATCACAGATGACGGTATGCAAGATGCAAGTAGAATGTCCAACTCATAGCAAGACCTCATTCATCCAGACACATAATTTTTCCATAGGCTATTTTCTATGTCCTTGATTTTTATTAAGTCATTTATATATAAGTAATTATCTCTATTACTATTCTTTTTCTTTAACTGCATTATTATTCCCAAATTCTCATTCAAAATACTTATTCAAATTATAATCTAAATACTTGTCCACGTCATTATCCAAATACTCATTCCAATAATTATCTAAATACTCATTTTAATTATTATCCAAATACTCATTCCAATTATTATCCAAATGCTCGTTCCAATTATTATCCAACTACTCATTCCAATTATTACCCAAATACTCATTCCAATCATTATCCAGTGATAGACTATGCACCACCTCATGGTCTCACATACCATGGAAGTTTATTTACACCAAAGGATAAAAAAGTCCAAGCTGAAGCCAAGTAGCCACCTACGTAATGAGACCATTTAGTATCAGTACTCTCTATTACATCATCAGTGTCTAGAGTAAGTAAGGCGCCAAGATCTATTATGATCCCTCCCGAAGGTAAAGCCTGAAGGCACCAATAATGTCTATAGGTAGACTAACCGTCGGTAGCTAATCAAGGATTGGTAACCCAAACCCATACACAACCTAATTGTCTTTTACTTTAAGTGATTAGTACGTTATTCTTGAGGTTATACGATCATACAAGGCCCACACAATATGCAGACAGGACATTCACATACTTATTCCATATCAATACCAACCCCAACCATGTATGGGAATTCCATTAATGTTTACTCAATAATAACCAAATCCACTAGATTTATCCATCCAAGACAAGGTCTGGATTTCATTACCCCTTTTAAAGCCATCAAATAATTATTTGGGTTTACCCATCAAGGCCTTTACAACACTTATTGAGTATGTCATGAGTCATGGTCCATTTAATCCACCCGTTAGGTTGTTAATCCATGTCAACAGATGTATTTCACTCATTAAATAGTCATATAGAGTGTTAGGTATAGTCTCAAAGCATATCCCAGCCAAAAGATTAAAATCACAAAATCTGACTGAACCAGTCGATTAGTTTACCCTAACCAATTGAATGGTTGTACTAACCAGTCAATTGGTTGGGCTAACCGATCAATTGGTTTGGGAAGAATAGTTGATCGGTTTGGCTAAACCAAACCCAAGGTTTCCTTAAACCGGTCAATTGGTTGGAGACCAATTGATTAGTTTAGCCAAACCAGTCGATGAGTTTAAGCTGAGAGTAAGACCAAGGTCACCACAGACCTACTAATCGATGGGTTGAGTCGACCAATATACTATTCTAAGGACCAGTCAATCAGTTTGTCCTCTAACAACACAAAATAGGTATTTTTCATGCAAATCATTCTCAAAATTCCTACCGCATCAAAATGAAAACATGTATTGGCATCATACTAACATTTTTAAGCTCATAAACTATTACATGCTCTATTATTAATCAAATAAACCTAGTTTTCCTAAAATCATGCACTTATCTCAGAATTCATAATTAAGTCCACATGCACTAATCTAAAACCAAATTCTCATGCCAACTTATAGAATCAGGATTTTAAAGATTTCACCACACACATGTTTAACCAAGTCACATTTTAGAAGTAAGAATGACTTACTTGGTGTAAGCAAAACTTTCTCACAATTAATAAAACTCAACCCAGAAGATTTCCAACTTCCAAACCTTAAAAATAGAAGTTAAAGCTTTAGAAAATCAATGAATAATTTTATAATGTAGAAGTCAAATTAGGAGGACAAAAATTACCAAAATAAAGAGAATTTGTGCTAAAAAATGACTCAACTTCCTCCTAAATCTAAAACTCATTTGCTTAAAGATAAAAAAGAATGAGCTAGGTAAAGGATCAAAAGAGTGTAAAGAAACCAAAACTAAGCTCAAATTTAAGAGAAAGAACACAAGGTTAGAGAGAGTTGGACTATTTTGATGGTAGAAAGAAAAGTGAATGGAAGGGGAAATTAAGGTTATTTATAACCAAGAAATTTGTACAAGAACAACTGTGGTTAGGTATAGATTGAAAAAACCTAGTTTCTACCATTCAAATTTGAGATGAACGGGAAAACTTCATCAAAGATAGACTGACCTATCTTGTAGAGCAGAAACAGTAATTTCTAGAAAAGTACATGTCAAATTCACCCATAAATGTCAAACAAAAGAGAGGAAATGAACGATCAATGGTGAAGGATTATCCCAGCTAAGCATAGACAGGCTTGGAAATTGAAGCAACAATTCTAGAAGTGTGTAGATGAGAGAAGTGGAATAAGATAAAGGTGATGTCACCCTCCCCCTTAATTATCTAAATTAAACTCTCGAATTAGTTAAAGGTAGAATCTCAAGCCAAATGCATGATAAGAAAGATTAAGAATCTACAAAGAATAACTTGGAATGGGATTATTAAGGTTCCATTTTGGTATAAGAAGTTTTTCTAGAAAAAATAGGTTTTAAAAATGCACTCAGCTCGACAAACTAGTTGATCGATTTATCTTACCAATCAACTGTTCTATTAACTAGTTAATCGGTTCGGTCGAGAAAAACTCTATAGTTAAAATGATGAATCATTTAATCAGTTCATTGAACCAGTCGATTGGTCCACCTTAAAGCTCATTTTATTCAATTTCTAAAGCTTATTCAAATCCAAATTTTCCTCAAACTCAATAATATTTCCAAATCAAAATTTAACATTATCAAATATTCATAAATACCATAACTTCTCATTCATTAAACTTCAAAAAAGGATGGGGTATCATAAGATGCACCTAGGTATAGTATGGATTTTTCAAACATACTACTAATAGTGGAGCTTTTAGGATCTTTACACCTTGGGGTTAAATTCCTTGGTATGATAGCACATAGTTGCTCACTCATCCTTACCAGTTCCTTCTCCCGTAGTCTCTTCTTCATGGTGCATAAATCTTTTAAGAATTTTACATATTTGGGAACTTGCTTAATAACTTCTAATAATGGGATGTTGATATGTACTTTCTTAAATGTATCCAATATATCTTGATCACTCTTTCCCTTCTTTGATTTGGATATCCTACAAGGAAAAGAATCAATAGAGATAGGTTTAATAACATAAAATTTTTGAATGGTAGAGGATTTACCATTTGAAGAGCTTATGGGTTTCTACTGAACAATGGGTTAGTCAACCTATTGTTTAGTTTTTCTCCTACGCTCTTGGCTTTGCATGATCTCCCCTTATTTCATTGCGAGATCTTCTTCCAACTACTCTATATCCTCTTTAGACTTACTTGGAGCACTCTCATATGTTTTTCCATTCCTTTTTACCACTACATTAGCTATATCAAAGTTATCCTTTGGATTGTGTATGGTACGACTAGATAGTTTCCCAAGATCATGTAGTTGGTGTAGTTTAGTGGCTACTTCTTCCATTTGATACTATGTATATGATACACTCTTGTCCATGGTCAATTGGATTTATATAAGCTAATTCTATCCATTTTTCAACAACTTAAACATCTTGTAATATTTGTTAGTAGTTGGAGCTTGAGATTGAGAGGATCGTTCTCACAGTTTTTAATAGAAACATGGTGCCATTTGGTCGAAACTTAGAGGATTAAGAATATTATCATTATCTTTACAACAAAAATTAGGATGGTTGTGCATTCTTGGATGGTAAGTATATAAAAGTTCGATGGCATTTTCTTGCTCATGATCCTCTCCTCCAATCATTTGTGGGCATTTATCACTAGAATGTCCTATTGCTGAACATACTACACATGTAGTCATAGAACCAGAAGCTATGGCAATCTGTGAAATAATAATAGTGAGTTGGTTAATTCTATCATCAAATTGACTAACACTTCCCTCATTTACTTTTGCATAAGTGGAGTGGTTGTCATATTGTTGTGCATTATGGTCTTGATATTTCAATAAAGCTTGAGTTGAAGTGAGATCCTTATCCATGAAAGAACCATCACTAGTTTTATCCAACATGTTCCTCTCAAATGGAGTGAGTCCCTCATAAAAGTGTTAGAGCAAGTTCTCTTCATTCATCTTATGTTGTAGGTATTGTGATAGTAAGGCCTTACACCTATTATACTAAGCATGGAATGTCTCATTAGGCTCTTACTGGATCCTATTGATTCTTTTCCTTAGCACCGAGACATGTGAAGTAGGAAAATATTGTCCAAGAATACACTAGCCAAAGTATCTTAAGAGTAGATCTATCTTATAAGTAACTCATAGAGCCAATCCTTAGCACCATCCACTAAGGAAAATATAAATTCCTTAAGCATCAAGAATTGAAGATTCGCATTCTTAGGGCATATGGAGACACATACGAATTGAAATTCCTTTAGAAACTTGTTGGGGTGTTAACTAGGGAGTCCATGGAAAGTGAAAAGTCGATGAAGTAGGATAGACTTGTGCTCAAAATATATTTCCTTGCCATAGGTGAGCTTAGAATAACCAATGCACGTAAGGACCACCTCTACTAAATTGTGAGTTGTTAACTCTTTCAAACGTCTACTGGCAACCATAGGAACAAAGTAGATAGACTTTTCCTTTGGTGATGTGGTGATAGTGGAACCCTATTTTTCTACTTCTGATGATGAGGAAGAGCTAAAAATCTTGTTTTCATTTACTAGTGATGAAAGAAAACTAGAAATCTTTATCTTTCTAATGAATTGAATATATTTCTCCAATTCAAGGTTAAATGACAAAGGCTCTCCTTGTGGATTCCCTCTAGTATGCATTTACCAGAGAGTACTTACAATAAGAGAAACACTACAAATAAGTAACCACACAAGAGATAAACACAAAATAAATAATGAATTAGGAAAAGAAAACACACAAAACATTAAAACATGTTAAAATACTAGCAAAACAAAGGTACAATTACAAATACCCAGTTATTGCATAAAAAATTGGTGTGACCATACCTGATACCAATTTAAACCATGTTGTTATTAATTATAGTATTAATAAATAAGGATATTATTCTAAGATGGGGATGGAGAGGGCTCACATCTATTATCTAAACACACAAAGACAATAAAACATAAATACTAACTAAAACTCTCACAAAAATAAATAAATAAGAAAACATTAAAAATGAGAAAAATATGGATATAGGGGTTTTAAAATAAATACTATGAAAAAATAAATAATAATAATAATAATAATAATAATAATAATAATAATTGCTGAATGCAAATATGATTAATGTGTTAGGGAAGTCAAAATCCACCACTAGACTAGGTTAAAATATAACAATAATTTTTAAGTCATATTTTAATCACAAGAAATAGACTAACCAAGTTGTAAGCTAACGGCATATCTATATACCTTATATTATTTTCCTGAAAGATTATTATGACACTGCACCAATATTAAATCCTATTAAATTCTAGTAGTATAGTCGCAATAAGGGACTCCTATATTTAACTAGATTCAAATCATTAAGCATAGGTGGAAGGTTCTTAGTGTAACACCCCGAGTCGACACGACCACGCGGGGACTACCTTGGAGCACTTTCAGATTGATCGGCTGACCCCACAGATCAACACGAATCCTTTCAACACGCTTTGTCATCACTCACGTGCTTCCCGAAAAATTTTCAGAAAATTTCCAAATTTTCCCAGGAGGTCACCCATCCTAAAATTGCTCCATGGCCAACACACTTAATTGTGGAGTTCTTAGGATGAAATCACCAAAAGAATGGTATACCATGTTGATATAAGTAGCCAAATCAATCTTTATAACACTCCGCTCACTTTGGGGTATTACACTTAGTCTAAGTACCCAAAATAGTAACTCAAGCATGTCTAATTATATTCCTCTCCTTTGACCCACATGTATCAAAACATTCTACTACTCTAGTTAAAATAATAAAATTATTAGGTGAATTATTATCTAACTAGCTGTAATATATATATTATAGTGCAATTATAGAAGCACCTAGCATGCATGTTGTAATACCTCAAATTTTAAAATCCTAAAATTTATTTATAAACAAATTAATTTAACTTAATTTCTAAATTTTATTTTATTTAATAATCCTAAATTAATTATAGGAAAATTACATTGATTTTATTTATTATTATTACTAATATAAAATTTTTACTCTAAAAATCTAACCTAAATCCCACACCCAAAATTGTTCTTTTTTCCTTTTTTTTTCTTTTTATTTTTCCTTTATTTTCTTTTTTCTTCCTTTATTTCCCCCTCCTTCTAACTGGGTTGTGTCGTCCTGGTCTAGGCCTTTTTTTTGTCTATTCTTTCCTTCCCTCCCCTAGGTAAGCAGACCTATTTCCTTATTTATTTCCTTTCTCCTTTTCTCTTTTCTTTTCTTTTCTTCTTTTCCCCTTTTCTCCCTTTCTTCTTCCTCCCACCCGTCTCCTTCCTCACGTCACCTCTCCCTTCCATTTTTGCTCCTATCTCTGCACCATATATGTTGCCCCATCCCTCTTTCATTTCCTCTCTCGGTCATGTAGTGCAATGCATGCTGGCTCACGCCCTATACCCCTTCCTCTGCGCCCTTACCCCTATGTCCCTACACCCTAATACCTATAACTACCTCCTCCCTACAGCCATGCATGCTAAAGCTGTAGGCTGCCCCTATCATCTTCTCTTCTCCCTCAACCTCTCACCTATATATAAATACCCCCTCAAGCTCTCCTTCCTCTCCTATGCCACCTGCACTCACTTCCCTTATTTTCCTTAGCTCCACCACCACTATCAAAGCCCAACCAGCCTCCCAACCACCTCTCTTCTCTACATATGCCCTATCCTCACTTCTAGAGCCACCCTTTTCTTTTTTCTTCTTCCTTTTTCCTTCTCCCTCACCTTTAATCGTAGTAGGCTAAATTTTGATCGCCACTACCGCCAAACTTTCTTCTCCCTCCTTGCCACCACCATACCAGTCTCACCCTGTACAAGTGCCCTAGTCTATGCAACCTCCCCAACAACCCTCATTGCTCCTCCTTTCTTTTCCCTTCTTCTTTCTCCCTCTTAGTTGTGTGCCACCTTACACCACCTTCGGCTGCCATCTCCACCACCACCAACTCCATCTAGTCCCAATGGCACCACCCCGTTGACCCTAAACTACTAACTCTCACCCACCCCTCTAAATCAACCACCGCCATTGTTGCGCTGCCACTTGCACCAATTTTCCCCCCACTTTGGTCACATCCATTTCTTTTCTCCTCTTTTAGCTTTCCTTAGGTTAAGTTCTCTTTTTCTTTTAAAAATAAAAAAGAAGAAGAAAGGAAAATCTAAACTATATATATTCCCATTTCTAGGTAATATTCCGGTGATAGTGGAAGAGGAGGGGTAGGTCATGCATACTTAGATACCTAAGCTACTTCAGTAAGGATACGGTCATAGATAAGGTTTTACTATGTATAATATATGTCCTTGCTATGTGTTATGTGATGGCATGCATGAAATGATAAATGACTCTAGTGTTGTATATGCAGTTTTGTCTTGACAGTAATTGAAGGTAAGAAAGCTGTGTGGTCATGACTATATTGATTTCAAGTGTTTATGTATATACATGTCCATGATATATGATATTGCATGTGTGGAAAGTTAGAAAGTCTTTGTGTTGGATGTTTTATGACTTAGGTAGGGTTTTTTAGACCTAGGGACACACTATGAAAAAGTGGCATTTAGGGTACTTTAGGGTTTTAATTGACATAAAATAGTTTGGTGAAATAGCTGGGGTAAAAACATAAAGGTTTATGGTAAATACAATACGGGGAGAAAGATTAAAAATGGGATAAGTAAAACCTAAGAGGAGTTGTGATCATATGTGAGTAGAGTGGGAGTTTAGTATTAGGGAGTGGATATGAGGTTAATGATGACATTTTGGGTATGCCATCTCTACTCTCAGCCTCAAACCCCTCCTATTGTTCTATGTATACATCCTCCTTGCAGTATATGTGTAGGAAAGTTATCTTCACGTCAAGTTTCTACACCTTTAAATCTAGAGTAGTAGATAATCCCAAGATTATATGGATTGATGTCATCTTCACCACCAAAGAGAAAATCTCATCAAAATCAATCCCTTGTATTTGGAAAAATCCCTTGATTGCTAACTTTGCCTTATGCACGGGCTTGATTTTTCCTTCATCGTGCTTGATCTTGAAAACTCACTTATTTTTTAAGACATTTCTCCCCCTTGGACTCTCTACAAGCTTTTAAGTGTTTTTTATTTTGAAGGAAGTTCATCGCTTCATTCATTATAATAAACTACTTCTCCTTATGGGTGTCAAAGGCATCATCATGGCATAAATACTCTTCACTAATCACCATCCTAGAGTAACACATAGTTTGTTGCAGGGTATTTAATGATCAGACTTAATCCTTTAGTGGATCTTTGCACTTTCTATGGAGCTTCAAGTGTGTCAATCTATTAGGGTTATATTGGCTCGGTCTCTTGATCTTCACATTCTACTACCTCAATCTAGTGCCTCGACATCTCTTCATCTAAGTTGGAATATACCTGAGCTACCTTTTGTAGATCAACCTTTGTCAAGCCACCTTCCTCATAATCATCACCGAACTCCAATAAATTATCAATGTAGGCTTCTAGCCTCCTATTTTCTGCGAAGTCCTTGTTGTTTTAGTCTTGAAAAAACAAAAATATATCTGCTTTGGATGACCTTATTGGCTACTGAATCATACAACTTTTAGCCTTTACCGATATCACCTATATCAAAAGCGCACTTAGGTTTGAAAATGATCAGAAGCCTAATTGTTATGGTCTAAAAGATTTCCAATTTCCAACCGCTTTGACAATAAAAGAGTAGATCCGTGGCTTATACATCATTTGCTTCCTCATTCTTCAGAAGTAGATTTTAGGTTCAAAAGTATCAAACTCCTTATCATTAGGGACAACATTGTCCAGAAGAGTTCGAAAATGTTCTACAAGGTGCACTACATGATCAACATCATCATGATGAAAGAGATTTTAATATGACGGAGGAGGTTGGTCAAGGACAACCATGGCAAGAAGCACCCCCCTTTGTGGTTCTACCCAAACCAAAGCTAGGTCCAAGGCCCAACATCCCTCATCTTATGCCCTTTTCTACAAAGTTATACACACAAACAATCTATGAGTCCGCTTTGTTAGTTGTTTGATTTTATCAATAAAGTAAACTTTGACATAATTCATAAATGACAGACCAATGACATCAATGTCTAATTAATTTTGGAAGACTGAAATTTAAGTTATGTGACAAGCATTTTTACTTTTGCCTGTATGATTGTTAGACTTAAGTTCTATTGTCTTAATAACTATTAATAAAACTAAAATTTTAATTTTGAAAATATTTATTGGGTTACTTAAATGTTGATATAAGATGATATGAACTTATGTACACCAGTGATTTTGGGTATACACTATTTTTTAAAAAGTAATTCACAGTAAATTTAAATAAAAAGATGAGGATAATTTTACACTTACCGTAAAAGTGAGGAATCACGCAAGCTGAAATGAAGGTTTAAGGCGAAGATAATATGATTCTCGATTATCATCTAGGTCCTTGTGGTCCTCGTGCTTATGTAGTATTATATGATATTAAAAATATTTATTAATTAAAAAGCATATTCTTTTATTTATTTATCTGGCACATTTGGATGAAGGATTGCCATCCCTCATTCAAGATATGGTTACTGGAAAGCGGACTAAAAAAAGAATCGAAACACGGACACTTTGGCCAGATTCTGAGCAGAATGAAGGCCACGAAAACGCGCACACATTTCAAGGGACCTCAAATAAACACGTTTGAGAAACCTTTACATCAGCACAGGAAATCAGAAACTCATCCAGACTCCTACGACGGGAAAAATCTTCAAAGCCCATAAGGGGGAGGATCGTATGTATACAAGACGCAATTTCTTCATCCACGAACAGGGTTGCTAATTATTACACGGTCATTGAGCTTACTGGGTCAAGTAGAGTTGCCATTGCAGCCTCAATTTTGATCTTCAAATGATTCTTCTCCTCCTCATCCGCCTATATAATAACAAATATCATACGTTACTATATTGGCCGTATTAGAAACCGAACGAAAATAAGTTCGACAAAGCTACTCAAGTATTTATAGCCTTACTAGCTTAGATTTCTACGGAAAAACACGTTCTATTCAAGAAGGTAATTGAAGACCAAATATTCTTGCAATCTGACTCGTCTTTTTAACGCTAATGATTGAATCAAAACCATTTCGGGAAGACCCCAAAAAAAAAAATCACCATTAAAGGAGAACATAACACACTTTTCCTGTTCGTGTTGTTGGCCGTTAGTATGTTAATGACTACACTTTCGATCTTTTGAATCATCTTTCACTGTTTATCGATTTGTCTGAAAGTCTGGTTCCAATCAAAATTCCAAAATGTAAGGGAATGAAGACCCCACTACTTTTAACTTTCTTTGGACGGAGATGCAATAAGGGATTAACCGTCAACATTGCCGAATAAAACAACATAACCAGTAATAATACGAAGAGGTACACGTGGCACTGGCAACCACACTCAAGCAAAAAATATATCCAGAGCCCTGCTCATCGCAGCAGATAATTAAGCATTTGCGTTGTCTTGAACGATTCTCTAGGGAGAGAATAGTTACCGGCTGGTAATTAATTTTCAGACATCAGTACGTAACCCTAAGCTACAGATAAAGTTTTATCGATGAAGAACTGTTTCTAAAGATCTGAGATGCCATGTTTAATTATTATCTCATTTTCTCACTATTGAAGCTACATTATGACGATTTTAACTGTCTATATAACATTTTGTATTAGCATTCAGAGACTCATTATAAATATAAATAAAATAAAATTCCCAAGCTTTTATTTGAAAAACCATTTTGACTTCAAACTGCATCTTTTAAGAAAATATATTAGTTTTAGTAAACTTATATTCTACATATAGTAAAATAACAAAAATATTAACCGACGTTAACGGGCTTCTCAAACAAATGTTAAGGAGACTTTAAACTGCATCTTTTAATAAAATATATTAATTTTAGTAAATTTATATTCTAAATATAGTTAAATAATAAATATTAACCAACACTAACAGGTTTCTCAAACAAACGTTAAGGAGACCATAACACAAAGGGAACTGACGCTTATTTCCTTCCTAAGCAAACATCCCCTCGCGTGGTGGTATCACTATGCTTTAGAGTCCAGCAGATTGCTTTCTTATTTATGTCTGCTTACTTTTTGATTTCCCATAACATGTAGTCGATCTTCAAATATAGAATTGCTTCACTTGTTCGGAACACATAATAGATATAAGTAATATGATTTCATATTAAGATTATCTAAAATGATAGTGAAATAGACTATAATGCTCCAATTGGAAAAGTTTTAAAGAAAAAATAATAAAATAAAACGGAAAATAAATTTTTGTGTTTGGCTTACATAAGATAATAAAATAGAAAAAGAATAAGGAATAAAATTATTAAAGATTAACTATATAATTTTTTTTAAGAAATTTTAGAGGAAATTATTTTTATTTTTATTTTTATTTTCTTTTCCTTAAAATTTATTAGAACCAAATAGAATTTAAAAGAAACACAGTAGAAAAAAAGGATATTCTTCATTTTCTTTCTATTTTTGGCCAGATATACAGATATTTAGTGATCTAATACTTTGAGAAAATGACACTTCATGAATATATATATACATATATATATATATATATATAGATAAATAGATAGATAGATAGACAGACAGACAGACACACATATACTATAGTACACACACACTATAAGCATATAATTAATGTTTCGCCTACTTTTTTATCAATACCGCTGATTATTTTTTACCCCTTCTAAATGACAAATTTACTCATTATTACATACAAGGATAGAGAACCAAGAAAAGCAAGAGTCAAATATGTTGCTTTAGGCACTAGAGCCAGGGCACGTAGATGGGCGGAGATATGAAGACTAGTGAGTATGATTTTTCAAAATGGAGGTACTTTTTCGGAGGTCTAATCTAATACAACATCGCTTGACAAAATTTCATTTTCATGCGCACACTAAAGTTTTGTGTTCGATCAATTTAACAATAAGTTGAAGTGAAGGCTCAGTAAACTTAGGAACTATCCATAACATAAAATTAGATATTATGGTGTGAAAAAACATTAACAACTAGAGATCATATACACTAGTTTCTACTTTCTAGGGATATCTGGCAATATTGCGCTAACTGAAGAAAAATCAGCGAGAGTTTATAAATTATTGTGACTCTTACCACTACCATCATCATCATCAGTATTTGTCTTCATGCTAGTATTGCAAGAAAATTCCCTACCAACGGAAATGTATCTGTATTTATTATAGAATGATACAAAAATCATGACAGGAAGATTCAGGTATTGAGTCAACTATAGGTTGGATGGCAACAAATTCCTTGAGGTAATGTCTTATAAAGCCTGAAAGCCAAAAGTTGCTGCAATTTTGGAACTAAGAAAGGAAGTCGGTAGTTAAGCACACAAGATCTATAGTTCATCGCTGGTAGAATCGCTCATCAGTCCTTAGTAATAGTACGACAACCTAACTTCTTGTTCAGGTCCAGTGGCTGATCTAGAATTCAACCCCTATCAATCATGTTACAGCTTGTTGTTGGCAGAGATGGGGACTACTTGGGCCTGGGATCCATGACCAAAAAAGGATTCCATATATCTTATGGCACGATGGACATTACAAGACCGATAAATCAGGCGACAAGTCAATCCAGAACTTTTTAATATAGTAAGCAGTAATTAAGATCTTAGAAGGGCCCGTCCAAAGAGAAATAAAGGTAACAAACACAGCAGGTGAGGGTAAGGAAAAAGCAGACAGACCTCAATCAATACCGTTTTCAAAAGCCTGCCGGAGAATGCAGTGATATTAGCTGTCACGATTCTTAGCTTCAATGATTCAAATGCTTCGCATAACTTTACAACAGCATCAGTTGCTTTCTTGCTACATGTTAAGCTTACCACCACCGTCTTCTCCCCCATGTAAGATACTCTAAGCTGTACAAAATATGACGCTCAGCATAAAAATTAATAAATGGTATAAAGTAATGTATAATTGAATATATATTTTAATATTAATTAATTATTTAAAATTATTTTACAGTAATTTATGATAAAAGGTAGAGATAATTTTAAAAAATTATAAAATTAAAATATTACATCATTTAAAATTAACAAATAGTGAGATAATCCAAGCACACTCTTCATACCAAATTATCTTAAAATGGTACCAAAATTATGAGGGCGGCGCGGGAAGTCTTTGTCGACTTACATTTCAGATGAATTTGATCGAGTGTGAACGATTTCTCACACAGCATGCGTCTTATTTCAACCGTAAAATCATTGATCCAAAATATTAATCAATGATAATTAAAGATTGATTGCTAATGCTTATGCGTTAATAGTAATTAGTACATATCTTAATATATGCGTCAAGAATCATGCATGTCATTTTCAAATGAAAGAAAATCAGAGACAGTATCCGATAAATTATGTAATTGAAAAAGAATATCACGTGGGCTAAAACCTATCAATAATGACGGATTATAATAATAATGATAATAACGATGTCACTGGCGGGTCACAGCTTACTGATTAAAGTGTGACCCCGTCCTAAAAGCTTTACGGATTTCTTTTAGGTAAAGCGTAACTATATACTGAATTTAATCGTAATATTTATGGTAAGGAATAATGTATCATATAATATTAAATTTAAACATAATATATAATCTAATATTAATTTTAAAAAAATAAATAATATAAATCTAAGTTTATTTCATATACCTAAAAATATTATGTCTAACCACTTCAAGTTACATAAGGTTAATCTTTAAAGTGCAATGAAAATCAATCTAAAGTATAATCATCAAAATTTAATTTCATTAAATGCGTGTTAAAAAAATTAAAATTATATTATATATTACATCTAAACTTATAGTTATATTATATATTGTATCTAAATTCAATATTATATGGTATATTTTTCTTTGTTATAATAATAATTAAAATAATTTACTAAATTATGTTTGTGCTATTTGACTAAACACTAAAGTAATTATATTGATTAGTTATGAGTTATGTAATAATTGTTGTATAAGTGTCATAATTTCATTGAGTAGAGATATCATGTTACTATGATTATTGTTGTAAATGGGTCAAGTCAACCTGATTTTTTTATATCTTATGCTTGACTAGTTTATTAAACGAATTTAAAATAAGAGTTGAATTCGGCTTATTCTACTACATAAAGAAGCCAAATCAAGGTTTTTTTTTCAAACTTAGCCGAGTTAAGTTTACGATCCTAGATTATAAATGAGTCAAGCAAAATTTTGTCGGGCTCAGATTCGATTAATACAATAAATAAACTTCACTTTAAAGCTTAAAGTTTATTTACTTAAAAACACCAACAAACCAAATCAAATTTTTAACGAGTCGAATTGAGTCGTATCGCGATTAGGCTTAACTTATTTATGATCCTAACTATAATGATGTGGTGAGCAATTTTTCAAGTTTCACCTATGGGGAATTTACCGGCCTTCTATAAATATAATACTTTACTCGTATGTAACATTTTACATATAATTTGTATCATAAAAAATGTTCATTTTTAAAAGGTCAAAAATTGTTTCCCATCTTTATCCTTATATTTTCTATTTTTTTAAAAGATAATAATTTTATTTTAGAGCCTATTAGTATTAAGGTTAACCAAAGCTATGCCAGATTATTTTTTTAATTAAGCTCATTTTGTAAATCTTTTTCAAATTAAATCCATATTAGGTTAAGATAAAAATTAACCTAATTTAATTACAATTTACTCCAAAATAATTAATCTCTAAATCAATTGTTAATAAAAAGAGTTAAAGATAATCTTTTAGTGATTTTTGATTATCCACCCAATCACCTTGCTACAAATAATATTATATCTTATTTACCGTAGTTAGTTTAATAAATATCCTAATAATATTTGAAAACTTTTTTTTCAATTAAGATAGTTTAAGTTCAATCCAGTTCATATAGGTAACTCTCTCTATTTGGAAAAAAAAATGTAAAAAGTAAAAAAAAAATATTTTTGTCAATATATAAAATATTTGAAGGTGACAAGTATTCCTATGTTGAGGGATTGGTAATCATGTGAAAGGAAACAGAGAAGGTCGCATAACGGAGTAGCTGTTGTTCCACGGCGTCCAACAGGTGTTTGCCAGCTCCTCTGTTTCCTCCACGCTGGTGCACCGTATCAAATATATATATATATAATTAAGATAAAAAATAAAATAAAAAATGGGAGTGGAAACAGAAACCTTACCTGCAAATCTTCAATGGAAGATCCTGCTGCCTCTTTACTGTTATTATAACCATCACCACTACTGCTTCCAGCAACAGAATAATGAGTGTTGCGAAACTGATTATGACGATCTCTATAATGATTCTTATACCCGTTAGACGATATCGTATTAGCAGAGACTGCGGTACAAGCAGAAGTGTCAGTCCTCTTCTTCTTAGATCTAACTGGTGATGAAATGGAATTAGAATTATAACTTGAAGAATTTGAGATCAGCTTCTTCGATTTATCATAATACTGTTCTAATTCAGAGATCTCAGCTTGTATTCTTCTCTCTTCTTCGTGCAACTCTCGTATGTAATCAATCGCATCCTTAATTATCGACGCCTTATCCATCTTAAGCATCACCGTACCAAAAAAAAAGAAGAATTCAAATTAATCAACTGAATCTTGGATATTTCAATTCGAGTGTGTTTGTAGATGGAATCGATTAGCAGCACCACAGTATATATAGCTAGATACCTTGCTGATATTCGGGACAACCGCTCGAAGTGCGAAGAGTCGTTCATTGAGTTTCTTTCTTCGATTTCGTTCGGACATAATGTTCTTTGACGCAGCCGCTCCGTCTGGTGAGCTTGAATCGTAGTAGGCCGATAACGCCTCGTCTAACCCCCATCTACACTCGATTGAAAATTTTGGTAAAAATAAAGAGTTTAGTTCATTACGAATCGTCGGATTTTCGTTCAACAAAGCACCTAAATCGTAAAAATGGATAAAGGAAGAGGAGGAGGAAGTCAGAAAATTGAACGAGCGATGAGTGTTTAGTGTATATACTAACTAACCTGTCGAGTTCTTCGTTATGGAGAAACATGTTTGTTTCCCAAAACAGCTTATACTCTTCTTCTATATCCTCCATTGCAGTTGATGTGGCGGTGGCGGAAGTGGAATGGAAGAGAGGGAGAGAGTGAGAAAGTAGGCGGACGGCGAAGACGATGGATGATATCACTGCTGTTGGATATGGTAATAATTTGGTTTGGAGGCGAAACAAAAATATATATATGAATATATGAGCAAATAAGGCAGTAGCTGGAAAGAACGTTGACTCAACGCGGGGTTAGTCTTACAGACTATTAAGGTATTGAATCAACGGGTCCGCGTCGGACTAACGTACCAACAAATTAAATATGATGGGAACATAATAGATTTTTCACACACGTTCCCGACTACGCGATGGATGATATCTTTCCTCGAAGGTTTAATTTACGACGTGCCAACGGCGCCTAGGATGTATGGATGAGAGTACAGAAGATGGATAAACCATGTGTTCTCATTCACATCTTCTAGTCGCAAGTTTAACAAACCCGTCATCTAGACATTGGAGTTATTCTTCAAAAGGGCGTCTTTCCTCACCCTAGGACCCCATTATCCCCGCCACTTGATATGGTGGACACGGGACAAGACAAATCGCAAGACGTAAGGGATATATAGATTGGCTTTCACAATGAGATCCTTCCGACCATGTTATTAGAAAGAATCAAATTCTTATTACATGGTTACCAACACATTTGGTTTCAACAAAGACATACAATTATTCTTTTACCAACTTCGCTAACAAAAATGTTATTCTTGGATTAGTTGGATATATGGATGAGAGTACACAAAATGACTAATTAGTTTCTCCTTCATATCATTTAGTTCTAATTTATAAATAAATAAATAAACACCACCGAAGTTATTATTAAGCTAGTAATAAACGAAAATTTTCTTAAATAACAAGTTTCTATATTAAAACATCTATTTTTTCCTTTTCAAAACACTAAAAGATATTTTACATTTTGTTTTCTTTTATGCATTTCCTTTTTCATACTTTTGTCCGCATATCCGCACAAAGTTATCTTAAATTGTATATAGAAAAATGATTATCATTTCTGACATGATTTATTCATCATTATCTTAAAATAACATATCATTCTCTTGCAACTAAGAAGTCATAATATACCACCTTTTTTTGGTTTATGATATATTAACATATTTCCTTGTCAATCTTTTGTATTCAGGTTTGTTTATGTCGTTTTATACACTAGGGATTGAGGGATTGATATTAGTTCTATGAAAGAATTCACTAAGTGTATATTTAAGCTTCATTTGAATGGTATAGTTCTAGTAAATATTTCACTTTGAGAGGAAAATTATTATAAAAAATGATTTAGGAAATCTTTACAAATTTCTTCTTAAATTAAAATCCTTCTTAAAACTATCTCATTCAAGCAAAGCCTTAGAAAATCTTTATGTTTTTTAATACTTGTATTTTAGGATTTTTTAGCTTTAAATGTAGTATATGCTTTTGGGAAAATAATGAAAAAAATTATAAATATGATAAAAAAAATTATAATCTAGAAAATTTTCTTAATTTTCAAATATTTTTAATATTTTTTTTGAAATTTTCTTAAAAACCTAAATTTTTACCATCTTTAAAAAAAATTAAAAAATGTTTTACTTATCATATATTCTAGAAATTTTCTAGTTAAGCTTAAAACTTTTTTTTAATACCTTTATCAATTTTTATAATTTTTGGAGCATATTAACTATTTTTACTAATAGATACCTATTTAAATTGTTTTCTATCTTTATAAATTATAAAACAAATATAATTTTTGGTCAATCCTTGATCTTGGTAAACTTGAATTTCAACCACTAAGCCCCAAAAATCAAATCTTGAGTTTGTTTTCTTCCAAACATGTATAAAATCTTCCATATAGTACAAATCCATAACATTATCATATTGAACATTGATTTTTATGACAAAATCTCTTCAAGACTTTGCCCCTTATATCTTCTCCACATCATCCTCTCTCATCTCTTGTTGTGTTGATAGGTTTAGGGGATTGAGGGGGAATTTTATTTGGATTTATGCCTTATAATTCCTTACACATTCATCTCCTTCCATTTTATAAAATTCAAGTATAGTAGCTAGCTTTATCTCTTTCCCTTTTGAGCTCTAGCCTTAGTTGATTACTTCTGTTCTTCTTCTCCTTGTTTTATTCTCTATTAACTACTATCAATCCCTTATCGGGGTCTTTTATATTTTTATTAATTGTAAAAGGGCTAGGTTTAGGAGAAAAATTAAATAAATTTTTTTTAAACTCTCTTGCTTTGATTATTCTTGAGAAGAGGATGAATACCTCATTACATTAAAATCTTACAATATTTTTTGTATGTTTTGACATCTTAAAATTGATTTTGTTTACTAAATCTTATATTTATATTTTTAAACGGTGATTAATTTGTCAAGAAAACTTAGGGTAAGTGTTACTCTTTTTCTTTTATATTTATTGGGATTACTAGGTGGGGAGGTAAATATTTACTTCTCCTAAATGTGCGCTTATATCTTTTAGAAACATGATTAGGTTTTATATATAGTAGAGTATTTTTTTCCATGCTTTTAGAGTATTTTCCATGAAATATGCATGAATCATGATACTCTATGATTTTTGATATATATGTGACTCATGGAAAATTATATGTAAGCATGTCAATGTATGTATTTTAATATGAATATCCAAGTATATTGATATAAGGCTTATATGTGCAAATAAATATATTTGTGATGTATAGTCGTATTAACCAAGGGAGTTTCTTTCTTTACTGAGAATTTTTTTTATTTTGCAATTTTGAGCATATCATCAAATTTTTTACATATTGATCATATATGATATGTTAACATTTGAGCTTGTTTGGCCTAAATTAAGTTATGTTCAAGTTTTGGCATAAGTAGGGGTGTTTTTGTAAATTTACTTGGGTGGTTTGAATCTTCAAGAATTGATGTCATATTCGTGTTCTTCATATTTATTTCCTAAGTATGAATTTTATGGGATTTTCTATGCATAAAACATAATGTTTTAGATTTAACATAGAAATTTCAAGTTTGAGGGAAACATAGTCTTCTCTCTCTTTCTCTCTCTCTCTCTCTCTCTCTCTCTCTCTCTCTATCTATCTATCTATCTATCTACCTACCTATCTATCTATCTATCTATCTATATATGTATGTATGTATGTATGTATATAGTTGACTTTTTTAAAAAAATTTAATAATTAGATATTTTTGGATGATCTTTTTGTGATCTAATGATAATTACGGCTTCATGACTTTATTTGGTCTTGATGGCTTGATCAAGTTGATGATCCTTAGTTGATCAATGTTTGGTTCATGGTCATGGTTAAATAAGAAAAATGGATAAATAAATATTAATGTGTTTTATGTGTTAAGTGGTGTTACATAATAAAGTACTAATCAACTTAAAGATAAATGAGCTTAATAGTAGGCTTAGATTATCCTATTCTCAATTAGTTGTCATGGTGTTATCCTCATAGATCACATATTCTAGTTTTAATTATAAAAAAAAACTTTTTTAGGGTTTAAATGTGGTTTTTTAAGTGTGCATATAAACCATGCATACTTAAAACAAACATTCAATTACAAGCAAAGATAAAAAAAAAACAAAAAAAAAACAAAAACAATCAAGTTTCACAAAACACCAAAGAATGGATACCATTTCCACCAAACATCTAATATTAATGACATTAAATCTCAATCATGTTAACCACTCAAAGATGAAGGGTTCAATCAAGATCACACTACTCAAAACCTCAAGCCTTAATGCTTCAATGGCATAATCTTTCTTAAGTCTTAGGCATAATATATGTATATGTTTGATTTTTTATGACTTGGGAATTATCATGAAAATTGCTTGTAACACCTTACATATTTTTATATCTAAAGAGGTTTTAAAGTTGATTTAATTTGGAAAATGAATTATCTTGTTTAGGATCTAATATTGGTTTTTTGCCAAACCAGTCAACTAGTTTTTAAATAAACCAATTAACTAGTTCTTGGGGGAAGCCTAGGTTTTATCGGGTAATGAGAAATGGAGAATAAGTTAATTAGTTCTCTCGGATATTAGTTCACTAGTAAAACCAGTCAATTGATTTTATCATACTATTCAATTGGCTGTATGATCATTTCCAAGGATAAATTCAAATTTAGGCTTAAAATTTTAAACTAATCAATTAGTTTTTCGAAACAAGTTAACTAGTTTGAATGCCTTAAAAGCTTAAGCCCTAACCTGGATACCAAAAACTTGTCTAGTTGTTAAAACTAGTCCACTAGTCAAAATAAGTTAATTAATTTTTGGCTACCAATTGACTAGTTGCTTGGTTCTAAATTTTCTTACTCTAGGGTGGTGTTATTGTAACACCCCCAAATTTCACTCCTGAAAAATTTTTTTTGAAAGAATAAAGTGGAAGCTAGGAGCGAATTTGGGAAATGTTACCGCCACATCTAACACAAGATAAATGTCAACCATCTATCTCATGTTAGATGCAAGGCTAAAACCTGTCAAACAATTAAACTCTGAATTTAAAGCATAACAGCGTTAGGAGAAATTAAAAGTCAATTACAAAATCCTTAAAAACTTAAATACAATGCTTGCAACTTCCAAAGGAGAATACAATTAAACAAACAAATCCCGAAGGATAATTATCCGGATCGCCTACTCACTCGAGTCAAGCCTTCCACCCCAAAACAGTATCCGATCTTAAACCTGCACAAGAGGTCTGCTCCCCACCATCAGTGGATCATCACAGGACCCATTCAACCAAGGTAGTATCAGTACGGGTCCAATACTGAGTAAATCCCACTACCCTACCTTATGGAAGAGACGTAAACTATAACATCAAGTGCACATTAAATTATGATACAATACGTTGATACAATATTACGCATACTCAAACCCACATCACAAGTCCGACCATACACATATAATAACATGCGAAACATATGTAATATCTTAAACCGATAAGAGATTCAGATAAACCAACCAAGCATTTATGGACAATGCCGAACCAAACCAATTGGGCATTTAGCCTCGCGGACATTACTTAGGGACATTTCCGGCCCCGAGCATTACTTAGGGACATGCTCAGCCCCGGACATTACTTAGGGACATGTCCAGCCCCGAGCATTACTTAGGGACATGCTCAGCCCCGATCGAGTAGACTCATTCTTTAGACCTCTGGTAATATAGTCGATTCACATCATAGTCTTTATCAATTCATGTGAGTGCGGGAACCCCACTATTATAGCCGGTGGAATGGTCATGAGGGTCATGCCCTGCCACTATTTTAGCCGGTGGACCGGTCATGAGGGTAACATACCCTGCCACTATTATTCGCCGGTGGACCGGTCTGGCCCCGACTCACATGATGTTTCACTGTAATTACTTCGTATCTTTCCAATGTCTTATCATTATTACGTTCAGTTTGTTGAGCACGAAATCCCCCACTATTATAGCCGGTGGACCGGTCATGAGGGTAACATATCCTGCCACTATTATTGCCGGTGGACCGGTCATGTAGGGCACTCCGGCCCTAGCCACTATTATTCGCCGGTGGACCGGTCTGGGTCCGGCTCAACATCTTTCTCTTTAAGTGATTAGTGTCTTAACATATCTTATTTGAAGGAATTTTACCCTTGACATGCATGGCTAACTATATCCACACTTATCCTCCCAGGAGGGCCCGTCCCATATCTCGGGACTCTTGCGCCCCTTATCACACCTCGATATCCATTCCCCTTTACACTTACACATAATGAAAGCCAACTCTTAAGGGTGTGGGTTGAAGCCCAACACCTTGTGAAACCACACTCTACCCACTATTCCTCTCTAGGGTTTCCCTTGAAACCCTAATTGGACCTATGTGGCCCAATTTCCTCTTGCCTTACTACCATTAATTCATTTATCGTCAAACACCTCATCTCATTTAAGTTCAATCCCAAATCGATCACTACTTTCTCCCAAAACCCTAATCGGGTCCCTTATGCACCCTTACACCAACCTACGTATTATTTTTCATCCCAAGTCTCCAAACACTCCGCAACTCTCCCCTTAGCTAATTTGCACTTTAATACAACTTTTCTCACGTAACGATCATCCTCATGCAAGTTTTATCCAACCCAAGCAACTCTCGAAGTTCCCATGCAAACTCTAGAATTTTCCATGCAAAACTCTCATCCCTTATTCCATTTGGTCAACCTCATACCCCTCTTTAGCAACTCACTTCCCATTTATTTCTTTTTATCCTTTCATATCCATGTCATAATAATAATCACCCTAGCATGCATGTCCTAGAGGGTTGCATCATGCCACAGCACATCATAATCACCACACATGGATAACACATTCATATCATATGAAAAACACATACCACACACCTTAACTCCAAGCTGCGTTGCGCATAAAACACGTTAAGGACAATCAGGTGATACACAACAGGACATGATATATATATATATATACAAAGTATCCAAGGTATGTAAGCCACATAACACGTAGAAACCTTAGCCACATCCTTACGAAACACCCATAAGTGGAGGTAAGTAGAAACTTACTTGGATCCGAAGCTAGCTAAGCGAGATAAGAGGGAGAGAGAGATCACTAGCTCGAGGATCCACAATAAAGCTTTCCTAGATCGCCGATAGAAATCGGAACTAGGTTAGAAACTATCTTATCCATAAACAATTCACATATTATAATTAAATAAACACGAATGATCTTTCTTGGAAAACGTGTACAAAACCTAGGACTTAAAAGCATAGCTCTATTAAGATTTAAGATTAAATATAAATCAAAACATATTAATACAAATACCACTTGGGACATTTCAAATTAATTTGGAAAGACCGAGAAAGAATAATCGATCATAAGTTAATTTATCGAAAATAACTTATTCATTAGGTTTTCCAACTAAATAGGTAAACCAACCATTTGCATAGAACCAAGTCCAAGCCGATTAGATTAAAACATAACTTAAATGATTTAAAACCCACAGATAGAAATCGGTTAGATAAAAGACGCATAGCAAAAATCAATTTTATAAAATTATCCCCGAACATTAGGGTTTTCAAGGCCTAAACTACGAATCGACCAAATCACTTTGACTACCTCAATTGATAGTTTTAAAACACAATTAAACTAATTTTAGATAAATCTAGATAATTAATTTCAACAAAACAATCTTCCTAGTAACCAATTTAAGACTATCCATTTTCAAAATTAGGGTTTCAAAGCCCACAACACAAACTTGGGTAATTCAAATTAATTAATTAAAATTAAAGGTATTAGAATACAATTATGATCATTTCAACTACTTCTATAATTTAATTTTAGAAAAACAATTATACAAATAACCAATTTTATAATCTCACTTGAAATCTAGGGTTTTAGGCCCGAAAATACAATTCGGTTGAATTCTATTAATTTAATCAAATTGAATGTTTAGAAATGCAATTAAACACATTTTATAACATATCAAATAATCAATTGATCAAAACCAATAAAAGAAATACTCAGTTTAGCACAATTAAGGTTTTTGGGGCCCGGAACGCAAATCCGATCAATTCTTACTAAAATATATAAATTGACAGTTCGGAAATATAATTAAACATATTCTAATATAAATTATATAGTCAATTGAATAAAACGACCCGATTACACAATCCAATTTGGACCCGCAAGAGTTTTGACCTAAATATCCAATTCTGATTAATAACGCACAATTTTCCCAAATTAACGCTTGCGATTTGAAATTAAATACATTTCAAACGATACTGTAAAATCAATTGAGCGAAACGACTCAATTACGCGACCCAATTTCGTTACACAAGAATTTTGACCTAGGAATCGAATTCCGATTGATTCCGCATAAATTTCTCAAATTGACGGTTCCGACATAAAATTAGATACATTTTAAAACGTATTGTATAATCAATTTATCTAAAATCGCCAAATCGGACGGATCCGAAAAAAAATTAGGCATAACCCGGCCTAAAATTCAATTTCCCAAATTTTCAACACAAACCATACAATTAATATATCCAAATAAATCTTACAGCACATATATACATAATACAACAATCAATTTAGCTTTTCATAAGCTAAATCACATTCAATTAATCAAATCTGTATTAGGGTTTTTCAGAAAATTATACCAAACAAAAATCAACGAATCGGGACAAGGAAAGGCCAGAGGAGCTTCGTCGGAGGCCGAGGGTTGCTCGTCGGTGGTCAGCGAGGCTCGCCGGTGACCGGGCGGTGGCGCGAGTTGCGTGGCTCGTCGCTGCTGCCGCTGCTGCTCCTGCGCGCTTCGGTGGGCTGCTGCGCTGCTTCGCCGGTGGCAGTCGCTCGTGGTGGTGTGTGGCAGCAGGTTGGAGGCCAGGGGTCGATGAAGGAGGAGCTGGGGAGAGGTGGCGGCTGGCTAGGGTTTGGGAGTAGAGGGCTGCGAACAGGGAGTCGGGGCAGCAGAGGGAAGAGAAGAGAAGAGAAAGAAGAGAAGAGAAAAAGGAAAAGGGAGAGGGGGGTCGGCCGGGGCGCGGGCTTCCCTTTTTTTTTTTTTTAAATACACATAAAATACAATACTAAAAATATCAAAATATTATTGAAATATTTTATCTAAAATTTATTTAACGAACATTTATTTCGAACGGATCCGAAAGCTTAAAATTAATAAAAAAAACTATATAAAGAATTTCGGAACATCTTCGGGCGAATTTACCAACGAACATAAAAATTTATATTATTTATGGAAATATATTATAAGACCTCGAAAAATTATTTAAAAACATATAATAAAATATTTAAGTTAAATTTGAATAAACCGAGACAAATTTAGATAATTTCCAAAATCGGTTTTCCGCAACCCAAAAATCGTAAAACGGGAGAAAATTGATTCCGGAAAGAAATTCATAAATAATTTCTGAAAAACCTTTTTAATTTAAAACTTTCCGAAAATATTAAAGATTACTGAAACGAATAAATTTAAAGTCGGAAATATTTTCCTACGGATAAAATTATTAAAATAAATTTAACTATTTAAACAGAAATTCCATAATTTCAATGATACATTTTGTCAACAAAATATAACTTCAAAATAACGTCATAATCATATGACAAAGTTATAATCGAAAATAAATCTAAAATATTAAAAATAAAATACGAGAAAGAACTGGAATATATATTTTTAACCGAGACTCGAACTCATAAGAATATAATAAAATCATTGTCGTTAACGAATTTATCTAGAATGGTTCGCAACGACAACGATTAATTAAATTCAAATATGAATTCGAAATGTCGATAAATCCATAAAACGAATCAAAATTAAGATAATTAAATATTTACATCAAATTACGTCAATCAAATCATTAAACTTAATAATTTGGATTTAAAAAATACGGGGTATTACAATTATGGTTCACTTAATCATTAAACTAGTTGCTAAAACTAGTCCACTAGTCAAAACTAGTCAACTAATTTTTTGACCACCAGTTAATATGTTGCTTGGTCTTAAATTTTCTTTATCTCTATCTTAGAAGAATATGTTTGAAAATACCCTAAAATGGGTGAATAGTGTTTTATAGAATAAAAATTTAAAAAAAAATACGCACAATGCATAGTGGTTCTAGAGTGAATTACTCTTTACATTTACTACTAAAAGGTTATCCATTATGGATTTTAAAATAATGACGTATTTTTATTGATGATCTTTCTTTTCTCAGTTTACGAGCCTTCAAATTTCAATGATCTAATAAAATATGATTTACAATTTCATCTATTTATCTTTTCTAAACTCTTCACAAGAATCTTTCAAAAGTGATAGGCAAACACTCACTAATCCCTTAAAATAAATTTTGTAAAGTGGTTGTAATTACAAATTATTTTCACCAAGAATACGATATATGAAAGTGTAGAACTTTGGATGAGATGTAATATAGCTATATTTAATAAGAGATATTAAAAGTTGAGAACATTTCTTGCTAAGAAACTTGAGTCAAGAACTCTTTTAAATAAAAACTCAAAATATGAAAGTTTAGAAATTTTGATTGAGCAATTGAATGATTTGAGAGTAAGAGATTAATTACACAATCAATGTAGTTGAAAATTTGTTGTAATAAGTGTAAGTAGACCTTATTTATAAGGTTTTCCCTAAATATATATTCGTTAGATACAAAATCTTAAAAACTTATATTGTCCAACGGGCAGAAAATCAGCACTTAATACTCACCAGTTAATTGGTTGTACGGTCAGTTGATTGGTGGTTCAAACTAGTCAACTATTTATGTTTAGACTAAAAGTTGAAAGTTACCATTGTGCGAACCATTCGATCAATTATGCGTAATGAACAATTAGTCTTATGAATATATAAATGAACAGTGACATGGTATGGTAAGACCAGTTGGTGTATTTATATCACTAGTCGATTGGTTTGGAAAAACCAATTGATGTATTTAAACATATAGGAATAGGTTTCTACTAGAATAAAACCCATGGACTAGTTGGTCAAACTAGTCGATCGATTTCCTCAAACTAGTCAATTAGTTTGGAAAAAACTAGTTGATGTGTTTAAATAGAGATGAATATGTTTCTACGATAATGAAACCCATAGACTGATTAGTTAAACCAGTTGATCAATTTTGGTAAAACCAGTTGATGTGTTTAAATAGAGATAAATAAATTTTTATAGGAATGAAACCCATGGAGTAGTTAGTCAAATCAATATATTATTTTTCTCAAACTAATCAATTGGTTTGGCAAAACTAGGTAATGAATTCAGGCAAAGGCTTATGGGATTCTGTAGGAGTGAAACCCATGGACTGGTTGGTCAAACTAATCGATTAGTTTGTTGATCCTGTCGACTTGTCTGAGTTTAATTCATTTCATGCCTTTGATAAAAATAAATCAGTCGATCAATCTTAAGACCAGTCAAATACTTCCCACTGGAACCAACTATTTAATTTTAAAACACTTTTGAAGTGTTGAAATCAAAATCAACCATGAGTTCTTATGAGATGAATTCAAATCAAGTGTTTTGAAAATGTTTTAAATAATTTTGATTAAAATGTGAACTTTTCTCAACTTAACTCTTTCCATGAAACCTAAGACTATGAAATATTATCCTTAACCTTCAACTCTTAGTTTTTTTCCATGTGTTGTTCTCTTCTGCTTGGAAACTTGATTGCTCTTTTAAATTTGCACATTTGGAGAATGCTCTGAGTGGATGTGTTTATATTTCTTTGTAAGTTAATTGTTATACATGAACACTTAAGCAAACATTTTAGGTATCAAGATCCTTTTTTTATCATCAAAACAAGGATAATGACATTGTTTGTCTAGTGAGGTCAACAATAATTAACCAAGAAAATGTTTTTTCAACCATTCAACTAGTTTGTAAAACGTTTTTGTTCTTCATACCAATAAACTAGTTTATGAATATCAATTAATATGTCCCGTATGATGAATATATTTTTTTTTACTAACGATAATATTTTTTTAGAGGATTTGGGTACTACTAAACTAGTTTTTAGAGGAACTAGTTAACTTGTTTTTTTATACACTTAAAATATTACTCGTTGGATTATCATTTCATGCATCAAATGCACAACAATCATTATTAATTGAGAACATATATATGAAAGTTTTAACCAAAAGTACCACCATTTTTTCCAATCTATTAAGTGTAATTCATTTACTCTCTTTAGTTCTCAAGGAATCATCTTGATTCTTAATTTTGTTTTTTATGATTTTCTTGAGAGATTATAGTGTGTCCATTAGTCAATCATCAAAGATAGTTGTAATTCACTTTTTTATTTGTAAACACTAGCTATATTAATTCCTCACAATCATTCTTTAGTTTCTATCTTGTTAATTATGAGTAACTCATTGTAATTACCACAAAGCTCTTTCAAAACTCATTATTTGGAAGTCTTGAGTGTCCATCATTCTTGAGAGAGGTCATTGAGTTTGTAGGATCACAAACCTAAAAGATGATAACTAGGATAAGGTGTATATAATATCTTAATAGGTTAATGAAATTTTAGGCTCATGAACCTAGAAGAGTCATCATCATCCACACATAATAAAAGAAAGATTAAAATCTAACCAGTAAAATCTTTTGGTAGTGATTGTAGCAAAACTTTATTGGGATGTTGTGAACCACAATAAATAGTATGTTAATTATTTACAAATTTCTATACCCTTATCTCTTATTTTTTTTTAATTTGTCATCATATATTCCATAAAATTTATTCACCACCTCTAGGGTTTTTGCAATTGGATCAAAGCTTGAATTCTTACAAATGACCTAACAATCTGAGGTGAAAAGACTAATTAAGTGAAGTCGTCTCCTTTACTAAGCCATGATTATTCAATGGTTATAAGTTTTTTTTATTAGAAGAAACAAATTATGTTATTCATCAAATCTCAAGATTACAATGTGTGGTTGATTGTTATAGAAGATCCCAGTTAAGTCATCAAGGTTTTAGGTGGGAAAGTCATTAACAAGAGCCATGATGAACTCACAAACGCTGAAAAGAGAAGAGTTAATCTTAACAACAAAGCTATCATGATTCTATTATGTGGGCTTGGGAAAAAAAAGAGTACCACCAAATTGCACAACCACCAAGGAAGTGTGAGACAAACTTATGGTCACTCATAAAGGTACCTCACAAGTAAGGGCTTCTAGAATTTCTCTTCATACCAGACAATATGATTTGTTCATCATGGAACCAAGTGAACTAAGCAATCTATTCACAAGCATTGTGAAATATTTGGAAGCGTTGGGCATAGTAATTATGAATGAAGAGAAAGTGAGGAAGATTCTATAATCCCTCTCTAAAGAATGGAGACCAAAATTGAGTGTTATAGAATAAGCAAGAGATCTCACCAAGATGACTCTTGAAGAGCTTCTTAGAAATATATTAGTGCATGAGTCTAAATTTGAATTGAAAGAAGAGAAGAAAAAAGTTGCTTTGAAAGCTTTGTCATGTAGAGCAAAAGAATATATTTAAGAAGATGATAAAATAGGAGAAGATTGTAATACCCTAAAATCTTATGAAATTTTAATCACGATTTATCAAAATTTTAACCTAATATAATTCCTAATATTTTTATTTTTATTTTAGCCTAACCCCAAACCTAAAAAAATTTATAGATAAAATTTTAGATTAACTTATCCAAAAATTTAAACTTAATCATAAACCCAATTTCTACACTCAAAATTTTTTCCTTTTCTTTTTCTCCTTTTCCCTTCTTCTTTATTTTCCTTCCCTTTTCTCTCTTTCTCTCCTAGGTTACATCTCCCAACCCAACCCAGCTGAATTTTTTTCCCTTCCCTCCTTTCCCCTAAGCAATATCTAGCCAAACCCCCTCCCTTTTTTTTTCTTTTCTCTTTTCTTTCTCTCCCCCTGGGTTTCCTTCCTCGTCTCCTTATCTCTTTTCCTATTCTATCCCAAATAAGGACTTACCACCCCCTTGTGCATGTCCTTCCTTACCCCTCTTACCTATGTATCCCCTACCATAAAACCTTCTCTATTCGTCTCCATGCCACCCTACAACACCACCCTGCCATCCTGCAACACTCCTGCGCCCTACCCCTTTCCTTATTTATCCTGCAAAATGAAGCCTCCCTTATGCATCCTTTGTAACACCCCCAAATTTACTACTGAAAAATTTCGTTTAAATCAAAAGGTTTAGCGGAAGCGAAAGATAAAACCGTAAACTCGGGGGCGTTACAACCACACTTAGTACCAGACTGGTACACTTCTACCATTTCAGTACTAAGTGCTAAGGCTAAAACCAAACAACATCAAGTGCGAAACATTAAAACATGAGTCGACATTTGACATAAATCATTAACGAAACACAAGTCAAACAGTAATTAGAATACGGTTTAGGATTACAACTTAAGAGTACGATTTCCAAAACATGAAGCATAGTACAAAATACAGCTAAATAAGGAAATACGAAATCCGATAATAGCAATGGAGTCCGGCCAACTCGCTCTCGGTCCCCAAGTCAGGTTAGACTCAACACTCTGCCCCACCCAATGCCTCGTAGGTGTTGTAGGCATCAAAGACATGGTCTCCTACCTGCACAAGATCAGAGGGGTCTTCTGCTGGTGGGAATGAGCAGCACCCATGAAATGGGTGATCAGTACGCTACGTACTGAGTAAGGTAACAGACGAGCTAAGACCAACACATAGAACATATGATACAAGGATAAGAACATAGGAAACATACGATAGCACACATGACAAGGCCTGATTACTTTCCCGGTGACTTATTCTTTATTCTCATTAATAATATGTCCATTCCACACATATTCTTTAATAGTCCATGTGAGTGCAAGAACCCCACTATTATAGCCGGTGGACCGGAAGTAAACACATAGGGCAGAACGCCTCTAACTACTATTATTGCCGGTGGACCGGAAGGTAAACACACAGGGCAGAACGCACCTAACCACTATTATTTGTCGGTGGACCGGACTGGCCCCAACTCACATGGTGTTTCGCTGTAAGTATTTAGTATTTTTCCCATGGATTAACTTATTTACGTTGGTTTGTCGAGTACGAAATCCCCCACTATTATAGCTGGTGGACCGGAAGGTAAACACACAGGGCAGAACGCCTCTGACCACTATTATTGCCGGTGGACTGGAAGGTGAACACACAGGACAGAACACCTCTGGCCACTATTATTGCCGGTAGACCGGAAGGTAAACACACAGGGCAGAACGCACCTGACCACTATTATTTGCCGGTGGACCGGACTGGGCTCGGCTCAACAATCTTTCACTTTACATGATTAGTGTCTTATCCGTGTCTTATTAAATAACATTCCACCCTTGACATGCATGTCATCAATGTTCTACCGCTTTTCTTTCAAGAGGGTCCGTCCCATATTTTGAGACTCCTACACCCCTTATCACACCCCGACATTCTCTCCCCTATGCTCACACCTAATGAAAGACCAACCCCTGAGAGTGTAGGTTAAGCCCAACGCCCAATGACATCGATCTTGCCCATTCTCGACCTCTAGGGTTTTCCCCCTTGGAAACCCTAGTTGGACCTATGTGGCCCAACTTCTTCTCACTTACCTTACCATCACTTGTTCCTCACCCCACATCTCACCCTTATTAGGTCAAACCCCAAGGCATGTCACTTTTTCCTCGATCTCGCATGTGATCGGCATAACCCTAGTTGGCCACATCAAACCCTAGCACCTTACTTCTTCCACAAGTAATCTCTCTCTTTTCCTCCCAAAGTCTCTTCTTTCACATAGAAACCCATACTCATCTTTTATATAAGTGAATTCTCACTCTCAACCCATACTCCACCCTTCCTTAATCATTCTTACTTTTGTACTCCCCAAATTTTCACTTTCTCCCCAAAACCCCTAATCGGGTCCCTTATACACCCTTGCACCAACCTACATACTATTTTTCGTCCCAAGTCTCCAATCGCTCCACAACTCTCCCATTCTCTTATTTACACCCTAATTCAACTTTTCTCACGTAAGATTCACCCCCATGCAAGATTTAGCCATCCCATGCAAACACCCCAAGTCACCATGCAGATTTTAAGACTCCCATGCATGGTTCCCAACTCTATTTTATTTTGGACATTCATCCCACTTGAATCTTCTCTCATGGATCATGAGGTACTCAGGTCAACCTCATATCCCCCTTAGTGAACTCACTTCCCACTCCTTTCTTGTTATCCTTTTATTCCCAATTCATATTACCAATTACCCTAACATGCATGTCCTAGAGGGTCGTATCATAACACATCCAAAACATCATACGTATACATGTCATGCTCTTGTCATAGAAAGCACATAAAACATACCTCAATCTCCAAGCTGCGCTACACATAAGACAAGTTATCCACAAATCATATAATACAGGGCATAGCATGGCATTCACAACATTCAACACATCCATGTCACACATAGCACAAGGCCATAGCTTCGTCCTTACCTAAGGCGACGCCGGGCTTGGAGCACGATCCTCTAACTCCTTAGGGCTTTGGTTAGGATTACCTTTAAAAAGGGAAAAATACTAAGTATTAGTTTCCCTCGAAAGTACCATCATCCCTTATTCTAGTTTAAGATTAGGGTTCTTATTATTAAAGAGGGTATTATACAAAAACTAGGGTTTTTATCTTAAATTTAGTATACTAAATACTACTAGTCAAAATGTATTTATTTTTTATACTTATTGTTACCCTTATATTATTAGACCCATTAGCTCTACTCTTATGGTAATAGTGTTCATGCTAACTATAGGAAAATAGTGATAATAGTAATAATAGTAATAGCTGATAATGATACCATAGTAATGATGTTAGTGTTAAAGGCGTTAGGGATAATATTAAATGGTAAGGTACTAAGGTTTAAGTATTCTTCTTATTTAACAACAAAATGATAACACACCAACTTTGAGTTAAATAACATTGATAATAATAAAAGTAGTGGTAATAATAACAATAATGATAAAGGTGTTGAGTATAATAATAATAATAATAATAATAATAATAATAATAATAATAATAATAATAATAATAATAATAATAATAATAATAATAATAATAATAACAATAATAGTAATAATAATCAAATAAGGTTAGGTTAAGTAGTAATAATGATAATAATGATAATAATAATAATAATAATAATAATAATAATAATAATAATAATAATAATAATAATAATAATAATAATAATAATGATAATGATAATAATAACAATAGTAGTAATAATGTTAAGTATAATAGAAGATAACAATTGAAAAGTAATATAAGAGTCCCAATATTTACACTAATAGTGGTAATGGTCAAGTTAGTACTAGTAAGAAAATAATAATATTAAGGATAGAGATAATAATAGTAATAATAATAATAATAATAACAAAAGTAATAATAATAATGATAATAATAAGTATAATACCATTAATAGTAGTTAAAACTAATAACAGTTACATAAAAGAGATATTAGGGTTTGGGTAAGTGGGAAACCACCTAGGGTTGGTGGTGGTCCGGCGGTGGCGGAGGAGGAGGAAGAGAAAGGAAAGGATCAAGGTGGAGGTTGGATGGGAGGAGGAAAAGAGAGGTTTGAGGTGGGGCAAGAAGCAGCAGGTGGATAGGAGGGGAATGAGGGTGGTGGCGTGGCAAGGGTGGCGGCGCGCGGTGGCTGACGCGGCGGCCGAAGGTGGTGGAAGATGGTGGAGGTAGGTGGAGAAGAAGGTAAAGGACGATGAGGGTATGGGAAGGTAGGGGAGTCTGCTGGTTGTATTGGTGGGTCGTAGGAGGGCTGGTTGCGGCGAGGGTGGCGGTGAAGGGCTGAAGATGGTGGTTCGGGATGGAAACTTTGCACTGCTAGGGCGGCACGTGCATGGCAAGGCGGAGGGTGGTGGCGGCTTGGTTTTGTCGAGGGAGGTGCAGGTAAGGTTCCGGTGGGCAGCGGCGGCGGCGGCGGAAAGCTTAACTTTTTGAGGCGGTGGAGAGGCAGGGTTTTGGGAGCTGGCTATGGCTGCTAATGGGGGCTATTTATAGGCAATTGGGGGGAGGAAAACGACGAAGGAGGGAGAGGACACGCGGGGCAGGTGCGGCAGGTCGTCGTCCGGTGGTGGCAGCCGGCGCATGCCCTGCAGGTTTGCAGGGTGTGTTTGGCTTGGTGCGGGAAAAAAGAAAGAGGGCAGGACGCGTGAGGGGTAGGACGGACATGCTAGGTTGAAATGGGGAAAGAAAGGGACGAAAATGGCAGGGAAGGACGACCGAACGGTAGGCGGCTGTCGGTGGTGGCAGGCTGCGAGTTGCAAGCCTGGCGCGAGGAGGAAGACGACGGCGTGGGGGTGGACCGGCAGTCCAGGAAAAAGGAAAAGAGGGAGAGCCGGCCGGTTTGGCAACGGTTATAAAGTTCATAAACCAAACGCGGCTTTTCAGTGGTTAGAGGGACAAAACGCGGCGTCGCGTCGCTGGATGGGCAACGGTCATAAGGTTCATTTAACGCGACGCGAAGCTTCGACGAATTGAAGGATAAAGCGCTGTGTCGCACCTAGGTGACGGCCAGCGAACGGCACTGGGCCGCGGGGGAGGAGGTTGGGCCGTGGGAAAGGCCCAACCGGCGGAGGAAGGAAGGAAAAAAAGTAAGAAAAGAAAATGAAAAAGAATTAAATAAGGATTTAAATGTTTTGGGTCCACATATTTATTTTGAGTATTTTTATTGGGTGTTCAGAATAAAAATATTTAAATATTTTAATTAAAATATTAAACCTCCTCTTTAGGCTAGTTTTAGGCTCCTTTAAAAATATATTTTACCTAAATTCCTTTTTAACCACACAAGGCCCAAATTCTCTCCCTTATAAAAATATTTATAATTTTCTATTAAATTTCCCTACATAATCCCTCTTAACCTACATAAATTAATGAATTAATTTAATTCCCCAATAAATTCTTGTTTAATGACATATTTCCGAAATAATAAATTTTTGGGGTATTACATCCTTATCATCTCCCCTCTCCCAACCATGATGCCTATATATACACACATGCATGTTTCCCCTTTCCCTTCCCTTCCTCTCATTTTTCTCTCATGTCTTTTCTGTCGATGAGCAAGCTAGGCCTTCCCTTCCCCTCTTGCTCTATTTCTCTTCCTTTTCTCCTTTAAATCATCACTACACTTCCAATCTCTACCTGCCAAATCACCCTCTCTATTTGTCATATGATGCCACCCCTAGACGACCTCCCTTCCCCTGCCTGCACGTTGTCAATCACCTCTTATTGTGGAATTCTTTTTCTTTCCTACCTTGTATCTTTAGCCCCAACTAGCCATACCTTGTTGCCTCTAGCACTACATCGCCACCACAAGCCTTCTCCTTTACCATCTCCTTGCCACCACCATCATAGGGCAGAACCATCATAACCACCTTGATCCAACACCCCCACAACACCTATCCATCTCTTTCCCCTCCTTTACCCTCTCTCAGCCACCACCCTTCCCTTGACCTGTACCTCCACCGACCACAACTCCTAACTTTAACCGCTACTTGTAGGCCATCACCACTACCCTGTCGTCGCCCCTCCAGCTTCACACCATCTCTGCCATTGGCCACCATCACCACCATCACTCCTTACCGCCGACTTTCCCTAGTTTCAACACCACCATGACCTCAACCCTTGCTTCCAACCATCACCCCATCCTTAATCCTCTATTATCACTCCCACTATCGTCGCCATCATCGCTTTGCCTAAGTTTTCCATCGTTGGTTACCTCTATTTTCTTCCCTCTCATTTGCCTTAGCTTTCTTTTAGGTTAAAATTCTTAAGTCTGAACTTTGTATATTCTTATTTTTAGGTGATACTCCAGTAATAGTGGAACAAAAAGCATAGGTATTATATGCTTAGAGACCAGAGCAGTTTTGGTAAGAAGACATGTTATAGGTAGGGCTTTTATGTGCAAAAATTTGTATCTATACTTGTGTTAACATGCTTGATATTATTCTATGAAAATTTTATCATGACATTTATACTATATGATATGTGGTATTGCTTGTTGGAAGAAAAGGTAGGAAAGTTGTGAAAGTATTAGATGTGTATATTTTTGGTTGAAATGATTCTGGATATGAAATATCTATATATAATTGTGGCTATGCATTTTAGGATGACGGTATGTGTGGAAAGTCAAAAAATCATTCATATTATAAATTGTGATATTTAAGTGGAAAAATAAGTATTTTAGTGGCCTTAGGTGCATTTTGGTCAATATGGTTAAAAATGGCATATTGGGTATTTTAATATGTTAAGTTGTTCAAAATAGATTAAGGATACTATATAAAATTTTTGGAATGAAAATGAATGGTTTATGTGTAATAAATGAGGAAAAAGGATTTTAGTGTGAATAGTAATCCTAAAGGTAGACTATTATAGCATGTGCAAGATGTGGGAATTGGACTTTAATCTTGGGCTATGATATCAACAATAATATTTTTGGAATGTATATTAGATTTGGTGGCCATATGGGTTATAGGAAAATTTTTATAACTAAATGGTGAAATTAGGATTTTATAGAAGATATAAATAGTAACTCTAAAGGTATACTATTATCATATGGGTAAGATATAGGATTTAGACCATAATTTTTAGGTATGTTGTTAAGAATAGCATTTTAAGTATGAGTATGGAATTTGGTGATTAAATGAGTATCAGGGAAGGAGTTATGCTAGGTTTGTAAAATTAGGGTTTTTAAGGGAAATAAGGCATGTCCTTGGAAATATATGCTAGGAGGTGTGGGTTGCATGGGTATGTGTATGCTTTTGTGTGATGACCTTGAAATAATTAAAGCATGAATAAGATACTAATTATTTTTAGTGAAATTAGGACCAATCGTACGTTCCAGTTCCATCAGATGATAATAGTGGCTAGGAGTTTTATACCTCTGGGTTTATTTATGATACTGTTCCACCAGTTGATAATAGTGTCCAGGAGCTATATGAATTATGGTTATATCGATGATACCGTTCCATTAATTGAGAATAATAGGGTCCCTAAACTCAAATAAAATGAATTAGTTGAATGATCTAAGGCATTGATAAGATATTAACTACTTAAAGTGAAATAACGCGTGAGTTAGGACCGGTTGTACCTGTCCATTCCATCGGATGAGAATATTGGTTAGGAGCTTTATGCCCTAGGGTTTTATTTATGATACCGTTCCACTGATTGAAAATAGTGGTCAGGAGCTATATGCCTTGGGGTTATATTTATGATACCATTCCACCGGTTAAATATGCCTTAGGATCCTTGAACTCAGCATGAATAAAATTATGAGCATTGATCATAAAACTATTACTGTGTGATTTGGAAATGAATAAATAAGTTGGTATCATTAAGATTATTCTATATGCATGTTTTGTTTTGTTGGATTTTATGAATTGGTGTGATCTTTCTTAACTGTATTGTTACTTACATAATGTACTAATCATTCTTTTTATAAGTGTTGCTCATTCTTACGAGTAAAAGACCTATTTGAGAATGTGCAGGTTAATAAAGACCCACTAGACGGTTATGTTAAATATCATATTTATATTATATTTTCATTTCTTCCAATAATATGATATACTAAATATTATATTTATAGTATATTTTTATTTCTCCCAATGATATGATATATTTTAATCGGTAGTTATATTTATAGTACATTTTTATTTCTCCCAATGATATGATATATTTTAATTGGTAGTGATATCTCATTTTTTATTTTTTTATAAAAACCATTATGACAATTCTAACCCTTTTAGTCCTCTACAAAATGAAATTCATAAAATACATTTGAGTTTAAAAGGTATGATTTAAAGTTAAATTTAAACTTTAGAGGCAAAATAGCATGATGTCATTTAAAAAAACAAAAAAGAATGTGTGCCTAATATTTTTTTTTAACGCTATCTTCTTTCTTTCTTGTTTATCTTTTAACTTTCAACATGTAAAACGTGATGATAAAGGAGCTAACATCTTCACTCCACCTCACACAACCCCTCTCCTCCATTCCATTGTTTCCCTCTTCTACTCCAATCCACTACCATAATATTGAACAACCACCATTAAGGCACCTAATGTCCCTAACCTAATATCCCATCAACAACCACAATAGGGACATTAGGTGCTCCATCAACAAACAACATTAGCAACTAAACCAGCAACTTGTCAAAGATCATTTCCTCCTCTACTCCAACAACCATCAATGACTTCTAGCAATAATTGAACACCTACGAAGCCCCATCAAATGAATAGAAATTTGGGCTAACAAATCATTGGCCACATCCAAAACCACCACCATCCTTTGTGTTCAACCACCTTTAACATGTTCACTTCAATGGAGTTGTGCAGCAAATCATCAAAGCAGCATAGTGATTATGGTTAAATAAAATTGAGTCAGTATATTTTAGCTTTCCTCTTTTGATTTTTTTTACTATTGAATGTGATTTTACATATGTTAAACCAAATTAGTTGATATGACTAGTTTTTATGTGTTTTACCTTGAATTTAGATTTGTGTAATACCCCATTTTAAAAAAAATCATAATTATAAATTAATAATTATATGATTAACTATAATTATTATTTTAGGAGGTTTAATTTTAAAAGTGTTATTATTTTTCGTATTATTTCGACGGTTTAATTATAAATTTAATCAAGTTAAAATTTTAATAGAAATTGGATTCTTTAATTTAATTCTAGTTATACCCGTAAATCTTATTTTAAATTATTTTACTAATAGTCTTTTGATCCATAACCTAAAAATAATTTCCTAAAAATTATTCTTGATTATTTTACTCTTTTCGAACCTTTTTAAACCTATTCTAATCTAGATAAATTTTTTCGAACTATCTTTATACCCAATACTTTAATCTATCCAAATTAAACCTAAAATTAAATAAATAAATTCCTATCCAATTATTTTATCTCCTACTCTACCCTCTACCGTATCCCAAATATCTTCCCCCAATATTTTTATGTCTCCCTCATTTTCTGACTAACCCATCATCTGCCTTATATACATATGCACGCCTCATCTCTGCATTTATACACACATATACACGCTACCATGACCTCTTCCGTTTGCGCATTTATACTTATACATGCTTACACACTCTACATATACATAGTACACACAATCCCACAGCCCTCTCTGCCATCTCTATTGCTTGTCGACACACTTTCCTGAGCCAAAACCCAGCCCCTACATTATACACACACACACGGCACCATCACCTAACCAACCCTAGCCTCGATCAACCCAAATAGCCCCTGTTTTCATTACACATATACACACACAGCCACAACACCATCGACCCTTCACTACACCTCCCCAGCCTCCCTTGTGCACCATTCTACTCGACCAAACGTAGCACCCAAGCCCTTCCCTTCCCCTCCTGCCTGCCTCAAACCATAGCCCGCAACATGCTCCCACCCCGCAGCACCACTACCCTCTCCATCTTGTCCCAACTTTCGACCACCACAACCCAAGCCTACATAGCTATCTTAACCACCACCCCCACAGCCTATTGCTGCAACCAATCTCCACTGCCTATTGCAGCAACCAATCTCCACTGCCCACAGCACCGGCCCACACCAACCGTACAAGCCCAACCACCCTCGACCAACTGCCACCCTGCCTCCCAGCACCCAGCCCATCGTAGCTCCTTTCCCCTTCTTTCTACCTCCCCATCGCATTCCCGTGGCGCCATGCACGATAGTCGCCTCCCCCAACCAAATATCCCATCGCATGCAGCCCCTACCTCTCCTTTCTCTGCCCTTTCGACCCCCAGCACAGCACCCCGGGGCACCAACTCCACCATTTCCCACCAACTATTGAGCGCCCAACCACCTTCGAACCATCTACTCAACTCCCTTTCTTCTCTCAACCTCGTTTGGTCCCAACCGTCGCCATCCCTCCAACCAAACAAACCCTCCCCTCCTGCATGATAAATACACACACACCATCCTTCCCAGCCAGCCACCAATGAGGTAAATTCCACCTGCCAACCACAACCACCACCCTCCAGCAACACCACTAACTCCATCAACTGCCACCCTGCACCCCTTGCAACCCTCGCAGCCGACCAGCTCACCCGACCAACCACCTCAGCCAGCCCTTGCAGCCCCCCAGTTCGTGCACTGCTCACGCTGCACGCATGCAGCATAAGTGAGTGTTTTAATTTTTAATAATAGTTTGGTATATATATTAAATGTAAGGGTATTTTAGTAATTTTTAAAAAAATAAATATTTTATTATTATAATTGATATTTTACCTGATAGATATTAATTTGGTAATTTCGGTTTTATTTTTAGGTACAAAAGGTTGATTAGCGGGATCCGATAACTTTAGTAGGATATCGCTATTTTTACGTTTTTACTGGAATTTAGGTAACCATTATACCTTACTAAAATTATAAATATTGCGTGATAGCACATTAGAATTTCAGTGTATGAAATATGTTGAAAATAATTTGTTATGTTATAATCATGTGTTAATTATTATTATCATGAAAACGGATAAAACGAGCATGTTATCTTATATAAATTATGTCGAGTATGAAAGTAGGATTAAAACGATTCTAATGATGGAAAAATAATTTGTATGATAATTATGAATAAAATAATAGGTTAAGCATACTTAGATATAATTATGGAATAATTATATTGGATGTATGCCTTAGGGGCAATTTAGTCATTTTTGTGTATTATGATATTTATCCTGAAAATTATGTCTAATATGTATTAGTTGGTGAGTATGTGTTTTGGATGAATTAAATGTGCGAAAAAGGATTTTATTTGCAAAATTATTTATAAGGGCAAAATGGTCATTTGACATATCTAATATTTTAAATCGCGTAATAAATAATTTATTTATAATGCTTTAGCTTTTTCATAAAAAATGAATAAATTAAAATGGAATTAGTATTTAAATATATGATAATCTGAAAATGTTGGTCTTAAGGGTATTTTGGTCTTTCTAACCCAAAGGGCTCAGATGTAAATGATTGAGCCTATGATGTTCTTAGTATATTTTAATGATGGCTTCAATGTTGACCTTGATTGTAGTTTTCTCATATGATTAGAAATAATAAAAAATGGTTAAGTATGGAAATTAGATTTATCTGTATTATATGTAATTTCGTGACCACCTTAATAAAATACTAATATTTAAAGTGAAAGACCTTGAGATCGAGAATGGTGGCTCCTAGGGTCGCTACCCTAAGGATGTGATTTAGCCCACGATTGATATTGGATTTTTGCTGGTGTGCCTTAATGCCCCAGTCAGGCTCTACATCTTACTCTATTCTGTTAAGTAGACTAATAGGGTTATGTATACTTAAGGATTAGGTATCCTTGTTGATAGGGTACTATGTTACCTTTGTTTACCAGTGCGACCAGGGTACCTTTACGTCCTTGGGTTGATAGTCGGTAAGATACTGTGTTACCTTGGTGCACCGGTATGACTGAAGTACCTTTGTGTCTCTATGTTGATTGATCTCCCCTCGAGAAAGTAAATAAAAATAGAAATGATATGATTTGATGGAAATAATGATTATCGGATTATTGGATTGTTTGGTAGCAGCCTTCGTACCTACCTGTGGTTTCGGTAGAAGCCTTTGTGCTTAGCTTTGTTTTCGGTAGCAGCCTTCATGCCTACTTGAGGTTTCGGTAGCAGCCTTCATGCCTACCTATGTTTTCAGTAGCAGCCTCCGTGCCTACCTGAGGTTTTCTGTGGTTTTGGTAGCAACCTTTATGCCTAACTAAGATTTTCTATGGATTTAGTAGCAGCTTTTGTGCCTACCTGTATTGGTATTATGTCCGTGAGTATACTTGTGATGTTATGGATCTTATTATGATGTACCTGTAAGTATATCTGTGATGTTATGAATTGTATTAGGCTATACCTATAAGTATATATGGTATGATATGGATCTTATTAAGTTATACCTATGAACATACCTGTGATGTATGTAATTGGTTGAGATTTATGCTGAGACATGAATTATGCTGAAGTTGGGATTTAATTATTACATCAGAGAGTATCTCTGGGATGTTCAATAATAAGTTCGACTGTTTCAGATGAATGAATATGAGTAGTACGTGACCTTGATGGAATTTGATTATCTAAGTGATTATTGTATCTCAATCATTGTATGTATATGCATATGTCTTATACCATGTTAATTGTATGTCTTGCATGTGTTCCATGCTGATTTATCATATTAGTTTGGTATAAAGGGTTGCTCAGTACCGTAGTACTGAAGGGTTCATTTTTGTGGGCCCCTGCCTATTCAATGGACAGCGGACTTTGCAAGTCAGCCTCTGAGCTCAGTCAATGCTGATAGTTCGGATTTGGGATCATAGGACTATCCTGTGTTTCTTTTGTTATCTTATTTCTGGTTGTATTTGAACCCTCATGTCCTCCTGTATTTTCTCTCTTGATTTTTGTAAATTGCTAATGTTGTTTTTAATTAGCAGTATTTATCTAATGTTCTATCTATTCTGATTTCTGATCTCATGATATTAATTTAAGCGGAATAATGATTTTAGCCTTAGCACTTGGTATGAGAATGGTAGAGGAAACCGGACTTGTACCAAGTGTGGCGGTAACACCTTTTTTTTTATTGTTTTAGCTTCCGTGCTTAACTGTGTAAATGAAATTTTTCAACAGTAAATTTTAGGGTGTTACAATTTATCACTTTACACTAATTTGGTCGATTTTATTAAAAGTTGATTTTATCCTAAAACTTATGTTGTAAGCTATTTGTTGAACTTGGGTCAAATTTTGAGCTCTTGTTGTCAGTTGATTTTACAAAACACTTTAGAATATGTCTAATTGCTTATATAAATTGTTTATTTGAATAAATTAACAAGTCTAGACTCAAAATTTTAACTTTCAAAAATAATTTTCTTAAAGCAGTTGTGTGTATGAACATTTTTATTCAAATTGGTAATTGAAATTGATTTAAAATTATTCTAATTTTATTTTAACATCATCGATTAGAATAGTTAGCTCAAGCATAATGATTTGTATATGTGTCTAAAAAGTCTAATCTCCGCATGTTGTTTGATAAAATTATAAAAACATGTTGGAGCTTTCCTCAATTAAATTAACAAATTGTATTAATATCTATTTAATTGCAATTATATCTTATCAGTATGGATTAATTCTTCTAAGTTGGTCATTTTGATGTTTTAGTTGTAAAACCTAATTGGAAATGTCATTTTAATGAAATCAAAAAATTCTTTATTAATCTTTGCTTCAATTAGTTTTTCAAAATCAATTGAAAAATTCTTAGGTGAGTTTTAGTACACATGAATTGTTAAAAACTCAATTTTAAAATCGTATGGAGATTCGCTCTTAAACCTTATCTTTTGGATACGTTTTCTAGAAACCTCACTTTTTATCTTCTTTACCTATTGATTATTTGTATTTAAGTTATCAGTTTGGCAAGGATATTTTTTTTAATTTAGTCCTATAACTTTTGAAAGGTGATCTTAAAAGTCTTTTTGGTGGATCCCCAAATCTAGTGTTATTTTCTTATGTTAAGATTGCTTGGGGGCTTGGTAAATTAATCCTAGCTTAATGATAAGATTTGTGCTTGGCTGTTAGTGTGTTGTTCTTAAATACTATGACTATGTTATCTTAAATTTAATCATGAGAAATAGAATGGGTATGAGATATTTTGTATTTGAACGTTTTGATTTAATTGCATAAAAAAAGGTGAGGCGTGGCCTCTTGGTATTGCGTAGGATGGATTTGGTTAAGCATGCTTAGTATCTATCCTTATGTTGATTGAAGTTTGGCTTGAAGTATGATGTGCAGTATGTATTTATTTATTTTTTTCAACCTAAAGAAGCATGATTTGGTCATTCACATGCTTGGAAAGATATTTGAGTAAATAAAGCATGTGTGAATTTTTTTTATCTAATTTTAATGCATGTTAGATGTGTTTTAAATTAGTTAGAAGCATGTGAGTTGTATTCTAATATGTTTATGGGTTTCCTTGTAAAACTAGTCAACTGATAGTAGGTAAAAATAGTCAACTGGTTACCTGGCCTACAAAATGTTTTACTTTGGCCTGTCATTGGTCCACTAGTTTGAGGAATAACGAGTGTGCTAGTTGTACAAGGCCACTCATTTCCTAGAATCAATCAAGTGGTTTTTCGATGGCAAATGTTTTACTTTATGTTCTATTTCTAGACTAGTCTACTTGTTTGTGATACTAATCCACTAATGCCTTGGGCTAGTTTATGATATGTTTTAGGTTGAACCTAGGGGTTTGATCATATTCTCTAGTCTTAGTTTTTGAATTTGGTGTATAAATTGATCTTGAATATTTGGATTAAGATTATGGATATGGATGGTGTGTGTTGAGTGTTATCAGCAAAAGTACTATATGAAAATGGTTTATGTTAGAAGTTATTACTATAAACACATTGATGATAGAGAAGTATGATGTGAATTATGTTAGGTGTTATCACTATAAAAACCATTGTTGAATAATATGTGTGATTGGTTTGTATTGAGTATTATCACTATAAACACTATTAACGAAAGATAACAAATAGTGTGTTCGAACTTATATCCTCTAGCTCTTGAAGTACCTAGTTGAGAGTTAGTGGGTAGGTTGTCCTTTTACTTGTTTTATTGGTTCCTTTCCTACTCTTTCAAGCGTATCCTTTTTTAGAGGGTACATGCATACTTAGGGGTTAGGTTACTAGTGGTTGAACCATCATGGCATCATTAACTAATGAGAGTTGGATATGTCATTCCTTATCCAAGCACCTTGGCTTCTAATGACCATGCATGATTGTTGTGGTTTCCCATTTTAATTTTTCCTTTGGATGGTATAAGAAAATATGTAGTGAGTATGGCATCTCTTACACTTCACCCTTGCTATATTCTAACTACGTGTAGAGGGTGGGCAACCTTGTTATATTCTATTAGCTTGTGTTGGGTGTAATCATTATAAACACCAATATAGAAGCTACAATATCATATACGTTCATGATTAAGAGGTCATATAGTTAAACCAATTCTCTTAATGACTAGATTCTGCAATCACAATAATGGAATCATAATAATATGGGACATCCTTCATTATCTATTACATGAGTTAACTTGAGTTTTTGTTATGTAGTGCCAATATAATTCAAGCATGTTCTCTTACGTTGTTTGATAGCATGAATCCTATGAGCAACATGAGCCCTACAATGTATTAAAGTAGGCTTACTTTGCCATTAATCTGTTCTACTAATGCTACATTGTAGTGCCAATATAATTCAAACATGTTACTTACGTTGTTTGATAGCATGAATCCTATGAGCAACATGAGCCCTACAATGTATTAAAGTAGGTTTACTATGCCATTACTATGTTCTATTAATGATACCTTATTTATTTGGTCACTATGATAACATTAGATTTTAGGTACTAGCGGGGAACACTAATGGAATCCAAAAATTACAAGTAATATCATATGGTTTGACTGCAATTTTTAAATGGTAGGTTCCATGTGGACATGTGGCCAAAGAAAGTTATAAGATTGCCCATAAGCATTGTACCTATATATTGCAACATGCAAGCCCCATCAACGGGTGCTTGAGCCTTGTCATGTTCATCCTTATTATACCCATTATTTTGTGAAAGCATCACTCTCTATTTTCTTTCCCTAACTTAAACAATCTGCACAACATATTTATTCAATTTTCTAGAATATAACATTGCACAAATAAAAGGGCATTCGATATTTCAAACCCAAAATCATCCAATTGATACTTTGATTCTTAGGTAATAGCCTATGACATAGTCAAAGCACGTGTATCCCCACTTATAATTCTTTTCAGTAATTATCAAGAAAGGCAAAGGTCCAATCAAATTGTGCTATGGTAGGATCTTTCTATAGATTTATGACTCTTAATTAGAGTATGACGTGATCTTATAGTTGGCCATGCTTGAAGAGTTCTACTTGGCCTAAGAGTTAAGCTAATTGGTGTTAAATTTTTCTCATGTTGGGATCTTTCTATTTTTCTGTTAATCTTGCTGATGATGAATTGGTTTGGTAAAATCGTTTATGTTTTATGTACTATTTGATATCTCATTGCAAGAGTTTATTTGTTAGTTATGGATATTAAAGTTTTTAATTAGTTGTAATTTTATCCTTGCCTATAACATATATTAGGTGATATACACAACTATCTTTAGATTAGATGTGATAGTAACATTCATATTTTTTAATATTAGTTTTCACAATATTCTTTCAATTTATATATATATAAAGCAGAGCTACAAATTAATATCAAAAGTTTCTAATTTCAAAACTTGAAAATTATTTTATGAAAACTGAATTCCAATGATTTTGAATCTTCTTTTAAAGAATATGAAATCAATATCAATTTGAAAGTTCAAGTAATTTAAAAGATCACATTAGTCTATAGGATAGCACAGTTTGATTTATTGTTTTATTCTTATGTTGATTATGTGATTGTAAATTTAAAAGCCCACATTAATCTAAGGATTATGTGCGTCAGCGTTATATAGAGTGAATGTTAATTTTGAACTTACATGTCTTGTAGCGTAGCCTTTCCTAAGTCGACCTTATAAAAGGGCTTTTTTTCCTTTTGAGGGGGTAGTTCCCCATAGGTTGCTTTTAGTATTACTTGATTACCCTTGTTGCACCTAAATATCAATAAAAACTCTCTATCACAAGCATCAAATTACAACAACGATATCAATAACACATGTGAAAACAAGATAATATCTTCATGTGAAAATAAGCAAGTGTCTATAAAATAAACATGTCAACACTTGCATAGGGAGTAATGTGATTAATTCTAAAAATATAGCAAAATGTCAACCCACATATAATATGGTGATCAAATATGAATATGTATATGATGATAATAATGATGATACACGATTCTGAGTAATATAATTATTCTAGATACATAATATAATATTCATAGCTCATGGTTCACTTAAAACAAGACATGTGATAACACGAGATTCACTCACACTCATTATACAATACACAATCTTAGAGTATATGCCATATTATTATCTTTACTTAGTTGTTCTACACCTAAATTCTTATTCACGTCAAGTATTAGGGGTGATTAACAACGTAAAGCTCCTTTCGGAACATAATGTGCTTGAAAATAACTACTTTCTACCCAGTGGCATGGATTCATATAATATAAGAAAAAATTTATCAAGTATAAAAATCCAAGACCAAATCTAACAAGCAATTGAAAATTTTTAAAAACTAATTGAGAGAATAATTAGAACACAATAACAATTAAAAAAAATAAGGATGAGATTTATTTCATATAACACTAGTGATTGTATGAATAATCAAATAATCTTCACAATATCACTTGATACACAATTTTCTCCTAAACACAAGAAAATACAAGAGTAGAGGGTTTGGACATACTCGACAGTGTAACACATATTGCTAGGGTTCGTACACAATCTGTGAGATCATAACTTCACTAGTTGTAAATGCCCATAACTTCACTAGATGTAAATGCCCAAAACTTGATCAAAAAAACCAATCTAAAAATTTCAAAATCTAATTGAGAGAATAAGCATAACACAATAACAATTAGGAAAATAACGCTACATCACTAGTGATTATAATAAAAATCAAATAATTCTTATAATATCAATCAATACACAATTATCTTATAAATACAAGAGAATACAAAAAGAGAGGGTTTGAACAGGCTCGACAACATAACCCACACTAATAGGGTTTCAGATACAATCTATTTATAGAAGTACGTAATCAACAAAAGCAAACATTAAAAAATAGAAAAAATAAAAACTGTGTTAATAAACAAGGGTGCCTCATATTATTTTATTTTATTTTCATAACTCACAACTTTCATCAAAATAATGTGGGACTTAATAGACCAAGAAAACACATGTCGTGTTAGCTAACATAGGTCAACCATGTTTTTTTCCTCAATCTCTTTTTGGCTCCAAACTTCTCCAAACACATGTACACAATACAATCTATTTATAGAAGTATGTAACTAATACAAAAAAAAGGTAGAAAATAGAAAAAATATGGACTCTATTAATAAACATGAGTGCCCCACGTTTTTTTCTAGGACTCTCAACTTTTGCTAAAATAATGCAAGACCCAGTAAACTAAGAAAACACAAGTCATGTTCACTAACACAGGTCACCCGTGTTTGCTCCCTTAGTCAACATTTAGCTCTAAAAATTTTCAAATATTTGTATGTATTAATCCATACTAGACTACACACACAAATACAAGTTATAATCTCACACAAAATAAAACTTCTTCCATGGTAATATGCTCCCATGGAGCAAAAAACTATACAAACCCTTAAGTTTGTACACCTTTATAAGTTGGTGGAATGGATTGATATAGAGTAAATATAAGATCACCCTAGTTTCAACAAAACAAGAATAAGCACATACAACTCCTTCTAGAGCATGACACTCTTAAAGATCACTATTATTTCTAATAGAACGGATAAACTTTCTTAGTCCTAACTCATGCAATATTTAACTTTGATATTAATATTTTATCTAATGGATATCATATAAACACTTAGCACCAAGGGTTCACAAATACATAACACATATCATCATAACTATCCAAGAAACACTTATGTAAATTCATACCAATAATTATATTTTATTTATAAAATTAAAATTTCACTAAAATTGGTTAAGAAAAACTTTCACATAAAAAACCCACATGAAATCTTAAGAACACTAGGTCAAAACATAACAATATCCCAAATAAATCGAACACGTTACTTAATTTAAGGGCTTCATTTGAAAACCCCTTAAGGTTATTCTGGGACTAAACATACACTATAAGAAAACGAATTTTTGGCAACCACCACCCCACGTTACCTATTAAGAGGTCGCTAAAGGTATGCATAATGATTTTTTATTGTTGTATATATTACTACAACCAACATTACATGGGAACAGAAAAATGGGGATAAAAAAATGCGAAAGCGTTATTTTTTAAAAATTTTAAAAACAAAGACAACAGAAAATGTAAAAAAAAAATTATATATATATTTACACACATATATTAAAATATATCAAATCTACTAAAATTAAGAGAAAAAATAAAAAATTATTACCTATATTAGTTAATTTTAATCATTAGTAATTTTTTTAATAAAAAATTAATTAAATTTTAATATAAATTCCAACACTAAACAATTTTCAAAAAAGACAGGACATTTTCTGAGGAAGAAACATCCCCACGATGTATCGGGGACGGCTGTCTCCATACATCATTGGCTTCAACTAATATGTGGCTAGAGAATATATTATTTTGTGCCTTGAATTCTTAAGTATCCATATTTTTCATAACGAGAATTTTTGTTTCAGTGACGTCCATTTTCAACACAACTTTTTTTATTACTAATGATGTACCATACTTCACAACTATTTTATTACTAATGATATATCATTTTTCACAACTATTTTATTACTAATGATGTATTATCCTGCGTAAAAAACTATTTTGTTAACAATGATAACATTCAAAACCACTATGAAAGTTATCACTGATGAGCCTTTTCTTTTTTATGCAATTTTCACAACCGTATTTTTCACAATAACAATGATTCAACTATCACATCACCAATTAAATTTTTAACAAGTCATAATTATGTTCCCATAAACATCAATATCAAATTTAAATTGAATTAAATAATAAATATATAATTTATTAATTACATAATCATTTGTCAATTAAAAACCTACAAAAATCCAAGGCATTAATTACAATATCCCAAACACATTATGTCCATCAAATTACATATACATAACCACAAGATGAGCCAAATCAAAATTGTCACAATTTGCTCATCTAGCACAATATTCCAACTTAAATGCTTAGTAGTAGCATGATTGTCTCTGACATCAAAATAACCTTTGCATTCACACCATCAAGTTACATAACCAAGAAGAAATAATCAAAAGGTTTATCATATAGGTTGGTGTAAAACCGAATAACAATAAATAGATATATAAATTACAGATCCAAGAACTTTTCTTGAAAATAGGCATACATGTTATTTATGCCACTCATTATATACACTCATACTATATATTACTTCATTTATATAAAAGGAAAACTTTTTACACCTTTTTAAGAATTAATAAATATTATATTAAAATTTCACTCACACCTTTTATTGAAACAATAAAATATTTAATACATAGATAATAAAAAATATAAGAACAAAAATGAAAAGTAAATCTTAACTTTTCTAATGTAAATTTTTTTTTATATAAAAATGTACTGCTAGAATAACTTACCTTTTGATATAGAGTACATATTTCTCTTTATCAAATTGTTTTAATATATATTTATTGACGGATGTTGCTTACATCATTCCCCATTCTCTATCCAGCTTGTCCCCACCCCGACCCAAAGGGTTGTGCATGAAAACTCTAAATTATCTGCCAAAAATAATAACATCATAAATCTCGGTGCCAATAAAGCCCTCAAAAGTCAAAAGAGCACAAACATCAAGATAAAAGGCACCTACTAAAGTGCTTGCAGCGGCTGAATGGGAAATGAACAAGAGAACCTTCAAAACTGTCAAAATCATCGCGTCCATCCTGAATTAATGGAAATCAAGAATCATGGCCATGCAAATAGATTCCCAATATAAACTAAGGAAAGCAAAGAGATTAGCATACCTCGTCTCCAGCTTCTATATTACGATGTTTTGTTCATTTATAAGATAATTTTTCAGCATCGGCTATTTTTTCCTTTGACCTCAAACTTGGGTCAAAGTTTTCGGTACTTGTCACTAGGACTGTACAAAATAAGATCTAAAAAATTGATTCAGTATCTGATAAAACTAATCTAAAATTTTAGATATCAAATTATATTTTTAAAAATCGAAGCAAATATCCTATTTTTAAAAATTTTAGAGAAACAGCCACACAACTCACTCTGAAAACCAACGACAATAAATTTCACAAACAAGCCCATAGAGCCTACTAGATCAAGTGATAGAGCAGCTACTTGCAAACATCGCCATACACCTGAAACCCACTAACAGATTCAAATAAATAGTATACATCCTACACAAGGGTAACATAACCAAACTGGCCTACCATCCACCCACTTTTAATTTATGCAACCTCAAACTAAAAAGGAGGGTGCTACAAATTCAGAATCCTTGAGCACATATATCCAAAAAAAAAAAAACACCAGCAAAATGTTACTAATTATCTAGACTTTAGTGTAAATGGATTCTTGCCTTTTTACCAACCATAGTGTTGTACAAGCTATAAGAGAGCTGCTTCAAGTTTCACGCCATAAGAGAGCACTACAAGTTTACATGAATATGAGAGTGCTTCAAGTTTAAATTCATGTGAACACATATTCAAATAGGGAACATTTAAAATGTACTAACCATCAATACAATAAAATCCCTGATGTTTTACCAAACATTGTGCAACAACCCAAAAAGGAAAAAGATCAAATAAATGCTTATGCAGTTTCAAAGTGCAAAGTTGGAATAAACTCGCTAGAGAACAACCTCACCATGCAACCTCTTCCATCCTTTCGTTTTTGTGTGTGCATATTTTGTACGTGCATACTTCAAATGGGGGCAAGGGGTTAGGGATTCAACCATTCAACTCGATGGCCACAAACTTGGACTTCAGAGTTACTAGTAAAACTACAACTAGTTATAATATCAGGCAATGTGACTATTTGTGTGAAGCATGGAAGGAGTTAGTTCACAACATGGCAAGAGATAGCAAAATTTTATACATGACAACACAATAAAAGATGCAATCGACATGGATCTTAATTTGATTAATGGTAGTGGCCAATTTATCACCTGGGACATCTACTCCTTTTTCCCATATAAATTCTTCTTGTGTACTAGAATTTCTGCCTCCTTTGTCTGAATCACAGAAAAGAATAATGATTTGTGACTACATGCTAAACGAATGGAAAAATTATAAGATAATAAACAAATGGCGATAGCATGAGACTAGCCACAAGCCTTTAGAATCGTAAAATGTTCATCCGATGAAGGAAGACAATCCAGAATTGTACAAGCTAAATATTCATTTGAGCATGCATGCATAAAAAAAAGGGATGCTTTATGAGTTTCTCTAAGGCGGGGCATTTTTTAGGATCATTCACTAAGCAAGAAGCTACCAATTCTTCAAAAGACCATAACAATAAAGGCACAAGAGAATACTAATGAAATTATTTGAACCATGTTATTCTCTATTTTAGAAATTAATCCAAGAAAAAAAAATGGAGGATCAACCTTCCCTTTTATTGTCAAGTCCCGGTCGCTCATTTTACAAAGTCATCAATAATACCTACAAAATTGCAAAAGAAAGATACTATTAATACCCAAAATATTAATAAAAACATGTCCCCTCCCTATAAAATGTTTATGAGACTTACAAATCTACCTTCAATGGAGGATACTTGGAAAAGGGAGCATGTTCTAGCTTCATTATTCTAAATGACCATATATCAACCTTGTTAGTATGACATAAGTTTCATTCAAAATATTATTTCAATTAATTGAACTTCAAGATACTAAAATAAAACACTGAGGAATCATAAATGAAAACTAACCTCATTTGGTAGAAAAACTCAATGTGTTTAAGCCTTTACAGCTGTCTCAACAAAAAGGGAAAGAAACAATAGTTTTGGGTCATCTAGCACATGTAGAGCAGAGACAACGCAAGGGCTCTAACTTGTTTGAGAATCTTACAAAGAAGAATTACAAAGAAAAAATGAAATTACATTCTAAAATAATATGACAATGCATGAAGTAGTCCACTAGATTTATATGGTAGCCATCATTTATTTTCTTTTTCCAAGTGGCAAAAATCACATGTTGATCCCCCTTTTCCAAACACAACACACAAACCATACATCTATGGAATGCCGACGCTTGTCATGCATTTTGAACTAATTAGAGTAAAACCACAATAACTGCAAAATAATCACAGACACTCTAAAGTTATGGGCCGATTCAAGCATCTTTTGCAATTGTACTATTGATACAACACTTAACATGTCTCAATATATGTTCTACATATACATAATGCCCAACACTCATAGCTAGATAAGAACAATAGATCATATCACACTGACGTAATTTCAAATGTTATCAACTAATCCCTTAATCACATGAGCTACCAATTATAAAGTTACATCATGCAAAAAAAATATTTAAAGCACAACTAATAAAGATTTAGGATACAATGACGTCAACTAATCTGCTTAGATTACGAAGGACGTGATAGAAATAATAGCAATTCACTTTAACACCCTTTAATGATAAGGATAATTAAGAAAAAGAAAAATATGTGAAATTAACATAGTTAGCCTAACTTATAATGAAAAAAAAAAACAATCATCTATTGTAATAGACTATGTTGTATATACCTACATACCAATCTTTGGTGTTGATAATAATATTGTACCTCTCACACTAGAATAAGGAGACACTGCATAAAACTAGACTATAATCTTTGTGTATCTATTTTCATGCAACATTATATCTCATAAACCGCTTCTTGTTCAATCCTTGTATACATAACTCATGATACCTAATGGTATACTCTTATCAAACATAATCACTTTTATTTTTTTCTTAAGTTATATTAGATAAGAATAAGAGAAGATAATATCCACATGAAATAATACAACATAGCATGGTTACCAACCATTAGGTTTCAAGGTTACTTACAAGTATTTCAACTTGACACTACAGAACCATGATAAGGCATTACAATCACCACAAAATAAAGAAGCACACCTAACTACTTTCTACATAAAAAGATCAACTATACAAGTTAAGGAGGATAATTATATTCCAACAAATATACAACACCATAATTGAACCAAGATAGGTTTGTCATCTATCAGATGAACTTGTGGAAACCATAACTCAACTCTGAGGTTATCTAATAGGTAAGATAAGAAAACAAAAATACACTTATATAAACCACTGAAGACCTCCAACATAAAAACCTAAAGAAGACCCACAAGAACAACTTATTCCTACATTGACACAAAGCTGCCAAAAAGAAAAGGCCACAAATTCACACCCACTAACTTTACATTTAAAGGCAAGAACCAAACACATCCAATTGGAGAACTCAACTAGAGCATTATATGGAAGCATTCAGTAACGAAAAAGAGGTTCATTGTCGATCTTCCATCTCCAAAGAAGACCCAAGTCGACACAACCAAACACCCGAAGAAAAAAGACAATTTAAAACTTCACTGTTAACAGCCAGAAAGCATGAAAGTAGCCGATCTATTCGACTATGGAAACATAAAACCAACCAACAAAAGTAGCAAGAGACCATCCGGCCTTGGTCTCCATTATTCAACTCCCCTGACAAGATACCCGCTCAGACATCATTTAACAAATCAAGCTCGCATAATTTGTTATTAGAATGTCTAGATGTCGGATCTTGCATAAATTGAGGATATTGAGGCAGATTATGGATGAGCCTTCGACAAGAGTGAATAACCATAAGATAGAAGTGACTGAGTGAGAATAAAGTCAGACCAGAAACACAGGAATTGAGATCCACCAAAAATACAAAAGTACTCAACTTGATACTGAAAAATCAGATAATAAGAACCATAACTATACTATGGTTGAACAGCTAGCTTAATAAATGAGAAAGAAGAACAGATACCAAAGATGGACGAAAAACTCAAGCAGTAGTAGGACGACGAATCGAACTGTCAACGACCAAAAAAATCGTTGGTGGACGACGAATCGAAGACGCCTAGAGATTGTTGCTGTTACGCCTAGCAAGCGTCGACGCAGACCGTCGCCCGTTGCTAGTCGACAAATACAACTCTAGTCGAAACGAACGACTGCTGCTCGTGCAGCTGAACTGCTGTAAAGGATAAACTACAAAGACTCTGTTGTAAATTTGGGGCCGGTTAATCATTCGAAGGTTTAAAAAAACAGCTTTTCTATTCCAATTGCCCATTGCGTACCGTGAAAATAGAAGAAACAAGTGCGAGAAATTTTTGGCCCAATATTCAGTTTTTGGTCACGATCAGAACATTATTAAAGAAAGGTTAAAATATATGAAATTATTTAAAGCTACAAGTAGAAAGTTGCATTGCTAAAACCAGTTTTCATAGCAAAAGGTCATTGTAGAACAATTGTTTTTTGATTTCCAAAATACAGGTTTTCTTTTAATAAGTTTTTATGAAATAAAAATATAGTGTAATAGAATTTTTTTTATGCTGCTTTTGTTAGTAGAATGATATTTTTAAGTTAGGAAAAACAAAATGAAAATTTTAACAATAAAATATTTTGCCTATAGCTAAAAAAAACGTTGCAGTTAATAAGTTTGCGGGAAAAAGAAAAAAGTTGTTACAAAAAAATATGTTTTTAGCAACAATACCTTATTGTGACTATAAATATACTACATAAAATCAATCCAATTATATTTTCTTTATCCATACACACACACACACTTACTTTTTAGCAATAATAACTTTGTCATAGCTATAATTTTTTTAACAAACTCACATTTTACATTTTAGCAACAATAACTTTATCATAGCTATAATTTTTTTACACACACACTCTTAATTTTTAGCAACAATAACTTTGCCATAGCTATAATTTTTGTTTATTACAATGATATAATCATGTTGCAAAAAAAAAAAAAATAGAAGAAACATTTATGAGAACAACATTTGGCCACAATAATTAGTAGTCATTACTAAAATTATTTTTTCACAACAAAAATTGTTAATCATTGCCAAAAATATATGTGCTTGTAGTGATGGTCTAAGAAGATCATAATAAAAATGAAAAGATCAAAAAGTCCCTATTAAGCCTTCTTTTTATGTCATTTACTTATCGGTTAAACTCATTATTTTACCAAATTCAAAGCAATACTTCAACAATTTATATTAAACATGACAAGCCAAAAACGAAATTTATACTCAAAATTAAGTACATAAAATAGCAACTTTATTCCGAGGGTGTATTATGCTCATTTTAGCCATTTTATCATAAAACCTTAACTTTTGCTAATCATAATCATCCAATTATTTTTCTTAATACACTTAAATCATTTTTTTTATCATAATACTCCTTTCAAAAATCCAAATTCCAAAATTAATATATAATTACCAAACTTCCTTATTTACACCAATTACCTTAATAAATTAATTCATAATAAATTCAATTCAACTCTAAGCTCCTAAATTCACAATCAAGCTTGCACACCCTAATATAAATATAACCATACGCTCCAATGAAATTTAAAAAAAAAAAAGCATATAAAATAATGAAGGTTGAATACAATAGAGATGACAAACAAGCCATTTCACCTCTAAAATTCATGAGACATGGAAATACACTTAAGCATATGATTTTATATAATATAGCATGTTAGAAAAGTTAAGCCAACAAAACACCATGGATTAGTTTATGTTTGAAGGCTAAATCTCTAAAGTTGAAGCACATTCATGAAAGATTGAGTGCACCTTCATTACGTGCCAACAATGTATTCATCAACTCTTAACACCACAATCATCATCTTATCAAATTGCCATGCTTATATTAAAATAAAGATAATTACACATGCACTAGATATATAATGTTATCATTGCATTTAAAGTAACATGACAAAAATAGCACATATCCCACATCTAGAAGATTAATCACTTTACCTAAAAGTTAATCTTCAAGCAAAGAGATAATCCTCCTAATTTATTCACCATTTCTACATTCCTAGACTCGTTCATTTTCAATAAGATAATAAAAGAGGATAGGAAAACTAATAAAGATTGTCAAAAGGGATAAGTAAGTGATTAAACGAAAGATTAAAAAGGAAACCAAGGTACTACTAGGTATCAAAATGAGCTTACACTTCCCTTTAAGTACCACAAGGAGCTCACACAACCTCCTTTAGTTTTCACAAAAGCCTTAAGCAATTGCCTTGTGGTTACTTAATAGGCATGAACGGCTTCCTTGTGTTTTCACAAGATTCAACCGCTGTTGGGCTTTAGGTAGAGTTGAGAGAATGGAAAGGAATAAGAAATAAGGGAGGTTGTTATGGCAGTCAAATGCTACAAAAAAGAAACAAGGGAAAGGAGAAGTGAAGGTGGGTCTCAAATAGTGGTAAATTTATCGTAGGCTAATACATGCAATGCAAATGAAACAGGGAGTTAGGGTTTTCAAAGGAAAGGGAAAATTTAGAAAAAACTAAGAAAATGGGGCATAAGATTTGCAACAAGCATTAATAGAGAGGGGGAGAATGTAAGGGATGCACACTTGGGCTTATTTTATGTTGCATGAAACATGATATAAGGGGTTGCATGAGGGGTGGTAAGGCAATATAGGGGTTCTATTTGAAGCAATGACTTGATATGAGGTAGAGGAAGTATGGGTTGAGGTAGTATATGGTTTATTTGAATAAATTAGGGTGATTGATGGTGTAAGACATTAGGAGGATGATGTGTAGGTATTGGGACATAGGTAGGATTTTGTTGGTTATTTTAACTAGGAAGGTAAATATCTAGTTGGAAAGGTGATGGGTGTCACGTGAGAGGGGATAGGGTTAATGTGGTCATTTTACATTTTTTTTGAAATTAATATGTGTAGAAAGGTATTAATTAAGGTTTTATTAGGGGAAAAAACCAAATGAATCCCAAAAACTATGAAAATTTAAAGGATGGTAACCTAATTAGTTTAAAGCTTGAAAACTAAAAAATAAGCAAAAATAATAAAATTAGATAACTAGTAGGAACTCATTTTTCTACCAACATGTGAAAAGAGTAATAAAGGGTTCAAATATTACAAGTTGATGCAAGAATATTTTAGAAAAATAAATATGTAAAAATATCTAATCTTATAATTAATTTGGAGCCTAAATGGATTAAAATGAATAAAAATGACTAAAATCATCTAATTGCATATTCAAATATTTCTAAGATTTAATTATTCAAAAAAATGATTTAAAAAATAGAAAGGAATAAATTTTTAAGCTTATAGATAATTTTAATAATGAGTTATGAATTTTGGACAAGTTTAAAATATATAAAAATGACTAAAATAAAAGAATCATGGAAATTGTGACTTTCTGCAAATAAATAAGATGGAATATGAAATGCTCAAATTTGATATGAATGACTATTAAAAATTTTAGAAATAGTTCACAAGCCTAATTATATGACCATTAGGGTTAGGGAAAAATAGAATGTTACACACCATCCCTTCCTTTATTATTATTTTTTAGTTATCAATGCCACTATGCACCTACCTAATCTAACTAAATATCTACGCCTTTATTCATTTCATTCTTATCCCTAACCAAGTCTTGGAAGCTCCATTTTCCTTCACTAAAATCACCTATTGTCTCATTTTTCTACTACATTTTCCTTTAATCCTTAGCTTCTAATATTTTTGGTTTTAACTATTTATGTGTTAATTAAAAAAATTTCACTTAAATTTTTGAATATATCAAAGAAAATTGTGTTCTCTTCTCTCTCTCTTTTTCTTTTTCGATCATTTACTCTAGAGTCTTGTCTTTGTTGATGGATTATGTATTTTTGAAGATCTTTTAACTTGTTTTGGTTGATTTTTGTTCAAAGGTGTTCAAAATCCACTTCTGGAGGAGGAATCTTAATTAGGAGTTTTGGTTTTATTTAAACACTTCCAAACCACAGAAAGATGAAAATTTTATGATAGCATGTTTATTATATGATTTATGAAGGAAAATTGTGCCATTGGCCAATTTTGTGGTGTTCTGGGCCTTTAAGCTCTTTTGGTATATGTTCTGGTTTTAAATTTAAGTTGATAATTCTATTGTATTCATTGATATTTTTAGATGAAATTTAATACATAATATGTTAGGTTTTGATCATGTTTTAGCTTGTTTGTGATTTTTGTAAGTTTATGCATGTTTAGGGGTAGTTTTGGCATTTCAAATGTATGCAAATTTTTTTGAAATTTTTTTAGTCCCATTATGTTCTTCATGGTCAATTTGATATAGTTTTAAAGATTCATGGTTTAATTCCATGTATGTTGTATTTTATAATTAATTTATGGTTTTAGGGTCTTTGAGGCAAATTGATCTTTTTACTTGTATGTTGATTTTCCTGAAATGAAATTTGGGTTGTAAGATTTTCTACTTGATATAAATCTGCATTGGTTAAATTTTCATTAAGTTTTATGAGTTTTTGATATTTTATTTAAATTTTATAAGTTTTATGATAAAAAAGGATATAATGGTTTTTTTTAAGTTTAGATACTGTGTAATATTTATAGATACTTTGATAAGGTGGTACTATGTTAAATATTAACCTTATTATGAATAATATCTTTTCAAGTAGAGTGTTATAATGATTTTTAAGCATGAATAGTATTTCTTGGGATTTTTTTAGTAGTTTTTGTATAATTGTTTAAGAGCGTTTTTCAACATGCCTGAACAATGTTGTATGGTGAATAGTAAATTTTTTTGGAAGCAGTCTTTTATCTTATTTTAGTGTGATTATAATTGATACATCTAAAATTTTAATAATTCAACTTAAAAGAATTTAGTTTGTGAATTAGATAAGAAAGCCTTAGTTTGGCCATTGAGATATAGGTTGTGTAGTTGTATACCTTTTGTAATACTCTAAATTTTTTTCCTAAGAATAAATAATATAACAACAAAATATTAAATAAAATAAAATATAGGTATGTATAACAACAACAACAACAAAAATATGAAATTTAAAGCCTTATTTTAATTATTTAGCCTAAGATAAATTATAGGTAAATATTATAATTTTTAATTATTTTATTAATTTCCAAACTACCTAAAAAAATTCCACCATCTCCTTTTTTATTTCTTTTGCCTCTTCTTCTTATTTTCCTTTTCTTTTTATCCTTTCTTTTCTTTTCCTTTTCTTTCTTTTTCTTCTCTTCCTTCTTCCCCCCGATTGCCCCAAACGCCACTCCATTTTCTTTCCCCACAGGCGACAACCTAATCTCCCTCTTTTCTTGTTTTCCTTTTCTCCCCCTCCCTTTTTTCTCCTTTTCCCTTTCTCTCCCCATCCCCTACCTCTCATTTCTGACCCTATGCGCACCCTCTCCCTGTTTCCATTTTTGCACCCAACCTCCACTGCACCCAACCAACCTCCCCTCCCCCTTCCCTTTTCAACCATGTAGAACATACACATTCACATGTCCCTACACGATCCCCCTACACTCCCTACACCCCTTGTAACCCCCCTACATGTAGGCTCACACCACTCTCCCTCTATCACAGCCGCTCGCCTAGAGACTAACCACCCTTGTCCCCTTCCCCTCTTCTCCTTATTCTACCCACTACCTATAAATACCCCTAGCTCTACCTCTCCTCTCTTTCTCCCTCTTCTATCCATGCCTACACTCTCCCCTGCCCCTGCCCCTGCCTCCAGCCGCCGCCACTACCACCGGCGTACCTCAGTCAAACTACCCCTAGCTCCACTCTTCTCCCTTCCCTGCATCCCCCACACCCATAAAGCCCCATACCTATCTCTTTCTCCCCTTACTCTCCTCTCCTAGAGCGTGTAAAGAGGGAAGGTTGTGCCACCCCACACCACCTCAGACCACCACCACCATCGACCCATTTCCCTCTCTCTACATTGCCGCCACACCTCCACCTCCTACACAGGTGCCCATCTTGTGCATCCAGCCCTCTTTACCACCTTTCCCCCTCCATTTTCCCCTTCTTCTCCTCCCTCCCTCTCAGATGTGCCACCACAATCACTACCATAAACCACCTCCCCTCCTAATAGCCCACCTAGTGCTAACACTAGCCATATGCCTCACTCTTTTCCCAACTAAAAAGCCACCTCTTCCTTGCTCTGCCACTGTCGTGGCCACCCTCTAATCCTCTTGCCTATTATGGTCACACCACTCCCCTCTTCATCCATTTTGAGCTTCTTTTAATTAAATTCATTATTAATAATATTATTATTATTTTGATTAAGGAAAGAAAAAAAGGAAAAGGACAGAAAAAGGATAAGTTAGCATAAGTCAGGTATTCCCATTTTTTGGTACTATACTAGTGTCCACATGAGAGGAGGCGTAAGCTTATTGCTTCAAGACTGGAGCCATTTTCATAAGGATACAATTATAGTTATGGTTTTTGTGCTTATGTTATTTTGTTGTGTGATAAGTGAATACCTACATGAAATATATATGTTCTAATGTAGCCTGGCTTGCAAGGATCTAAGGTAAGAGTATGTGTGGTCTTGACTGGTTGGTTTATATGTTGTTGTAAAGTTTTATTATGTGGTACTATATGTCTTGAGGATTGTTGAGAAATTTGCGTGTTTTAGGCTATGAGGCTTAGGTAGGGTTTGGAGGCTAGAGGCATTTTGGGTCAATATGGTGGGAGATGGCATATGGGGAAACCCTAGGGGAAAAAAGTTAGCTAAATATTCCTGAGAAAAATGTTGAATAACAAGTATGATAATTATAAATTGGGACAAGGGTAAATGTTGCATGGAGAGAGAGTTGATCATACATGGAGTGAGTCAAACTTAATGTGGCTATATATAAAGGTGACTAAGGGAGAGATGGTTGGGAAGGAAGGTTATGAGGGAAGGTGATGGTGTTGTTGGGTAGTTTGGAAAACATAGGGGAGTCTTTAGATGTTGGGAGATTGGAAAGTACTAAGGGTGTGAAATTAGAGTTTTAGGGGTTCAAAACCCTAATGGTAGGTTATTATCACATGTTGTGCCTTTAAACTATGATTAGTGGTATGCTTTGCGGGGAATGTATGGTAATTCTAACAGTTAGGTGGGATATGTAGGAGTAGATACAAACACAAGAGGGAAATTAGGGTTTTGAGAGGAGCCATGTGGGGAGGTTGTTATTGTGCAAAATGGAGGAGTTAGACTATAAAACTTTGGGGATGGATAATCATGGTAATGTGTATATGTTTGTGGGATTTTAGGGCTAGTAAAGAATATGGGCCAAACTAGGATTTTAAGGGGTAGCCCTAGGGGCCAATTGTTATCCCATATGAGAAATGGAGGAAAAGGGCTATGACTCAAGAGTAAAAGGGTTCTAATGGCATGTTTGGGCTATTTGATAATTTGGGGACTCAAAAGACTATTAGGGGGTAAGGAAACCTCAAACTTGGGAAGTTAGGGTTTCTATGGGGCTAAGGTTTGCCTAGAGAGATAGTAGGCCAATATTCATATATGGATTGTGCATGGTTGCATGATATCTGAACCAATAAGACACTAATCACTTAAATTAGAAGATTACTGGAGCTAGACCTAGTTATAACTTATATCTGCATACCAATCCACTGGTGAGAATAGTGGCCAAGAGAGTGTTCCCCTAGGTTATATCACATATGTATATTTACCGATCTATCGATGAGAATAGTGGGTGGAGAGAAAATGGATGATAAAAGATGAGAATAGTGGCCAAGAGAGTGTTCCGCTAGGGTTATAACTCTCTGCCTAGTTATAAAAAGAATGAAAGTTGTAGGAAATCAACCAGTCAAAGTCACTACTCGAAGCCTCCCTTCTCCTTAATGAGTTAGGAGGAAACGAAAAGTTGGGTGGAGAAAACATGGATGATAAAAGATGATTAATGGCGATGAGACTCTACTGTTCTAACAAAATTTCTCTAAGGCTTCATTTGTTTCTTAAAAAGTTCTAAGGAAAGAAAACTAAAATTAAAATAATTTCTTTCAAACTTTCTTTAACGCTTTGTTCAGTTCATGGAACATACTATAGAAAGAAAAGAAATTGAGACTGAAATTGATTTCTAGGTGTTTAGTTGGTGGGAAAGAAGGAAAAAGGGTGTGAAAAATGTACTGCATTATTTTCTACACAAAAGCAGAGGAAAAGGAAAGAAAGCTCACATAATATTTTCCTATAGTGAACTTAACCACATCTTCATCAAGCTTCATTCTTTGTCTTCATTAAAAACCTATGAATGCTATCCAATTCCTTTTTCTTTGAGTTTACCTCCTTTTCAATCTTCTCTCCATCTCACGACTCCTTTAAAATTTAGGCAGAAGCTTGTCATAGATCATTCGACAAGTGCCAATGTAATACCCCAAAACTCTAATTTAGGAAATTATGATAAAAAAGATATTTGTTGGTAAGATTATTTAAATATATTATTTTAATAAAATAATGGGAGTAATTAAGACAAAAAAGGAGGGAAATAGTAAATAATTTAATTAGGAAAGATTAAGGTAATTTGCTAATTAAAATAGAATTTAGGAAGATTTACCCAAAAAAATTATTTCTAAATTAATATAAAAAGGAATTTAATTAGTATTTTACTTTTTTTTATTACTATTTTCAAATATTCAAAAATATCAAAAATACCCTAAACACTCCAACTACCCTATTTTCCTTTTTCCTTCATCTTTACCTTTTTTATTCTTTTTTTTTCTCCTTTCTCTTTTTCTCCTCTTCTTTCCTTGGTTAGGCCTCACCCGTGCGGCCCAACCTCCCCCTCCTCTCTTCTCTCCCCCACATGGCCCCAGCCCGCGTCTTCTTTCTTCTTCTTTTTTCCTCCCTACCCCACCTAGTTCTCCCCCTCTCTTCTCCTTTCTTTTTTCCCTTGACCAGCCGGCCGAACTCCTTTATTCTTCCTCCTCCCTTCCCCCGTCCTCGCGTTGACGCTCGTGATCTGCCACCATCCTTCCCACTACCAGTGCACGCTGACCTACTTCCTCCTCTCTCCCCCGTCCCTTTCCTTCCCATTTTGAGCCTAGCTTACCCCTGCCCTGCCTATCTTGCATGCTCCCTTCCCCTTTCCTTTCTAGTCCCTTACCCTGCAACCTTGAAATTTACTAGGCCTGTGCCGGCCTACCACCGCCGACCGGCAACCCCCTAGGCCCCTACTCCCTTATCCTCTTCCCCTTTATCTACTTCTCTCTCTCCCTTGGCCTATAAATACTCTATACTGACCCCCATTTGCCCCTCCTTTACTCTGCCCCATAAATTCCCACCATTTTAGCCCCCGCCACTCCAGACACCGCCCCAACTGCCGTCGTGCAACACTGTCGCCCGAAACACCACCCAACCCTTACCCTGCATTATCTTCCACTAAACCAAGCCACTCACCGCCCTTGAATCCCCCTACATAAACCACCCTAATTGTGCAAAGTTGGAAACTCAAGCTACCCTTTGCACCTCATCGGCCCCCTCTTGCCGCTGTGCGCCACCTCCTCCGCCACAATCACCACCTCCCTTACTACCCAATCAACCCAGCATAATCTCCTTACCATCACCTACCTTCCTCTACCCTTCATTTCCCCTTCTCCTTCTCCTTCCTCTTCCCTCCTTCTCCAACACCCTCGGCTACCACAAGCACCACCACCACCTATATCACCACTAGGGATGGCAATGGGTCTGGTCCAACCATACCCAGACCCGGACCCGTTTATATTACCTAGATCCAGACCCGACCCAGACCCGTCGGGTCTTAAAAGTTCAGACCCAGATCTAGATTCATTGGGTCTAGCGGGTGAACAGGTCCTAAATGGGTCCGGTTATTTAAAAAAAAATTTATAATTTGTGCTAATACAAATACATTTATGTTTTATATAACTTAATATGTATTTTTTTGTTAAAAAATCATCTAAGTGAAAAAATAAATATATTAAAATAGTTATATTAACTTTTCAAATGGTATTTTAATACTTTTAGTAGGGATGTAAATGGGGTGGGTTCGGGGCAGGTATACCCATATCCTTATTAGTATCCGATAAGAAAATCCGTGCCCGAATCCGTACCCATACCCGAATCCATATCCACTAACATATGCATATCCGTATCCGTTGGATATCCGTTACTCAACGGATTATCCGTTTACCCTTTAATGGATATTGTCCGAAGGATAAATCCATCATCCGACAAATAAACTCATTTAAAGTTAAGCCAAATGACAATTTTAACTTTAATTTATAATATATTTATTTTAAAATTAAGGGTAAAAAAGTAATTATATATCAGGTAAATAGGTACGGATATGGATACGGTTATGGTTATGGGTACAAGTATGGATATCCCATACCTGTATATGTACTCGAACCCGACAGACATTTTTTTCCCATCATCCATATCCGTTTAAATATCCGTCAGATAAAATCCATCGGGTTTCGGGTAAAATCCGCCTCCTTTACATCCCTATCTTTTAGAATACAATGTTATACATATTGTTTATAAAGTAAGTATACAAAAATAAAATTTTTAAAAAAAATGAATAAGGAGCTTATATATGATTAAGACAATAATGACAAACATAATATTAGTATGTAATTTATATATGTATACACACACACACACACACACACACACACATATGTATATTAAATGGCTCTGGCGGGTCGGGTCTGGGTCTAGTATATGTATACACACACACACACACACACACACACACATATGTATATTAAATGGCTCTGGCGGGTCGGGTCTGGGTCTAGAACTAGACCCAGATCCTTTAAGATATATATGGACCCAGACCCTATCCAAACCCGTCGGGTCCAAAAATCATGGACCCAGACCCGCTAAAAATGAGACGGGTCTAGCGGGTCTAGGTCGGGTCCAATACCCATTGCCATCCCTAGTCACCACTCTACTACGCCACCACCACCACTGCAACCCTCTCAATCCAAAGAGTCTACCACCCTTAAACCAACATCTCTCTCTCTCTTTTATCCCTAAAAGACCCACCTTCCCCAAAACCACCACTTCCACCACATGGTGGTGACGAATGTCGTCATCGCAGTTGTAATACCCCAAAAATTTCGAAAACTTATATTTTAATAAATTACTTTTATTTGGAATAGAATTGCTTTTAGATTATTTATTTTAATTATTTTATGGATTTTAGAGTATGTAAATTTGGATAAAATTATTTAATAAATTAAAAATAAATATTTTGCTATTTATCATATTGTTTTATTTAAATAATTTTCCAAACTAATATTTTACCAACTTTATCCTTTTTAAACTAAAATATTAGATTATAATAAATTAAATTATTAAATCAAATAATTTATCAAGAATATTACATTTTATGATTTATAAATTAATTTAATTTATTTTCCTATTTTTCCATTTCCTTCTTTTACCCTTTTTTTTCCTTTTTCCCTTTTCTTTTTCTTTTTTCTCTTCCTCCCTCGGGCTGCCTCGCCAGGCTAGCCTCCTCTCCCCCCGCGCGTTGGGCCTTCGACCCGTCTCCCCCTTCTCTCCCTTTCCCCTTGCACGCCCGTCCCTCCAGCCCAGCTGCCCTCCTCTTTATTTTTCCTTTGGACCGACCGGCTCTCCCTTCTTTCCTGCGCCGGTCCGACCGCCCCGTCTCTTTCTTCTTCCCTTCTTCTTCTCCCACGCCCGACCTGCACGTTCGACGCCATGCCTGCTGCCACCGCCTGCACCCATCGCTGCCACCACCTTCTCCCTCTCCCTCTCTCTCTTCCCCCGTCGTTTTCCTTCCTTTTTTGAGCCAAACCGGCCCTGGACCAACCCCGCATGCCTCTCCCCCTTTCCTTCTTGTTCCCTCATTTCCCCTGCCACCCTGCGATGCCCTGCCACCCTAAGCCTGCCCTCCGATCAGCCCCTATTCCCCTACCCTTCCTCCTATTTTTCTTCTCCCCTTCAGCCATTTCCCTGCCCATTGTTGTCGAGCCCCTCACCCCCTTCCCGAGCTCCCTTCTCTCTCTTTTCTCCTCCTCCCATTCGCCCCCCGTTCTTCTTTTTCCACCACCGTCCGCCGCTCCTGCCGCCTCACCAACCCCCTGCGCCGCCTTCTGCCACTGCCTACTACCACCCTGCACCACCACACAGCCCCTTCGAGCCCTACACTTCCTCCCTTCTCCTCCTTTTCCTTTTTCTTCCCAGATTTTTCCCCTTACCGCCGAGCCACCTGCAACCGCCTCTACCGTCGCCGTCCGGCCACCTCTGCCGCCACCCAACCCACCGTTCGACACCCTGCAACCCCCTCTACAACCGCCATCCATTAGTTGGCCGAAACCAACCCTTGCACCCCTCCATTTTTCCCTCCACTTTTCCTTCGTTCTCAACCCTTTCCCTCGACCCTCCTCGGCAGCCGACCTTCGCCGCCTCTCCGCCGCCGTCTCCGCCGCCTTAAGCCACCTTGAAACCACCCTTAGCCTCCACCTACACCCCCTCTTCACTTCTGCACCACTCACTTGCCTTAGAACCTCCCCTAACCACCTTCTTTTCTAGCCTAAATACCCTAACCCGAAAATAATGGATTTTTGCCCCCTTCACCCTCTTTGAGCTTTTTCCCCCATGGTTTTTGCATAAAAATCACGCTGCCCATGCAGCGTGAGCTCTCCCATTTATTTTGAGAATTTCTTGGATAATTTTAAAGGTATAATGGTATTTTATGTTAAGTGTTTTACTAATTAAATTTTATAAAGTTTTATCCTTTTTAACTTCTTATTTCTAATAAATATGATGGATATTATTTTTAGGTGTTGAGTTGCTAATTATGCTTGGTAAGATTGATATTTTGCGGGATTAAGGTAACCGTTAATCCTCCCTTAAATATATGAAAAACGCATGCTAGCACATTTAGGGTTTAGTATGATTTTATGCATGTTTGGTATGCTTAGCATGATATGTTTATGGTTTCTTTATTGTTGTTAAAAAGAAATAGCATGATAACTTTTGTGCCATATGTAGGTGTGTTAAATAAGGAAGGAGTTGGAAATATGGATAGAAATGTTAAATGCTTGTTTATGACGCACCATGTTGCTAATACATGAATAATGTTATTGTCTAAGGGTATTTTAGTAATTATGCTTATGAGGTATGTGAATCAATGTATATAGTTGCTAATGAGTATTATGTTGAATAATGATAAGTTGGTGGACTTAGATGACAAAAATGAAGTATTAATATTGTTATTTTATGTAGGGTTAGTAAATTCATAAAATGTTGAATCAAGGGGTTGAGTGGAAATTTCACAAGTGAAAAAGGACATTTTGGTAATTTGGTAAACAAAAGGGTATTTTAGTAATTTGCAAAATAAAAGGAGTGTTATGGTAATTTTATAAATAAAAGGGTATTGTGGTAACTTTGTAAATAAAAGGATATTGTGATAATTTGAAAGTAGGGGTAAAATAGTAATTTTGGAGTCAATGGGCAATATGGTAATTTTATAAGTAAGTGGTAAGAATGGTAATTTTGGAAGTAGGGGTAAAATTGTAACTTTGGATGAATGAGGGCATTATGGTAATTGTTCAAGTAAAAAGGGCATTATGGTAATTTTGGAGGTAGAGGGGCAAAATCGTAATTTCATAAGTAAAGGGTAATATGGTAAATTTTATAAGTGAATGGCGAAGTGGAAATTTATAAGTAAAGGGGTAATATGGTAAATTGGAAAAGACGGGCAAAATGGTAATTATGTAAGGAAAGATAAAGATGGTAATCTTGGATGTGAAAGGGTAAAATAGTAATTTGTAAAGTAAAAGATGTATGGTGGTAATTTTCATAAGTAAAAGAATATTATGGTAAAATTGGATGTAAGGGGTAAAATGGTAATTTTGTAAATGAAAGGATATTATGGTAAACCTGGGAGTAAGGGGTAACTTGGTAATTATGATAACGACAAAAGATAATTTAGCAAGTAAATTATGATCGTAGAAGGGCAATTGGATAAGTATGATACTATAGAAGGGTAATTTGGTAAATTAACCAATTAAAGGGCATTATGGTAATTTTTATAATGGAGAAGGGTAATATAGTAATTTTGATTATGAAAAAGGGTAAATTAATATTGGTAATTATGAGGAAGAGTAATTTGGGATTTGTGATAATTAAAAAGGGTAAATGGCAATTAAAATAATTGAGAGGGGTAAAATGGTAATTATGATAAAGGAGAAGGGCAATTTGGTAATTTGTTCAACTAAAAGGGCAATTTGGTAATTTAGCCGATAAAAGGGTAAAGTGATAATTGTTTAACCAACTAAAGGGGCAAAATAGTAATCATGATAATGAAGGAGGGTAATTTAGTAATTTATCCAACTCAAGGACAATTTAGTAATTATAACAAAGGAGAAGGGCGATTTGGTAATATAACCAACCAAAAGGGAAATATGATAAGTATAGTAATTAGGAGGGGTGAATGATGATCTGAAAAGTGTATGAGATAATTTGGTAACCTAAATCGGACAAAGGGCAATTTGGTAATTATGCAACCTTAAGGGTAATGTGGTAATTTATCAAGTAAGGAACGGATACTTAACAATTATATAAGAAAAGGGCAAATGAGTAATTTGTACCTAATAGGTCCTTGAGATTGTGGAACATTAATATGATTAAATAATGTTGATTAGCCAAGTAAGAGTATCTAATGATTAGTATGGCCTTGATGGTTTCTCTGTGACATCCTGGATAATCCTCTGAATAAGAAACGATTAATGATATCGAAATGATTGAAAATGAATAAGTATCGGATCATCGTGCTTTCTGTGATCACCTTAATTAAGACACTATTACTTAAAGTGAAAGACCTCGAGATCGGGAATGGTGACTCCTTAGGGGTCGCTACCCTAAGGACGTGGTTTAGTCCACGATTATTCTGGTATTTGCTGGTGTGCCTTTGTGCCCCAGCCAGGCCCTATATCTTACTCTTCCTAGCTCTACGGACCTAGTTAGGGGGTATGCATACTTATGGATTAGGTGTCCTTGTCGGTAGGGTACTGAGTTAGCTTTATGCACCAGTACGACCAGGGTACCTTTGCGTCCTTGGGTTCATGGTTAAAGGGCACTGAGTAGCTGATATGCATCGGTACGACCGGTGTACCTTTGTGTCCCGGGTTATTGATCTCCCGTTCGAGGCAAATAAATATGATTGATGTGCTGATTAAAGAAAAGGAAAGATACTATTATTGAAAGTGGAATATTAATTAGCCGGGCCCAGATGATTATGATATTGCGTACCGGTCCACCGGTTATAATAGTGGTCCAGGAGTGTGTTGCCCTGGTATGTGATTATGAGTACCGGTCCACCGGTTATAATAGTGGTCCAGGAGCGTGTTGCCCTGGTGTGTGATTATGAGTACCGGTCCACCGGTTATAATAGTGGCCAGGAGCGTTGTGCCCTGGATGATGATTTTATATATGTATTCCGGTCCACCGGCAATAATAGTGGGGGTCCCGAGCTCAATAAAATCAGTTATGTATGTGAATAAGATTATGGAAAAATACTAATCATTTACAGTGGAACACCATGTGAGTCGGGGCCAGACCGATCCACCGGCAAATAATAGTGGTCAGAGGCGTTCTGCCCTGAGTGTATACTTTCCGGTCCACCGGCTATAATAGTGGGGTTCTCGCACTCATATGGATATAAAATATGATACTGATTGAATGGTGACAGAATAATGGCTTAAGGCCTGAATATATTGATCTTACACCATGACATGGCTTAAGGCCCAAAGTATCGATTGTGACTTATAAGTTATTATGTATGTTATTGTTATGTATGCACCTCTCATTATTTATGTGTGTAGTTGCATTATGTGTCGTATGCGAGCCTATCTTTAAGTGTGGTATTAAAGGGTTACTCAGTACCGTAGTACTGAAGGGATTCCCTTTATGGGGCCCCTGCCTATTCAATGGGCAGTGCCCTTGCTGGTATTTTCAGGTGCTACTCAAGTGGGTTACGGGAAGGAGAGTAAGGAATTTTCCGGTATCATGGCTCTTTCTCTTTCTCATTTAAATTCTCGATTTTAAACGTTAACGTTGTTTGAAAACGATTTGATGCGCTACTCTGATTTAAGTATGTTGAATTTCTTGCGATTTACTCTGATATATGCATGTTGAATGTCTTTCGAATTGTATTTCATTTTCTTAGCCTTAGCACTTGGTACTGGAACGGTATGAGTGAACCGGTCTGGTACTAAGTGTGGCGGTAATACTCCCAAAGTTCACGTTTTAATTATCTGCTTCCGCTATTATCTTTTAATAAAACGAAATTTTTCAGTAGTGAATTTTGGGGGTGTTACAGCAGTCATGCGTCACCGCCACCTAGCTGCCACCTTCACTAGGTTGTATCCTAACCCTTCCTAGTCCTTAAGTATAAATGATTTGGTATACTTATTATTCTAACTTTACTATTATCCTTATTATTATTATTATTATTAAAGTTATTATCATTATTATTAGTAATATTGTTACTAATATTCTACCATGACTATTATGACCACCTAACCCTATTTTGGCTAATAATAGTATGGTTAACCACTTTAAGGATAATACCCTTATTTTTACTACAAAAGTTATTATTAATACTATTATCACTAATATTAGTTCATGCTAGAGGTAAAGTATGAGATAATGAAATTAATAAGAAGGAAATTAACCCTAGTTTTTCCCTCTTATAGGTGAGCCAAGTCCGACCCCTAAGGAGGTGTAGGAGCTTACTCCAAGCCATATGTCATTTTAGGTAAGGATATGGTTAAGGCTTATATATGTGTAATATGTGTCATGTGTGTTGTTTATATATGTGTACCTTATGTGTTATGGATTATGCTCTTACAATGCAACTTGTTAATCATGGAGTTAAGGTAAGTTGTATGCGATTTTATGGCATATGTAATATGGTATTGTTACTTGTACTTTTAATGTGCTTATGTGATATTTCCCTTTGTGACATACATGATATAAGGCTTTAAGTAGTGGGATGTGGTTGTGAAAGAAAAAGGGGAGTAAGGGAAGTTAGTTAAATAGATGGTATTAAGAATGGCCTAAAATCTCATGACTTATGGGTAGACAAAGGAAGTAATAATGTGAATAAACTAAGAAGGTGGATTAAAATATGCATGGGGAGTGTAAGGTTGCATGGAATGGTTAGATTTATATGGAAAAAGTTGACTTCAAGGTTAAGTAAGGTAAGAGAAGAGTTGTTAGGGTGATTGGAGTCTATATGTGAACAATAGTACGTGGGTTGGTATAGGGTTGCATGAGGGATTTAGCTAGGGTTTGGGGAGGAAACCCTAAGTAAGATAAGTGCGTAAGGAAGGGAAAAACTAATGGAAATGGTTAGAGTGGGGAATAAGAATGAAAGGGGTGCCACATGGAGGGGTAGTGAGCCAAGTGGAAAAGGTGTTTGGGTGTTAAGGGGATAATATAAAAGAAAGGAGAAGTACTAGGGTCTGGGGAGCGAATTGGGGTTTTTACAGTCATGTGTAGAAGATGGGTAGGGTTGTTGTGATATCAGGTGTGGGTTGAATGGAGTGGTGGTTTTGGTAGCAAAGAGGGGTATGGGTTGTGTAGAATGAGGGAAAGTGAGGCCACATAGGTTAGATTAGGGTTTTAGGTGGAAACCCTAGAGGGTGAAGAGGAGTCGAAACCTAGTTATAGGAAGTGGGCCTTGAACCATATGTTGAAAAGTTTGGGTTTCTCATGGTGAATGAGAAAATATGGGGAGGAAGTATCGGAATCATAGGTTGTGTAAAGGTCCCAAGATATGGGACATGGCTTTTCGGGAGACTGGGAAATAAAGGGACGAGTATGAGAAGTCTAGTGGGTTATGCATGTCTAGTATGGGTTTTGTGTGGAATAAGATACGAGTAAAACATTAAACACTTAAAAATAAAAGATTATCGACCCGGTCCTAGTGAGGATAATTTTTGGTCCATCGGCTATAATAGTGGTCAGGTGCATGCTGCCCTATGGAGTGATGTTCAGTCCACCAGTTATAATAGTGGTTAAGTGCGTTTTGTCTTGTGGAGTATTTTTGGTCCACTGGCTGTAATATTGTGGGTTCCAAACTCGATGAGCAAACCTTATTCAGAATTAAATCATTGAAAGATGCTAACTATTTATGGTGGAACACCACGTAAGTCAGGGCCAGTGAGGATAATTTTCTGTCCACCGGCTATAATAGTGTTCATGTGCATTTTGTCCTATGGAGTGATATCCAATCCACCGAATATAATAGTGGTTAGGTGCGTTTTATCCAATGGAGTGTTTCTGTTCCACCATCTATAATAGTTGGGTTCTCGTACTCATGCAAAATTAATCTAAGGAATGTGTAAGACAAAAATAATAGTCTATGTGTACATTGATAGTATGAACTTGAAATATGCATTATGTGCCTTACTTGTCTATTGCTCTTGCATGGCCCTATCCATATGGTTATCTTTCTCAGTATGTAGTGTACTAATCACCCACTTCATGGTTGCTACTCATTTCCACGAGTAGAGGTCCCTTCTGAGTTGGTATAGGTAGGAGATGCTGTGTTCAATGCCTATGATGCATTTGAGGCATCGGGTTAGGCTGAGTGTTGATCTTTTGGACTTGGAATGGGGCCCAAGAGTGAGTGTAGTCTAGACTCATCTTTTCCAATTTGTATCCTATCTCATTGTTTGTATTGTTCTTTCCCCTCGGGGGCTCTAGCATTATATTAGTTTGCTTTTCAGTAATGACTCATTAATTACGCACTCTAGTTTCCCTTTTCAACTATGATTCATTGTAACTTTATGTCCTAATCAATTTTATAACTTGTGAAATTTCTAGCCTTGTGGTTGGTGTGAGACTGGTTGAGGGCCAAGCTTATGTTGATCACGGCGGTAGCACCCCCCATCTTGGTGTATAGTTTTGTTTAAATGAAAATTTTTAACTATGATTTTTGAGGGTGTAACAGCCAATTGCAAGCTTCTTAACAAACCTTTTTTAGCTTAAGCTATTTGATCTACTATTCCATCATTCCAAGTTAAATAGTTATATTTTAAATAAGTTAGTAAAAATTAAATTCCTAAATCCCAATTTCATTCTCATGCTTACGTTTATTAGGCTGGATTTGATTTGAACTTTGTGATTTAATTTTGGGCATTCTTCTCTTCTAATTTAGTGGGGAGTGTATTTTTATCTATTTTGTGCTTAGGGTGTGCTTTTGCTTTAGGACGTGGATGTTCTAGTCATAAGATTATGTGTATTAATTGTCATATGGAAGTGTCATATTTTTTAGAATAAAATGGCTAAAGTTGGTGAGAATTGGGAAACTACTTTGCTTAGCATTGGAGCTTTCAACTTTTGAATGTAATTTGGATGAAATTTGCTGATTGGAAGAAATATCTTGTTCGGATTTTGCATGATTCCTTTCCATGTGCACTTGATAATGGCATGAATTCTCAACACCATTTTCTAAAAGGTCTTTATTGGTATTTAATGGCCATTTAAGTCAACATTGCACACCCATATTAACATGTTTCTCAACAACCAATCTAGCAATCTTTGTTTCTATTTTCTAAATGTCCAACTTTATCTTGTTCCCTTCACCATCAAGTTCATCAATCCTCGCCTTAAGTACCTTTACCTCTAAGACTGCATTACTTTTTGTCTTCTCTACCTACACATATTCATAAGAAGTGTAAAATCTTCATAGTTGATCTAGCTTAAAATTGCTATTTTCCCATTGCATTACAGTAATAAATCCATTGTTTCTAGAGATTCTCAAGAGTTTGCAGTGTATCCTAATCTAGAATCTTGTCAATTTCATCAATGTTACTTTGGTTCTTTTCTAATATTTTAAGGGAAACCTTTTTTTTAGTTTCATACATCCTCTTTAAGCATTAACTAGATTTTAGGGAGTTTCATACTCAAAACCTTGGTTATACGACCTTGCATGATCACAAAGTGTTGGCTATTGTCATTAAGTGGGACCTAGTGGAAGGGATTTTGAACCCAAGGTGCCCATTAATTCAATACTTTACATTCCTTCAACTATAATTTACAAATAGTAATGCAAGCCTTAATAAGTTTCTTTGTTAAGTAGTGAAATTAGTAATTTTGTTACTTCATGTCATGTGAGTATGAGATAGCAAACTAATTTTGTACTCAAATCAAATAAAAATATTTAGAAAAGATACACATAATTGACCACCACATCGATTTCCACAATAAAGCATTGTATTCAACAAATGCATAAGAAACAAACAAAGAAAATAAAGTTGAATATACAAAGCTATCTTTTAGAGCAATCAAATATGGGAGTTTGAAGTCTAGTTGTACTAAAGTCTAGTTGCTTTGTTTATTTTTTCTTCATACTAGCCCATGATATGCATGGTTTGAAGCAAAATTTAGAGGCAAATGGGATAATTTTGACCCATAATTTTAAAGCAATAGCTTCTTTTTTTAGAGGTATGGGTAGATTAACCCAAATTACAAAAAATAACCTTTGTTGTTGTTTTTTTGGGCAGTGAATTAGGTATAAGATTTTTTTCTGTTGAATTTAGAATCATGTACATGGTTGCTAGGTAGCTTCATTGGAGCCTAGTTGTTAAAAAAGGAAATAAAAATTATAGACTTCATTGTTGAGTGTAAAAGATGTGAATGGTTATAGGTCATTAACCTAGTATTATTAACCACCTATTGTTGGGTTTTTTTCTTAGATTAATTCTTCATGACTTGAAATAATATTTTGTTTCGTTTTCTACATCTAATTTTTGTATCAAATGTTAATTAATTGATGCCTTATCCTAATCCTCGTAGATATATATGGAAGCCTTCGAAGACTTTCTTTCTTCTTCTTCTTCTTCTTCTTCTTCTTCTTCTTGGCGAATTGATTTACTGATTGTTGCTTATTGTTTGCATTCTATATTTAGCTAGCTAGCGGTGAACTTTAAAAGAAACATGCTTGCTGGATATATGAGCATATGTTATTGTATAAATCAACAAATAGCTAGTTTACTTTTACTAAACTATATGAACACCCTTAATGTTTCATAATACTAATTAAGTATATATTACAGAGATTGAAAAATGAGGCTTGTGTTGCTTTCTTTGATTTTACATAAAGATATAGGATATTTCCTACACATACATAAATGTGTGCAAAAGTATAATGCAATCTAGAATGTTACTTTATTATGTGACAAATCATAAATGTATAGATTTTCAAGTGCCTCAAACAAGTTCATTAGAAATCTTATGAATCTTTCATGCTAATCAAGCTCGTACCCATGGTTGGAAATGTCTGTGAATATAATCTCAGGTTAGTATGGAAAATAAGATTTCTAAAGATGTAGGTATTATAGTAAACTCGATAGCAAATATAACTTCATATGGAATGTTACAAACAAATTCAATTCATATGGCATCTGTCATTGATCAGTCTTTGTAAGCTAGATGGATACACTTACTTCTACTTAATTTTCTATCCATTATTAGGTTTTAGTATTTAAGAACTGATCATGACATGGAGTTATATACTAATGCATATATTATGAATGCCATATATGTATTTAGAATAATTGAAGAAAAAGTAAATGTTTTTGAGTCAAAATGGTTGTAGGTATGATGTTGCTATTGATACCAAGATAATAGGACCATGGAACATCATGGCCTTTGATCAAGTTGTTGGTAATCCAATAGGCCTTTGATCAGGTCATTTGTTGGTGTATTTTACCCAAGTTGTTTGTGGAGCTTAAGAAGCCTATTTATATAACCCATACATGAAAATATTACTCGAGTTTATCTTAGTTCATACGTAGATGGAAGAGAGTTGCATGCTTTCCTTGCAACCATCACTTCCATTCCATGCTCTTTATTTATTGCATTTCATATATGATTGCATATTCACATTTATCTTGTTATAATGGATATGACCTTATTGGGAAAAGGAATTTATTTTTATTTTAGTATTAAAAATTTTTGTTTTAAAACTTAATTGTACAAAAGCTTAAATACAAATATGTGGGTGTCAATGTCACACTTAGATCAAGTCTTGTACGTGATAATGAAAGATAACACGGTAGGCATACTGCTAAAAAAAGGAGGTATGCTTCTTATACAACATAATCAAAAGAAAAATGAAAATGTGAAGCATAATGGGACTAAGAGTCAAAATATATATGGACAACTCAAAAGGATGCCAAAAGGTGTAATCCATGGATAGCTATAAATATATGCCCACCCCTAAAGTTATCACTCTACATTGAGCACACATAAAAGGTATATACATGTTTATCTTAAACCAAAATCTACTTTTAAATATAATATTTATGAAAAATCCAACTCGAGAATGTCCATGGGAAATGATAAAAATCAACATCATGGTTAAGGTGAAATAAAGGACACAAAGGTCTACTTATTCAAAACTTGGAAATATTTTGCACAAAAGTGACCATTTTACCTCTAGGGTAAAAATAACATTATTTAACATATTTAAATACCAAATCATTTTATTTTTAAATAAAACTCATATAAAAGCCATACCACCTTAAAATAACTATTTTTAATTATCAATATAGATGAAAAATGATTCAAATTTTTTAGAAATAGACAAAATACCTTGGTAATTAAGAAGCTTCATTTTTCACAAAACCTTAAAATCTACTTAAATAAAACAATTTAATTACTACCATTTTCATAATCAAAGTGTTTTCAAACTTAAATATACATATTTTCTTAAAAATCTTATGTAAAATTTACAAGGAACATAATGACATATTTATATTTTAGTAAAAATGTATTGAGGGTCAAAAATACCCCTTAGCCAGACTAGTCATAAACATACAAATGTTGATTTTCATTCTTTTCATACCAAATTAACAAACTACCAAATAAACACTAAAATGCATATAATAGCATACTAAAATAAAGTTAAGAACAACAAAAACATCAAAAAACACAATATAGCTAAGATACTTACAAGTCATACATATATATATGTCCATCTTACATCATGACATACATGCTTAAAACATTTCAATACATAAATAAAAATATTATTTATCTATCAAACATAACATACAATGAATCATACTTTCACATATTTGTGGACCTACACATTGTACACCGTCTTTTATATAAAATTTATGTTACCCTAAATTAGGCATACAAATATATCATGAATCTCAATATACAAGAATAATACTGGGCACATAACTCCCTACGTTTAAAGGGTAAGCTTTATTACCAAGCTCTATTCTCCAAAGAAAAAAGAAAAAAAATTCCTAAGCTTGAGCTTCAACATCTAATGGTTCTTTATCACCTTAAAACATAAGAATAATATATATATTTACTAAAAAAAATTTAAACATAAGAATATAAAATCATATAATTAGAAGATAAAATAAAAATATCTTTTTCACTTGATATGGATGAATTTGAACAAGGATAAACAATATATACATTCACTTTTCACTAAACATTAACCCTTTTTTTTTTCTTAGGAAAAGTGATAAGGAATTAAGTTGAAGTATTATAAAAGGTGAATTAGTAAAGAAAAAGAGGATAAGAAGAGAAGAGAGGCTTAGTTAATAGGAGGAAGAAGGAGATCAAACTACTTTAACACTTAGGAAGGTTATTTTTTAAAGAAAATTTCTAGTAAAATAAGTGAAGATCATAAGGAGGAAAGTAGATGGGGGAGTGTGTCAACAACAAAATTCATGAAATTAGCTCCAAAAATAAGATTTGTGAAGGAAAAAGATAAAAGCTAAAACTTAGATCGAGGTCTAAATATAAATCCACAATTCAAAGCTTTAGGATTATAAAATAAAATGAAATAATATAGAAAAATTTTAATAAACATCTCAGCCAACTAGATATAATATGGAGCTAATTCTCAAGCATGTAGGGAGATATCAGGGCTAGAACAAAAAATATAAATTTAGGGAGGTTTATGTAATAAATAGGTAGTAATTAAATCTATAAATTAAACTAAAAAAATAAATAAATAAAGGAAGAACGTGGTAAAATGTATCTTCATATTGAGAAAGTTGAGATTATGGCTAAATATAACCTTAAAAGCCCTAAAATAATCTTTATAGATTTATAAGGGTAACAACCCAATTAAATATGCATTTATTAAGAAAAATCTCAAATAAATTTCAAAAGATTATAAAATCTTAGGAAACCCCTAAAAATTATGTTATAAACATGGGTATAGGTTTTCATCAAATTTTGATAATTATATATATTTTAAATATCTTAGTGGTAGTGAAATTTTTAGTGCTTAAAGGAAGTTAAAAAATAAACATCAAAATTATTTAAAAAAATAGAAAAACTTTCTTATCCAACATTTAATTAAAATATATAAATAGAAATATATTTTTTTTATAACTTTTCAAAAGCAAATAATGTATTTCAAGGCTAAAATGCAATAATTATAGTTTTATGGATAAAATTCATAAGAGATAGCAAAAAATAATAAAATAATAACCAAAGCCTTCAAATATATATTTTAAATGATTTAGAACCCAAAATTTTCATCAATAATTTTTAAGAAAACTTAAAACTTTACATGAAAATGGGTTATATAGCTTTCCAAAAGTAAAATCATATAAAGAGGTTTAGGAAACACAGAGTTAAGCCTTGAGATAGTAAATACCGACATTTTTTTACATGATAATATGGAATACTTAAATACAGTAATTAAGAAAAATCTCAAGATTTAACTCAAATAAAATAATGGGTTTTATTTTAATTAAAAGTAAATTGAGGGTTTTAAAAAGTAGACTATTATTGGATGAATGCCCTCTACATCTTGGAGAATACTTCTATCAGATGTAGTAGTGCATGAGGACTCACCACTAGTTCTAATACCTTGACACCTAATAATCATATGGTGAAGGGCTTGAATATGGTCCTTTCCTAAGGAAGCTATAGGCTAACTCATGATGATATCCACAAAACACCGCTCCAATGGAGTTAATGACCTCACAAAAGATAAATAATCAAGACCTTCTAGATAATGAGGGTGGAAAATATTGGTGAGGTAAATTCGACATATACCTTGAGGGAACTAAGAGTAACAATGTTGCACAATTTGTCAAAATTAATGTTTTTTTTAATGAAACCCCTTCTTAATAAGGTTAAAATTTACTTCACTAGGTAGGTCACGCTTGGTGGAGGATTTTCTCTCTTCTTAATCCCATGAGGCTATGTAAAAAGCACAAAAATAAGTCTCAAATGATATTATAATTCACATATAGCCAAGCACTTACCAAAAGACCTCCACTCCCTAAAAATATTCGAGGATGAGTTTGAATGAGAAGTACCATCCATTCAATGGAAAAGTAAACATATTTCTAGTCCTGATCATTGCTGAAAATGCCCATCCCTAATGGCTTATTATTAGTCTCACTGGATAGTAAAACCTTGCCACCTTAATTATCATGGTACTTTGAATAGTACATGCCAAAATATACTATAAATTGGCCTTGTTGTTGCACAATTTGCCCATACAAATCAAGTTGAATAGGATTCTCCAATCATTTAACATTAATAAAAAATGGTTAAAACCCAAACTTATTTAAAAACCCCCTAATCAAATATAAAACCAAGAGTCAAAACTAAAATAAATACTCGTAGAAGCAAAATCATCCAATACGCACCCCATTTGGCATTTCCTCCGATCTGGGAGGCCTAATCATGAGTTCATTGAGAAGACGTATCTTTTTCTTAGCAAGGAAAATACCTCACCATATACCTTGAGTTTTATGGAAACAAATCCTTCCCATTCTAGGTAACATGTATTGCATATTTCCACATCCTCTTTAGAAGTGGATAAATAAATGGCACTATCCCTCTAATTTACCAAGCCAGAGTTAATAATGATGATCTCAAGGACTAAGGATAGAGATTAAGAATGAATCACCAATGATTTGCTTGAATCATGAGATATGTTGATAAATTAATTATTTTCTATATATTTCACATTACTTTTCCTCCATTTGGTGGCATTGTTTCATATGATTCATGAATTTTATGGTACTTTAAGTCTCTCATTCTTGCTACTGATCTATTTGTGTATTTTTTTTAGGAATTTACACAAGATACAAAACTAAGGAAGTGGATCATGTATTTGGAGCTATGCTTACTCATGTAAGATATTAAAGGAAGGGGAATCGATATTGAAGTAAAAAAAGTCAAAAAAAAAGTATAAGAAGAGCACAATTTGGATGTGCTACCAACTGTGCACAACCTAATGCACTGACATAACATAGTCATGCACCAAAGAGGAAATAGAAATAGCAACAGGTCGAAGAGGAAGAAGTTTTATGGCATGCTTGTGTGAGGTTAGCATAGATATGCAACATGCATTATGTGCCTAGTGACATCCAGTGAGAGCAACAAAGCTACATAGTTAGGTCATGCAAGCCACATATAGCGATGTAACAATGATTACTCTACATTAGAAATGCATAATTGTCTTATCTCTTTGGTAGATCTTTCTCATTGGAGATAGAATATTTTAGCCTTTTTCCTCTCTTTCTCATCAAACACAAACGTATTTATTTATACCTTTGATTACCTATTTAAGTCATGGTTTTAGTTTTAGTTTAAATAATTATATATTTTCTTAACATAAGGATTTTATCATTTTAATCTATAGCTCTATCTTTCAAACTTTATTACATTATTTATCATGTTGCACATTATTTAAGATATTTTATTTTGTTTCTTTCATTTTATTACAATCATGACTAAGTATATATCTTCTATAAGATTAAATAAGGTCCATTTAAGTTTCATTATAATGAATTAATACATGTGTTGTATTTATATTTCTTATGTGTTGTTTATTATGTTAGGAATCACTATTATAAGTTAGGTTTGATGGAATTTATCTTACCCATATGTTGAATATAACTCAAAGGTTAAAATCAATGTTGGAACTTAACATAAGAATGGGAAATATACGATCACGAAAGTAGACGATTGTTTCTTAGAGACTATTAAATTAGTGGTATTTAATCGGCTCACTCTAACTTGTTAGTCAAGAAAGTAGTCAAAGAATTAAGTTGAATATGTTCTTAGACCTTAAAAGAGGATAGAAAATCATGTTTGTTCTTTCATTTTATTACAACATGAAAAATAGTCACGAAGTAGTTAATGAATGAATACATGTGTTGTATTTATATTTCTTATATGTTGTTTATTATGCTAGGAATCATTATTATGAGTTAGTTTTGATGGAATTTGTCTTACATAGATGTTGAATATAACTCAAAGGTCAAAATCAATGTTGGAACTTAACATAAGAATGGTAAATACACTAGCATGAAAGTAGACGGTTGTTTCTTAGGGACCATTTAATTGGTGGTACTTAATCGGCTCACTGTAATTTGTTAGTCAAGAAAGTAGTTAATGAATTAGGCTGAATAAATTCTTAGACCTTAAAAAAGTCTAGAAAATCATGTTGTTTCTTTCATTTTATTACAACATGATAAATAGCCACGAAACTAGTCAGCGAATGAACACATGTGTTGTATTTATATTTCTTACATTTTGTTTATTATGCTAGAAATCACTATTATGAGTTAGGTTTGATAGAATTAGTCTTATATATAAGTTGAATATAACTCAAAGTTAAAAATTAATGTTGTAACTTAACATAAGAATGGGAAATGAACGATCAAGAAAGCGGACGGTTGTTTCTTAGGGATTATTGAATTGGTGGTATTTAATCGGCTCAATCTAATATGTTAGTCATAAAAGTAGTCAATGAATTGGGTTGAATATGCTCTTAGACCATAAAAGAGGCTAGAAAATCACATCATATCATTCATTCACAACCATTTGGACAATAATATAGTGTTGCATTCATCTATTGATGAATACTATAGTCAAGTCTAAAGTTCAATCCTAAGTTTTACAATTATTGTTCTAAAATTTGTAATTCATTAATAGTTTCATAATTTTTCATAATTTGTATTTATATTATCATTTCTATGTAGTTTAGATAGCCAAAATAGTTAAAATTAATAATCAACAATAAAGTCCCTGTGGGATATGATCTTGATGTGCTATAACGAATGAAACGAATCCGACTAGCCGGATCGTACTCGATCCGTTAAACGGGGGTCGGGAACGTACTCATTTCCCCCTGAACCGAAGTAATCTCCGAGCTAGACTTTGATACTTCAATGGATTTGCGCATGAGTTAACAAGAAAACCCAAGAAATTTCATTCAACAACCTTCAAGCGTTACAAGCAAACCTCGCCAGTTATATATAACGGGAATCGAACACTGACAAAAGGGGAAAGAGGGAAAGGGTGAGAAAATGGTTGACCTAAGGCCTCAGATTTGGTGTCAGGGACAAGATCCAAGCCAGGCAAAAAGGTGGACGTGCGGCGATGGTGACCACCAATAGTCGACGACAAGGCGGAATAGAGAAAAGGGGTCAAGCCGCCAGGAGAGCAACAAAGGAAAAAGGCGATCGGCGCTCCCCGAGATGGAAACGAGGATTAAATAGGTGGGTTATTAGGGCACGAGGAGCCACCCGCCGACTAGGCCAAAACTTGGGCCTAGGCTCAAGTTTTGGTTCAGTCCAAACTTAGCTTAAAGGAGGTTAACAAAATTTTCCTATTTTCATTAGATTCAAGAGGCGATTATAACGGGGTAATACCGATCCTAAATCCAATGCAAATAGGGAATCCAGAACTAAGTTACCCATACTCATTTAGGCTTGGGGGCGGCCATTGATAACCAACTCCGCCTAACCCGAGACTATCAATGGGATTTCCAAAAATTAGGGTAAAATCATCATCGGCCACTAAACACACACACCCTACAAAAATATTAATGTTCTAACCATGATTACAACGTGTTACACATTTAAGCTTAATTAATTACAAAAAATACGGTTCAAAAGTGTTTCCGCCCACGCTTGTTGCCTCCACTCCTTAATCTGGCTTCGATTCCCAACTTACCCTGAAGATGGAAAACGTGGAATTATATGAGTGAGGAGACAACAGGATACGACTACCAAAAAGTGAAAGGAGAGGAGTAGTTGATGATGTGCGGTCCGTATCATCCCCCCTTTCTTTAGAGGGTTTCGTCCCTGAAACCTGTGCTAAGTGCTCAAAAGGAGACAGGTCAGAAACATTAAAAGTTGGGCTAATAGTGCCATACTTATCAGGAAGGTCTATTTTATAGGCATTGTCATTGATCTTTTCCAAGACAGTAAATGGGCAATCCCCCCTTGCATCCAGCTTACGCTTGCGATGAGTAGGGAAGCAATCCTTACGTAAGTGTATCCAAACTAAATCCCCAGGCTAGAAGACGACCTTTTTTCTATGGTGATTAACTCGGGACGCCACGGCCTCATTTCGTATGTTAATCTGTTTAGCCACAGATTCATGTAGTTCTTTAATCATTTTGGCTCATTTTTCAGCTCCCAAGAACACATATTGAGATGGGGGAAGAGGAGAAAGGTCAAGGGGAGTTAAAGGATTGATTCTGTAAACAACTTTAAAAGGATATTTGATAGTGGTGGAGTGGGAAGTCTGATTGTAAGCGAATTCAATATGTGGCAACACTGACTCCCACTGCCGTGAGTTATTGTCAAGAAAGGCTCGAAGCATGTTGCCAAGGGTGCAGTTAACAACCTCTATTTGTCCATCGGTTTGAGGATGGCAAGAGGTTGAGAAAAGCAGTTTGGTGCCTAGTTTTCCCTAAAGGACATGCCAAAAGTGGGACACAAATTTGACATCGCGATCTGAAACAATGGTCCTAGGAACCCCATATAGTCTGACAATATTTGAGAAGAAGTAGTCAGCAATTAGGAAGGCATCATTCCTTTTGTTACATGGAACGAAGTGGGCCATTTTTGAAAACCGATCGACAACAACCATAATTGAATCTTTTTTCTTGTTAGATCGGGGAAGGCCAAGAACAAAGTCCATTGACACATCCGTCCAAGGTTGGCTAGGGAGGGGGAGGGGTGTGTAAAGTCCATACAGATGTGTTGTTGATTTGGCTCATTTGCATGTCGCACAATTGGAGTAGAAACGCTGCACATCCCTTTTCATGTGTGGCCAATAAAAGTGTTCCTTTAAGATGTCTAGAGTTTTGGCATACACAAAATGACTCATTAAGCCGCCGCCATGAGATTCAGATATGAGGAGTTCTCGAAAGGAACATCGAGGAACACATAAGCGTCTTTCTCGAAAGAGGTATCCGTCATGGATGTAATATTTATCAAGGGCAGTATTTTGACACTTAGAAAATAAATCTCTAAAATCCTCATCATCGGAGTAGAGCAGTTTTAAATGGGAGAATCCTAAGAGACTAGCATCCACAGTGGCCCCAAGGGTGTGCCTTCTACTTAAAGCATCAGCTACCTTATTATCTCCCCCTTCTTATATTTGACAGTATAGGGGAAATACTCAATAAACTCACTCCATTTGGCCTGGCGACGATTCAGCTTGTTTTGGGTTTTTAGATATCCTAAGGCTTGATGGTCAGTGTGAATAATAAACTCTTTTGGCCATAAGTAATGTTGCCAAGTCTCTAAAGATCTGACAAGGGCGTACAACTCCTTTTCATAGGTAGAGTAGTTGAGACAGGCATATTTCAATTTTTCACTGAAGTAGGCAATGGGTCGCTTCTCCTGGGATAGGACAACACCGATTCCTACTCCCGAGGCGTCACAATCGACCTCGAAAACCTTTTCAAAGTTAGGTAGAGCTAGAAGTGGTGCCTTAACAAGTTTTTCTTTTAATTGATCAAATGCCTTTTGCTGGGCTATGCCCCACCTAAACTCTACGGATTTTTTGACAAGATCATTGAGAGGGGCAGCGATGGTACTGAAGTGGGGAACAAACCTACGATAAAATCTGCACAACCCGTGAAAACTCCTGACTTGCGACACATTTTGTGGTGTGGGCCAATCTTTAATGGCACTAATCTTTTCCTTATCCACCCTAACACCATCCTTACTAACCACAAAGCCTAAGAATACAACCTCCTCAAGGCAAAAATTGCTCTTGGAGGGATTAGCAAACAAACACTCCTCCCTAAGCACACATAATACACTCCTCAAGTGCGATATATGCTCATGATAATTCTTGCTATATATGAGGATGTCATCGAAGTAGACAACAACAAACTTACCGATGAAGTTGCACAACACATGGTTCATTAACCGCATGAAGGTGCTAGGAGCGTTGGATAGCCCAAACGGCATAACAAGCCATTCATACAACCTAAAGTTAGTTTTGAAGGCTGTTTTCCACTCGTCGCCGGGCTTCATTCGAATTTGGTGGTAACCACTTTTGAGATCAATTTTAGAAAAAATGATACTCCCGTTTAATTGGTCAAGCATTTCATCTAGGCGAGGGATAGGATAACGGTATTTGACAGTGATTTTGTTGACCGTACGTGAATCCACACACATGCGCCAACTCCCGTCCTTTTTGGGGACTAACAAAACAGGTACCGCACAAGGGCTCATGCTTTCCTTAACATGATCTTTTTCGAGTAATTCAGTTACCTATTTTTTTAATTCTTTAACCTCTTCCAGGTTAGCCCTATAAGCGGGGCGGTTAGGGATGCTAACTCTCGGGATGAAATCAATTTGATGTTCAATGCCTCTAAGAGGAGGGAGGCCTTTCAGAACTTCTTCCATAAATAAGTCTGAGAACTCGGAGAGGAGATTTTGGATTTCAAGGGGGAGAGAACATAAAGGGTCAGTGGAGGACTCGAGACAATGTTTGTAGATTAAGATGTAGATAGGCATGTTTAGAGAGACGGCCTGTTCAACATCCCTTTTTTGAGCAAAAAGGTTAGTCTATGGTCTGTTGTCCGACCCGAGGCGGTTATCAACACTAGTGGTGGAAGGCGTTTTTCTACGATCAAACTCATCCTTCAACTTGAGCTGATCTTCCTTAACTTGAGAAGGTGGAAGAGGTGCTAGGGTATACTTCCTATCATCCTTATAGACAATGTATCAATTTTTGAATCCATCGTGTATGACCTTTCTGTCGAATTGCCAAGGACGTCCTAGGAGAGCATGGCTAGCATGCATATGTACAACATCACACAGGACTTTGTCCTCATATCTTCCAATTTGGATACTCAAGAGGACTTGTTTGTTAACCTTAACTTCCCCAAGCTCACTTAGCCACTGTAGTTTATAAGGACAAGGATGTTTAATGATTGGAAGGCCTAGTTTGTGGACCAACTCGGTACTGGCCACATTAACGCAACTCCCACTATCGATGATTAGGCTACCTTTAGTCCCATTGATATAGCAATGGGTGTGGAAATAAGTTCTCTCACTGATCGTAGGAGGGATTGGCCCTAACATTGGAGGCAAGGGACCTACGAATGACTAAAGACTCAGAAAGGGGTAGCTCCATGTCCTCATCACTTTCATTACCAAGTTCCCTAAGCGTATTCTCTCTTTCTTCCTCAGAATCAGAGACTAGTTCTCCGTCCCTCATCATCATGACCCTTCGATTAGGGCATTGTGAGGCAATATGCCCATGGCCCAAGCATTTGAAGCATTGGATGTTTCTGGATGAGCTTGGTCTACTTGGGTTAGCTACGGCCTTTCCTTTCTCACTTGGTAAAGGGAGGGAAGAATTTGGAGATTTATTGTCAATTCTCAGAATTGGGGGAGACTTCTAATTAGATGGTTCACTGTTCCGAGTGAAGGATCTAGGTTGAGCTTGAGTTCGATGTTTAGCCCGAGGATTCTTTATTTGTTTCTCAAGTTTTTCAGCCAAGTTCAGAAGTTCATCCATCTCTACATAGGGATAGAGTTCTACAAGGTCGGCAATCTCGGGACTTAAACCTCTAAGAAACCTTGCCATTGTGGCTTCTCGGTCCTCATCAATGTTTAATTTGGCTAGACACATCTCCATTTCCTTATAGTATTCATCTACCGTTTTTGTTCCTTGTCTAAGGAATTGTAGGCATTGATGTAAATCCCGATGGTAGTGGGAAGGAATAAAACGTCGGCGCATTAGGGATTTAAACTCAAGCCATGAGGAAATAGAAGGCTCACCATAACATTCTCTTTCCCTAGTAAGCCTACCCCACCAAGAGCTAGCGTAGTCTGTGAACTCAACAATGGCTAACTTGATTTTTTTATCGTCAGGATAATCATGGCAATCAAAAACTAACTCAATTTTTCTTTCCCAATCAAGATAAGCATCAGGGTCATTCTTTCCATTGAATTGTGGGATTTTTAATTTGATACTTCCTAGGCCCCGATCATGCCCATAATAATTTTTCCTATAGGTGCGATTAGGGTGGGGAGAGTGTTCATAACCTATCGACTCAAGATCGTTTTCTATTTGCTGATTATTATTTCCAGATTGGTTGATGGTCCTTTCGGTGTTCTGATTATTAGCCATTTCAGCCCTAAGTCCATGTACCGTAGCATCCATGGTATTAATTCGTTCAAGCATTGTCCTAACCATTTCAGCAATAGATTCACTCTCAGCCATTATACCCTATAGTCTAGGTGGAGGCCCAAAAGGGAAAAAAAAATTATCCAGTTTTAAGTCCAATTCCCCCCCTTTTTTCAGGCAGGCAACAAGGAAATCGTTAAGTCATGCTATCAACGAGAATGAACAGGAGTAATGCACAGAAGGCAACCAGGTAGATACACAGGCAGGACGGAAGGAAATCAGCAAACACCCAAGCAAGACATGAACAAAACGGGGAAGGGATTAGGGCTTATATACCAGGAACAAAATTTACAAGGCTTTCCTAATTAAATACAACCATACTAAAATGAAAGACAGAGAGAGGAAAAGAGAAAAAAAAATATATTACAGCAAGGCCTCCGCCAAACATGCCCTGGCTCGGGCGTTGAGTCAACTCGTTGGGTCGAACGAATCCCTAGCCGAGTTAGCATGGCCCAATGAGTTCCGGGTGGGTTGAACCAATTCTAAAGCAATTCCGGCCAAGTTGGCTTCGATTCATGCACACCAGGGTAGTTCAACACAGAACGAGCCACAAGGTTCGTTTTCGAAAGCAACAATTTCAACACAAAAAAAATAAAACAGGACAAGACGAGCAAGTAACATTCACGACAAAGAAAACAACCGAGGAATAAATCCAAACGGCGCACATAGATCATAGCAGTGAGGACACATCATCGGACAGGTTTTGACTCCGTTCTCAGAGCTAAACCAAGTCAACATAAATTATCAACTTAGAGATACGAGTTCTGAAACGAGTTTACCCGAGAAGTTGACCAAGAGGGAGAGGAAGTAACCGAGACTGGTTGTGGCTTCGCGCGGTGGTAGCGGTGTAGCGCCGTCTAAAGCCGCCGTTGGGCCACCAACTAGTAGTCGTTCTGGCTTTGATCAAGGCGCACCAGTGTCCCTACCAAAGAGAAACCCAAGGGTAAGTGTAGATCGAAGAACAAAAGAGAAAAAAAATTATTGAAAGAAGTTCAGAATGAAGTACACCATTTGCAAACACCGATCAAGCAACTTAAGCATTGATACCAGATGAAATGAACCCGACTAGCCGAATCGTACTCGATCCGTTAAACGGGGGTCGGGAACGTACTCGTTTCCCTCTGAACTAAAGTAATCTCTGAGCCAGACGTTGATGCTTCAACGGATTTGCGCATGAGTTAACAAGAAAACCCAAGAAATTTCATTCAACAACCTTCAAGCGTTACAAGCAAACCCCGCCAGTTATATATAACGGGAATCGAACACCGAAAAAAGGGGAGAGAGGGCAAGGGTGAGAAAACGATTGACCTAAGGCCTCAGATTTGGTGTCAGGGACAAGATCTGGGGCAGGCAAAAAGGTGGACGTGCGGCGATGGTGACCACCAACGGTTGACGACAAGGCGGAACGGAGAAAAGGGGTCGAGCCGCCAGGAGAGCAACAAAGGAAAAAGGCGATCGGCGCTCCCCGAGGAGGAAACGGGGATTAAATAGGTGGGTTATTAGGGCGCGAGGAGCCACCCGCCGACTGGGGCAGAACTTGGGCCTAGGCTCAAGTTTTGGTTCAGTCCAAACTTAGCTTAAAAGGAGGTTAACAAAATTTTCCTATTTTCATTAGATTCAAGAGGCGATTATAACGGGATAATACCGATCCTAAATCCAATGCAAATAGGGAATCCAGAACTAAGTTACCCATACTCATTTAGGCTTGGGGGCGGCCATTGATAACCAACTCCGCCTAACCCGAGACCATCAATGGGATTTTCAAAAATTAGGGTAAAATCATCATCGGCCACTAAGCACACACACCCTACAAAAATATTAATGTTCCAACCATGATTACAACGTGTTACACATTCAAGCTTAATTAATTACAAAAAATACGGTTCAAAAGTGCTTCCGCCCACGCTTGTTGCCTCCACTCCTTAATCTGGCTTCGAATCCCAACTTACCCTAAAGATGGAAAACATGGAATTATATGAGTGAGGAGACAACAGAATACGACTACCACAAAGTGAAAGGAGAGGAGTAGTTGATGATGTGCGGTCCGTATCAACGAATCCATGTGCTTATAAATTTAGCCCATTAAGTTTTTTGACATTGTTGCTGGGGACTTCACCTGGTTGATATTGAGTCCTTTGTTATTTGGCTAGATTAATTTTTATTGTCTTTTCATTTTTTTCTTTCCTTTTTCTATTTGATAGATTAGTTGTTTGCATTTTCAAGTAACTTTTATGCAACGATATCTTCGACTTGAGCCTCCAATTGAGTTAACTTTTGAGATAAAGAGGATATTAAGTGAGATAAGGAAATGGATACATGAGACCCAACAAACCATAAGTTCAAAAACCATGGTTGAATAAGGAGTGAAATAACACAATTTCTCTCTCAAGGATCGCATATCTTCATATGCATATAGGACACAATAAAGCATAAGGAAGCCTAATATAGCCACCTACAATTTTGAATTGAAGCTTGCACTTTATAATATAGTTTGAAAAAAAAAATTTGATGGTAGCCCAACAGAGGACCCAAATTTACACATATATATCTTCTTTGAATATTATGACACATTGAAGATTAATGGGGTGTTATATGATGCAATTAGGCTACAATTATTTCCATTATCATTAAGGGAAAAATCAAGAGCTTAGTTGTAATCACTTCCGTTCTGGTACATCATCACTAAGGACCAACTTTCATGACCTTTCCTAAAAAAGTATTTCTACCATCTAAGATGGTTTAACTACAGGAATATCAATACTAGTTTTATTCAAAAAGATAGAATATTTATACGATCCATAGGAATGTTATAAGGATACATTGAAAATGCACACACACCATGAGTTGGAAGAATGGCTCCTGGTTCACACTTTTAAGAATGGTATCCTTTACAACACAAATATGAATATAAATGTAATAGTGGGAGGCATTCACATGAAAAAAAAGTATACCAAAAGCAAATCAATTAATTGAAGACATGGCTCAAAACCACTACTAGTGGTTAAGCAAGCACTCTTCTATTAAGGTAGGATGTTGATGTGCTTAGTCATATTTCTTCTAAATTTGATGCATTATTTCATGATTTTGATAAATTAAGGGTGAACTTATTGACTTCTACTTCTAATACCTATGAGAATTATGGTGATACATTATTTGAATGTTAATATGTTTCTCTCCACCCCTTGATGTAACTCTTGTAGATCATGTGAATTATGTAAACAATTCTAATAAAAAAAAACCATTTTCTTATACCTACAAACTAGGGTAGAGAAATCATCTGTATATTTCCTATAAATACCCACTTCCTAATCCCATTTCTTACTCAAATTTCAAACCCTCAAGTTTTCAAAACCTTGTGTCACCTTTTCCTAACCATCAAAAATCTAATCTAGAGTCATTCATGGTGAAATTTATAGCCTCCTAGAAGAAACAAAATGAGAATTTGGGGAACTCATTTAAGAATTGGCTTCTTATTTGACCTCCATAATGCTTCTAGGAAAACCAAAAACTAATCCTAAAGGTTCCATTAGAGCCATAACAGTTAAGAGTGGGAAGGAATTGGTAGGTCTTGTTATGATAAAGGATGTTGAGGATGTGGGTGAGAAAGTTGAAGATGTGACAAAAGAGACTAATAAATTTATGAGCATTGAGAAAGAGACCACCTTAATAAATGAGCATGAGGTTGAAAAATATGTCCCTATACCACCATAAAAGCTACCATTTCCATTTCATTAAAATCAACATAAGGAAAAATTAGAGAAGCAATTTGGGAAATTTGTGAAAATTCTAAAAAAATTACATATCAATATTCTATTTGTTGAAGCCATTTCCCAAATACCCTATTATACTAAATTTTTGAAGGAGATTTTTTCCAACAATGGACGGTTAGAGGTTTATGTTACCATAGACTCAACCCATGAGTGTAGCAATATCATCCAAGATAAGCTACCACTTAAGCTTAAGGGTCCTACTTCTTTCTCTATTCCTTATTCTATTGGTGATATGTCTATTAACTAGGCTCTTTGAGATCTTGGTGCTAGTATTAGTTTAATTCCTTTATCTATTTGTAAGAAATTACAAATGGAAGATATGAATCGTACCACCATTATCCTCCAATTAATAGATCAATTGGTAAAACATCTATTAAGTATATTAGAATCTATAACCATCTAGGTCCATAAGTTTTATGTTTGGGCTCATTTTGTTATTCTTAAGATAAGGGAGAATGCTTAATTCCCTATCATATTGAGAAAATCATTTTTGGCTACCGTTGGAGTAGTAGGTGTTGTCAAGAATGGAAAGCTCCCTCTCAATATTGGGGATGGGAAAGTATATTTTAACTTATCTTCTGTCGTGACATTTCCATTAATTGATTACACTTGTTGCAAGATTGATATGGTGGACATGGTGGTTACAGAGGGCCTTACTAGCTTAATATCAAGTGATCCACTTGAGAAATGTTTGGTGAAGTATGGAGCACCTAATGATGATTATAATGAGGTAGCTGCTTACACTACTATGCTTGAGGAGAGAATTGTGTATGCCAGAGAACCTGAAACAATGGATAAATTTGAAATAGAGTTGAGTGACCCATTTTATATCAATAATTTACACCTAAGGTAGAACTAAAACCACTTCCCTCCTCACTCAGGTATGAATTCTTAAACTCCAATGGTGAATAACCTATTATTGTGAATGCTAACTTGAGTCTTGAGGAAGTTGATAAGTTACTTGAATTCCTTAGATTGTATAAAGATGTGATAGGTTATCCCATAAATGACATAAAGGTCATTAATCCCTCCATTTACATGCACTAAATTTGTGGAAGAAGGGTACAATTCATCCATTAAACATCAAAGGAGGTTGAGCCTGAACATGAAAGAGGTTGTTAAAAAAGAGGCACTAAAGGTACTTGATATAGGGACCATCTACCCTATCTCAAATATTAAATGGGTGAGCCTAGCGCAATTTGTATAAAAAAGAAAGGGAAGCATGATCTGTAACACCCCCATTTTTACTGCTCAAAATTTTTATTTTGCGGAAGCGTTAATTACAAAATAATGGGTATTACCGCCACACTCAGTATAAGTCTGGCATCTGCTACCATTCTTATACTAAGTGCTAAGGCAAAGGCATTTCTTTACTCAAATAACATGATGAAAAAAGTCAGAATACAGAGAATAATAGATGAGTACAGTACTAGTTAAAAGCAACATCAATAGTCTATCAACACTCAGGAGAGAAATTACAAGAAGAAATAAAAGTCCAAAACAATTGGAAACCAGATCACAGAAGAGACATCGAATATTTCTACGCTCTCAGAACTGACTGACAGCTTTCCATTGGACTCAGGAACTGACCTGCAAAGTCCACTGCCCATTGAATAGGCAGGGACCCATGAAAATGAGCCCTTCAGTACTATGGTACTAAGTAACCCTTTATACCAAATTAATATGATAAACAACATGGAACACATGCAAGGCATACCATTAACATTGTATACGACATATACATATATATACGAGGATTAAGATACAACAGTTATTCAGATAATCAAATTCCATCTTGGTCACAGACTACTCATATTCACTCTTCTGAAATAGCTAAACTTACCAAATGGAAAACCCAGAGATCCTATCTAAGTATGATTAGAAGAAAACCCAAATACAATAACCATAAGGCATCATGATAATACGTGGTATAAACATTAAGATATACATGAAATGGTCCAACATAATAATCATAATAGGTAAGCAATAGCCACTAGCTACATATTGTTCATGCATGCTTATTTAGAGTATAATAACACTTATCAACTAAACATCCCTAGATGCTTTCTGAGGCAATAATCAAAACCCACTCTTCGCTACCATTATAATCTTTATAGCATAATTCATGTCTCAGCATTAACTCCAACCAATTACATAACATCACAGGTATGTTCACAGATAAAATATACTCAGATCCCCAACATTGCAGGTATACTTACAAGTATAGTGTAATAAAATACATAACGTCATAGATATACTTATAGGTACAGTATAATAACAAATTACAGAATGTCACACTCACAGGTATACTTACATATACATGATAACAATATACGTAACATTACAGGTATACTTACAGATACAGTATAATAACCAAATACATAACGTCATAGGTACACTTACATGTACAGTATAATAACATCCATAACCTTATAGGCATACTTACAGATACAGGATAACAATATACATAACGTCACATGTATACTTATAGGTACATGTAATAACCAAATACATAACGTCATAAGTATACTTACAAGTACAGTATAATTCATAGGTATACTTACAAGTACAATATAATAACATTCATAACCTCACAGGTATACTTACAGGTATAGTATAACAAAATGCATAACACCATAGACTTACTTATAGGTGCGGTATAATGAAATCCATCACATCACATATATGTTCACAGCATGGAACATAATACCACAGGTAGGCACAACGCACAACAACTACAACCGAAACCATAGGTAGGCACAACGACTGCTACCCCAAACCACAGGTAGGCACAACGGTTACTACCAAACCAATCCAATATCCAATAATAATCGTTCCAATCAAATCATATCCTTTCCATTTTTATTTACTTAAGAGGGATACAATAATAACCCGGAGACATAACAGTACACCGGTCATATCGGCACACAAGGCAACACGATACCCTCCAACTATCCAACCTAGAGGCATAACATCACTCTGGTCATACTGATGCACAAGGCACACAACGAGGATTAAGATAAACCAGTTATTCAAATAATCAAATTCTATCTTGGTCATAGACTACTCATATTCACTCTTCTGAAACAGCTAAACTTACCAAATGGAAAACCCAGAGATACTATCTAAAGTATGATTAGAAGAAAACCCTAATACAATAACCATAAAGCATCATGACAATACGTGGTATAAACATTAAGATATACATGAACTGGTCCAACATAATAATCATAACAGGTAAGCAATAGTCACTAGCTACATATTTTTCATGCATGCTTATTTAGAGTATAATAACACTTATCAACTAAACATCCCTAGATGCTTTCTGAGGCGATAATCGAAACCTACTCTACACCATAATTATAATCATTACAGCATAATTCAAGTCTTAGCATTAACCCCAACCAATTACATAACATCACGGGTATGTTCACAAATAAAATACACTCAAATCCCCAACCTTGCAGGTATACTTACAGGTACTGTGTAATAAAATACATAACGCCACAAATATACTAACATGTACAGTATAATAACCAATTACAAAATGTCACATGTATACTTATAGATACAGTAAAATAAAATCCATAACCTCACAGGTATACTTACAGGTATAGTATAATAAAATCCATCACATCACATCACATATATGTTCACAAACATAATATCAACACAGGTAGGCACAAAGCCTGCTACCCCAAAACCACAGGTAGGCACAACGGCTGCTACCAAAACCAATCCAATATCCAATAATAATCGTTCTAATCAAATCATATCATATCCATTTTTATTTACTCGAGAGGGATACAATAATAAACCGGAGACATAATAGTACACCGGTCATACCGACACATAAGGCAACACGATACCCTCCAACCATCCAACCATACAACCCAGAGGCATAACAACACTCAGATCATACTGATGCACAAGGAAAACAAGACCCTCCTCACCTTAGACACCTAATCCTTAAGTATCAATACCCCCTATAGGGCCCGTAGGTCACCTATAGAGTAGACTAGGGCCTTACTGGGGCACAACCGACACACCAGAAACCCAAACGAATTGAGGACTCCTACCCCATATCTAGGGTAGCTACCCCTAGAGAGAAACCATTCCCAAACTCGAGGTCTTCCACTTTACGTATTAGTATTTTTATAAAGTGATCACAGATAACACACATTACACATTTATTCTCATTTCCATAATTATTCATTTTTCCTTTATTTTCAATTATCCAAGTCAACCCTACGGTCAACGGTATAGAACAAAGTCCAAGTTAGTACTAAGGTCAACCTACCAAAAGTCTAAGGCTATCCTATGTCCAATTATTCACATTTGGGCACACTATGCTGAAAATGACCAAAATGCCCCTAAGGCTAATAATTATTAGATTATCAACCATTTAAATACTAAATCCATTTTATTTATTAATTTTTCATGAACAGGTTAAAACAAATAATCTAGTTATTTATTATACAATTTAAATCATCAGTCATGTTAAAAGACCATTTTGCCCTTACATAGATTTCTGCGTATGAAACCCTATCATATACTTTTGACACGTAAAAAACACATGATCACAAAATCAACAACAGATAATACATGTTAGACATGATTTTCAGGATAAATATCATAATATACAAAAATGACTAAATTGCCCCTAGGGCACACATTCCTAATAATTATTCCACAATTATATCTAAACATGCTAAACTAATAATTATATACATAATTATCATACCAAATATTTTTCTGTCATTAGAATTATTTTTAAATCATACTTTTGTACCCAAAATATTTTATATCAGATAACATGCTCGTTTTATCCGTTTTCATAATACTAATAATTAATACACAATTATATCGAAATAAATCATGCTTAACATATTCCATACCCCAAAAATTCTAATTTGCTATCACGTAATATTTAACATTTTAGTAAGGTATAACGGTTACCTAAATTCTACAAAAACGTAAAATTAGCGGTATACACTAAAATTTATTAGGTCCTGAAAATTAAACTTTTGTACCTAAAAATAATACCACAATTATAGAATTAATATCTATTAGATAAAATAATAATTATAGTATAAAAATATTTATTTTTCTAAAATTACCAAAATACTCTTACATCTAATATTGGTACTAAAAATTACTAACAGTATATACACAACTCACGCTGCACAGCACCGTGAGCCATGCATGCGTAGGGGGCCCGGCTACTGCTAGGTGAGAGTTGGTCGGGTAAGGCAGGGAAAGGGAGAGGGTGGCAAAGGCGGTGGAGACTAGCGGCTGGTCGGCGGTGGTGGAAGTTGTCGGGCGACGGTGGTGGTTGGCGATACAGGGAGGTGGGCTGCAGGTGAAGGAGAAAGAAGAGGAGGGAGTGGTGGAGATGGTGGGATGGCTCGATGGACGAGAAAGGCAAGGAGTTGTGGCTGTGCACAGGGATGCAGGGGCTCGGTTGGTGGTTGATGGTGACGGAAAGGGGTTGCGGGGTTGGAGGTGCTACTCGGGCTGCTGGGCACTATGCTGGACGACGAGGAGTGGGGAGCTGGACGACGGGTTTCGACGTGGTGGAAGTGGCAGGGAGAAAGGGAGAAGGCTGGGGTGGTCAGGGAGCTGGACGATGGGTTTCGTAGGGGAGGTCGGGGGTTGCTGGGTGATCGAGGAGTGTAGGAAAATGGTGGGGAAAGAGAGAAGAAGAAATGGGGCTAGTCGGGGAGTGGTGGTGTAAAGGCTGTGGTGGTGGTGACGTGCGATGGTGCCAGGGTGGTCGGGGAACTGGGGTGCTGGAAAGAAAAGGGGCAGGGAGGGGAATAAGGGTTGTTTGGTGTGCGAGAGCTGAAGAAAAATAGAGGGGGGTTGTTGTGTAAGTGTGCGAGAATATGTGTGTAGTGAGTATATAGTGTAGGGGCTTTGTTTGGTTGGGGCTCGGGGAAGGATGCCGAAGTATTAGGGGGGAAGCTAGGATGAACAGTGGGTTGGGGGTATGTTTGGAGTGTGACGTGAGGGAGAGTAGCGTGTGTATTTGTGTATAAATGAAGGAGATGGAGTAAAGTAAGAAAGCGAGGGAGACAGAAGAGTATTTACGGGGATGGGATAACATATGGTAGAGGGAGAGAGAGAAGATATATATATATACATACATACATACATACATACATATATATCTTATTTTAAATTTAGTTCGGATAAATTAAAATATCGGATAGAAAAATAACTTAGAGAAACATAATCCGATCTGAGGTAGATTTAAATAAAACGAAAAAAGATAAAATAATCAGGAATAAATTTTATAAATTTATTTCGGGTTACGAGTCACGATTAAGATATACAGATAAAAGCTAAGATTAAAATAAATAGTCGATTTCTATCAACTTTTTAACCTGATTATTTTTATATCTAAATCGTCGTAATAATAAGAATAATAATAACACTTTTAATATTAAACCTTATAAAATAATAATTATAACTAATCATACTATTATTAAGTTATAATTAACGTTTCTAAAAGCGGGGTATTACATTATCGTTATTTGAAGTGCGAAAATGGGATTACTCCAACTAGAATGGTCACCGAATGGAGTATGCACATTGATTATAGGAAACTCATTAAGGCCAACCAGAAGGATCATTTCCTCTTTCATTTATTGACTAAATGTTAGAGAGGTGGGATAGGCACTCTCATTTTTGTTATCTAGATGGATACTCAGGATTCTTTTAAATCCCTATTCACCCTAGTGATAAAAAGAAAACAACATTTACATGTTCGTATAACAGCTTTGATTATTAAAGTATGTCATTTGTCTTGTGTAATGCCCTAAATACCTTTCAATGATACATGATGGCCATATCTTCTTATTTAATTGAAAATATTATGGAGGTGTTTGTGGACAACTTTTCTGTTTATGGAACTTCTCTTTAAGATTAATTGCATAACCTTACTAAGGTGTTAAAAAGGTGTAAGGAAGTGAACCTTATAATTGATTGGGAGATATGTAATTTTATGGTACAAGAAGGAATTATTTTGAGTTCTTTAATATAAAATTAGGGAATGCAATTTGATGGGGATAAGATCAATGTCATTATTAAAATGCCACCCTAACCAACGTTAAATGAGTTAGGAGTTTCTTAGGCCATGTTGGGTTTTATAGGTGTTTCATTAAATATTTTTCCAAAATTGCTAAACCCTTGACCCATTTACTAGTTAAAGATGTTCCATTTGCATTTTATTAGTCTTATCTAGATGTTTTTGACATGTTAAAGGAAGCTTTGACAATTTATTTGGTAATGAGACCAATTAATTTAAACCTTCCATTTGAAGTGATGTGTGATGCAAGTGACTATGATGTTGGGGTTGTACTAGGGAAAAGAAAGAAGGAAACATATATGCCATATAAGGAAACATATATGCCTTATACTATGCTAGTATAACTTTGGATGATTCTCAGATGAATTACGGACATAACTAAGAAGGAACTCATAGTTGTTGTGTTTGTCTTGGAAAAATTCCAGACTTATCTTGTTGGGCTAAAGGTTATCATGTTCACATACCATACAACTCTCAAAAATCTATTGGCCAAGAAGGATGTAATTTTTTGAATGATTAAATTGATCCTTTTGTTGCAAGAAATTGATTTTGAGATAATTGATAAAAGATGTGCTAAAAATGTGGTAGTGGATCACCTATCTAGGCTTAGGTGGGAGATGAATAAATGTGAATGGGAAGAGGAGCCATTTGACAAGTCAATCCTAAATGATAAATAATTTTTTGTTTTAAGCCTTCAAGTTCCATAGTTTTGTGGACTTTTTGAATTATCTTGCTTGTGGGATGTTACTTGAAGACTTGATTTACCTACAATACAAGAAATGCCTTTTGGATGTCAATCACTACTATTAGGATCATCCTTATCTTTACAAGCGGAGTACAAATGAAATCTCTAGAGGATATCTACCCAAATAGGAAGTCTTGGATGTTATTTTCCATATCAATTCATCATCATATGGAGGTCATACAAGTACTTCCAAAATAGTGGTAAAGGTACTACAAACATGATGTATTGACCTTCACTATTAAGGGATGTGAGGACTTATGTGCTTAACTATGATTATTATCAAGGAACTGGAAAGATATCAAGGAGGAATGATATGCCATTAAACATCATATTTGAATTTAAACTCTTTGATATGTGGGGGACCAACTTTATGATAAATTTTCCATCATCACACAACAACAGGTATATTTTTTATCGCGGTAGATTACATCTCAGAATGGGTTAAGGCATTGCCATCTCTGACAAATGGTGTAAAGGTAGTCATTAAGCTATTTCAAAAGATTATCTTCCTTTGGTTTAGTGTTCCAAGAGTGGTAATAAGTGATGGAAGGTATCATTTTGCAAATAAGATTATAAGAAAGCTCTTGAGGTAATATGGCATGACTCACCTTATCACTTCTAAATGATTGTTTAGGTGGAGATCACTAACTAGGGGATTAAAGGAATTCTAGAAAAGATGGTTTCTAGGTCTAGAAAAGATTTATATTTGAAGTTGGATAACATCTTACAGGCTTATTGTATATCTTATAAGACTCCTATAGGCACAAAATTATTTTGATTAATTTATGGGAAAATCATGTCATTTGCCTATTAAGGTGGAACCTAAGGCACATTGGGCTATCAAGAGTATTCATCTATATTTGAAGGAAATATGATAATGGAGAAAACTTTAACTCAATTAGTTGAGGTTGGATGCATATTTGAATGCCAAAATATGCAAAGAAATAACAAAAAGGTGGCATGGTAATCACATTCTCCATATAAATCAAAGAAGGGAATCTAGTGCTCATGTTCAACTCCTGCCTCAAGCTATTTCCAATTAAGCTTAGCTCTAGATTGTTGAGAGCATTCCAAGTGTGTAAGGTTCATCCATATGTAGAAATCTAAATATGGAGCGAAATCATAAGATCCTTGAAGGTCAATGGCTAGACGTTGAAGCAATATATTGTAGGATCTCCAATTGAGAAGTTGGGTACCTTCGCCCTTCTCGATCCATCATCATCTTAAATATAAAGGAAGTCAAGCTCATGATATTAAATAAGCACTTATTGGGAGGTAATCTAAATCTTTATGTGATTTTTGAGCGTTAATTATTCTCGATTAACCTTTGTTTCTATTTCTTTATTTTTTTCTTATATGAAAATTTTTATAATGAATTTGCAACACTACTACAGTGCATGACCTATTCAATGGATAATACATGATGAGGAAAAGGATGAGAAGAAGTTAAAAAAAGAAAAGAAAAAGGAATTGGCATGACCTATTCACAAGTAAAGGCACTACTATTCCTCTCCTGGAAATAATTCTAGTGCAATTCAAACAAAAAATAAGAGAGTAAAAAACTTGCACAGCTTAACCGTGCCAGGTCTCTATATTCATGCCGCTCCCTCTTGAAACAAAATTATGCACCATGTCGAGAGAAGAAATCTTACATGGGATTCCCATGCCTCTATTGCAAAATATTTCCACTTTCTACTAAAAAGAAAATTTACCCATGCTAAGATCATGAATTGTGCATAGCCTTCCCATACTACTTATGCATGCCCGTGCTGCCCTACCAAACCCCTTATTTCCCTTTATCTCACTCCTGTGCATCCCATCCCCTTCATTTCAACCTTAACACCCTTCTCTTACCTTGAACCATGCCCCAAATTCCCTTCCCCTAATCATATATATCTTTGCCTTCATCCACGACACTACCACCTACATCTCTACACCACCGCACACACACCTCAACACCACCAACCTCACCCAACCTTATTTTTGCTCTTCCCACATTCCAACATCCCTAAATGCATAGGCATAAAATTTCTTGCATAGGGAAATATGAATATCAAAGTTCCTTTGCGGGCTTGACACCATAGAACTAAATACTTGCACTCAAACATGCATAACTAGAGACAAAAGTAAATTATCGCAACTAAAACCATGCAAAAAATGTAAAATGACAAATACTCAATTCTCCAATCCCTATGGAATTATATTTTCCAATTTGTCTCATAAGAAAAACTACAATTCCATTACTATAAAACACATTACAACCACCTGATATGTCAATTGGTAGTGTTTCGAAGTGTTAGGGATCAAAGAGGATATTAAGTATTTTCTTTGTAGAGGCACCTTACTCTACTTCCTTACCACATGGGGATCCCACAAGTATAGGTCTCAAATTTGAGTTCCTTAGCTCATTTTATTTTGATAGGCTAGAGAGATCATTTCCTTAACACTCTTTAGTGATTCTCCTCAAATGTGTTTGTCACATTTTTAGGCAAACTTATTGTGATAATCTTGAGTTAGGGAATCCCCAATATTTTTAGGCTCAAATCATTATGCCTCGAAGGGGATTTGATCCCAAGATTTTCCACAGACACTACACTAAGGCTTCATTGATTAAAAACCTAGCCTTGAGGTATATCCAAAGGCTATAGACATGGACACTTTTTGGGAGAGGCAAGAGTCAAGGGAATGTGTGTAAGATAGAACGCTTTTCTCTACTATAGATGCTTCAACATGATTATCTTGATGGATGTTAACTCTTGAGAGATCATATAAGTAATGTGAAGAATAACATGATAGGAGACATTATCATAGGGAGCATTATCATACACATTTCTTGATGGCTTGGATACGAACTGGAACACATCCATGTTGACTTTCCTAAGGCATAACTACGATTAACTACTTGCACCAACATAAAATTAGTCATGAGGGATGGGCTAAAATACAAATTGTTCTATAATCATGAGGTGTGTTATCCATTATCTAACATAGCTTTCACTACCATCATTAATACCAAACGCACCAACTAGTTACCTTCTGCTACCACACCTCATTGCAATCACCCTACACCCCCTTTATAGAGGAGCACCGTGACTCTACTGGTGATCCACTTACACCATAATTACTTGCTCACATACCTATTTAAAATGTGGACTAACCTCTACTACATGGCTAGCCTATGTAACTTATTTTCTCTCATTGGATGTTGTTGGTTGCATAATGTATGTTGCATGACTATGCCAACCTTACATGAGCATACCATGCACCCTCCTCGTCTTTGACTTGTTATTTCTACTTTCTATTTGGTGCATAGTTATGGTACGCTAATAAAGTAGGTTGTACACATTTGGTAGCTTGTCCAAATTGTGTTCTTCCCATGCTCATTTTAACTTTGTATAATTTAGGGGGTTTTCCTCTTCCTCCAATACCTTTCATGGGAAATCTTTGTTCCAAATTTGTGATCCACTTCCTTAGATTTGTATGTTTTAGTGTAAATCCTTGAAAAACAGTCATAAGGAGAGGAGTAGTGAGAACTAGAGACTTAAATTACCATAAAGTTCATGAATCATATCAAACAAGGTCACAAAATGGAGTTAAAGTAAGGTAAAAGTATGGAAAATAATTAGTTTATCAAGCTCCTGAGCTTACACAATAAACTTAAAACATAAAAATAGAAAAGGAAGAAGAAGAAGAAGAAGAAGAAGAAGAAGAAGAAAAGAAAGGGAATGGGGATCAAGGCCTCTGGTGCTAATAAACTATGTGACCGGGATATACATGTACAAGACCAACCTAAATTGTGAGCATTAATAATAAGAAAAATAAAAATATATTTATGAACAAGCTTCAGCCTTGACACTCATATTAGTATTATTATGTCACTCTAAGATGGTTTAGGATCATATAGATGTTCATCCTTAAGAGACAAAGGATAAATAAAGAATTAGAATTCCTCATTATAGGGAAATGTAAATACTATGAACTCATGTGTTTTAAGGATGTAATAATTTCACTCAAAATTCTCCATGCTAATAATGATTGACTATATGCTTGCATGCTTTCTCATTCTAAACCACTTAAATACATTATACAAAGACCATGAGGTGTTATTAAGGTTGCAAATAGGCTAGGGTAAAGGATAAAGTAATTCTAGGATTGTAGCTAATGGCTCAAAAATAAGTGGAGCAACAAATACAATAACAAATCTCAAATTTTGGGATTAATAATACACAAACTCACTCTAGAAACTCTAAGGATTTTACTAACAACCCATTTCTACCCATCAAAACTCAAACACCCATTTTCCCATATCATAACTCCAACACTTTTCTTCCTCTTTCCATTTTTACATTGTTTTTACTAAGTTATCATTAGTTTGTTTACACAATACAAGCTTTACCAAACACTTCTTCATCACCCCATGCTTATTATTTAATGTACCCACACCAAATATACTCAAGAGTTGTCACTCCCTAGTTTTGGATAAAGGTAAGGTAATAACTCAAAATTAAGGTTACTAATGTAGGTTTTTGATCAAAGGAACATATATCAAGCTCAAAAGGGTTAAGCAAATGAAAACAAATGTCATTTAATAGGCAATTTGGCTGATGCAGCAACAAAAAGAAAGCATGTGCCTCTAATATTTTAACGCATGCATAAGTCATATGCATCGTTGAAAAGAAATAGTACAAGTTCTAGTTTCACACATCAAAGGAGAATGCACACATTTATAAACTATTGAGATTGTATAAAAGATGAATAACTTATAAGGCTCAAGATCTCACTAGTTCTAATGCTACAAACTCTATTTACTATGCCTCAATCTAAATGGAAAAATCCATGAAGATAGGCATCTGGAGTGCTAAAATAATAAGTGGATTGAGAGTCTTTCAATTGAATATTTCACGTTTAAAAATATTTTAAAGGCCTTTTTGTTACACTAGCTCATAACCTATAGGTTTTGCTAATGTATTATCAAGGCGTGTAGATAATTCTAACAAGTTTTCATCATATGCCTATCCTTTCCTAATTTTTTTATTTAGAAAGATAGAAAAGAAAGGGAAAATCAAATAGAAATAATCACACCAAAAGAATAAGAAAATAAGATAACACATTAAAGAAATACATATTCAAAAATAAAATGATGAAATAAAGCAAACACGCTAAATAAAAGCACACTAAAAATAGGAAATGAACACACTAAAAATGAAATGAAATAAAAAATAAAGAAAGAAAGTGCATAGTACACTAAAAGAAAATAAGGTAAAGAAATGCAACAAAAATGGCAAGCTAACACCACTTTATACTTAAAAGGCTCATTATCCCTAATGTGTGCTAAGGGAACATACATCAGCAACAAAAGTCTTATTAGCTAAGGTTAAGTTTCTCAAATTGGAAGGCACCGTAAAAGAGATTTTTGGGCCCAATTTATATCCCTTCTTCCATATTACAACAGTTAATTCATACCACTAATTTGGCTTTTGCAACTAAAAAATAATCAACAAAAGGTAAACATGTGAATAAAGAAAACTCATTGTAATGAGTCAATACAAATCCTGCATTCAACTGTTAAGTCTTGGACATCAAAATCAAATTAATAAGACTAAATTTTCACTATCCTTGCTACTAGCTGAAAAGATTCTAATCAAGATAGGACTAAATTCTTGGTTTGAGCACAATATATTGATTATTCCACTCCCTAGCTCAAAGTCCATTAACTTAGGGGTTAGGGAAGCTAATTGTGAAGGTAAGAGTTTGACCTCATAACCTAATTCACATCTATAAGTTAAACAATAATGGGACATTTGTAAATTTTTCCAATATTATGATCAAACCACACCAATTCAACCTACCTGTAACACCCATAAATTTTATAACCTTTTTGTAGTGTCTTACCTTTTATTCAAACCTTAACCCTAAAACTCTAGCTTAATTATTTTTATAATTAAACCTCGATAAGTAATACTTAAATAATTTATCATAAGTATTTTACCATTTTCTTTTTTTATCTTAAGCCTCACCCTTAACTAGTTTAATTTTCTAATTGGCTACCTTAACCTAACCAAACTAAATTTAAAACAAAAAAATAATCATATTCTAGCCTACCTCTTGCTATATCCCTTTTTTTTTTGCAACCCTCTACCTTTTCCCATTTTCCCTACACAAGACCCTCCCATTCTCTCAAAACTAACCCTTATAACTCCTTAACTCCCCTCCATTTTTGTTTAGATTTTTACATACCGCACCACCGACCCATTTCTTTATCCTCCTTCTTCCTTCCACCATCCCCATTTTTTTTTCATTCTCCCATCACCAACCACCATTGCCACCCACTTATGCAGCCATAACTACCAAGTCTATCACTCTATTCCAACCTATCACCATTTTTCTTCCAACCCAAACACCCTTATTTTTTGTGCCATTGATTCGGAACCTTCTACATCATCACCATCACCATCACCACCATAAACCTCCACCACCATTCTCTTATGTCACTCCCCTCCCCCCATTCATCACTTTCTCCCCTATCGACCTCCTCTAGTTCCATTTTTGCAAGTGACTAGCACTAGTACCCAACCACAATTAGCTAGCTCCCTCCATTTCCTTTGCCACTCCTTCCCTCATTTGAATCACCACCACAAACCTCTTCCTTATCCATTTTCCCAATCGCGCCCCTCTTGTATGTCACCACCACCATCTAAATTCCACCACCTCATGCAATCCCTAGCCCTCCAGCGTCATCCCTCTTCACGTAGCTATATCACCACCGTCAAATGTCCAACTCCACCCTTCCAGCTCTACCTTCCCTTCAACCTTCACCTTAGCCAGCTTCGCCACCTAAACCTCCAACCAACCACTATACTTGTAGCCCCATTCTCTCCCTTTCCCAACACCAAAAAAAAATCACCCATCTCCCTCTTTCTCTCTCACATTTAGCCTCACCCCTTCCTTACATTGGACAACCCCTAGCTGCATTGCCCTCTGTTGTAAGTCCCTTTTCATATGTATAACTCATACTACCCATCCCCAAGTAACATAAGTGTGCCCATTTTTTTCCCAACCATTTCTGGTAGGAAGGTGTAATTTTATTAGTTATTATATGTCAAGTATTTGATTCGAGGACTAACTTAAACAAAAATTAAATCTAAAAGGATAAAAATGAACTTTTTAATTATTCAGGGACTGATATTAACCTTAAGATAATCTAGAGGGACTAAAGTATCATTTAACACCATTTTTGCTTATATCTATCTTATTTAATATTCTTGAAGCTTGAGTACATGATTTTGGTAGTAAGAGTTAGGGTTGTAGTTGGTGGTGATGTTTGATTTGAGTTTTATTTCTTTATAAGAGGTAGTGACCCCTTACTTGTTAGATCATTTGTTTTGGGACTAATAGGTTTGTTTTGTTTAGTTTAAATTTACGGATGAAGTCTTTTTTAAGGGGTAATAATGTAATACTCTATTCTTAACTAACCTTAATTAGAACCCTAATTATAAATTGGCATTTTATGTGTATTTACTTATAGAAATTATTGTATGATATCTTATGTGGAATATGTTATTATTTTGTGTAGTAATATGGGAATTTATGTTATAAATTAAATAGATTAAAATTTGATAGAAAATAGAATTTTTGGATCGACGATCATTTGACTAGTTATTTATTCAGGGGGTTTGGTAGTTGATCGGAAAGGGCAATCATTCTATCATAAATGGGTGAATATTTTTATTTTGTAGCTTTTTAATTGTTTTAGCTCTAACGTGTTTTCCTTGCTCAATGTTGTTTTACAATTTTGGGTTCCTATCTTATTTTGGCACCTTTTCCACAAATTTTGTTATTTTTTGGGATTCATTTAGTATCTTTCGTAAATTTTCCTTATTTATTGATCTTTAACGGATTAAAAATAATTTAAATTGGGAAAATTATTTTTTAGCTAAGAAAATTCTTCCCTAACAATCCTTGATCAAATTAGGATTTGTCTCATAATTACTTGACTTGTTTGCCTTTTTCTTTATTTTATTCTTAAACCTAGTATGTTCTCTTGTGTCCTTTTAGCTTTTTCTTACACCTTACCTTTTTCACCTTCCTTATACATGTATTGGCCTACCAACACACCCTCCCTTGCCCCTTGTAGATTTTTGATCCATTATCCCTATCCCTTACTTGATTGGTTGGTTATCATAACCTCATTTAACCCATTTGCACTCCACCACCCTTACACACTCAACCACTTAATACTTCTTCATTTAAGTGTTGTTGACGATACCTCCCTCTCTTCCTTGGCATAAAAATCTTACTTATATCTCTCTTTAATGCCAGTTGTTTTAATTAATTTTATAAGTCTTTTAAACAATTCATTTTTCCTTGTTTTTTCGCCCACAAGTCTCATCCTTTTTTGGTTGGTTGTGGTGGTTCTTCATCCCTTGTTGTACAACCCTAAATTAATCCTCTCTATTTTTTCCTCCTTGATTTCCTTACTCCCCTCTCTTTATTTTCGAATTATTTGAAGGTTGTCATCTTAGTTGACCCCTCTTATTCCTCTCTTGATTTTCGTGGGTCATCTCTTCTTCTCCTTCCTTTAGAATTTCATATTTTTTTTATTAGCTTATGTTGTTTTTGTTGTTGTTACATATTCTCGTTTTGGTATTTTTTTTTATTTTTGAAGGTAATATGAGTATTGCTTACTGTGGAATTATAAAAAGGCTTTTGATTGTTTTTCTTTATTAACCTTGAATCTAGGTAAATTCAATTACCCTTCATATGGTAAAATATATGTGTGTGAGCATGTTATCCTTAGTATCATGTCAAGTTGTAATTATTGCAAGATTTGTGACTTTTGTGTTAGAATGTGAAAGAGCATAAAATATGACTTTCTATTTGTCAATTATGAATTTCAATATATTATATAATGGTATATTCATATTTAACTATTGTGTATGTATTTTTTTTGCATTTAATTGTGCAATTTTTTACAAGTGACAATAAGTAAAAGCATGCAAGTGATGTTGATATTTTATGTGGCAGGCTCAATAAGGGCATTTTTATCCTTCCAAGATCTTGTCTTGCTATTCCATATATTCCATTAAATTTATTAGGTACTTTATTTAAAATTTTGATACATAATACGTTGGGATTTGAACATGTTTAGGGTTAGTTTGCATGATTTAATATTTTACTATGGAGGGAGAGAAATGTTAGTTTAAATGTTTCATGATTATTTTTCCATGATGTATGCTGATTCATGCCTTAATTTACTATACATCTTAAGCATAAAAATTATGGTATATTAGATATACATGTTTAGGATTTTATGTACTTAATACATGTAAATTATATGTAAGGGAAAAATAGCCTATGTGTCATTTCTTGAATTTCTAGCACGTATGTTCATATTAAAGTATTGTGTTTTAATGTATTTTAGCCTTTTCATGAGACTTTTGAATTATATCCATGCTTGAATCTAATATGGTTAAATTTTAGAGTAATTAATGTTTGAGGGGGAATGTTGGTCTTTATGGTTAAAATATGACTAGTATGAAATAATTGGTTTAGGTTGATCCTAGTCAGCTTTTAGCTGAAACTATTGATTAGCCTTTGAATAATTGGTTGAAAATGGCTTGGCTTGTTTTGAATTTAGAAGTTTTTGAGTTATTGTGTGATTTATAACCCTAGGCCTATGATAGGTATGGATTATGTTAATCATGCATAACTTTAACATGAATATTTAGTGTAATTATGCAATATTTTTTTCATACTTTATTCCAATTGTTCTTGTATACTACTTGGGATCATATTTTAGAGGTATTTGGAGAAAATGGGATCAAAAGGAGCAAAAATACAATAGATGGAGCAAAAGCAGAAGTAAACATGAGTGATCAAAGTATGAAAATGTGGAAGGACGTGCAAATACAACCTTGATGTGATCTAAATTTGGAAAAGTGTTAAATATGAAATTTGTAGATATGTTCGTTAAATTTCCAACGCATCCAAAATTGACTTAATACAAAGTCAAACAAATAAGTTATATCTGAAATATGACACATGGCCAAATAAGAAGTAGTCGACACAGATCGTGTTGCCCGACACCGAGGGGGTCACGTTGATACACGGTGAAAAATCCTATAGCGCTTGTTGACACAGGGTGCTTGTGTCAATTGAGTGGTCACACACTTATGAAGTTATTTTTTTCTCAAATAGAGATTAAAATGGAGGGCACTAAAAGACAGTGATGTTGAGAACACAAAAAGGAGATATAGGATTATTTTCTTGGCATCACACAATCCAATCCTACCCTTAATTCATCGACAATCTCCCATATCTTGATCTCAATTTATTATTTTCGGTTAGATAGATTGAACAGTGATTTTCTCATCTTGAATAAAGAGTGTATTATATTTTGTGTTTGGATTTTTTTTCAATTGATGCAATTATCTATGTTTAAGATGTTGAGGTTAATGAAATATATAATTAGCTAATTGATTTGTTATGAGCTGAAGGAAAATCCCCTAATATGGATGTTGAGAATATGAACCCTAGCTAATCTAATTCCATGTAATGTGTGTTGTGCTAATGCTTGAATGGGTATAATAGAGAAATTGATCAATTTTCTATTATTATTTCGAGAAACACGGTAAAATTTGAGAGATAAATTGGAGTGAGCTCCATTAGCATGACTATGGATCAAATCACAAGGTTGAGAGATTTTGGTTTGACCTATACAACTAAATAGGATAATAAGGATACATAATAATGCATTACCTATTTTTTTTTCAGTCATACTAGATATAGATGTATCTCAATAGATAATAGGGTGTAGTGACTCGAGAGAGAATTATACAAAATACTTTGATTGGCATCCATGATTATATGTTTCAAGATGGGATTTGGGGTTAATATTTGATTGTATTGGAGTTAAGGAGATTTACTGGAACCTTAGTCTTCTCCCTAACTTAATTTCACTTGTTCTTATATTATTGTTGGGTTTTGTTTGCATATTTTCTTTTTATTTATAGTTAGATATCATATAACACCTATCAATAGTCTATACATAAGAGATATTTTCACCATCCAACTACTCACTTCCTATTACTTATGGGATCTACCTTGTATGCTACTCTAACATCATGCACTTGCAGTCAAAAGTTATCAAGTTTTGTGCATCATTGTTGGGGACTAGGCAACAATTAACCTTGGGATCCGAAAGATTTTATTTTCTTTAGACTTTGTGTTTATTTTTATTTTATTTGTATTTTTATGTCAAATCCATATAATATTTGTCAAAGTAATTTTCTGACTTAGTATAGGATCTCTACTGCATGACCCACTCTTATGGGGGTGAGCTAGAATCATTCAACGTAGATATTGAGATGACTTTCCATAGGTTACACAGATTGGATAGAGGTGTTGAAGACCTGGACAATGCTGGGAACCAACAAGCGCTTAATCCACAAGATCTATGTCCTCCACAAGTGCTAAATATAAATTTATAACACAATCCCGCTATTCCACAGGCATCGCTTCAGATACAGCTACAAGCACTAGTGGGTAGATCTCTTAGAGATTATCCACTCCAAATCTAGATGGTATAGGTTCCAACATTAGATGACCATTCGTGAAAGAGCACAAATTTCAAATTAAACAATTCATTATTCAGACGATTCAAACAACAAGCAAATTTGGAGGGTTGCCATACGATGACCCGAATGCTCATATTGCTAATTTCCTCAAAAATTGTTATACTTTCAAGTAAAATGGTGTTTCTAATGATGCCATAAGGCTTATGCTTTTCCCCTTCTCTCTTAAGGATAAAACTAAGAGTTGGATACATTCTTTGCCAATGGAATTGATTACTACATGGGATGATATGGCTAGGCAATTTCTTGATAAATTTTTTTTACTATCAAAAATTGATAAGATGAGAAATGACATTACTACTTTTTTGCATTATGATTAAGAATCATTTTATGAATCATGGGAATAATTCAAAGAATTGCTGAGAAAATGGTCTACCTATTTGGTTGTAGGTTTAGACTTTTTATAATGGTTTGTTTTCTACTAATTGATCTATGCTTGATGTAGCTGCAAGTAGGACAATTATGAACAAGACCTAAGAATATGTCTATGATTTCATTAAGGAGCTAGCAACTAATAGTCATTAATGGCATTCAAAGATATTACCTAGTAGGAGTGCAGACATCTATTATGTTGATGTGATCACTACTCTTTTGGATCAATTGCATGCTCTAACTAAACAAGTGGCTAACTTGAGTGCTTCTACTATGTGGGTCCTGATAGTGAGACGTGACCTATATGGTGGAACTCACACTAGAATTGAGTGCTAGGTTGGTAATCCTTTTATGCAATCATCAAAGTAGTTTAATTTTATTTCAAATTTTGGTAGCCCAACACTAATCCTTAAATGAACACTTACAATCCTGGTTGGAGGAATCACCCGAGTTTTTCTTAAAGAAATCATAACCCAAATCTGGATCCAAGTTAATTAAGACCACCTCTAAGATACCAAGTTTGGAAGAATTACAGACTAAGTTCATAAACCAAAGTGATCAGGATTCTAAAATCAAAACACTTAAATGCAAAATCAGGAGGCTTCTTTGAAGAAATTGGAGGTGTAAGGAAGATAGTTGGCTAATATGATCTATAAAAGAGCCAAAAAGGCCTTACCTAGTAATACAGAAAAGATTTCATGAGAGGATGCAAAGTCAATCACCTTGAGGAGTGGTACAAAGTTGTCTAATCAACCATTTTTGAGCTTAGAAGAAAAGTCCAAAGAAAAGATGGATGATAATTAACCCATAGAAATTTTTGGTTCTCAAAAGGAGGTAAGAGATGACTCCACACCTAGTGAGATTTCACACCATGAGGTAAAACATTATCATCCTTGCATCCCATTTCCCTAAAGGTTGAAACAACAGAAAGTAGATACATAATTTTCTAAGTTTCTTAATAATTTTAAGAAATTACATATAAATATTCCATTTGCTGATGACTTAACACAGATGCCCAATTATTGTAAATGTATAAAAGAAATTTTAGCTAAAAAAAGGAAATTGGAAGAATTTGAGATGGTCCAATTAAATGACGAGTATGGTTGTTAACGAGCATGGGTGGGCTCACTACCCCCACACGCATTTCATGCAGCCCCTCACTACATATCTCCCTTCCTCTGTTTTGTTTTTCTTCCCATCTCCCTCGACCATCTCATGTAGCGCCACCCCGTCGCCACCACTCAACAGCCACCGAGCATCACCCATATCCCCTCCACCATCGCAACCACCTCCAACCTTCCCAACACCCCTACAACAACAGCAACACATAGCAACCTCACTACCCACACGCATAACACCCTTACCCTGTCATAGCCCATCGTCCAGCATCACCGCCACCGGCCCTACCCCTTCTCCTCTCTTTCCCCACCTTTCTCTACAGCTCTAGCAGCCTCTACCCTTTGCCATTCGAACCACCACCACAGAGCCCAACCACCATCGACTGTGCAAGCCCAACAACACCACCTTCCCAGCCCTCGCATGTAATACCCCATATTTTTAAAATCCAGATTTATTAAGTTTAATGATTTTATTAGCGTAAATTGACGTAAACAATTAATTATTTTAATTTCGATTTGTTTTATGGATTTATCAACGATTTTGAATTCATAATTGAATGTAATATTTTCGGGAAGTTTAAATTAAAAATATTTTCGGAACTTATTTAAGAATTTCTTTTTGAAATTAATTTTCTTCCGTTCTACGCTTTTTAGTTTGCGGAAAACCGATTTCGGAAATTATTAAAATTAGTTTTGAGTTATTAGAATTTGACTTAAACATTTTATTATATACTTTTAAATAATTTTTCGAGGTCTTATAATACATTTTTGTAAATAATATAAATTTTTACGTTCGTTAGTAAATTCTTCTGAAAATATTTATGAAATTCTTTATATAGCTTTTTATTAATTTTAAGCCTTCGGATCCGTTCGAAATAAATTTTAGATAAAATCTCCCAATAATATTTTGATATTTTTAGTATTTTACCATATCTGTATTTGTAACAAAAAAAAAAAAGAACCCCGCACCGTCGGTACCGACCCCCCCTCTCTTCTTTTTCTTTCTCTCTTCCCTTTCCCCGACTCCCTGTCTCGCAACCCTAACCCTAACCCTTATTTTGATTAATTGGGTATGAATTAGCTTATAAAAAGCTAAATTGATTGTTTGATTGTGTATATATGTGCTGTAAGATTGATTTGGATAGGTTAATTGTGTGGTTGTGTTGAGATTTTGGAAATTTTGGATTTTTGGCCGGGTTATGCTCGAATTTTTCGGATTCGTCCGATTTAGCTATTTTTGATAAATCGATTATACAATATTTTTTAAAATGTATCCAATTTTATTTTGGAACCGTCAATTTGAGAAATTTATGCAGGTTTTATCGGAATTTGATTCCTAGGTCAAATTTTGGGTGTAATGAAATTTGGCCGTATAATTGAGCCGTTACACTCAATTGATTTTATAATATTGTTTAAAATGTATTTAATTTTATATTGGAAGTGTTGATTTGGGAAAATTGTGCGTAATTGATCGGAATTGGATTTTTAGGTCAAAACTCCCGCGGGTTTAAATTGGTTTGAGTAATCGGGTTATTTTATTCAATTGACTATATAAATCACATTAGAATATGTTTAATTACATTTTCGAACCATCAATTGATATATTTTGGCAAGAATTGATCGGATTTGCGTTCCAGGCTCAAAAACCCTAATTGTGCTAAATTGGATATTTCTATTATCGGTTTTGATCAATTGATTATTTGATATGTTATAGAATGTGTTTAATTGCATTTCTAAACATTCAATTTGATTAAACTTATAAAATTTTACCAAATCGTATTTTCGGGCCCAAAACCCTAGATTTTAAGTGAGATTATGAAATTGGTTATTTGTATAGTTGTTTCGCTAAAATTAAATTTATAAAAGTAGTGGAAATGTCCCAAGTGATATTGTATTAATCCATTTTGATTTAGTTTTAACCTTAAATCTTAATAAGGCTATGCTTTTAAGTTCTAAGTTTTGGACACGTTTTCTAAGAAAGATCATTGTGTTGTTTGTGTTTATTTAATTACAATATGTGAATTATTGATTGATAGAATAGTGTCTAATTTAGTTTTCAATTTCTATCGGATCTAGGAAAGCTTTCTTGTAGATCCACGAGCTAGTGATCTCTCCCTCTTATCTCGCTTAGCTAGCTTCGGATCCAGGTAAGTCTCTACTTACCTCTACTTATGGGTAATTAGTAAGGACGTGGCTAAGGCCATCTGTGTGTATTGCATGTTTTACCTGTCTTGTATGCCTTATGCGGTTGTGTGCTATAATCTGTATATTATCTATGTATTTATGTAGCGCAGCATGGAACCGAGGTATGTTCCCGTACTCTCGTCTATATGTACTAATATGGTATGGTACAAGGAGAATGTGGTGTGATGTGACATGCATGCTAGGTGTTTTGATGAGGAGTTGTGGAGTGGGGGCTTGAAAGAGAAAAGTAAGCGACTAGGATAACCAAAGGGAAGTACGTCGGCTAACGCAGGTAAGAATGACCTAGGCAATTTATGATTAGTAAATGGACGGGAAAAGGGGGAATTAAATAAATGGAAGAGTGGAAGAAAGTAAAGTTGCCTGGGGGAAACTAGGGTTTGCATGGGAATGATAGAGTTGGCATGGTGGGAGTGATAGGGTTTGCATGGGGTGGTTAAGGTCCGCATGGGGGCGAACCTTACGTATGGAAAGTTACTTTGGGGCGTAGGGAAGGTAATGGAAAGTTTGTTTGGGAGTTTGGAGGCTTGAGGTGAAAAATAGTACGTGGGATAAAATAAGGGTACATAGGGACCAACTAGGGTTTGGGAAAGAAACCCTAATTTAAGAAGGTGGAAAAGAAAAAGAAAATAATAAGAATAAATGAGGAAGAGTGAGGTATGTGGGAGAGTTGAGTCTGAGGGTCATGATTTGGGTTTCCAGTGCGAGAAATGTGTTAAGTATGATAATTGCCAAGGGTGTTAGTGGCCTAATATAAGCGTAGGAGATAGCTCGGTGACCTGAACCGAGCAAGGAAATAGCTAAGACTGGATATGTGACATGTATCCTACGTGCCGTGGATGCTTTGTATGAATTATGTGTTGTGTTTTAAATACCGTTATCTTACTTGTTCCGTGGGTAATGTGGCTTGGAAACAAGACACGTGCTTGTGTTCTCAATAGAATGTGATAGTACGAATATGTCTTCAGTCTTGATGTGATGTGTTGAGATCTCTGGCCATGCATGACAAAAGAAATGCCCTCGAATAAGATACACTAAAACACTAACGACTTACAGAGAAAGATGCTGACCTACAAGCCCTATAGGGGGTATCGATACTTAAGGATTAGGTGTCCGAGGTGAGGAGGGTACTCTGTGCCTTGTGCATCAGTATGACTAGAGTTTTGTTGTGCCTCTTGGTTGGATGGTTGGAGGGTACCATGATGCCTTGTGTGCCGGTATGACCGATGTACTATTATACCTCCGGGTTATTATTGTATTCTCCTTGAGTAAGTAAAAATGGCAATAGTATGATTTGATCAAAATGATTATTATTAGATATTGGATTGGTTCGGTTGTAACCGTTGTGCCTACTTGTGGTTTTGTATAGTAGCCGTTGTGCCTACCTTTGGTTTTAAGTAGCAGCCTTTATGCCTACATGTGGTTTTTGATAGCAGCCTTTGTGCCTACTTATTGTTTTCGATAGCAGCCTTTGTGCCTACCTATGGTTTCGATAGTAACCTTTTTGCCTACCTATGGTTTCAGTAACAACCTTTGTGCCTACCTACGTTGGCATTATGTTTGTAAGCATACCTGTGGTGTTATACATTTCATTATAGTGTACCTATGAGTATACCTATAAGGTTATGGATGTTATTATACTATACCTGTAACTATACCTGTGACGTTATGTATTTGGTTATTATATGGTACCTATAAGTATACCTATAATGCTATGGATTTTATCATACTCTACCTGTAAATATACCTGTGACGTTCTGTATTGGGTTATTATATTGTACCTATAAGTATACCTGTGACATTATGTATTTTATCATATTGTACCTGTAAGTATACCTGTGACATTATGTATTTTATCATATTGTACCTGTAAGTATACCTATAATGTTAGTGATTTGAGTATATTATACCTGTGAACATACCTATGATGTATGTAATTGGTTGGGATTGATGCAGAGACATGAAATATGCTATAAAGATTATAATTGTGGTGTAAAGTTGGGTTTTAATTATTGCTTCAAAAAGTATGTAGGGATGCTTAGTTGATAAGTGTTATCATACTCTAAATGAGCACGCATTAATAGTAGGTAGTTTAGTGACTATTGCTTATTTGTTATGATTATTGTGTTTGGATCATCTCATGTATATATTAATATTTATACCATGTATTGTCATAATGCCATATGGTTATTGTATTAGGGTTTTCTTGTAATCATACTTCAGATAGTATCTCTAAGTTGTTTATATGGTAAGTTCGGTTGTTTTAGAAGAATGAATATGAGTAGTATGTGACCTTAATAGAATTTGACTATCTAAATAATTATTGTATATCAATCCTCATATGTGTATGTATATGTCTTATACAATGTAAAATGTATGCCTTACATGTGTTCTATACTATTTTATAGTATTAGTTTGGTATAAAGAATTGATCAGTATCGTAGTACTAAAGGGTTCATTTTCATGGACCTCTACCTATTCAATAGGTAGTGGACTTTGTAGGTCAGTTTTCGAGTCCAATTGAAAGTTTTCGGCCGGTTTTGAGAGCATAGGAATATCCAGTGTCTCTTCTGTTATCTGGTCTCCACGTGTATTTGGACTTTCATGTCCTCCTGTAATTTCTCTCTTGAGTCTTGATAAATTGCTAGTGTTACTTTTAACTAGCACTGTACTTATCTATTATTTTCTGTATTCTGACTTTTGGTAATCGTGTTATTTAAGTAAAGTAATATTTTAGCCTTAGCACTTAGTATAAGAATGGTAGAGGATGCCAGACTTATACTGATATGGCAGTAGCACCCATTAATTTTGTAATTAGCACTTTCGCAAAAATAAAAAAAGTTTAATAGTAAAAGTGGGGGTAATACAACTCTTTTATAAATGAGTCGAGCTTTTAAAGAGCCAAGTCGAGTAGGCTCATGAGCTTTTGTGGTAAACGAGTGGACCTTACTAGCTTTTGCACTATAAATGAGCCCGAGTCCAAATTTTTTATGCTCAATCTTGGCTTGTTTATTAAAAAAGTAAAGTTTGATCCTTATTTTTAGGCTAGTTTAGCTAAATAAAGAAATCAAGCTAAGCCCTTAACAATTCAAGCCCAAAAAGTTCATAAGCTGGCTCTATTCATTAACGACTCTAATGAGGAGTGTTTTGCTATACTCCAAAACAAACTACCACCTAAGATAAAGGATTTAGAGTGTTTTACGATTCCTTACAATATTGGTAGTTTACATTTTGATAAGGTTCTTTGTGATTTGGGTACTAGTTTTAACCTCATGCATTTTTCTATTTTTATAAAACTTGGACTTGGTAAGCTAAAGAGCACCACAATATCTCTTCAGCTAGCAAATCGCTCAATAAAGTATAGATATGGTATAATAGAAGACATGTTAGTTAAAGTTGGGAATTATTATCTTAGCATTGGGGATGAGAAGATGCTCTTTGATTTATTTGTTAATATGCACATTCCCTCAAATAATGATTCTTGCTATAGGATTGATTCTATTGCTAAGATGATGAAAGAAGACATTAAAGAGCAACTTTTAAGGATTCCTTCAAAAAAGAATTGTGTGAAGAAAAGCCACTTGATAATAGAGGTGGTATGCCCATTCATGCCAAATGTAAGGAAATAAGGAAGACAGTGAATGTATTCACATTTGTTAGTACTACTTATTAAAATCAATTTAAATAGATGATATGAAAATGAAATATTTGACTAACTAGGACTCATTAACAAATTGGTGTGGGCTGAGCGATAAAGGAGTCAAGCTAATGACTTTAAACAAGAGTTCCTTGAGAGGTAACCCAAGTTTATACTTTCATTTAGCTAGATTTTTTTATTTTCTTTTGATTGTTGTAGCTCATACGAACTTACAAATCTTTTTGTCTTTGTATTGGTTTCAGTGATGAAGTGTAAAATAGGATGAGGTGGGTTATAAAGAATATCACCAAAAGGAAAGAGAAAAATGAAAAAAAAAATCTTAGTATTGAAGTGTTGGGGATTTTGAGTGTGAAAATTTTTATAAGTGTTGGGCATAATATTGGAAAAGAGGGGATAAAAAATTTCTAATTATTGAAATCCGAGACTTGACACAACCCTAGTGTGTTGATTTATACAATCGTGTCATTGGAGGTGCTAGAAAAAAATGTGAGAGTCGACACGACATGCCCATGTCATTTATATGACCATGTTGATGAACCGGTAAAAAACACATCATGGGGGAAAGATATGGGGTGCCTATGTTGATTGACAGGCCATGTCGATGCCTAGCGTTTGATATCGATGTTATTTTTCAATGCATGGTTCACCTACCTTATAACTCCCATTCTTCATCGTCCTCCTCCTCTTCTAGAAATTATTTTCGATCTCTGCTGGCACCACCCACCAAGAAACCATGGTCTATAATTCCTTCTCTGCACTTTTACCCTATCAACACATTAGGGGCATGTGTCTATTAAACATGTATATATGAGTCATTTATGCTTCTTCTTCTTTTGTCTACTCGAGTTTTTTCTTTAGCATTTTTTGTGTTTGCTTGAGTTAGTATTTTTAAATGTCATGAGTAATTTTATTTTCCTTTTTTGTCATTTATATCTTTTTAATATGTTGTATTTTGTATTTAAAATAAAAAACATTGGAAATGTTGAAAATTAAAAAAATAGAATAAAAGTAGGATATGATCTTGCCAATGTTGAAAATTAAAAAAATAGAATAAAAGTAGGATATGATCTTGCATTGATGATAATAGAAGACTGTTTAGCTTGAAGTTGCATTGAGCTAAATTGAGTTGTTGAGATGGCATGGCTTACTAGTGATAATGCCCAGTCTCAGAATTGAGACTATGAATCTAAGGCTACTTCCTCAACTACCTTTTCTTTTGCTTTGGTGGGAAGGAAAGCTGGCACAAAAGAAACATCAGCTTCAGGCAAGACCCTTATACTAGTCCTATCGATTTGATAAGAAGAATGGAGGCATCTCATGGGTTCCTGCATTGTCTTAAAAATGATTTTGGTTTTGAGTTTAAAATGTTTTGGTTGCATCCTTATGAAGGGAGTGTAAATATGTTAAATTGAGGGTCATATATGCATTGAAACTTTCCTATGTTCATTGTAGTGTAACTAATGTGTTCACTTATTCTATGATTTAAAGGATTATCTTTCTTGAGGGTGATGTCCCGCCATAGCTTGCGAAACTAGAACTTATAATGATTTTCATCGAAATTACATATGACTTATGATACGTATTAAGATGATAGATGCACATTTTCTTTTCTTATAAAACCTACATTATCCAAATAGCCTAACATTAACATTTTATCCTTTGCTAATCCTTTCAAGATTTTGGTCTATTTTTTTGATCTAACTACAATCGTAACCTTTATTTGTGTGTCCCTACCTTATTCTATAGCTAGTGGGGTGATGAGTAAAATGAGAATATAGGTATGAGAGCATGGGGGATGTGTGAAAAGGTGAATGGCTATGTAGGATGAAAAAAAGAGAAATGAAAAAAATGAACAAGTTTCGGTTATTTCTCATGATTAAAGATGTTGGGATGATTGAAAAAAAATGAAAGATAAATAAAAGAGAAAAAATAAGAACAAAAGATTGAATAAGGTGGAAGAGTATTGTATAATTGTTATTGACCAAGCACCATCGGTACTAGACGTTTATTTACCAAAAAATTACATCCTAACCTTCTTACCTTTGGCCCCATTACAACCTTAATAAGACCTCTTAATTATCGTGTGTTATAAGTCTATATAGTGATGGAGAATTGAGAAGCATTACAAGCATATGGGTGATCATGTTTATAAACGCAAGGACTTGAGTGAAAATTCAAAATTAATTTATATAAATAAACACAAGAGATGAGTGTCTAAGTACCTAAAGTGAGGTTCCTTGTTTGAAACTTGAGTCCTAAACAAGTTTATCTCATGGTTTCCTATAACCCGCACAAAATTTTTTCCTTACATGTTCCTCTTTGCATAAAATTGACTTAAAAATTCAACAATACATTTCCACTTCTTTCATAAGTATGCAATCTAAAAATATTTTCGATAATTGTATTTTATATTTTGATGAGTTTTGGGTTCTTGATGGGTTTATTTGACTTGGTGTGATATGAGTGTTAGTACAATCTTTACCAAGAAAAGGATCCCATTATTACCTATCACTTCTTCTATGTGTTTTTACATGTGCTGGTCACTTAAGGACACGCAACAAGTAAAACATAAGGGGGAGTTGATAGGTATGGATTATGTCTATGATACCCAAAAAAATTTCTTAACCTAATCCCGCATCTTTAGCCTTAATTTGACTCTAATCTCAAAAAAACTTATTGTTAGCCTTAACAAAATTTCTTAATCTTGAAAATTTAACCGAAAACTGAAACCTTAATTCGAATAAACAAAAATTCATAACCCAAAACTAAAAACGCTAAAACTTTCGCTAATATAAATTATTTGGCTAATCCTAAAATTCCTAATCTAATCCTAATTCCTTAACCTTTCTCTCTTTTTCCTTTTCTTTCAACTTTTATTTTCTTCCTTTCTTCCCTTTTCTTCCTTTTTCTTTTCTTTTCTTTCCTCTTCTTCTCTACAACGAATTTTATGGCGTGAGAAGCTTTGCTTCTTCTATACATGAATCCCTCCACTTGCCTTCCCTATGTTCCTCTCATCATCACCTACCAACCCTACCACCCTCGTGCCACTCTCCTCCTCCTCCTCCCTGCTGCCGCCTTGTTTTTCGCAACCGTGCCAGCCTGCCACCCTTTCCTTTCATTCTTCTTTCTTCTTCTCCATGCCTTCTCCTCCCGTGCACGTTTTCTTCTCTATCATCACCCCCTCATGCCTCTACCAAACTCCCATCCATCTCAACCATCACCATCCCCCCTATCCTTTTCTTTCTTCTTTCTTCTTCTTCTCAGCAGAACCATCATCGTCGTCGTCATCACCCTACCTTTTTCTCCTCCAAAGCACACCACCTACTAGTATAAATAGCCCTCTAACCCTCTATTTTATTATCATCCATCAGCTCCCCAACCTTATTCTCTTCTCCCTTCTCCTTTCCCCTTCTTCTTCCTCCTTCTTCCCTATTTTCAGCATCCAAACCACCCAATCCACCACCGAGCACCACCTAAGCCACCACTAGCCGCCCTTTAGCCAATGGACCAACCACCAAGGTTGCCTTGACCGCTGTCTCTTTTTCCTTCTCTTTTCCTTCTTTCGTTGTAGAGTTTCAAAGTGCACGGCCTACTGCACGACTGTGCGAACACTCAGATACCCTACTGCATAGTCATACAACCCTTGCACCATCTGGCCTTGCATCTTGTTTTCTCTCGGCCAGTGCTGCATAGCCTATCCATGTGTCTTTTCTTCATTCAACCCATTATGCACTGTTACTGCACTATCGTGTAACTCTTGCATCGCCTAGCCGTGCAATTTCCCATTTTAGCCGTGCAACCTTATTTTTACCCCAAATATTGTCCAAACCCACCAAAATTTAACCATAGCTCCACCACACATATTTCTACTCTTCCTTATAATTCAAGTTTCTATTTAACTCCGGTAAATTCTATTTTTACCCTTCTCTACCATAATCTCGCTCTTAATTTTTAACCACTGATCCTAATCATATTTTATCTTGTTTTCATAGGTGATTTTTCGGTGAACTCGAAGGAAGTATAGGATTTACATGCATAGAGCCTAGTGTGCTTATCAGTAATGATACATGTCATAGCTAGGGATTTATGTGATACTTGTATCTTTGTATATGCTTTTGTGTTGAATATGTTATTGAATAATTTAATTATGAAAATGCTATGGAATGATAATCTTGAGAATAATATAATTATGTAAGTACATGTTTGCGTATAATATGGGATATAAGATGCCAATGGAAAACTAAGGATATGCACTTCGGATAATGATTGGAAATGTACATGTTTTGGGTTTTATAAAGGCTTTGGGAGAATACAATTATCTTGATTACCCTGAGGGTATTATTGTCTTTTGAGGATAATTATGTGGTTATACTTATGTGTTTAGTTGTATGTATTGAGTTTAGCATGATAATATACAATCAACTCTAAATAAGATATTAATCATGTAAAGTGAAAGATCACTTGAGTCAGGATGAGGTGTTTATATGGCTCCGTTCCACTAGATAATAATAGTGGCTTGGGTGTGTTGTCCCCAAGAGGTGCTCCAGTCCATTCTACCGGATTAAAAGTAGTGGGGTCCCATACTCAATGTGAATAAAAATACAATAAAGTGTTAAAGTATAAATAGAAATATACTAATCATTTAAAGTGAAAGACTACGTGAGTTAAGACCGAGGTGTTGAGTCCGTTCCATCGGATAATAGTGGCTCGGGTGTGTTGTCCCTAAGAGGTGCTTCATACCGTTCCACCATTTTAATAAATAGTGGCTCGAGAATATTTTACTCTAAGAGGTGTTGGCTCCGTTCCACTAGATAATAATGGTGGCTCGGGTGTCTTGTCTCCGAGAAGTGTTTCAGACCGTTCCATCGGTTTAAAAATAGTGGGGTCCCTGAACTCAACATAATAAAATATTGGAATATGCCATATCTAGTGAAAGACTTGGAATTAGTAGTTATTTGGCTTTCTTCTATTTGCATATATATGAATTGCTTATAGGAATTCTTGTAATATGTGTAACTCTGCTTAATTGTACCATTACCTTGCTCAGTACGTAGCATACTGATCATCCATTTTATGGATGCTGCTCAATCCAACAAGTGGACTACCCAGATATTTATGTGCAGGTCGATGAGGACCAGGTGGATGATTTCACAGCTTTTGATGCAATATATGTGGAGGAGTGATTCATTCATACCAGGGTTTGAGCATAGAGTTATATTATCCGGATTATAGTTTTATCCGGATACCTTTTTAGACTCTTAGTTCCATGGGATATCTTTTTTGTTATATTTTAACATTGTAATCTGAGTTAATCTCCAAACGCTTATATGATGTATAAAAGTTGTCTCATTCCTTTCTAATCATGTTTTAAATTTTCTAATCGTTTTGCCTTGTGATTGACGTAAGGATGGTGAGATAAGCCAGACTTATATCAATTACAGCGGTAACAACAAAATATTTGAGTATATACTTCTACTTAAAATAAAAAAATTTAGTAGTAAATTTGGGGGTGTTACAATGTCTATCATGTGAAACTTTAACATGAATATTTAGTGTGATTATGTGATGATTTTTTTGTACTTTATTCTAATTTTTCTTTTCTACTTCTCTTGATCATATTTTATAGGTATTTTGAGAAAATGGGATAAAAAAGATGTCAAATGCAATAACTAGAACAAAAATAGAAGTAAATACGAGTACTCAAAGTATAGAAAGGTGGAAAGACATGCAAATCCAACAATGATGCGATCTAAATTTAGATTAGACATGAAAGTTGTAGATATTTTTATTACCATTTAACTCATTAAACATTGGCTCAATCTAAATTCAAAAGAAAAAGTTGTGGCCAAAATATGAAACATGATCAAAGTTGAAGTAGGCAACACCGGAGGGTCATGTTGATACACTGTGAGAAACCCTTCAGCCCTCATCTACACGGGGTGTCTATGTCAATTAACAAGGCTTGTGTAAATGAGAACTAATGCACTTATAAGTTTTTTTTTTTGTTCAATTGGAGAGTAAAATGGATGGGACTAAAATACGATGATTTTGGGAGCACAAAAAGAACATCTAGGGTTCTTTGCTTAGTATCACCCAATCATAAACTACCCCCAATCCATCCACAATATTCTATCTTTTGATCTCAATTTCTTGTTCCTAATTTGATGGATTACATAATGATTTTCTCATCTTGAATAAAGAGGATATTGTATTTTGTCTTTGGATTATTTTTTTTAATTGATGCAATTCTCTATGTTTAAAATTTTGAGCTTAATGAAAGGTATGATTGGCTAATTGATTTGTGCTAAGGTGAAAAGAAATCCCCTAATCCGAATGTGTTGAGAATATGAACCTTATCCAATCTAATTCCTTGTCATATATGTTATGTTGATGCTTTAATTGGTACAATAGAGAAATTAATCACTCTTCTATTATAATTTAGAGAAACCTGGAAAGATTTGAGAGATAATTTGGAGTGGGTTCCATTAGCATGTGTAGATATCTCAAATCACAAGGTGAGAGACATTGGTTTGACCTCTACAACTAAAAAAGGGGATAATGATACATAATAATGTGTTACCTACTCATACTAGAGATGGACAAGTCTCAATAGACACTAAGGTGAATGGCACGAGAGAGCATTACACTACATACTTTGGTTGGCATTCATGATTATGTGTTTTGATTTGGAATTTGGGGTTAATATTGGATTGCATTGGAGTTAAGGGGATTGATTAGAACTTTGGCCTTCTCTTTAACTTGCTTTCACTAGTTCTTATATTATTCTAGGGTTTTATTTGCATATTTTCTTTTTATTTATAGTTAGACATCATATACCTCGTATCGTTAGTCTAGATATAAGAGATAGTGTCACCACCCCCTATTCACTTCCTAGTTCCTGTGGGATCAACCTTGCATGCTACTCCAACACCATGCACTTGTGTTTAGAAGTCATCACCTATATGGTTTTGAATTTATGTGATCCTTGTAGTCCTTTGGGGATTGAATTTATTTTTGATTTTTTTGTAGTGATCATTGAGGCCCTTTTGATTTGATTAGATTGTTGGTTGGTTATAGTGACCCTTGAGGTCCTTTGATTTGATTTGATGGATTGTAGTTGTGGATCTTTATATCCTTGGTATAATAATTTGCGTTTGAATAAGACACTAATTATTTAAAGTGAAAAGCTTGAGTTTAGAAAGAAATCTTATTACTTGGTACGCCACCGAGTGTATAGTTGAACATTCGGGTCAAATAGCCCATTTCTTCTCATAGGGATTCACAAAGCCTATAATAATATGCATACTTAAGGACTTGAGTGCTGAAATTGTAAATATATGGCTTAGGTCGTTTAACTTCTTTGATATGATGTTAGGAAGTAAGTGGTCGATTTGTTGTTATCCCTATACATCTTTACTTTAGATTATGGGATTGTATTCTATTCAAGATTTGAACTCACTTGAATTGCAATAAATTAGAAAAACACTATGATACCTCATCAATAATCGGAAAAGGGTTTTCTTGGTAAGCATTGAATTGTTTGATGTTATCATTAATCATTATGTTAAATTGTTTGGTGTGAATAATAAATGCTTTTTTAAATTATGGAATTTTCATGGTTGACGTGTTGTTATTTTATGGTTTGACTTTTATCATATGTTGAGTGTGAGGTCATAATTATCCTTGGATGGTGTTATCGTAGGTGATTGTATGTTTTATCCATGACTCTCGTTGTTGTATGATTGATTGTGATGTGTGCATACTATTTTTTGAGAGATATTGTGATTTACTCAATACAAGAAAGTTGTAATAACACTTAATCTTTGTGTTTGATTTGTTTTAGCCTTACATCCGACATGAGTTGGGTATTGGTCATACCTTTCTCGATATTGGATGTAGCGATAACACCTAATATTTTATTTAATTGATTCTGCTAAAATAAAATTTATAAATAGTAAATTTGGGTATATTACAGATATAAATAGAAAAATGAAGCAAAAAGTCATTAATATTGCTTTGTCATCTAATACTATTTTACTAAAGAATGGGAATAATAACTCATTTTTCACATATAAGGTGAAGAGTTAAAATTATTAAAAATATGATGGCAGTAGGTCTTCAAAACATAGGATAAAAATTCAAAGAGGAAAATCAGAGATGGGTAGAGACCAAAAATTAAGAATGAACTCATAAGCAAAGATTGCTTAAGAAGAATGATCAAATGATGCAAGAAGCATCTAGAATAAGGTCAAAATTGGCTATATAGAAGAGTAATTAGGTATAAGAGGAAAATGAGAATGCCATTCAAAACTAATATATTTATTTGAGAGTCTTTATCAATAGAGGGGGGGAAGTGGATTATGGATAATACTATGAAAGTTATGGAAATATAAAATCATGTGTCATAAAAAAAATCTGTAGCATTTAAAACCGTATATATATATATATATATATATATATATATATATATATATATATATAGTTTTTTAATACATTGAAACTTTATAGTTTTTTAATACATTGAAACTTCATGAATATGGTAACAAACTCTCATAAGTGTATCATACATTATTTTATGAAATATTTTCCACAATCATTTTTGTCTTACACAATATTTGATTTTGGTAATGAGACCATTATAAAGCCATGTATTATGTAGCTATAAAATATTTGATTTGTCAAAATTCAACCAACATTTTCAACTTTTGCAAATTACATGTATATGTACCGTTGCCATAATATGATTAGCAATTTTACTTATCAATTAATTATATGATCTTATAGTTATAAAATAATACTTTGTGTATGCCATGGGTGAGTTACTAGTATATAATAATACCTCAATAATTTCTTTGTTTAGGACCACGGTAACATAAAAATGATTAACTGATGTCATTTTCCTTCTGGAAATGTCTCAAGGACGGAATTAGAGTTGGAAATGTTGAATCCGATCATAAACATTGAGGCATTGCTAAACTGTCGAGTTGTTGTTGCTATTGGAGGTAGAGCCATGTTGGTAGTCATTTTAGTGGAGGATTGCTGCAATAGGATAGACAAGAGGATGGCTGGATGAGTTGAATAGGAAGGGAGGAGGACGAAGAAGAAGATGAGGAGAATTCTAGATGCTATGTTCAGTTTCAAGAATTGGGCCGAAGAATTTGTTCGTTGGTTGAGGAGAAAGGGAGACAAAGAAGATGAGTGTTGTACCCTAGTACTTTGTTTAGTGGCTGGATAGATTTTGGTTTTAAGAAAGTTAGGATTATGTAATTTTAAGATTTGGGTTATACTATAAATTTAAATGTCCATAAACTTAATATATATGTTATTATTATGTAGTTATATACTTCATATGATTAGTAAATTTTTTTTATCATTTTCTAACATTTCTGCTTTATAATTATTATTTTTAGTGATCATTCCGGGTCCGCATTATACAACACCGTGTAAAAGTTAGGGTGAGCCTCGAATTTGTGCATATTAATGAGTACGAATGAGAGGGAAAGCGGGTGTTGTAGAACGCACATGTGGGCTGGGTCCATATTAATAGCTTCTTGTTCACGGGTTCCCTTCTATTACTAGAATCTCTCATGCAGTGGCCAGTCAGACAATGACCTTCGAGCTCCCTCTCTGTCGTTTAATTGGTGGCAAGGTCATTATTGCTTTCGCTTGCCTATCACCATTCGCCACACCGATCACACAGTCCCCTACGCCATTTTGTGTGTGTTTTTGATTTATATTATTATCTTTTATAATTTATTGGAACAGGCAGAAGTTATTAGTATCATACAGGGAAAAAAAATTTAAAAGCTCCTGAAATGAGGCTGTCAAACGAATATCAGGAAAAAACAAAAGAAACAGAAACTACAGCTAAGTGCTCGTTTATACATTTACTTATTTATTTGCTATCAACTAATATCTTCTATGATTTATGCATTTAGTTAGTTACTTTGAATATATAATAACATATTCTTAATTATTGAAGAAAATAAGTGTAACTCAGAAAAATATTATTGAAATACGCATTGCAAACCTAAAACCTCATATTGTAGATCAATTTTGTTATTGATAATAAAAATGATCGCGTATATTTAGATCATAGAGTATATTTTACCTTTGTCTCATATTATCTACAACATTTTAAGCATTTATCATTATTTATATTACTATATACATAGGGATGTAAATAAAGCAAGCCAAATCGTGAGCTATTCAGCCCAGCTAGTTTAATGTTCAATCATTTTGTTCATTTAGTTAAATAAGCTAAACTCGATCCTCACTTTTATACTTGTTTATTAAATAAATCGGGCCCAACCCCGAAAAAGTTTGGCTGAGCTCATTTATAACTTAAACTCATAAACTTGATTCAACTCATTTGTTTCGATAGTCAAATCTGAGCCTTACTTTTAAACTTATTTATTTAATGGGTCGAGCCTGAGCTCTAAGGTGTTTGGTTCGAATTAACTTATTTACAACCCTATATATATATATATATCAATGAAAATAATAATAATAATAATAATAATAATAATAATAATATATATTTTGGAGATAAATCTAACAAATTAAAATGTTTTAACACAACATACCAATTTGTAACATATTATTTTATCCATATGTGAAATATTACCACTTTAAATATAAGTTTTCGTATCATAAAATAATATCACTTTGCAAAGTTTAAAAATATTTTTGGCCTATATCTTTATATGTTTTTTTTTTTTGAATGCCAAGGCATAATAACTTTTGTTTTTCTTAATTAGAAAAATAGAAAAGTAAAGGACAAAATTACAAGATATAATTGAAACGTAGAAAGGGAGTAATAAACTTTGACCTTATAATTGAAACATTTGAATAATATGAAATGAAAGAGTACATATAACAGTATTTTTTATATCGAGATAATATTATATTGAAAGTTGAAAGAAATGCAAGAGAATACGCCCCAAATAAGCCTTCTTAGCATTGTAGAGAACCAAATATATAGTTATGAGTTAAAATAATTTACTAAGAATCATTAGGATAACTATGAGTTAAAATAATTCTGAAAAGTCACTATTAGTTGATAATGACTTATATTTAAGGAGTTGTGTAGCTTCACTCTTATTTTGATATTAGTGGTGAATTAACTATTACTTTTGGATGCATGAGGTAACTATGTGAAATAATTAATTTATGACTGGAATGTAAACTTCATAGTATAATAGCTTATGTATCGCCTCTCAAAATAAATGGAAAAAAAAAATCTTATGTATCTTAGCTAAGTAATGCTGCTAATTTTTTATGGGTCCAAAAACTGATAAAGTATACTCATCAGGCGATCGTTTTGGAGCTAATTAATTCGTAGTACAACTTATGGTGCTCAGGTTTAATAAAATTTGAATTCCAATCATCCGCTTGACACTCTCACACACATATTTGTGCAAGACAAATGGTGTTTGACTTAATTTAATCATTATTTTAGCTTGTTTGCATATATGAATCCCTCATACATGTTTGATAGCTTCTTAAAAATAACGCATCATGCCAAATAAATAAATAAAAATAAATGAAAATGAAAAAAAAAAAAAGAGGAAAATTTGCATGCACAATGGAGTACTAAAATAATTATAGCTTTCTCCAAAACCCATTGAATGATAAGCTGAAGCACCATAATATAAGCATGTGGAAAAAATGTGTAGAATTGTACTACTTGCAACCTCTGATAAATTCTACAGCAACCTCTTATCACTTTCAACAGCAAACTGATAAAATTCTGTAGGTACTATAATATTGCCGGCCGTCAAGCCATCAAGTTAGTTTCCTAGAAACTTCCTTTCGACTCCGATCCGGTGACGAATCTATTATGAAAGGTATGGATGGATGTTTAAAAATGAATATTTAATTAGTTATTTATTTTATATTTCTCAGAACATATATTTAAAATTTTTTATATCCAAGAATATTAAATATGAATAAAAATTTAATAGCTTTTTCATTTTTTTTTCTTTTAAATATAAAGGCTATATATACGAAAATGTTTGTATCTGTATATTTATATATAAATGTCTTTTTTTTAACAAAAAATTTCTCATTAAAATTATTTGAACCTGAAAGATAAATAAACTTTAAAATTGTATCATTCACAAAAAGTTTATTATGATATATTGTTTAAATAATCAATTAATAGAAAATATTTTTGTTGAATCAAATAATTTAATCAAATATTTACTTGAATCTGCTCTCATAAAAATTAGATCCAATATTTTATATATCACATTAATTTGTTGGACGCCAGGGGTTTTGAACCACCTTAATAATAGACCTATAGGCTAATTATGATCCCTTTCTTGGATTGAATGAATTTAAGTTCATATTGTTTGAAAAATATCCTCATGATGGCTTGTTGGTTAAGTTGTTATTATTATTATTTTCATTTCACTTGATGTGATCCTTTCCTTTATTTATAAACTTTATATTTTTTTTATTATACTATACAATAAAGCATTTTTATATAAGTAAAAAAAAGTATTAAAATATATCCAAAATGTATTATAATCATTTCATTTCATCTTTATTTTGACATTTTATTAACCAAGTTTAAATCCAAATTTGTAATGTAGATCAGCTGGTGAAAATATGAAGATCCAACGTACCTATCATAAAAAATTGATAATAATAATAATAATAATAATAATAATAATAATAATAATAATAATAAAGTTGCCATACAACTTAGCTATGCCATATGTATTAGCAATTTGTATACAATAATTTGGGCGTACGCTTCTTCCACGTGAGGAAAAAAAATAGCCTATCTATATGTTGTGATATCCTACCCAAATTGTGAGAGTAAAAAAAATAATGATTATAAGAAAAACAAATGTTCTTGTTATAAATATCCTATTTATATATATTGTGGATGTTCAATTCATTAATGTGTATTATATTAAATCCTAAGTTTAACACTCATTAATTTCTTGTAACATTTTTTTTCATTATGGTTGTAACCTACCGACTCTTCATCTCCTCCACCACCTTCTATATTTTTTAACTTCTTCTCACAATGAATGTAATAAGAATGGATACTATATATATGAGATATTGTGAATTTCATGTGTGAGAGAACTCAATCACATTAATGAGAATAAGAAGGTTCTCCCCTTTCTTGTAATACCCCAAATTTTATCTAACCTTAATTCCAAATAATTAATATCTTAACATAATCCTAATATCAAAAAATTGATATTTTTACCTTACCTTAATTTTGTAATCCTAAATCTAAATCTAATTCTAATCTTTATTGCGGGTTATTAATATTTTAACCTAACCCTAACCCCAGGTGAATACTATTTTAATATTAACCAAATTCCTTAATATAAAGTTTTAACCTAATTCTAATCCTAACCTTAAACTTCTTTAATTTTTCCCCTTTTATTTTTCCTTTTCTCCTTCTCCTTCCCAAACTCCTTCTTCTTCTCCTTCTTCCCCTTATCCCTACATAATTCTCTCTTATTTTGACCAATTTTCATTGCCAAGCTTATACACTAAACCTACCTATCCTGCCTTCATCATCACCGCCACCAACTCCCTCAAATCATGGGATATGTTTTGTTGAAATTTTACCCCAAAACTTTTCCCTCAATCATGACAAAACCCCTTACCTCTACCTCTCTATTGTTCCTCACCATTCGCACAACCATACTTATATATATGTATGTATAGCCTCTAATCTATTTCATTACCACATTTATTACCTTATCTAACTCCTTCCCTAACTTTCCCTCTCTTTTCCGTCATCTATGTGCCTTGTTCCACCTTTGTCTGCTATTTTTATCTCACGAAGCTTTACAGAAAGTACACAATCTTATGTAACTCACCCTTAGCAACATCAATATCTCACGTAACTCACCCTTGCCAGTTTCAAAATCTCACTCAAACTCACCCTCATATGTGTCACAACCTCACGCAACAACACACCTCTCACTCACCTTATTCAAGCTACATTCTACCCTCACACCACCACCCTCCTAGTGGCACCACATTCCCATGCCAACACCACTCTAGTAGTGTCACACTTTGACGTTGTACCGCCCCAAGCAACACCACCATCTCACGCCACTCCACTACCACCAACATCACCAACCCATGTCACTCCAACTACCCCAGTGTCACCACCTCACACAGCATCCCCTAACTATATGATTTCCTTACACTGCTACCCCCATTGCTACACCAAGTTCTGTCACAGCTAGTTCGATCCTTGCGGATTGGTTTGCTTCAGTTTTGCTCCAATTTTCACCATCCTTTTCCTTAGAATTTCATGGGTTGTATTATTAATTTCTAATTATGTATTATTCTTGTTTCTTGGATAATTTTTTGAGGTTTCAGAGGAGTTGGGTTAGGCTTATACATGCTTAGATATCAGTGTAATTTGATAAGGATACATATCATAGTTAGGAGTTTTTGAATGTTATGTGTACATTGTGTGTATTATCATGTTCTCATAATTATTTTGATAATTTCATGATGTTATTGATTGTTGTATGATAAGTTGTGTGGTATAATGGAAAGTGAGTAATATGGGTAAGCATGCGAATGTGTATATCGTTTAGCTATGCTTGTTGTGTAAGTCAGGTAAGCTCACTTGGACCACTATCTAAAATTTGATATGAAGGATTACGTGTATATGTTTGTGGTTAGATATCTTCATGAAGTTATTATGTGTTGGAGGTTCATGTTGTAACTTATATAATTTTTATGAAAATATTGGTGTTTTAGTATCCTTAAGCGTATTTTGGTCAATATGGGTTAAATGTGGAATATTTGATATTTTAGTAGGATAAATGGTTTAAAATATGATAATTATATCATCAGAAATTTTTAGAGTAATTATGAATGACCTAAGTTCAATAATATGAGGAAATGATTTAGATTGGGAATAGTAACTCTAAATGCGGGCCATTACTGCATGTATAAGACATTGGATTTAGACCTTCATTTTTTAATATGTTGTCAATATTGGAATTTTAGGAATATATTAAATTTGGTGATTATATGAGTATTATGGGAAAATTCATGCCTAAATTGTGAAATTAGGATTTTTTTAGGGATTATGAATAGTAACTCTAAAGATAGGAGTATTATCATACGTGTAAGATGTTGGAGTTAGACTTTAAATTTTAGGTATGTTGATAATAATAATAATAATATTTTAGAATTTTTTGCTTAAATTGGTGGATAAATGAGTATTATGGAATGAGTTATGCCTGTAATGTGAAATTAGGGTTTCTTAGGAAAAATATGAACTTTTTCCTTGGGAAAAAGTTTCAATTTTCATGTAGTTATGTCTTATATTTTTTGATAATTATTTTAATCTAAATTATGTGCTTGTATATCTATATATGTGTCAGCATGATGATCTTGAGATAAATAATAATGAATAAGACATTAATAACTTAAAATGAAATATCAAGTGAGTCGGGACTAAGATAACTTAAAAGCTTAATTCGGTTCATTTGTTTAGTTAAATGAGTCGAACCTCAGCCTCACTTTTGGGCTCGTTTATTAAACAAGTTGAACCCGAGCTCAAAAAAGTGAGGCTCAATTCATTTTTTTCCTTTGACTTGTGAGGTCAGTTTGGCTCATTCATTTAGTTAAATGAGTTGAACTCGAGCCTTATTTTAGGCTTATTTAGTTAAATGAGTTGAGCTTGAGTCTAGGGGTATTCGACTCAACTCGGCTCATTTACAGCCCTAGTGGCTATGCGCGTCTTGTTCTAGGAGGTGTTTCAATCCATTCCACTTGATTAAGAATTGGGGTTCTTAAACTCAAAATAAATAAAAGAATGGATTATGTTTATATCTAATAATAAGATTAGCAATTATTTACCTTGTGTCGTTTTATGTTAATATGCATGTACACTTACTCTTTGATGTGAACTTATGTAATTGTTTGTATCCTTTCTCGACTGTATTATTACCTTACTCATTACTTAGCGTACTAATTGTCCTTTTTATAAGCATTTCTCATTACCATGAGCAAACAAGCTGGAAGCTTTTATGTAGGTTAATGATGACCCTTTGAATGATTTTGCCACTTATAATGCTCTATGTGTGGAGGAGTGATCTTATGTATTAGGTTTGGTTGTAGAGTCATGTTATCTAGTGGTTAGATTTACCCAAATACCTTTTTGGACTCTTATATCCATGGTATCTCTTTGATGTATTTGCTATTGTACTCAGAGTTAATCTCCAAAACTCGTATTTATGTTTATGAAGCTTCTCTCATTTTCTATTTATTATGTTTTATGTTCTATTTGTTTTGCCTTGTGATTAATGTAAGGATGGTGTAGTTAGCCATATTTAAGTCAATTATGGCGGTAACGCCCAACTATTTTGGTACTACACTTCCACTAAAATTAAAAAATTTCAATAGTAAATTTTAGGGTGTTACATTACCTACCTTTGCACCTTCATTTTCTAACTCCTATGATAATTCTTGAACTCTATTTTATCACCCCCCCTCCAAAATTCCATCATCACCCATATTCACCCTCCTTGAATTATTTTTATAATATTTTTCCCAATCTCTTTATACTTTGATTTTAAGTAAAAGAAGATTAAGTTCAAGGAAGAGTTGAGTAATTTGGGTTTCTCATCATCTTAGGGTTCAAATTTTTGGTAGTTAAGGTTATCTTAGTATCTTTCTTTAGTTTTGGTCTTTTGGTTTGATGAATTTTGGTTTGATTTGTCTTAACCTTTTTCAATCTTATGTTTTGAAGGTTTTCAACAGATTCTTGCTTATAGATTTTTGAAAGAATTTTGTTTCTCTTTTGTGTTATCTTGGGAATCTAGGTGAAACTTTCCTACTCTTTATATGGTAGAAGATTGAGTGTTGGGTGCTTATATGTTAATTTATGCAATTTTCGGCCTTTATATACTCTCTCATATTTTTGGCTTTATGGTATGGTTTTTGTTGTTTGGTGAATTGAATATATTTACAGCATATTTATAAGGTTATTTATGACAACTTTGATATATAACATGTTTAAGCTTGACCATATTTGGGTTATGTTTTTATGAAGTTTGAGCATGTTTTAGGGGTAAAGTAGTTAATTTACTTCTTAGGTGCATTTCCACTAGTTTTTATGAGTTCTAATGTGTCTATCATGATTAATATGCTAAGAATGAAAAGTTTGGTGGTTTAATTCCAAGTACGTTAGGTTCTATGAGAAAATCATGATTTAGGATTCTTTAGGGGTAGAATTGTCACTTTATATGCTATAAATCTTTTTTCTTTATTTCTGATTCTAATTTATTATAATCATGTCAAACATGTTTATATTTGATTTTTATAATTTTTGGTAATTATTTGTTATTTATTAGCTAATTTTCTAACTATTTACATAACTAGATGAATAGTAGGAATAGTAAGAACATTTGTGAATAGTTGATTTTATAATTTAATTAATAATAGGGTTAATTTGGTAATTTTACCTTAAGGTTTGATTAGAAAAATCTTGATAGTTTGTGGTAACTACTTATCATAACCATTGATTTTAACCTTCAGATTAGTAACCCATCATAAATAGTTAATTAACATAGATAGTAGTTAAGTGTGAATAGTAATTTTTAATAATTAGAAATTTATGACATTTTCCATATTTACTCTTGCTATAATTCAATGGTTCTGTCGATTGTAAAAATGTACTTTTGGTTAATAATAATTTTTCTGAAATTGATGCGTGGCCTTCTTTTGTGGCATTATGACTTAGTATTAAGTATATTTATTGGAGTATGTGATAACTCGATAAGAAATGGTATTGGGGTGATTGTTATGACCAAGTTTTGGTTTGCTAAATCAATTGAGTGTGGATCTGAGTATTTGTTGTGTTTATTATGATAAATGTGAGTAAACATTAATCATAAAAGTAAAAGATCTAGAGTTGAAAATGAAGTATTCTTTAGGGTGAGCTACTCTAGAGACCAAGTGGAATCCTTTGTTTTTGGTTGGGGATTTGTTGGGTACCTCAACATCTAGACTAAGGGTTTAACCTTTTTTTCTTACTTTTTTTAACTTCGTAGATAATATCAATACTTAAATATTAGGTGACAAAGGATGAGAAGATATAGCGTTGCCTGATGAGCGCCAACACAAACAAGGTAAGGAAGCGCTTACGGGTCACATGTTGAAAAGGATATAGTATTAAGTTATGTGATCTAACTGACATGACCTTAACACATCATGTGTGACATTGGGTTGTCTTTATATTCCCTCGAGTAATAATATATATATATTATGTATACTAAACTTATTAAGTTTTATTTAGTATAAGTAGGAAAATTTGTAGACAATCATGCATCGTGGATGGGAATCGATCTCGTGAACAAAAACATGTAACTGTTATTTTGATGCACATACTTGTAGGCCTCTTCGGTTGGAATTCATAATAGTCGGAGTCTTCATACTTTCGAGTATCATATGCTATGTCTAATTGAATATTTATTCTTTAAGTGCTACTTTTCAATGCGTAGGCACTTGCGTCAATAAATTCATCATGTAAAAGTAGACTTAAGGAAATAATAATTTAATATACGCGTTAAATGGTACAATTATATGGCTTCGGAAACATTTTGAAGCTTGAATCGTAGTTTTTAATAATAATAATAATAATAATAATAATAATAATAATAATAAAAGAGGGTTGTGTGCTCAATTTTCTTGGACTTTGTTTGGGGAAAATATCTCATCCTAGATTAATAAATAATCTGTTCTGTCTTATATTATTATGATGAATTGATAGCCTAACAAATCAAGAAGCAAATATCATGGTAAAATGTACAAGATCGATCGAGGACCACTAAACATATGATACTACAATCTAGCCAACAAAAATAAATAATCGTATTGAATTATATTATATCATCAGGTTATTGCTTTGATTATGTCAACTTAATTATATATTAATTTAGCTACATATTTCTTCCGTCTCTGTGTTTGAAAAGCATTCTATATATTCTGCCAAACTAACCTTACTTTTTATTCAGCCTTAGTTTTTTTTTAACTAAGATTTCTCTTTATAAGAATGACACGTCCTTAATAAATAAATTTTCTTTCTTAAAAAGAAGTTTAAAGAGTTTTGGTCGATATAAGATACTATTTAAATAACTTAATATATGATGTGAATCTCATATGAAATAATAACATGATAGAGTGTTTGGTAGGCAAAAATTATTTATTTATAAATGTGTCTAAATAATAATACTATTTGGTAATTTATATGAAATGGGATAAATTGATGTACAATGATCATTTGAGATATGAGGTTGGTCGAATTAATTAATAAAAGATTTTTTTGTATTAAAAGTAAATAATATAAGTTTTTTATTTGATATTTAGTTAAACTTTGCTAGATTTGCTTATGAAGTAATAATAAATTGTATATAATAAGATTATAATGATATGAAAATATTAAGAGAAAATAAATTACCTGAATAATACATTATTAGGTAATGAGTAAACAATGAGGTTTACCAAAATGGTGTCCGTACAATATAAAGGACAAAAAAGTGCCATACTATATTAGTCATAAAAAGAATAATTGTGAATTAAAAACATAAGTAGAACACACAGACACACAATAATAAAAATAAAAATAAAAAGAGGGTTTATTTAAAAGAAAGGATTTAGGGCCCCTTCTTCTCATCTTATTTCAAATTAGATCAAATAATTTAAAAATATATTTTTTTAAATATTTATAATAGTCATTATAAGAATATATTATACTTTAACTATTTATTTCAAGTTAAATTAATCTATATTTGGCAAAACCAACTTAAAAATTAGCTGAAAGTTTAAATCACTTGGAAATTTAACAATTGGTTGAAAATTATTACATCATAAGATATTTTAAGCAGATTTTTATTATAAAAAAATGCTAACTTATAAGTGAGTAATTAGAGGTTTAATACCCTAAATTAGTGGTGGATAGTGGAGGTTTAAAAAAATTAATAAGATTATCTATATCGATAATGTAAATATTCTTTTTGAAAAAATTATCATTAAAGAACTTTATAGTTAAAAGTGATTGATTTAGAATAATTTAATAATTGGTATCTAGAAAGCTTTTGGGTTGATCAATTATTCAAACAGATTAATACGAGTCATTTCAGCATACTTTATTCTCACTCACACTCTTCTTGAGAAATTTTTTAAAAATTTTTAAAGAAGTACCTATCCTAAAAATTATTTCACGACAACAATGCTTGACTGTGAAGTTCTTATAAAAAATTTCTGAAAGGATACCTATCCTAAAAATTATTTTACAACAATCACGCTTAACTGTGAAATTCTTATGACAAAATCACTAGAATAAAATACCATATTAATATAAGTAATCATATCAATCTTTATAATACTCCACTTAATTTAAAAATATTACACTTATTATGTAAGGTCAGTCATCTACCTTAAAAGTACATGCGAGTTGATACCTTTTTTTTATCTCATCAAACAAAGCTTATCCTAAACCTCACCCTCGGTTCTTAAAATCCATTTGAATACAAAAGTAAGTCACAATATATTATGATAACAAACTTTAACATTTCATTTAAAAAATATATATAATATGTTATGGTATAAAAAGAAAATTATTATATTCTTATTTAAAATAGCCTGTATAATCTTAGTTTTTGATGTGTTACCAATGTATATTAAAAATATTAATAATTATAATTTATCGTAAAATTAGAAAGCGATATGTTTTTTTATAGGGAGGAAAATGTTAATACTAATTTGATAGAAGAAGGCGACGTTTATTAGGGGGCGGGGTCCTTTTATCCTTCGAGGATTCTTCCTCAGCCTTTTCATTGCCTTTGGCCTTATCTGTTATATATATATATATATGTGTGTGTGTGTGTATATTATCTACCAACTCTCTCTCTATTTCTGTGTCCCTTACTCACAAGTCACAGACTCACAACTATACTTTGCAGTGTAGTTAGCTCTTTCTAGGCTCTAGCTCAAGGATTTTCAGCCTTTTTCCCCTCCTTCCCCTGCTCTTGTGGTGGGCTGGTGGCGCTGGTGGGTTTTCTCCTACCGCAGTATTCCCGTTGCTACCTCCCTGCAATCATAACCATCCCTCCAAAAAAAATTCCTAACAGAGACCCACAAAAGCTAACTACTACTCAATTCTCTACTTCCTTCCCCTTCCTCTTGCTATTTCCTTTTTACCTCCCCCCCCCCCCTCTTCTTCCTCTTCTCCCGCTTTGTCCGTACATAAACCCGGCCATCACATAATTGGGTACGCAAACAAACAAGAACTTATATTATTTTATCTTGCAGTTTTTTTTTTCCTCATTTGAAAAACATTGCAGAGAAATAGAGATAGAGAGAAGGAAGGGAGGGGACGAGAGAGTAGGTAATAATCGACCAGTACAATTTGAGGCCAGAGGGGAGCTGAAGATGTGCAGCAGAGAGAACAGAGAAAGTAATCCATGGCGCCCTTTTTTAGATGTGTAGATAGCGACTTTGGCGGATAGAAAAACATCATCACCTGACCTGACCTCATCAGTTCTTCTTCACGGGATTGATTTTTATTTTTTTGTCCCCATCTTTTCGTTCTTTCTTCGAGTGTCCATCTTCTCATCCTTTTGAGCTGTGTCTTTCATTAAGGGATATATATATACATATATATATAATATATAATATATACAAGCTGCCAACTGTTTGATACTATAAAACCTAGCCTTTGAGGAATTTCATGATCCCCCCCCCCCCAAAAAAAAATCGAAGCTGGATTTATAAACACAAACTTTGGTTTTGGGTTTTTGTTTTCATCTGTTTATCTCTGACTACTCCTGTGTCTTTGTCTTTCTTGGTTGTCTGAAAGATAATAGTAGTAGTAGCCATAACACTACAAGAAAAAGTTGAGTGAGTGAGTCGATGAAGATCTAACTTGAGGGGGAAAAATAAAAATAACAAAAAAAAGGATTCAATTAATCACAAAAGGGAAAAAAAATTGTGTGTCTTGTGGGGTTGTTGGTTGTTTTTTAAATGCATTTTTTTCTGTTACACTGTTGGAGATTTTCTTCTCTAGTTAGCTAGCTTTTGTTTTATTTTATTTTTCAAAACAGAAGAAGAAGAAGAAGAGCATCATGTTTCAAATCCAAACAAGTATGCCCAATTCAACTACCTCCTTGTCTGAAGAACAAAGTGTGTCTTCTGCGGCTGGTACAAGAATTCAAGATTTTGTTGGTTGCTTGAATCCACTACTCCTCCAGCAACAACAGCAGCAGCAACAAACAACTACTAATAGTTTTAATAGCATTCTCACCAGCACCACCAACATTACTACTACTCCTACACAATATCAGCCGAAGAAGGCCAAGAAGAAGAGAAGTCTCCCTGGAAACCCGGGTAAATCACTAACATCATACATATCACTACCCCGCCGGCTAACAGTATTCGTATACATATACGCATAATTGTCATAATGATCATCACTCTATTTAAATTTTTTTACCCTTAAACTTAATTTATATTTTTATATCTATATATTAAACAAACATGTGTTTATACGCATATATGCTGCAGATCCTGATGCTGAGGTGATAGCTTTATCTCCAAAGACATTACTAGCTACAAACAGATTCGTATGCGAGATATGCAACAAAGGATTTCAGCGAGACCAGAACCTTCAATTGCACAGGAGAGGTCATAACTTACCATGGAAACTAAAACAAAGATCAACGGGTGCTGGTCTTAGTGTGAAGAAGAAAGCTTATGTTTGTCCCGAACCAAGCTGTGTGCATCACCTACCATCCAGAGCACTCGGTGATCTGACTGGTATTAAGAAACATTTTTGTAGGAAACATGGGGAGAAGAAATTCAAGTGCGAAAAGTGTTCCAAGACGTATGCTGTTTACTCCGATTGGAAAGCACATTCTAAGACTTGTGGTACCAGAGAGTATACTTGTGATTGTGGCACCATCTTCTCCAGGTGCCTACTCATTTTACTTGGTTAATTAATTTCTGCATCATATATTCCGCATCTTCTCGAAAAAAAATTACAAGTTTGATTGCTTTCCGTGATTTTTTTTTTCACTAATTAATATACATGTCACTAAGGCTGCATTCGTTGTTCGAATATCTGTCCTTTTTCTTGTTAGAATATATATAAGCAATTCCATTCCGGAACAAAAAATATTTTTGGGGGGAGCATTCAAATTATGGAACTAATTAAGAACATTCAAACGAAAGCTAGCATATGCATACCATTTATGCCTGCTATACGTGTCTACAGACAGTAATTGCACACAGGCTGTGTGTTTTTTGTTTTATATATTGTTGTTTGTGCATGTTGTGATCAATGGCACAGCAGTCTGATTGTTGTCTGGAAATATTCTTTACTGTATGCGTATAAATAAGGTTATATGGAGAGAGAAATGCAAATTCATGAAGAGTACTACTCTTATTTTTTCATGGGGATACTATATTAATATACTAGCTGGTATGTGTGTGTTTGTGTGTGTATATAGACAGACTACTGTTAATCTGTACTGCGGCCTGCCAAGTAACTCATACCCTTTTTGGCTCACCTCCTGTTCGTGACAATAATGCTACCTAATGGTACAAAAGAAGCAAATTATCTATGTCTAGACACTAGACAGCCTTAAAATGTATGTTTAATTAATTAATCCCTACAAAAATTAAAGTTAATGTACTTTTACACATAGCTCAATAAATAAATGAAACAGAATGATGGAGAGGTAGCTAGCTCTGCCAAATCTTTTTTGTTTCTGTATGTTTTTTTTTTGTTTTTTTTTTTTTTTTTGCTTTTGCTTTTTGTACATGCATGCATGCATGAATATAGTGATTTGAAGTGCCAAAAAACAATGATGGATCAGTACTGCTGGTGTATATAATATATATAGTTAAAATCATGGTTGATTGAAAAAAAAAAGGGTTTTTATTCTTCTTCTTCTTATGTTTGATGATATGATTATTCATAATTATGGTTGAGAGAATAGGCCTCAAGCAGAGAAATCATCATCATAATATACAGTATAAGTCTGGGAAAACCTGCTAAAATATCTGATTTATATGCATGGCATGATACAGTGCGCTCCCCTTTGCATAATATAGTATTATTTTTTTCCCTGCATGCATGAGCTCTAATCTCGAAGGAAAAAAGAGAAATATGCTCCGCTAAAGCAAATATATATTAAAATTTTAATAACCGTCGATTTAATAATGATCTGGATTTGTTATTAGAAATAGTCTCCACTCTTTTTTTTTCCTTTTTTTTTTCGTCAAATGGAGTCAGATACATTTCCACATTTCCACCTGAATAAATAAACAAATAAAATCCTTTCTCTCTCTCTCTCTCTCTCTCACATGATGTGGCTTTAATATACGGTGAATATTATTTTTCAAACAAAGGTGGGCTATCTTTGGACAGTTTTGTTGAAGAATTTAAATTAATCTAAAAATATGAAGATATGCGAATTTGGACAGATAGCTAGCTACCTAGCTAGGATATTGTGTTCGATAATTATTTATCGATTTGGGTTTAATTACTTTGTTCATCAAATGTCTGATTGCTGCAGGAAAGACAGCTTCATTACTCATAGAGCATTTTGCGATGCATTGGCTGAAGAAAGTGCGCGGTTATCAGCAAACTACCCATCTCTCCAATCCTTTTCTTTACTCCCTCACACCCACCACCACCACGCTCCTCCTCTGTTCCCTAATTTGTCTTCATCAACACAAAACTTCCCCAACAACGTTCATGTAATTCCTCCTCAACAAACCCCTAATTCCTCCCTCACCGATCCTTGGGACACAATGCCACCTCATCAACACCACCAAAACCCTATTGATCAACACCGCCACCTTGTCAAGCCCGAACTTTCCTCTTCTTCGTCGCTCTTCCCACCACCACTAGCACCGCAGCCACCGCTAACATCAGTAGAGGCGGCGGCGGCGGCGGCATCTCACAATAAGAGCTTGCTAGCACCAACGTTTCACTCGCTCCAAGTCAGCACAACACAACCAGCTAATTCGGTTGCCACATCAGCAGCTCATTTGTCGGCCACTGCCCTTCTCCAAAAAGCATGCAAAGTCGGCATAGCTAGTGGCCATAAGGCTTCTCACGATACTACATCCCAAGGCCATCAACACGTGACTCATAATTTGAGCAGCAATGAAATGATTGATGATCGGCTTGACGGAGGACAATTATTCGGGGGTCACGTGGTCACAGGCTGTACTACTGTAACTCCGGATCAATATATGGCTAGTTTGACCGCTGCTGCTGCTGCTACGCCCTCATCCCAAGAGCTTACTGCCGGGTGGCAGAAGAGTGATGGTTTGACTAGGGATTTCTTGGGTCTGACTGGTCATGATGAAGAAGGCTGCCGCTACGGTGGCGATGGAGGAGGAGGAGGGGTTCATGTCGGTGTTAATATGCAGGGTTTATTAAAGTTCAGCATGAGTGGCGGTCAAGCAGGGTTTGCTGCTGCTACGGGTGATGATACTCATAATACGTCAGCAACAGTATATGAGCGTGGTGACCACTCGTCGTTGTTAAGCAGGACCCATCATCAAGTGTTTGGTTTTACAGAGCCTCCCGCCTCGGATAATTGGGGTCATTGTTGAGTGAGGGTGAATCACATGTCTACCTAGCTAGCAACTCTTTCATCCTTTTTTTTCCTATTTTTTTATTATTATCTCCTCCCTGCTATTTCTTTACATCGACCTAAATGTTCGCAGCCATTAATGTTAATTAGGCTGTTGTGTTCCTTAATTAATTAGTTATGTCAGTCTCATATCTAAATTTCTACGTCACGGTTATAAGTAAATTCACGTACGTAATTTTTTTATTATTATTATTTAAATTAGTTATATTGTGAGTAGAGTTAATTATTACGTACATTGTTGTTGTATTAACTAACAAATGAAGGTGTATAATTAGTTATGAACACAACAACATTTTGTCTGAATTGAACTGTACTACGTTTACGTGTGTTACATGGTATATATCATTGTGTGTGTGTGTGTGTGTGTGTTATGATTGAGTTGAAAATCATGAAATTATGCTTTTTTCATGGATTTGGCAAGACTAGCAAGCTAGGTACATAGTAGTACTATGAAAATCTATCTTCGATAATTGTTAGTGGGGCAGGACCACAGCAAAGAATGCACATGCGATGGAGTGCATGATCACTCGGGTCTCTGCTATATATTAATTGATTGCAATTGCAAGAAGGGAAAAAGGAAAAAAAAAAGTTGCATATATATATATATATAGATGCATTTAATTATATGAAAATACTCCGCATTTCTAGCCACTTCTCCATAAAATGTACACGGCTGCAACACAATTTAAGATTATTGTTCATAGGAGAATGTTTGGCAAAGAGATATCCCTCCTACTATAACCCCATTTGCTGATATTTCTGTCATTTTATAAAATATTTAATTATTAGATAATGGAGACATTGTTGGCAAAAAGTCACAAGTGTTATCACAACTTTCCTTCCCTTTATAAAATATCTTTGAAATTTTGGCCCTCTATCATAAAATATAAAAAATAAAGATAAAAAGCCATCACAAGGGCTCACGATGCATGGCGGCAGACTCATGTTTGATTTGGAAAAGTGTCTTGACTTCAATCCGTTATGAAACCTTCTCACAACGCAACTTATGTTGTTGGAGAGGACCGAAACAATTGCATGCCTTGAATGGATCTTCGGTCCCGAAATTTAACTTTCGATTCGCCCAAGAATTGAAGTCAAGAGAAGTGCTTGAAGTGCCAAGATACCCTCCCTCAAGTATTCAATAATGTAATTGGCCTTCATCCCTTCCATTCATCAGGGAGAGGGGAAGTAAAAAAATAGAAAAATAAAAAAAAATATCCGTATACAATAAAAGCATAACGCCAATTGCGTATACTAGAATTAATTTACCCAAAAAGACCACTTAAAAAAATATTCTATAAAGTTCACTTCAATTCATTTCTTTGATTTCTATTTGAAGAGAAAAATGAGGTACGTACGTATAACACAGGCAATCTTTTCGGCCTGTATAGATATCTGTACTTCAATCCACAGAGTTTGAAGCAAGCTTTTTTTGAAAATATCAAGAACTGGAAACGTAGAAGGGAGAGGGGGGGGGGGAAAAGATAGATAAATAAAAAAGCTGAGTAAGTTGGTATTCTTTTTTGATCAAGTAGTACCACAAGCTTTTCTCTCTGAAGTCCATGCGCAAAGATCAGTAGTACCTACTCACAGACAGTGGGTTTGTCTTTTGAAGTTTTCCGAATTCTTGAACCCATGCATATTAATCCTCGAGATTGGTAGCATTCGACGATATTGACATGATCGGTTTCTTGCCCTTGTATCTAATCCCTTTGCTTATATCTCTGTTTTCTAGCAGAAAATCACATCACGGGACGTTCAGTAACTCAATTATATCAAATTCTTAGATTGACATAATATGTTATTTCCTAAATGGGGGAAAAACTTACAAATAAAAAAGGCTAAAACTATCAACATTTTCGACGGAATTTTTTTCATAAATAAAATCTTATGCCACAAAACACCAAAACCATAAGTGCTTTTAACATCTAAATGGTTAGATATTGATAGCTTACTTAGGCTAAGCTTCCTTACGCTATTTGTGGCAAAAACTAGCTTAAAGTTGGAACTTTAAATTACCTTTAAGCTTAATAGTTAGATATTGATAGCTTAAACCGATAAACTAGTGGATTTCCTTAGAAGTTTTGTCATAACAAACTGTTGAACTAGCTGAAATTTATTAAATCAAATCAGAAGTATACTATGACTGCTAGTACTACACTTACTATAAGTCCAATATCCACACTACTCTTATACTAAACATCAAACAAAAACTTTGATGTAACCATTAACATAAGTTGAAGATAATACTTGTAGAAATGATATACATTAATCATCATAAACAATGTTGAAAAGAGAGAGATATTCCTAATACAATGTAGATCAAAAGATAGTACATATGACATAAGTACATGGAACATAAATAATAGTCCAAAAATATCCAAAGACAATAAAAAGGCATAGAACGGTGAGACCACGAGATAGCTATAACTCTAAGCCCACTCCAAAGGTCGCCACTCCTATATGTTCGCATCATCAATGATGTCATCATACTCCTTCAACATGTTATCTAAAGAATTGTACTATCAATACAACATGTACTAATTAAGTAAATATAGCATTCTAATAGAGGCATTATACAACACATAAAACATGGCAATGCACACAGGATAACAAATATGACACTCAAACACCATTCATATATACATGAGAAATATGGTAATTGTAATACCACAAAATTTACAATTGAAAACTTTCCTTTAAGAGGAAATGTAAAACAATGCAATTGGGTGCTACCGTCATACTCGACATAAGTCTGGCTTACCATGTCATCCTTACATCGAATACAAGGAAAAATAATTTAACTTTTAAACATAATAAAATAGAAAAAGAGATAAATTTATAACATAGACAAGAGTTTGGAAGTTAACTCCAAATACAATATTTAAAATCCATAATAGAATACTCCGAACAAAGAGTCTCAAAAGGTATTCGGATCAAAACAAAAAATGGGATAACAAAAATCTTTGATCCCAAACCCCATACATAAAGTAGAATCACTCATTCCCAATCAAGGCATCATATACAGTAAAGCCATCCAATGGGTCCTTAATGACCTACACAGAAATTTTTTGAAATATTCTCAAGAAGTACGTGAGTGAGGAAAAAGCACGCTAAAAGGATTTGTGTTGATCTGTGGAGTCAGTTGATCAATGTAACACCCCCAAATTTCACTCCTGAAAAAAAAAATTTGAAAGAATAAAGCTGAAGCTAGGAGAGAATTTGAGAAATGTTACTGCCACATCTAACACAAGATAAATGTCAACCATCTATCTCATGTTAGATGCAAGGCTAAAACCTGTCAAACAATTAAATCCGAATTTTAAAAGCTTATCAGAGTACGAGAAATTAAAAGTCAATTACAAAGCCCTTGGAAATTTAAATACAACACTTGTAACTTCCAAAGACGAATATAGTTGAACAAAACAAATCCCGAAGGATCAATATCCGGATTGCCTACTCACTCAAGTCAGGCCTTCCACCCCAAAACAGTATCCGATCTTAAACCTGCACAAGAGGTCTGCTCCCCACCATCAGTGGATCATCATAGGACCCATTCAACCAAGGTAGTATCAGTACGGGTCCAATACTGAGTAAGTCCCACTACCCTATCTTATGGGAGAGACGTAAACTACAACATCAAGTGCATATTATATCATGGTACATTATGTTGATACAAAATTATGCATACTCAGTGCCCACATCATAAATCCTGCCATACACATATAGTAACATGCGGAACATATGTAACATCCTATTTAAACATGTAAGTGTGGCAGCAAACATCTTAATCCAATAAGAGATTCAGATAAACTAACCGAGCATTCATGGATAATATTAAACCAACCAATCGGGCATTTTTGGACAACGCCAAACCAAACCAAGCCGAATTGAGTCCTCTGCTCGTGAAAATGAGCAGCATGTAGTAATACAGACAATAAAAGTCGGCTATGGTCCGGGTAAACTCATTCTTTAGATCTCTGATAAATATAGTCGATTCACATCATAGTCTTTATCAATTCATGTGAGTGTAGGAACCCCACTATTATAGCCGATGGACCGGTCATGCAGGGCAAAACGCGTCTGACCACTATTATAGCCGGTGGACCGGTCATGCAGGGCAAAACGCGCCTGGCCACTATTATATTCGATGGACCGGTCATGCAGGGCAAAACGCTCCTGGCCACTATTATTTGCCGGTGGACCGGTCTGGCCCCGACTCACATGATGTTTCACTGTAATTACTTTGTGTTTTTCCCATGTCTTATCGTTATTACGTTCGGTTTGTTGAGCACGAAATCCCCCACTATTATAGCCGGTGGACCGGTCATGTAGGGCACCCCGGCCCTAGCCACTATTATTCGCCGGTGGACCGGTCTGGGTCCGGCTCAACATCTTCCTCTTTAAATGATTAGTGTCTTAACATATCTTATTTGAAAGTATCTACCATTGACATGCATAGCTAACTATATCCACACTTATCCTCGCAGGAGGGCCCGTCCCATATCTTGGGACTCTTGCGCCCCTTATCACACCTCGGTATCCATTCCCCTTTTACACTTACACATGATGAAAACCAACTCCTAAGGGTGTGGGTTAAGGCCCAACACCTCGTGACATCAAACTCCACCCGCGATTAGCCTCTAGGGTTTCCCTTGAAACCCTAATTAAACCTATGACCCAACTTCCTCTTACTTCACTACTATTAATTCATTTATCGTCAAACACCTCATCTCATTTAGGTTCAATCCCAAATCATATCACTTTACTCATTGATTTCGTAGGTGATCGAAAAACCCTAGTTAGCCACTCCAAACCCTAGCACATTTCTTCCCCCACAAGTAATCTCTCTACTTTTCACCTAACATTACTTACTTCCCATGGCACCCATACTCATCCTTTGTATATTAAATTTCCACTCTTAACCCATCACTCTACTCTTCCTTAATTGTTCTTACTTCCACATTCTCCCCCATTTATCCTTTCACCACACATCATATTATTAACGTCCTAGCATGCATGTCCTAGAGGGTCACGTCATAAAATATCATAAACACAACAGAACAATCATTACACACATGTCATAAGGAATTCATAGAAGCATACCTCAACTCCAAGCTGCGCTACACAATAAAACAGATAACATATAGAATAAAGCATATAAACCGTACAAGGCATCCAAGACAAGTAAAACACGTAACACACAAGCGGCCTTAGTTACGTCCTTACGAAACACCCATAAGTGGAGGTAAGTAGAGACTTACCTGGATCCGAAGCTAGCTAAGTGAGATAAGAGGGAGAGAGAGATCACTAGTTCGAGGATCCACAATAAAGGTTTCCAAACGAAAAACTGACAAATCGAGGCAAAGGAAGGCCGGGGAAGCTTCGTCGAGGAACAGGGACAGTTCGCCGGTGGTCAGTAGGGCCTGCCGTGGCCGGACAGCGGCGCAACCAGCGCGGCCTACTGCTGATGCTACTGTCGCCCGCTGTTGCTGTTTGCAGTTGCCGCGTGGCTTCAGCTGCTGCTGTTGTGGTGGTCGGCTGCGGCTGCTGTGCAGGTCGATGGCGGTTGGAGGTCAGCCGGCGTAGAGGAGCTGAGGAGAAGGTGGCGGCTGGCTAGGGTTGCGGGACAAGGACAAGGGTCGGCGGGAGCTGTCGGCAAAAGAAGAGAAGAGAAGAGAGAAGAAGAAAGGAAAAAGGGAAAGGAAGAGAGGGGGGTCGGTTCGGCTGGGTGCGGAGTTTCTTTTTTTTAACAAATACACATAAAATGAAATACTAAAAATATAAAAATATTATTGGAAGATTTTATCTAAAATTTATTTAACAAAAATTTATTTCGAACGGATCTGAAGGCTTAAAATTAATAAAAAGCTATATAAAGAATTTCGGAAACATTTTCGGAAGAATTTACCAACGAACATAAAAATTTATATTATTTACGAAAATATATTATAAGGCCTCGAAAAATTATTTAAAAGTATATAATAAAATATTTAAGTCAAATTCAAATAAATCGAGATTAATTTAAATAATTTCCAAAATTAGTTTTTCTGCAAACCCAAAAAGCATAGAACGAAAGAAAATTAATTCTAGAAATAAATTCATAAATAAACTCCAAAAATCTTTTTAATTTAAAACTTCTCAAAAATATTAACGATTTCCGAAAACGAATAAATTTAAAGTCGGAAATATTTTCTACGGATATAATCATTAAAATAAATTTAACTATTTAAACATAAATTATATAATTTAAATAATATATTTCGTTAACGAAATATAACTCCAAAATAAAGTCGTAATCACACGAAAAAAATAAAATCGAAAACGAATCTAAAATATTAAAAATCAAAATACGAGAAAGAACGGGAATATATATTTTTAACCGAAAATCGAATTCATAAGAATATAATAAAATTATTGTCGTAAACGAATTTATCTAGAATGGTTCGCAACGACAATGGTTAAATAAATTCAAATATGAATTCGAATCGTCGATAAATCCATAAAACGAATCGAAATTAAAATAATTAATTATTTACATCAAATTACGTTAACAAAATCATTAAACTTAATAAATTTGGATTTTAAAAAATACGGGGTATTACAATCAATCTAAAATCGTTCCAAGGTAGGCCCCACGTGGTCGAATCGATTTAGGGTGTTACAAGAATAAATAAGCATAATAACATAATATAAGATAATATTGATCCATAATCCCATCATTAGTTACAATTTTAGTTTGTGTTGAGCCTATAAACCCCAATATTCATAAACCAAATGAATGGTGTGGAGGGAAAAATACACCTGAGCTTCTATTATCATCTAGTAGAACGGACACACAACACCTCGGCCCCAGCTCACGAAATATTTCTCTTTAAGTAATTAGTATCTTATTCATGGTGGCATATCTCAAGATCCTCGTGCACATGTATATGTAGACATATAAGGCACATAATACATCTTAACATAATCATGTGAATCACATAAAGCCCAACCACATGAATACTGGTACATTTCCCCAAAAAAAAGGCCACAACCCTCCTTAAAAACCTTAATTTTCATAAATTAACCATAACTTCTCTCTTGGTACTCATTTCATCACCAAATACAATAATCATCCTTAAAATATTATTATTAAAAACATACCCAAAAATTAAGATCTAACTCCAATATCTTACACATGCGATAATAGCCTACCCTTAGGATTACTATTCATAATTTTCCACAAAATTCTAATTTCACAATTTAATCATAAATTTTTCCATAAGAATCAGATAACAGCCAAATTTAATACACATGCATAAAATGCCAATATTAACAACATATTCAAAATTTAATGTCAAACCCTAACATTTCACACAAATCATAATAATATTGCCCCTAAGGTTACTATTTCCACTTAAAATCACTTTTCTCATTTATTGGACTTAAACCATTCATATTCACTCAAAACATTCTGCATAATATACTTAACCTATTTTAAACCATTTATCGCATTTAAATATCCAATATTTTATTTTTAACCCATATTGACCAAAATACCTCTTTTTTTTTTACAATAAGCTTATGAGTCTCAATATGAATGATTTTCAACCTTCAATATATTTTATCATCATAAAAATGAATAGCCATGATTATATATAAATTTTGCATCTCCCAATTCACATCAACCAACAATATACACAAACTCATGATTTCACAGCCTTGTCACTTTTTCTTTCAACATTCAACACCACATATCATATAAAATGATTATCATGACAATATTTTTCATACAACAATTCCAAGCATGATATCACAAACAAAAATACACATATTGCAAGTAAAAGACCTAACCATGACATATATTCTTACCAAAGTGTCTCTGGTATCTAATCATGCAAGACCTATTATTTATCCTCTAATACCACCTAAGTATCACTTTGAAGTCAAAATACACAATATTAGACTTAAGGAAATTAAATAAGGAAAAATAAGGCAAAGAAGAGTGGAAAAGGAGAAGGACCAAAACAAACCAAGGTTGTAAGAGTCGAATCATCTTTGTTGTAGCAAAAGGGGGGCAATGGCACTAAGTGCATAGCTAAGGGGGATGCAACAGTAGGGATGGCCGAAGCTTAGAAGGGAGAATAGCAAGAATGGACTAAGCTAAGGAGGGGGAAATGGAAAAAGGTAGCGTAGCAAGGGGAGGCAATGGTAGAGAGCGGCATTGCTAAGGAAGGGGGAACAACAAAAGGGTGGCATAGTAAGGGAGGCAATGGTAGAGGGTATCAGTGGTGGGTTGTTGTGGTGCTTGGTGGTGACGGCAAGATCAAGAGAAGGAAGAAAGGAAGTGGGCCTCAGTTGATGTTTCTCACTGATGGGGAATGGAAACGATAGAAGGGAAGATGAGAGGCTTGGCTTGTGTGGGCACTAAAGAAAATAAAAGTATGATGGGAGGGGGTATTTATAGAGGGACAGAGGTGAGGCAGGCGAAATGTCAAATAGCCAAGTGGTTGAAGATCGGGGAAGTTGTCATGGGCTTGGATATCAGGGAGAAAGGGACAAGCGACAAGGTTGGTGATGTAGACTATGTTATAGGGAAGAGGGTAGGTAGCTAGTGTAGGGGATATGCATAGATAGGAAGGAAAAGAAGAAAGGAAAAGGAACTGTGTAGGGGAGATGTTTGCATGGCTACAAGGGGAATGATGGAAAGAAGTCGATCAATATGGGGAGAAGAAGAAAATAAATGAGTGGAAAAAGGAGAAAAGAAACAAATTTGGGGTTAGTATTAGAGTTAAGTTTGAATTTTAAATTAGGGTATTAGGCCAAAATGAATTTATCAAGTATATGGGATTAGTATTAGATTAAAATAAAAAATGGTCTAGAATTAGAATTAGCATTCGACTTAGGGCTAAGGAATTTAGGTAAAATAAAATTATCACTTATCTTAGATTTAGATTAGATTAAAATATATGTTAATCGGGATTAGAATTAGATAAAAATTTAGGGTATTACATCACTACCCCATTAAATGCAACAAAACCCCAAAACCTAACATAGTTGTGCCAAAGAGCTCAGGGTGCGTCTTATGCATGTCCTTCTCTATTTCCTAAGTCACCTGTTCTATTCTATAGCAACTCTAGAGAATCTTCACGAGTAGATCTGAGCATTGTACTATAGTGTCAAGAATCTACAAAGGTCTCTCCTAGTAGTATAATGATCGTCGAGTTCGATCTCATCAAGCCTAGTCACATGGGAATGATCTGCAATGTACTTCCTTAGTTATGAGATGTTAAAGGTGATATGAAATCAGGATAACTCTGGCAAAAGTGCCAAGTAGTATGCAACCTTGACAACTCTGTCGAGAATCTCATATGGACCAATATACCTCAAGCTCAACTTTCCCTTTCTACCAAATCTTTGCAACCTTTTGGTGAATGAGACCCTTAACAACATTCTATATCTTACCTGAAAACCATCACTACAACACCTCTAATCTGCATATCTCATCTATTATTGCTGAGTTGTCTGCATCCTATCCTGAATCAATTGAATTTGTTGATTCATTTCCTCAATTATCTCTGGTCTAAGTACAATAGTCTCGCAAATGTCGCTCAAATATAATAGTGTTCGGCACTTGCATCCATACAGTGTCTCAAAAGGTATCATCCCTATTCTACCATGATAAATATTATTGTATAAGAACTCCACCAAATGCATACAATCCTCCTAATTGCCCCAAAAATCCATAACACAAGCCTGTAACATTCCTCTAGTGTATAGATCTTCCTCCCATTCTGCCTATTTATAACTAGGTGAAGGGTAGTTCTCATCCTCAACTTCATACCCATAGCCTTCTCTAAGTTCAACCAGAAGTGTAAAAAGAATCTCAAATTCCTATCAAAGACTATGTCGGTAGGTGTACCTTGCCTGCTCACCATGAACCTTATGAAAGCATCTGCCAACTGATTCATGCTCTAGGTTAACTTCTTCGGTATAAAGACTCCTAATTTAGTCAGCCTACAGCAATGACATAAATCATGTCACACCCGTTGTGAGTCTTTGTTAGTTCACTCACAAAATCCATATAGATGTTGTCATATTTCCATCTTGGAACATCTAAAGGCTAGGCCAACCTTGCAGGTCTAAGGTGCTCTATCTTGATTGAATAATATGTCATACATCTCAACCTAAACTCTATTTTTCATGTGAGGACACTAATAGATCTACTTAAGGTCTTTGTACAGCTCATCTCCTCCTAGGTGAACAGAATAGGGAGTACAATGATATTTCTGTAAACTCTGACACTTCAAATCCGTATAACTCTAAGGTGCACACCATCAACCTTTATAGCAAATGCTACCATATTCATGAATCTAAATATTCTCGGCTCAACCATCATGCCTATTTTATTGAATCCTCTCGAACTTAACATCTCCAGGCTACCTAACTAGAATATAATGGAACATCATTGTTGTAATCATCAAAGCACTCATCTAAACTACCAAATCACTATGTTGGATCAGCTATATCCCCAACTCTCCTAGCTCTTATAGCAATCAATTAGCCACCACACAAGAAATCATAGAGTGAGATGTATTGCTATTCACGACGTCTGCAAAAACGTCAGTCTTACCCTTATGGTAGGTTAACTCAATGTCATAGTCCTTCGCCAACTATAACTATCTCCTCTGTCTCTCTCCTTCTAAGTGAATATATACTTGAGGCTCTTATGGTCGGTGAAAAATCTTCATTAAGTACCTTATAAATAGTACCTCCAAATCTTCAACGTGCCAAGTAGTTCTACTCATTTTGCTTTAGCTAATGGAAAGCATAAGTGACTACATTACCATGTTGCATCAACACACAACCCAATATGTACTTTGACGTGTCGCGATAGACCTCAAACCCATATGATCCCACTCGTAGAGTTAAAACTAGTGATGTAGTCTAACGCCTCTTCAACTCTTGAAATGTGCCATCATAGGTATCATCCCACTAAAACCTAATAGTCTTCTTCAAAATTTTTGTCAAGGGATGATATCCCTTCAAAAAAATCATAAAGAAAACGCTTATGGTACCTGGCCAAATCCAGGAAACGACACAACTCGGGAGTGCTAGTGGATGCCTACCACTCTATAACTATAATAATCTTCGTCAAATCCACGATGACTCCTCCTACTAACACCATATATCCTAGAAATGTAACCTCTTGAAGCCAAAACTCACAATTGTAGTCTTTGGAATATAACATGTGCTCTCTAAGCAATGACAAAATTGTGTGAAGATGCTACTCATGCTCCTCTCTACTCCGAGATTATACCAGAATATCGTTGATTAATACAACCATAAAGTGACAGAGGAACTGCCAAAAAGTACTCATCATCAAGTCTATAGATATTGTAATGTGCAATTGGTGATTACCTGACCTCATATTGATCTTCAAGAAGATAGCAGCACCCCAAAGCTGGTCGAATAGATCATCAATCCCGAGAAACAAATATCAGTTCTTCACCATCAATTGGTTCAAACCCCAATAGTTGATACACAAACAAAAGCTCTCGTCATTCTTCTTCACAAACAGAAATGGTGCTCACCATGGAGACACACTCGAGAAAATGTACCCATGATCCTTCAACTCCTACAACTCTACCAGTGTTATCGGGTGGGGTGCTTTTGACACTAGCTTCGCTCCAACACTAGCTTCATGGTGAAATCTATCTCATGCACTAATGATATACTAGGTATATCCTCTAGGAATACATCTGGGATGTCCCAAGCAACTAAAATACCTTCTAATACTGCCATGTCCTTGTTCAACTCCTAAACACTACACAAGTACATGGGGTAACCTCTATACACAAAAGAATACAATGTATGGATGGAATTAATATTTATTGTAGACCTACATTTGCATCACCTATAGGATACCCTAGCAACCTAAGGTTCTCACAAAATTACTTGCTCCTTTGCATAGTCTATCATCACTAAATATCTCTCCAACATATCTATCCCCATAATGACATTGAAGTCATGTAAGTCCATCTCAACCAAGTCCACTTAGAAACTTACCCTGCCTATCTCTAAGGTCACGTCTAAGTAGAGCATGGTGTAATCCAATATATCTTCAGAAAGCAACATCACAAATATAGATACACTAGAAAATAGAGATAGGGAAGCTCTAGCAATAAAAGCAGTAGATACGAAGGATAAGGAAGCACCCGAGTCAAACAACACATACACTGGTAATGAAAGGATGGTGAACATACTAGTGACTACATTGAACTATTAATCAGCCTCTAGCTAGCTGATGACATTTAGGCACCCGCCTATCTATCCTACCTGGTATCCTCCACAATACCCACCAACACTCTAAGTCTTTCCTCTTCTATGAGGGAAAGGGTGAGACCCTTGTGGTCTTCCCTTAACCTCACTGGGTTGTGCATCCTATCAGGCAGGTGCCCTCTATTGAAATTGTTGTGCCGATAGTTGGCATGTTTGCTATTAATAAGCCTGTTGCTACGGTACCAATGGTCCCCTCTGCTCAAACTTACCACCCAACGACTAGAACATCACCCTCTACTGCTAACACTCGAATGATTGGTGGCCTAAATAAGCGCAAGCTCAGCATTGAAAGGCTACACCCCGATAATTTATTTTAGGATAATCTCTACTACAAAAGCGACATACGAAGCACCTCAACACTCCTACGTATCTAGTTTAAGTACCGGTCAGGCCCCTTGGCTAGAAACTTGAAGGTCCACCTCCCTGAAAATGGATCCTACCTCCAAATCCCTACATATTAGGCTTCCTCTTATCAAGGATGGAATTTTGCTCTTGTATCTTTGTAGCAATGACAGACGCTCACTCATATAAGGTGACCAAGTTCTAGAAGGTCACTGAACCTATCATCCTATGGATGCTGAAATAGAGCTCCTACTCAAACTAGTAGACCACCGTCAACTCACTGGTTTCTTTGCTTGGTTCAAACATCAATAGCTCTATGAACTAAGTGTGGTACTACCTCATTATCATGATTCCTTGAGTTAGTTGCCTAAAATCCTTCAAATTGTCCTTCTTAAGTCTCTTTGGATAAATATTAGTGTGGACCACCGCCTTGAAGTTCTCCTTGGATATCAATGGTCCTCCCTATGCACTACAGCCTACTCACTAAGCATACGTGGCTCCCCGATGAAAGAATACTAATATGCTCGCCTTTTGAGTAGGTGGGTAATCAACTACCTCATAAGGCCTATCCATATCCCCCATCTCTCTAAGATAACTGGATCTTTGTCACTGACATAGATCAGAGGGTGATGTCTAGTAACCCTTTAAGGCTAGTCCTCTATGATACCCTCATGTGGATAATGCAGAGGTGGTGGTGGTGGTTGAGGCTAAGGCTAAATGAAATTTATGAAGGCCTTAAAAGTCTCCTTCAAGTGGCCGATATGACCATTCAAAGCCATGACAAGCTATGTGTGAGATAGAAAATATGTTGGGATAAAACATTCCTAGCCTACTAACATATATTTCACATAAAAAGCATTTAAATGCCACCTAGGCTACCTGTTATTAATTCCTCACTAGTTAATCCAAGGTTTTGAATAATTAATATTTTTGAAAGACGAACCATATAGATGAAATTAGATAGGGGATTATTTGAAAATTAAATCTTGAAATCAAAATAAGATAATTAAAACAAAGCTCTCACACCAACTTGTAACACCCCAAAATTTATAACTGTAAATTTTCTTTTAAGCGGAAGCATAAAATAATGTAATTAGGTATTACTGCCATACTCGACATAAGTCTGGCTTATCACGCCATCCTTACATCAAATACAAGGCAAAATAATTACACATTTAAACATAATAAAATAGAGAAAGAGATAAATTCATAACATAGATAAGAGTTTGGAGGTTAAATTCGAATACAATATTTAAAATACATAATGGAATACCCTAGACAAAGAGTCCCAGAAGGTATCTGGGTCAAAATAAAGAATCAAATAACATAATTCTTTGATCCCAAATATCATACATAAAGTAGAATCACTCCTCCCCAATCAAGGCGTTATAAGTAGCAAAGTCATCTAATGGGTCCTCAATGACCTATACAAACTCAATTGGGCCCTCTACTTGTAGGGATGAGTAGCACCAATGAAAAAGATGATTAAGACGCTACATATTGAGTAAGGTAACACTACGGTCATAATCATGTTACACAAAAAATGTTAATCATATAGAAACATAAGTGAGCTTAATAAAAAAATATAATATAATCATGATTCCAAAGGCCCATCATTAGTTACAATCATAATCCATATTCATAATACGTTGACTTAAGGGAATCAACAATTCTTAAGCCAGTAGAACGCTCAAAAACACATCTCAGGGAAATGCACACATGAACCACCACTATCATCTAGTGGAACAGACCGAACACCTATTAAGGAAACACACTCCTGACTGTTATTCTTAAACTAGTAGAACGATCTAAAGCATCTCTTAGAGTAAAACACTCCTAAGCCATCGATCCTAGCTCATGTAATATTTAACTTTAAGTGATTAATATCTTATTCATTATTGCTCATCTAAGGATCATAGTACAGTTTATGTTAAGTAAGAAAATCCCACTAGTTTTAAACCGATTAAATGGTCAAAAGCACCTCTTAAGGAGAAACACTCTTGAGCCACTATTATCGTCTGGTGGAACCAACACACATTACCTTGGCCGTGGCTCACGTAATATTTCTCTTTAAGTAATTAGTATTATATTCATGGTAGTATATCTCAAGATCCACATACATACACATATGTATATATACAAGGCAAATAATAAATCTTAACATAATCATTTGAAAAACATAAATCACAACCACATGAAGACCAATACATTTCCTCAAGGAAAAGGCCACACTCCTTCTAGAAAATCCTAATTTTTATAAGTCAATCATAACTTATCACATGGTACTCATTTTGTCACCAAATTCAATAAACATTCTTAAAATATTATTATTGACATCGTACCAAAAAATTGAGGTCTAACTCCAACGTCTTACACATGCGATAATAGTATACCCTTAGAATTACTATTCATAATTTCATACAAAACCCTAATTTCACAATTTAATCATAACTTTTTCCATAAGACACAAATAGCCCTAAATTTAATGCCCAATTTTAAAATGTTGATATTAAAAACATATTCAAAATTTAATGTCAAACACCAACATTTCACATATGTGATAATAATCCCACCCTTAGGATTTCTCTTCCCACTTAAAATCACTTTTCTCATTTATTGAACTTAAACCATTCATCTTCACTCCAAAAATTCTACATAACATACTTAACATATGTTGAACCATTCATCGCATTAAAATACCCAATATTTTATTTTTAACCTATATTGACCAAAATGTCCTTGAGACGGCTAAAATATCCATTTTTCCATTAAAATCTTATGTCCAATATAAATGATTTTTCAACCTCCAATACATTTTATCATCATAAAAATACATAGCCACGATTGTATATATATTTCACATTTCTCAATTCATATCAACCAATAATATACACAAACTCATACTTTCACAATTTTCTCTATTTTTCTTTCAACATTCAACACCACATATCATATAACACCATTATCATGATAATACCTTCCATTAACAATTCCAAGCATGATATTGCAAACAAAAATACACATATTGCATATAAAAACCCTAACTATGACGGGTATCCTTATTGAAGCATCCCCAATCACTCAACACACAAGACTTACGATTCCTCCTTCAATACCACCCAAATATCACCTAGAAGACAAAATACTCAAGATTAGACTTAGAAAAAATAACTAGGAAAAACTAAGGCAAATGAGAGTGGAAAGGGATAAGGACTGAAGCAAACCAAGGCCACAAGGGTCGAACTGGTTGTGGTTGAAATATGTTGTAGCAAAAGGGGTAATAGCACTAAGTGTCATAGCTAGGGGAGATAACGGTAAGGATGGTCATAGCTTGGAGGTAGATAATGGCAATAATAGGCAAAGATAAGGAGGAGAAAATGGAAGAAGGTGGCATAGAAAGGGGAAACACTAGAGGATGGTGTTACTAAGGAGAAGGTGGCGTAGCAAGGCAAGGTGAAGGTAGAGGGTGCTGATAGTGGGCTGGTGAGGGTTTGGTGGTGATCATAGGGTAAGGAAAAGAAGCAAAGGAAGAGGGCCTTGGTTTTTTGTTACTCGTTAATGGGGAATGGAAATGAGATAATGGAAGAGGAGAGGTCTTGCTTATGCAGACAGTAAAAAAAATGAAGTAGGATGGGAGGGGATATTTAAAGAGGGAGAGGGGTGAGGTGTACGAAGTGTCAAACGACCAAATGGCTGAAGGTCGGGGAGTTGGTATGGGTTTGGTTTCTGCAACACAAATTAGGGAGAAAGAGATGGGTGACAAGGTCGGTGATGAAGACTGTATTGTTGGGCAGAGGGTAGATGGCTGGTGTAGGGGAGATGCATAGTTAGGAAGGTAAAGAAGAAAGGGAAGAGAACCATGTGAGGGAGAATTTTTCATAGCTAGAAGAAGAAGGATGGAAAGAAGTCTATCGAGATGGGGAGAAGAATAAAAGAAAAAGGGGAAAAGGAAAAGAAAAAAATTTAAGGTTACGATTACTGGTAGATTTAAATTTTAGATTAAGGGATTAGGCCAAAATTAAGTTATTAAGTATCCGGGGTTAAGGTTAGGTTAAAATAAAAATTACCCAAAATTAGGATTAGGATTCCATTTAGGGTCAAGTAATTTGGGTAAAATAAAATTATTAATTATCTGAGATTTGGATTAGATTAAAATATAAGTTAATCTGGATTAGGATTAGATAAAAAAATTTAGGTATTCTAATATCATTAAAAACACCATAAAGACTATAATATCACTAGAAACGCCAAAAAGGCATAAAAGCATAACCCTTTCTACCATCAGATATCATTCTAAGGAAAAATGAGATTGAGAATCTTTCACTTTAAATCTTAATATTTATTCAAGGAATGAAGCCACATTTGGACAAGGTTCACACCAAATTGCTTACACAAGCCACCATATTACTACACTCAATCACTCTCTTTATGAATAAATTTTAAGCATTATCATTTATCATCTTGATCTTAAAGTGATCAGTACCTCAACATTAATCGATCATCTTTGATCTAAAACTATCAAAAACATAAACTGCAATTGATCACAAAGGATAATTGTAACACCCTGGTTTTTAGAACTTGAAAATTTCGTTCAAATAGTTAAGCACAAAAGCTAAAACAATAAAAATGAAAGGTGTTATCGCCACACTTGGTACAAGTCTGGTTTCCTCTACTATTCTTATACTGATTGCTAAGGTAAAAAAGCATTACTTCGCTTACAATTAATGACATGATTACAAGAAACTGAATAGAGAATACAATAGATAAGTATTGTGTTATATAAAAACAACATTAGTGATTACAAAACTCAAAATAGGGAAGGAAGAGAAGGGCATCATGTTTAAATACAACCGAAATAAAATACCCAAAAAGACACCAAACAGCCTTAGGCTCTCAATATGATCTACCAACATTCGGCTAAACTCAGAAACTAACCTGTAAAAACCACTACAAATTGAATACGCAAGGATCCATGAAAGGAACCCTTTAATACAATGGTACTAAGTAACCTTTATACTAAACCAAAATGACAACCCGTCATAGAACACATACAAGCCATCACAATTATACATAGCATAAAACATCAAAATGTACATGCATTAATTGATATGCGATAATAATTCATATAACCACCTACCACCAAGGCCATATACTATTTGTATTCGTTCTTCTGAAGCAAATTAAAACTTACCAATTGAACATCCAAGAGATGCTCTTTAAAGCATAATTAGGAAAAACATCAACCCAAAACTAATACGATGACAACATATTGCATATCTCAATATCAATAACAATAGATCTCATACATCACATGTAGACTCACAAAAATAGACCAATAAAAACTTATAGCATCACAGGTAGGCACGAAGGTTACTATCAAAACACGCATAAGTACAAATGTTACTATCAAACTACAGGTATGAATAAAGGCTACTGGTGACCAAATCTGATAATCCAATAATTCAATAATCAAATAATACATCAATCAATTCCATTTTTATTTACTCTATGGGAGATCAATTAACTTGGAGACACTAAGATACTCTAGTCATTTCAGCACACCAAGGCAACATAATATCCTACTAACTATCAACCCGAGGATGCAAAGATACTCTGGTTGCATTGGTACACGAAGATAACATAGTCCCCCACCAACTATCAGTCCACAGAGCCAAATAGAGTAAAATATAGGGCCTGGCTAGGGCACTAAGGCACATCTACAGAAATTCAGAATCAACTATGAGCTAAACCATGTCTTTAGGGTAGTGAATCTTAAAGAACCACCATTCTGAATATTGAGGTCTTTCACTTTAAGTATTAGTATTTTATTAAAGTAACAACAAAATCACATACATATTACATAGATCTAATTTTCATATTTAATTCATTTTACTCATTTTAAATTACTTTGATACAACCATACACAAGATCACTACCAAGGTCAATTATAGAAAAATATACTAAGGTCATCCTAGACTCAATTATTCACATTTGGGTGCATTAGGTCAAAAATGATCATATTACCACATTAACAACCTCTTTAATTACTAAATCTATTTATTTATTCAAATTGTCATGAAAAGGATAAAATATAATAAGTAAATTAATTTATCATACAATTAAATTTTTAGATAAGTCAAATGGTCAATTTATCCTTTTTCAAGATTTTGCATGTAAAACCCTAATATGGGTATCTAATACATCCATGATCACATAATCTCATGTTCAAAAATATATAATACACATTAGACATGTTTTTTAAGATAAAAATCATAATACACATTAAATGGCTAAATTTCCCCTATAGCACGCATCCACAGTTATTATTCCATAAATATAGCTAGGCATGCTCAACCTATCTTTTTTCACATACGTGTCATACCTAATCATAAAGGATCATTTTTAATATGCTTTTGTACCCAAAATATTTTACATATGATAACATGCCCTTTTTCCCAATTTTCTTGCTATAATAAATAACACATAATTACAACATAATGGATCCTGCTTAAAATATTTTAGGCACAAAAATCTTAATGTGATATCATGCAAAATTTACTATTTTAGGAGAGTATAACATTTACCGTATAGCAACATGCCTAACATAGTTTATACATCAAAATCTTAATATGCTATCATGCAAAATTGACCATTTTGGTAAGGTATAAAAGTTACCTGAATTCCAACAAAAACATAAAACAATGGTATCCTACTAAATACTACAAGATCCCGCTAATCAACTTTTGTACCTAAAAATAATGCCAAAATTACCAAATTAATATTTAACAAATAAAATAATTATTATAATAATAAAATATTTATTTTTTAAAATTATCAAAACACACTTACATTTAAAATTATGTAATAAAAAATTTAAAAGAATATTTCTCATGTTGCATGCATAGGAAAGAGGTTGTGTTGGGCTGGCAGTGGTTTAGTGATGGCAGTAGTAGAGATGGTTGGTGTTGGTTTGGGTGGCCAGCTAGGATGATGGCTGTGAAGAAGGTGACTGATGGGTTGGACAAGCCAACATAGGAAGGGAGGAGTGCAGCTGGAAGTGGTACAAGAAGAGCTTGACAAGGATGCATAGGAAATAGGGGAGGAAAGGCAGAGGAAGAAAAGAAGTGATGGGTTAAATGGTGGTTAGTGGTGGCTGGAAGGGTGGTGGCACTACTGCGAGGTGGTGATGGTTGTGATGTGGGTGGTTGTGAAGGAGGTGGTACAGGGGCTAGAATTAGAGTTGGTTGTGAGGAAGGGTGTCGAAGTGAAGGGGAAAGCAACAACCGTTTTTTCCATTTCCCAAGGGTAAGTAATGGGGAAGTAACCAGAATAGAGAGATGGGTGGTAAGAGATAACGCCGAAGCTAGAGCAGGTGGTGTGGTATAGCCGAAGGTAGGAGGGTAGGGAATGGTAGGGATAGGCACAGAGGAAAAGAAGAAGAAAAAACAAGGTGTGGTAGGGAAGAAGGAGGAGTAGAAGGAGATCAGCGGTGGTTCTACTGGAATGGTGGCGTAGGGTGGCAACCCTCGAGGTTGGTAGAAATGGATAGGGTTAGGTAGAAAAATGAAGAGGCTTGTTCATGTAGGGGAGGGGTGGTAGTGATTGTCGAGCAACCAAGTAGAGCTAATAGAGAAAGAGAGAGAGTTGGGGGTGGTGATGATCATTTTGGTTGACGAAGAAGTTTAGGGAAGGTGGTTTTTGGCTGGGAAAATGCATGAAAAAAGGTTTGGGAAGAGTTTTGGTCATGGTGAAACCAAACTGGCTAAGAGAGTGTGGTAGTAGGGGAAGTTGGATGGTGGAGATGCATGCATAAGCTAGGTTTGGTTGAGAGAGGAGGGTGTTGTGTGTGTGTATATATATTTACATGCAGATGGGGATGAGGGAGATAAGTTCAACCGGCGAGGTGATGGTGATGAAGCATGGGTCAACAGAGAAGGGTAGGGTGATAGGGATGGTTCGACAAGTGAGGGATATAGGTGTTACGTAAGGAGAAGATAGAGAAGATGGTCAACGCAAAAAAAATAGGGGCATACAAAAGGGGTAATTAGGAGGGTAAAAATGGTAGGATAGGATAAAAATATATATGTTATTTTAGTTTTAGGTTTAGTTTGGATATTTTAGGATACTAGATAGAAAATATATCAGAGAAAAAGAATTAGGTTAAAGATAAGTTTAACAAAAAGGAAAGAGGTAAAATAATCAAAAAATTATTTAAGAATTTATTTAGGTTATGAGTCAAAGGTTATTAATAAAATAATTAGGCTAAGGTTTACGGGTTATTTTTGAATAAAATGGCTAAACACCCGAAAATAAAGGTTTTAAAATTTTAGAGTGTGATAATAATCATTTAACCATGCTATTAATGCCTACTCAAAAATACTTGATCATTTCAGCATTTATTGCACCTACTTATCATTTAAAATTTGTTAACATATAAATAACAAAAAAAAGGTCAAAAGGTCAAAGTCAATCATAACACTATAGAAAATCAGGGTTTGAACAACTAACAATTTTCGTCATTAACAGTCAAATTTGAATTTCAAATGTCGATAATGGCCAATAAAGTTTATTGATTATCAGCGATCATTATTACTCCCTCACTAAAGGATTTAGTGACCAACCATTTTTTTTTGTTAAAGCAATAACAACAAGATATAATGTTGGTCGCTAAAGCAATAGCAACAAGATATAATGTTGGTCGCTATAAGCAATAGCAATGAACAAAATATACCATCGCAAATAATATTAGCGACATTTTTTTTCATAATTAAATAAAAAAAAAATATTACACCAATGGTGACCAATTTTTTCTGTCATGAGTAAATAAATAAATAAAATTATTAGACCAATAACAACCAATTTTTCCATCACTTCTAAAATCGATTTATTATTATAGACATACTTTATTGGTTGTAAATGCCATAATTATATATTTAAGAATATAATTGACATTTTAATATTCTTCTCAAGCCCTATACCTGTAAGCATATATATCCATTTCAATCTTTTCAAGTCATATACCTATATCCATATATATCTATTTTAACATATGGATATACTTTTCTAAATATATGTCTACAAACATTCAACTAAATTTTCATACAACTAGTTTGTATCAAATATCCGATACAACAAAATATTTCATTAAATAAAAATATATATTACAAAAGAGCTATAGGATGTCGTTGTATTACCAAAATATCATGATTAGCAACAACCTAAAAATTAATCCTTTTATTCATCAGACATAATAGACTTGGTCAGTTTATCAAAATGAACGGGATCTACAACAATAAAAATATAAAAATAATAACTAATATAAGTATGAAATAAACAATGACATATCATATCAAAAGAAAAGAAAAACAATATACCAAACAATAAAAACAAGATTATATCATTACTCTTCAACCAAAGATAATAATGAAAAAAATACTTACCACATTTGTAGCATCCAAAACGAGCATCATCAACCTTCTACAACCTAAACCTTACTCATCAACCATATCACATGCAAACAACACCTCTAAAATACCCAAGGTAACAAACGACTCAAATAAGGTAAATCCAACTAATCAAGCAAACACTAATTGACTCATAAGGAGATATAAAAATAAAGTAAAAAAATAAAAACCAATACCAAGCACAATCATTCCCATCACCAAAACCACCCTTACAATAAGAGACGAACACCAAAAAATAGCTCAACACATCATACCATATCCATCCAGCCAATCTATTGGTCACAACATAAGAAAAACATCAAAAATAACAAAATCATTAACGAACACAAACCCTTAAAAGCAAACCAACCAATCAACCAAAAAAAATCACAACCAAACTATAAATGAATTGTACACCTTGTTTTGTTAGGTCATCAGCTATTGTTATTGAGTGAATTACCACATGTTATCTAAAACAATATACATAAAAGTTAATTACATGATATTTATAGCAAGTTGTCAATTGTAAATTGTCAATGATATATGGTGATTCAACTTAATCAATGAATAAGGTTCAAGTTTGCATCCGAACTGAAGAATTAGCTTTTCATTATTATGATAAGAAACATCACTTCTACGCAATGAATATTACCACCACCAATTAGCTTTTCAAAATCAATTGTTGTTACAAAAGTATATCCACTTGGATGTTGTTGGATGCACATTTTAATAATTCAACCATTGGATCTAAATCAAAGTACGAAACAAAACTATTAATTAAAATAACAAGTCAATATAAAAGCCACCAATGTAAAAAACTAAATGACTATCATTACATTAATGATCTTATGATGATTCTAGTGAAGAAAAGAAACATTAATGGAAACATATATATGCAATTCTTATGAGCAACCATTATATGCCCCAAATCTACTTATTGAGAGGCTTGCATCTTATGTATGATCACAATATGTGTCCCATGATGTTTAAATGCTAATGATACTAATATTGTGACCTTATCTTTTAGAATGTTGGAACCATTCAAACATTTAAGAAGTTTTGAAAGTTTCAAAAATACTCTTGGTAATTAAGGCTTATTATTTATTTTTTTGGACCTTCAGTGTGTCAAGTTATTTTTTTTATTATTATAGGTTTGGAGGAAATAAATAAGCTTGCAATGGAAAAAGTTAGCTTCCAAAATTATGTAAGTGTTTCTAAATGAGGGCCTCTATCAGTTTCTCATAAAGATGTGTCATCCCTAGAAGTCCGATTCTATCTTAAATTCATGATTACTATTGTGTTAGTACTTAACTTAAGTCTATGTTACTACTATGTATATATATTCACAACAGATCATGTGCCATTTCTAGGTCGGTTTTATGTCTATGTCATCTATATTTCTAGTATTGGTACACAATACCATCATACTCATAATGATTAAAATATTTAACAATTTTAACTAACCTCATGTTCAAGGGCACCTAAAATCATCTGATGTAGATGGAGAATCAAGCATACCATCTACATCATCATCCACATTCTCTATCTAATCTTTTTTCTCAAATAGAAAGCACAAAAACACACCAATTACATCATATTTTGTTTCTTCTTAAAAAAATAATGCCAGTGTTGATCATCATCATATTCTTTATCTAATTTTATCAACTTGAGTGATTATGAAATTCTTAAATGAATTAACATAGCAAATAATCTGAGAATGTCAAAAAGAGATTATACAACAATATAAAGTAATGAAGAAAATCTTGAGCACCACCATCCATCAAAATCCTTCCTAGTTTTTGACTTTTGATATGATATAGTGCTTTTTTGGAGCTATTTATCAAAATTAGTTATTCAATATAACTACTTATTTTGAAAAAAAAATTAAAAATATTTAAAATAAGTAATTATCTTAAATAACTACTTTTAATAAGTAGCTTCAAACATACTAATAAATAGAGAATTAATGTGGCAATATTAGCATGTCCAATCTAAAATGCTATTCAAATGAGCAGATAAAACTAGGCACAAGTATTATACTAAACCAATTAGTCTAACTTGAGCACCATTTCAAAAATATCCTATGTAATAAATATGGTAATTTAAACTCCGTGTCTACTACTATGTTGGCATATATGCAAATTAACTAATCATGAAAAAACACCAAATCTACGAGAATATTAGAATTAACATCAACTTGAATAACCATCTAAAAAGCATGTACAATTGTATAGCATAAATAAAATTTATAACAATAAAACTCTATAAATGCCATAGACAAATACATCAAATTACTAGCAGAAGTAAATAAAATGAAATAAAACCAACTATAGATTGTTAAAGTTAATCCAATGAAAAATCAAAATTGACTTATGGAACAACAAATTAGTAGACATATCTTAACAAAATTCAATTTAAGAACCACAATAAAATTCATTCCCATCAAAAGTCATTTTTATATGTTTATAAAGATCACAAATAGAAGACATCATTTACATTTGATAAGGAAATGAAGACATTAAAAAAAATCAAGTACAATTTCTAGAAAAAACAACAAGAGATATTGATTCTCTACTAGATACTTCATACTAAAATCCCCTTTTAAATATAAGATACATTCTTATATGTTTTCTAATTATAAAAATAATTAGAGATGTATGCTTTGATATTTAATTTTCATGTTATAAGTTTAGTAAAACATGTTAAGATTTTAGGTCAAAATTGAACATTTATAATAACAAAAAACACACAACCATTACAATTTAAATCATATTTAGCATGAAAGAAAACCGTAAGCATAATAGTAAATGAATAAAATAACCACCATAAAATTTTAAAGTGGCATACTATAAACAACAACCATTATACTAATCTAAGAGCTTCAACGGATAGATACCATGCAATAGTAATCAATAAATGATCAATAGGAAATCCATGCACTATAATAACAAGCCCATATACCTTTAATCAAAGTAACAGGACAACATGCTCTACTGCACAACAAATATATCAACATCCCCACCAAGTCCTTATATGCATGTAAAACAACACTCAAAAGCCCATAGAACAACAAAACACAAGAAAAAAGTCATTCATGATAAAACCAACCCTCCAGGACCTCAAGGGAACCTAGAAAAAAAGTCCCAAGTTTATAGAAAATAGCTCATTAGCCGAATCCAAGAAATCCATAGTCAAAAATCCAATTTTTCAGAAATCAAGCATATACCACACAATTAACCCATCCAAATAAATCATATAACTCATATATATACTCAATTCAACAATCAATGTAGTTTATCATAAGCTAATTCATAGTTATTTAATCAAATTAGAGTTAGAGTTTGGGAAAAATATACCAACAGAAATAAACCAAAGCAGATCAGGTAAAGGACTGTGGAGCTTCACTAGAGGTTAAGGAATGTTCATCGTTGGCAGATGTCGATGAGGTGGTCGGTGATGGCGCCAAACTACTATGTTGCTAGTGCTACATTACTAACACCTGGATGTTGTCGTTAATAATGTTTGTTGTCATTTGCTGGTGCATTGTAACTCAGTGGCGGTGGCAATTTGTTATGGTGTGGTCGAATGGTGGGGCAAGATGGTGGCGTGGGTGATTGAAAACAAAGAGAAGACAAGGGAGCAAGAGGTTGGGTTGGGGGTTTCGGTTTTGGTTTACACAAAGAGAAAGAATAGGTAAGAAAGAGAGAGAAGATAAAAAGGATTAAGGAAGGGAGCTAGTTGGGTCTATCGGGTAGTTTTTTTTATTGTTAAACAAAATCTAAAAAGGGATTATATCAAAATTACATTTCAACTAGATTAAATTTAATTGAAATATTCTGTTAACAACTTTTCTAGAAAAATTAAAAGACTTAATTAATAAAATATTTTTATTTAAAATAAATCTTAACACTATTTTAAATAATAATATGTAAAATAATATTTAAAATACAGTAGATAAATATTTTTATAAACTTTTGGGTGACTTTAATTGATTTAAAGCTTTCCTTTGGTCTTCCGCATGCCAAAATTAGAAATAAAAAATGGAAGAAAATTAGTTTTAGAAGAAAAATCATAAATGAATTATGGAAATCTTTTTAATTTTATTTTTTTTAAAGATCTTATCGATCTTATAAAAATAATTAAATTCAGATGCAGAATATTTCCTACAGATAAACATCATTAAAATTATTTTAGTACTCTAAATAAATTTTATAATTTAAAGCAATTTACTATTGTTAATGGGTTATAACTCCAAAATATAATCATAATTACATGAGAAGATTATACTCATTAAAATATTAAAATCAAAACACACAACATGAATAAAAATATATTTTAAAAAAATTTAAAATCGTAGTCATTAATGAGTTTATCTAGAACTGTTTGTAATGACAAACGAGTAAATAAATTTTAACATAAATCGAAAACCATTAATAAAACCATAAAATGAATCAAGACTTTAACAAACATTTACAAGAAACACAATTTAAATAAAATAATTAAAATTAAATTAAAGGTTGAAACTCATTAATTAACACTTATATTTTATTTAAAATAATTTTTTGAGTTACAATATGAGACTTAAATGTCTTTAGCAACCAAATAAATTAATGATTAACGATAAAAAATTACATTGGACACAATAGCAACTTTTAATGGTGATTGTTAATAATATATCAATAGCGACAAAAAATAGTCATTAATGTATCAATTTATTGTAGTGTATGGAAAATATCAAACTACCCCTAACCAACCAATCAACTGGTTTGATAGACCAATGCATTGGTTTGGGAATAGAGGCAGCAGGCAAAAATAACATAAATGGTAAACCAGTGGATGTTCACCAACAAAATAAGCTGACTAGTCCGACGGGTGGATTGGTTCTATCAAACCAATTGAGTGGTAGCAACAAAACACAAAAACTTTACAAACATACAAACTAGTAAACTAGTGTAACCAAACTAGTAGGCTAGTTGAATCGATGGATTGACTTGTCCTACAATCAATGGATTGGTTCCGCTAAGAATAAACACCGCCAAACTTTTTGGAATGAAAAATCAACATACCTTACACATAACTCATGCTTGAAACACAAATTTATATTACCATTCATGCCAAAGAGACAAAAAAATTACTTATCATGCTTCTCGTCACTTTTTCATGCTAAACTTGCTAAAACCAATAACACATTTATATATGGAATTGAAATAAAACCTATAAAAATATTAATAGGGAGCACTCAAAAATAAATAAATACACACAAGAATCCTCATAAATTGTGATGAGGCTAAGAGGCCCAAAATATCACAAAAGAGAAAAATGTTGTTTCATAATAATTTCAATAATAATATACATTAGGTATAGTTTTCCTCACCTAATTTTACAATTCTGGTCTGATTTAATCATATTCATGCTAATAGGACTTAATTAGTGTTTATGAGAATAATAATTATTATTAGTTAATACTAATAATATTATTGATAAGTATTACTGTAATAACTATATTAATAATTGTGATTATAATATTTTATTAATTATTATTATTAATATAATAATTTTTATTATTATTATCATTATAATAAATTTTTACTATACATATTATTTTGTATAACTATTATAAATAGTAATAATTTTATAATTTCGAAGTTCACAAACTAAGCAAACGAGTAGGATCAAATCACCAGCAACAATTCGACAGTCGGACGAAGCCTCTCTTCCACAAAAGAGTAGGCATACTAAATAGGGAGTTCTAAGTAGTTACAAACTGATGTAAGGTTGAGAGAAGAGAAGAGGAAATTGAGAATGAGATCAGATAATTATTTTGGATTAATAATTTTTAACTAATTATAATTTTATTAATGACTCTACTATCTACATACATTCTCCAAGATATGTCCTTCTTGAGAGGGAATAAGGCGAGTATTGCACAAGAACTCATACTATGTTTTACAAGTCATTTGTTAAGGAGTTACTCAACTTGTCTATTTAATTTATTACTATTATTATAATTATAATAAATTTATTGTTGTATATATTATTCTATATAATTATTATAAATAATAATAATTTTATAATTTCGAAGTTCGCAAACTAAGCAAACGATTAGGATCAAATCACTAGAGACAATTCGACAGCCGGACGAAGCTTCTCTTCCACAAAAGAGTGGGCATACTAAATAGAGAGTTCTAAGTAGTTACGAACTGGTGTTAAGGTTGAGAGAAGAGAAGAGAAAATTAAGAAAGATATCGAGATAATTATTTTGGATTAATATTTTTAACTAATTATAATTCTATTAATGACTCTACTATCTACATACATTCTCCAAGATCTGTCCTTCTCGAGAGGGAATAAGGCGAGTACTGCACAAGAACTCATACTATGCTTTACAAGTCCTTTGTTAAGGAGTTACTTAACTTGTCTATTTAATTTATTACTATTATTATAATTATAATAAATTTATTGCTATATATATTATTCTGTATAATTATTATAAATAATAATAATTTTATAATTTCAAAGTTCACATACTAAGCAAACAAGTAGGATCAAATCAGACAATTCGACAGCCGGACGAAGCCTCTCTTCCACAAAAGAGTGGGCATACTAAATAGAGTCCTAAGTAGCTACGACAGAGAGACGATAGCAAAGAAGGGAGTAGTTCACTGTTTCAGGCGTGATTACACCCAAGTAAAAGAAGAGATCCAGGCCCTAACTAACTCGTTTGTATATAGCGTGAGTGTGTTTGTGGTGGGTGCAGGCGTGGTGGTGGTCCGGGACTTAGGTGGTACTACCAGGAAGCACCACAGAAAAAGAACCAAAAGGAAACAAAAGGATGCCAAAGCACACAACAAAATAAAAAAACGTCAACGGGATATCGAGAGAACATGATGCAAATTGGATTCGGAAATTGGAGCCTTTGAAGGATTGATTTTTTTTTTTTTCAGTGTGCTCTGCTCGCCTCTTCAGTCTTCCCTCCCCCCCCCCCCCACAAAAAAAAAAAATTTCTTCCCTGCCACTCTCAAATTCTGTGCTCCCTCTCCAACACAAACCACCCCCTCTTTTTTAGGGGGTAAAAAAAAGTCGACATTTAAAATTTTAATTAAAAGATTTAATCTAATATTTAAAATATTTGATTCAATTTTTATTAAAAAAATATTTGATATTTAAAATATTTCATTTTTTTCTAGATTATCTTATCTAAAAAAATATTAGATATTTTGTTGACTATTTTAATAATATATCATAATATTACGTTTTTATAGTTTTAATTTAATTTAATATATATATATATATAACTTTTATAATAATATTTCAATACTTTATTTAGATAAAATAAGATGTTTATATGAATATGAATATAAACACTAACTTTATGTTTTTAAAGTTTTCTTACAAAAATTCATTAAAATTAATAATATAATATTTTTATACTAATATTGGATACATATTAGTCCAATCCAAATCTGATCCATATTTTTTAAATATATAGATAAGATATCAAAAAAAATATCAATATTTAATTTTACACACTCATAAGATCCCATCAGCTTCCCTCAAAAATTAATAAAAATATTGCAAAAAGAAAGTGTCATTCATGCATGCACACAAGGAGGGGGGTTACCAATACATCGAATACAGGTCCCTTACATGGTCCATCTCTGTCTGGAACAATCATAACTATTCACAGTCAAACAACAGTTCTACATGTTATGCATACACATACTCGTCCTCCTCCACAAGTTGGGTCCATCCATCAGATTTCAGCATTTCAGGTTTACATGACTGGCATGCTAAAACCTTCGCGAGACAAATAAGATAGTCAGATGCAGATAATGATGCTGCTTGGATATCAAAATTCATCCTAGAGCGACTGTTTCTCGCGCTAGTGCATTACCAGCAAGCAATTCATCCAATAATTCACTCGGTTACTATAGAGTAAGACCAATGGTGCCCAAGATAACCGATGTAACCTGAGTGCCGAATAACATAGATACAAAATCATTCGCATTTCACAAAAAAGAACCGAGTTTTGTAACTAGGGCACTTACGACGTCTAATCAAAGTTAAGATCAGAAAACCAGTTAACAGAACAGAGAGGCCTGCAAGCTGGAGTGTCAGGTTATATAGGTGCAACTACCATCTCTGTCGTGCACATGTGCGAGGCTGCAAATTAACAGATTGGAACTATTTACGAACTCTTGAAGATCGGTTTGGTGCAGACTCAACACAATTGAATCAAACGCAAAGCCAAACAAAGCAAGGTTGATCGATCTTGCAACTCATGAACATATTTGTTGGTAATTATATTATTAGAATGATTATTTTCAGAAATTGTAATTATATAAACTATGAATTTAATCAGGTCAAAGTGTCGAGATACTGTCCAGATTAAGGTAAAAAAAAAAAAAAGGCGCAAACCAAATTCAAACCAACCCCAATCACTTTCCAAGTTATGGATCGAGCCAAAATCAAAGTTTCATGCACCTTCATAATCATACATACCCAGAATCAAACTCAAGCACTAATTTGATATGTAGCAAAGGCAAATAGGATGAAAATAAATTGAATGGTTGTTGGAACCAAAAACAATATCATAAAACAAAGGTAAGAATACTGCATGGCTACCAACAATAGGGGATGTGCATGCATGTGCAGTTGTGCATGAGTGGAAAAAGAAAAAGCAGACGGCCAAAAAAAACCACATATATACATATATATCCCTCAAATAAATAAACCACAATAGAAAGTATATCCAGAGGAGCATCTAAAAGTAGTAGGTAGGTGTGAGAACTACCGTAAAGAAAAGAAGTAGGGAGAGAGAGCAAGCCTAGGGATTAATGAAAGGAAACCCCAAAGAGTGACGATGTGCCACTGCTGCCATGGCATGGTATATACGAAGCTTTTAGAAAGTAAGCCGAGTATAAGCTAAGTTGCAGGTTTAAGGTACATTACATGCCATTTTGCATACTAAAAGGAGATGTCCTCTTTTTTATATCCCTCTCTCTCTCTCTTTTTCTGCTCATTATTCCCTCCCACTCCCTTCACACAAAGACGTCTACTACCTGCCAATGTCATCTTCGGTCAGGGAATCTCAATTTTTTCCCCAACGTCTCTTCAGCTTCTTTTCTTGTTCTTTCTTCTATATCCTAATTATTGCCAGCCCCTTCTTTCTTTCTGGCTACCTCTAACTTTTCTTTCTCTCCCCTTCTGCTGCATATTCCACGAAAACTTTTCCCCTTTCATCTTCTTTATGAACAACAGGAACCGGTGGATATTGGCGACCACTAAACGCAGAAAAAAAAAGTACAGAAGAATTAGAACAAGATAATATTAATATCTGATTGGCCCTGTTTTTTCCGCATCTTACTAATTCATCGCTTGACCATATATCTATCTTTTCAATGGTCATTTTAAAGCCCACACTGCCGACGAGTGATGTGCAATAAATATTCGAACCAAGAAGATATGTGCAGACCTTGAAATAGTAGACGTAAAGGGGAAGTATTCTTGAACAGCCACCAGAAGAATATATATATATATATATAAAAGTTTCTTCCCGGCTTAGTGACTAGTAGCAGCTTCAAAATTATGATACTGGCCTAGTAGCAGCTTCAAAATTATGATACCAAACCACAGTACGTATCTCACGACTCCGTGATAGCTACAGTTAGCAAGCCTCCTGGTCCTGGGTCATATTCTGCGTTTACCTCAACATTTTAAAGTAGAAACAAGATTTTACCAGGCAACTAGTGGATTGGTAGTACAATCATCGTACAGTAAGAACTTTCAAAAACCCTCAATAATGATCCATTTTATTTTGAGAAGCTACGCATCAAACCATAAAAGCGTTTTTGCAGCCACAGGCTTTCAGGATTGTTCAAAGTTGGCATTGATTGATATTCTAGGCTGCGACGAAAGACAGACACGTAACAAACGCATACCAAAGATTCCATCGTTACTGTTCTTGAACTTTATCAGTACCACCGCTGTCCGCGGTCGAGTGCCAGAGCTCACTCGTTCAAATCAGGTATGATGCCCACCACTGCCCGTCGATTATTATTCCCATATATAGTTTCAAAACATTCTTGAACGCCTGCACTGATTCATCACTATATGTAAATTCATAGTCTAATCCGCATAATGTGATGCGACACATTGTTACGTTCTAGCTGATATAAAATTTCTCTAGCAATGGGTGCATTTAACAGGAATCTATTCATTGCACTTCTTGTGGTCCTAAGGCAGCAAGGAGCTTTAAAAACAAAGCAGCAACATGTAAACTAGACGGGTGAGAATAACAAACACTAGACCAAGAAAGCACAAAGTTAAACAAAAAAAGAAGATGCGTTGTTATCTCCTCTCTGGTTCGGTTCTTTTCTTTTCCTTTGGGCGAGGGGTAGGTGCGGGAGGTGAGGTTAACAAGGCAGAAGTGGCGTTAGCAGAACACCTTACAAAACTTAACTTCGGATGTTGCATTAAAAGGCAGCAAAGTTATGTGCCGTGAAGAACAAGTTCCACCCATAAGCAAATATGTCCAGTTGTGAAGAACAAATATGGGCCCCACCCCACGACGCTTAAATTGAGTTATAATGTGTTTTGAACAACCCTGAATGATCAGCTTATGAATGAGACTTTAGCTACGGGATAGCTAATTACATTGGCTGACTTCACCGGCTGGTTGTGAGGATGTAAATGAGGCAAAACAAGTCAAATACCCTTAGGAGATAGCACTTAGTAGGGTTGTAAACTAGATAAGTCGAGTCGAGTTGGAGTGGGCTTAGATTAGGCTCATTTAATAAACAAACCTAAAAATGAGGTTCGAGCTCGGCTCATTTCGTTTATAAACGAGCCGAGCCGAGCCGACTCGCGAGCTTTTATAGTAAATTAGCCGAGCTCACGAGCTTTTGCACTATAAACGAGCTCGAGGTCAAAACTTTCATGCTCAAACTTGACTCATGTATTAAACGAGCCGAGCTTAAATCTTATTTCAGGCTTGTTTAACTAAATAAATGTGTCGAGCCAAACCCAAAAAGCTCGTAAGCCTGCTCTTTTCGTTTACGGCTCTAGCGCTCGGTTCGTTTAACTAAACGAACGTACCGAACTGATTTTTTAATAAGCCAAAGTGAACTCATAAATTTAAGTTATAAATGAGTCGGTCAAACTTTTTTATATTCAGGTTCAACTCATTTAATAAACAAGTCTGAAAGTAAGACAAACTGAGTAGGCGGCTTAGCTCATCTACGGTCCCCATTGTTTATATAAAGGTGTTTAGTAATATTAGCTAATAATCATAGTTGTTAGTGAATTGAAGGTGTAAAAAAGCTTCAAGAAAAGCTAATCTGAATTATTCAATCCAAAATGCTCCTATTTCAAACATTTAAAAAAAAAAATCTCACCCCAAACAGGCAAACCCAAATGCTCTTTAAAAATACTATTATGCAACTCGACCATGCATCAACAGAGAAGGCGCCCAAGTTCCCATTTCAGGAATAAAAACCACATAACTCCACGGATACTCATAATCATTGATATAAAAGGGTTTGGAACTTTAAATAGCAACAGACCAAAATACGAAGCAAGACAAGAAAACCGAAGGAACAACACCAACCACAGCGGCTCACGAGACTTTCAGCAAAATCTAGACGCACAATCATAAATCAACACATGATAAGTGTCTCCTTTTTAATAATCTACACAGCTTGAAATTTTTTCCACGAAAATCAATAAAAATAAGATCAAGAATGTTAGTAAATATTTTGTGATGGCTAGATATAAAGCAGTTCCACAACATTTAAGTACAGGCAAACGATATTTGAAAACATCAGATTAAGTATATATAGCTATGAAATTATTTTAGCAGACTGCATAATTTCCTTAACAATCCTTGCGACCCAGAAATAGTTTTTGCATAGTTATGAGGTAACCAGAGAAGTAGCCGATACATCATGACTACAGTCTACCAGCAGGTCTTATAGAACAAAGCTATCTTACACATAAAGAGGCAACCTCTCAACTTATGAGCAAATGATTATTTTCCACAACATTATCTCCACAGGAGAAAGTTGGTAATAAAATATACCATGAAGTGTCGCACAAAATTTGGACATACTGTAGACAGGCAAATTTGATATTTGAGAAGACGTTAAATCTGCTTGATTGCCGAAGAAGGATCGGAGTACTGTAACCAGCCAGCATATACCTAGCTTTTTCAGCTAACTGTTGATCCAATTCATCAAATTTCCTAGCCAGAACTTCAGCCCCTGCTGGAGGAAGCAAGTGCAGAATGAGAATCTCTAGAGTCTGGGGATGTTGCGCAGGAAAAGAACGATCTATTAGACTTACTTATGAAAGATTATTTCAAGATGAGTTGCACGATGAACGTCAAACATTTAGACACTATATGACTAAGTATATATACACACACAATAGAAGAACATTACCCTTGCGCCATAGCAACCAAATCTCCAAGATGTTGTTTACATAAATAATATTTCATATCAATTCCTCCTTTATCACAGGTCGTTTGGCTGAATAGGCGCAGCTTGAAAAACATAGGCTAGAGACTGTAATAGTAAGGAAGGTGATATGGTTGATGTTATATCGTAGGATAGATCTACAAAGGCTTGGCACTTGGTGGTGACGATAGCTTCCACCCAGCTTCAGAAGTTCAATTCTATGGTTGATTTTGCAAGACAGATAGAATGGTGAAACTTACAACACCATAGAAGAGCCTCTCATTGATTAAAAGATGAACGAAAACGCATTCTGTCATGAAATGATACACTCAAACATCTAAGCTCAAGCAGCCAGACAACACTTTCAAACTCAAAATTATCACATCCACTTTGTTTTAAGTGGATAGTAGTGCAGGACCACAGTATAGACAAAAGTATAGATAAGAAAGAACAAAGAAATTTACTGAAGCAGAATCAAGTTCGAAACAGATACCCAAATCCTTGTGACTCAAAATACATGAGAAATCAAAGGGTGAGACTCCAGAAGAGCTTGATACATCTTAGGGTCATTGACTCGAGAACAAAAGCCAAGAAAACAAACAAAAATCATATAGGGCCATATTATGAAGTAAAATGACTATAAAACCTTCTTTTATTTATTTATCTGTTTGGCAAGTGGCTTCAATCTTATAAAATATACTGTCAGCATCCGGACAACGAACTCAACATCATTGCAAGGAAAACATCCTGAAGAATAAGTGGTCCGAGATTCCAGAGGATCATAGCAACTGGGATATCTTCAACACTGTACAAAATAGCCACCCCCATGATCGGGCATTCTTTATATGGGCTCTTGACAAATTAGTTGAAGAGGATGGCTCTGCTTGACCTCTTACATTAACACTTCAATGGACCAAGGAAGTCAGTCCGTGGCACAGACTTCCCATAGCTCTTCTTGACATAGATCATCTAACAAATTATTGTAGGTTGGCTCTCACCTATCAAACGCTGGTTCTCAGTTTTCTGCTTTACAGATCTTGTTGTTAGCAAACTTGAGACCTGAAAATAAGGACAGAAGTTCCTGCACAAATATATGCAATTTATATTTATAATGTGTATGAGACTATCTCTATGACTTTCTGATGCTGAAATCAAATAATCCCAGAATTTCTTAAGAAATTGAGGGGTATTGAATCTACTGCAGCAGCGATTCCTAAAAAACAGAGAAAGGAATTCGAGATGAAGAAGAAAAATAGGCGTGAAACAAATAATTAGAGAGGATAAGCTGGGTATAAATCTTTTATATTTTTTTCAGCAATCAAACGGCTTCCAGCTATATATATCCCCTCCATGATACCTAATTCAACAGCTGAGGGTATTCCCCAACCCAAACAAAGCATACAAAAAAGAGAATCTCCAACGGAAGCTAACAAACTCCATAACAGATGCAACAAGCAAATGATAAGCAAATAGCAAGACAACAAAAGATTGAAATAATGGCTGAGTCACCAATCACCATATGCCAGCTAGAGAGGCTTCACTCTCCTGTATTGAGCTCACATACTTCGGATGCAGCTTAAGTAGATAAGGCTGCATCAAACCTCCTCTCTTAAGGCCTTAAAGGCTGGAAAGAAGGGAACCACTTGAGGAGATCATAGTAGTACTCCCAATTGGCATCCTCAAAAGTACCATCCTTCCACTGAACTAACACCTTGGTAGCTGCCCTGCCTCTGTACCTAACCAGTTTCCTGTCTAAAATGGCCTCAGGTTCATGCATTGGCTAATCATATGTGGCTATAGGAAGAAAAGAAGCTGAGACCGGCTGATTTCCCACCTGCCTTTTGAGCTGAGAGACATGAAAGGTAGGGTGTATCTGACTTCCTGGTGGTCGACCCAAAGTATAAGCTACTGCCCCTATCTTAGCACTGCTAGGATAAGGGCCAAAATACCTTGGTGCCAACATGTGATGAGGACGAAAAGCAACAGTGTGTTGTTTATAAGGCTGCAACTTGACATACACCATATCTCCAACAGAAAATATTCTCTATCTGCGTTCTGTTTCATTCTATGATGCGCCCTCTGGAGCTGGAATTAGAGCAGCAATATCATCTTCTCACATTGCTGTAGGCTTCTATCCACCAAGTCAACCTTAGAACCCCAAGGTAGATAAGGAAGATGAATGGGCGGGTGGCTGACCATACATTGCTTCATAGAGAGTGCACTGTGTGGAAGTATGAAATGAAGTGTTGTACCACCACTCGGCTAAGGGAAGCCATTTAGACCAAGAGTGAGAGGCCTCTCTACACACACACCGCAAATACGTCTCTAAATGGTTGACTAGTCTGACCATCCGTTTGAGGATGATAGGTTGTTGAGAACTGCAATTGCACTCCTTGCAACGAAAAGAACTCCCTCCAAAAGGTTCTGTGAAATATCGAATCACGATCACTGGTAATGGTTCGAGCAAGGCTATGAAGTTTGAACACATTATCTAAGAAGGCTTGAGCAACCTGCTGAGCTGTAAATGGATGAGAAAGGGCCATAAAATGGGCTGCCTTACTCAGCCTGTCAACTACTATGTAGGTAAACCTTCCACAAAGTCCATTGATATGTCCACCCATAACTGGTCAGGGATTGGAAGGGGTTGAAGCAGCCCTGGAGAAGCCGTAGGGCCATTCTTGCATTGTTCACAATTAGTGCAAGATCTGACATAATTGTGAACTTCCCTTGTCATACCCTTCCAGTAAAAAAGACTCTTCAGTCAGTGCAAGGTTACACCCCTTCCAGAATGTCATCCAATCGGGGAGGAATGCATCCACTATGAATAAGTGCCTTAAGTTGTTGTCATCACCCACCACTAACTAATGGCGCCTTCTCAACTGTGATTGGAACCAGGTGTAATGAGAATGTGGATTCGGGCCTACTGCCAGTTCAGAGATGATCTGCTTGAAAGATGGATCATTCTGCCAGGTGGCTTCTATTTGTTTATATAAGTCTGAATGGATAGTTTGTAGGGTAGCCAATAGAACTTCAGAACTAGGGAGCCTTAACAGGGCATCTGCTACTACATTGTCTGTGAAGAATAGCATATTAGCTGTTAGTTTGTTAGCTTTTTTACACACATGTTAATCAGAATAGTCGGTTATTAGAAGATGTATAAATAGCACAATTCACAGGTAACCAAAGTAATAGTATCTACAACAAAAACAAGGAAACAAGTTTTCTTTCTTCCGACATTTCTCTCTTACTTTCTCTCACTCATCATTTCCATGGATGATTAAAGCCAAAGTTTACATGGTATCAGAGCAGAGTTAGCTTAATAACACCTTAATCATGCCGGAAAACAATCCAGCCATGGAAAATCAGACTATTGATTCTTTCTCTGAAATTGAGATTTATCAAAATCAGACCCATGAAGATCCGTATTACCTATTGCCAGGCAATCATCCAGGACTTCAACTCATTGCTGCTGTATTTGATGGAAAAAATTACATCAACTGGAGTAGGGCATTCGGAGAGCTTTAATCGCAAGAAATAAACTAGGGTTCGTCCTCAGCACGATTGCAAAACTGGATGATGAATCAACTGATGCTGGACAAAAGTGGATTAGGGCGGATTATATGGTGATGTGTTGGATCATCAATTTAACACAGAAAGACACAGGTCAACATTTCCAATATGTTCATTCTTCAAAGGAAATGTGGGATGAAATAGTAGAGAGGTTCGGTCAATCAAACAGACCACTCATTTATCAACTCAAACGTGAAAATGCTTGTATTGCTCAAGAAAACCAAAGCATTATCGAGTATTTTGGAAGATTGAAGAAAATCTGGGATGAATTGCAAACTCTCGATCCATTACCTACCTATAGCTGCGGTGCGATTAAGCAATGCACTTGTTCTATGACGAAGAAAGTACTTGCAAGAGACGATAGGGATAAGGTAATGGAGTTCTTGGGCTTAATGATAGATATGATAGCACTAGAAGCAACATAATTGCTCAAGAACCTCTCCCTTCAATTAATCTATGCTATTACTTATGCAACAAGATGAAAAACAAAAGCAAATTACCAGAAACTTACAATACATGCAAGAAACTAGTGCACTGGCTGTGAACAAACAGATGCCATACATCAAGGGAAAGGAATTCAAAAGAGACTTCAAGAAAGATAAAACCAACCAAAGATGCAGTCATTGTCAACAGAAGGTCATACTGTAGAACAATGTTTCAAATTGGTTGGCTATCCAGAATGGTATGACAAACTGAAAGGGAAAGGAAGGCAAGTTGTCAACATGATAGAAACTTTAACAGCTCAAGTACTAGATAATCCTTTGATCTGCAAGCCTACTTTTGTTGCACCAATGCAAATTGATCCTCAGATGGTGAATTCCATATGTCAAGAAGTAATAAAGAACATGAAACACAACAATGTCAATGCTGTTGGAACCAGGCAATTAAATCGCGGTCGCGGTCGCGGTATCATGGTATCGGAGCGTCGCGAACGATAAATTATGTGTCGGTCGCCGCGCCATGAATTGTTATGTTTATTTTACCACATACTCTAATTATTATTTATTGATTATTTGAATATAAATATTCAATAAACTAGTGTTTTATATTATATTAGAAGAATTAAAGTGAGTCATTATATGCTAAATTTTCCTAATAACCCTAAATTTACCTTAGAATGAAAAAAGACATGTTATTTAATAGTAAATGTGAAGATAATAAATAGTAATACTTTAGTATAATTCAATAGTAACTTGGTCCAAGATATATATAATAAATGAATAAAAAAAATTATCATACATGCTTTTTTCAGTAGATTTAAGAATTCTCAATAAATCGCCGATTTATCGGAGATTTATCCCAATTTATCGATGATATTTTTCAATTTATCAGCCGATAAATGTGAAATTTTAAAACCGTAGCGTATCAGTAATTTCGCGTTGCGGCCGACCCAAAAACCGCTAAATAGCAGCCACTACGCTATAACGGGATTGTATGGCTGGAACTTCCTTACTACCTGCAGCTTCAATGAATTTTACAGATACTGCTGACAACTCTATACTTTTTCATGATTATAGTGCTGGTAATTAGATTGTAGATATAGAGGCTTCAAACCACATGAGCTATAATATTTCATACTTTCATGACTTTAAACCACTTTCCAATGACATTAGAATCAGTCTATCTGGTGGAACCTCCAAAAATGCTACTCATGCAGGAAGTATATTGCTTAATCCTCACATTAATCTTAAACATGTATTATATGTGCCAAGTTTTCATCATCACTTATTAAGTGTTGGTCGAATTCTTGATGATTCACAATTAGAGGCTTATTTTACATCTTCTAGTTGCATATTCCAAGCCCCTTCAACTAAGGAGGTGGTTGCTATTGGAAAGAGATACTGAGGACTTTACATTCTTCATACTTCTACACTTGATGACTCCTCTCAGAGTGTGATGGTTGGCTGTAATGCCACTTGTAATAATCATGTTAGTTTGGACCTTATTCATGCAAGATTAGGACATACATCTTTGTTTAAGATGCAACATATCTCATGTTGTAATTGTAATGACTTGACAAGTTATTTTTGTGAAACTTGTGTAATGGCAAAGCAAAATAAGGAACCTTTTCCTAAAAGCTATTCTATAGCATTTAAGCCATTTGATCTTATTCATGAAGACCCTTGGGGTCCATACAAATCACCATCTCTTACTGGTGCTTCTTATTTTTTTACAATTGTTGATGATGCTTTACGGGCCACTTGGACATTCTTGCTCAACAACAAGTATACAAGACTATCAGTGACTTCTTGGCCTTTGTTAATACTCAATTTAACTCCAAAATTAAGTGTGTCAGGAGTGATAATGGCATAGAGATTATGAACAATCAATGTGCTACTTTGCTGACCAGTCATGGAATCATCCATCAACGAACTATCCCTTACACTCCAGCTCAGAATGGACAAGTGGAAAGGAAACATAGACATCTAGTAGAATCTACCAGATCATTAAGATTACATAATCACTTACTAGTCAAATTCTAGGGTGATTGTATCCTTACTGCCACATATTTGATTAATCTTCTTCCCACACTAACCTTACATTAGAAAATACCCTTTGAAGTTCTATATGGATAGACACCTCAATATGACCATTTAAGAGTTTTTGGCAGCCTATGTTATGCTCATGATAGGAACTCTACCAAAGTTGAGTCTAAGTCTCGAAAATGCATTTTACCTTAGAGGTCACAAGGTTACAAACTTTATGACCTAGATACGAAGTTGACATTTGTTAGCAGAAATGCCTGATTTTATTCCTATTGCATCACCTACGCCTACAAATGAACTCTTTGTCCCTTCACTACACAACAGTCCAATACATCATTCTCCTAATACTTCCCATACTTCACCTTCTACTACTGTCAATGACAACATCGAAGATAACTTGCCCACAGAATAACATACTACTAATACCAACGGCATACCTCCCTCTCTTTTTATCACTCCTATTTGAAAATCCACCAGAGAAAGACATATACCACCCAAGCTCAAAGATTATGTATGCCCAATTCTTTCCACTTCTTACTGCTCACTCAGCTTTTTTGAACCCCACACAGAAGAATACACAACTTCTCTACCCAATGTTCTTTCCTTATATGATCCATCCTCTTACTCAAAAGCCAAGGTCCTAAGTAAATCGAGGCCATGAATAAGGAATTACAAGCACTTGAAAACCAAAATGCCTGGAAACCAACCACATTACCACCTGGATAGCCACCCATAGGCTGTGAATGGGTGTACAAGATAAAATTCAAGGCTAATGGGACAGTGGAAAGGTATAAAGACCGGATGGTGGGGAAGGAGTACAACCAAATCAAGAACAAGGATTATAAACATACTTTCTTCCCTATAGCAAAATTTACAACTGTACGAATGATCCTTGCCCTTGCTGCTGCCAACAAATGGCCTTTGTATCAGTTAGACATCAACAATGCCTTCAAAGGAAGAACTGTATATGACACCTCCAGAAGGGTATACCAAAGCAGATCTAGGACAGGTCTACAAGCTGAAAAGATCTTTGTATGGTTTAAAACAGGCTTCCCGCCAATGGAACCTTGAACTCACTAGGTTCCTTCTCTCCCTTGGCTTTACATGATCTAAACATGACTATTCCTTGTACATTAACAGTACTTCCGCTAGACATTTTACCATTACATTGGTCTATGTTGATGATCTCCTCTTAGCTGGGAATCATGCAGCCACAATCAACTCAGTGAAGGCAGCACTTGACAAACAATTCACGATTGAAGACCTTGGATTGATGAGATATTTCCTTAGATTGGAGAGAGCAAGATCCTTTGCCGGAATTCTTTTGAACCAATGCAAATATATACTTGATATCCTACATGACACTGGAATGACTGACTATAATTCAGCTCCCTTTCCCTTACCTCAAGGTCTCAAACTCAGCACAAAATATGTTATCGGATGCTGAGATTTACAGAAATCTTAATGGCCGCCTTCTCTATCTCAACATGAGTCGTCCAGACATATCATATGCAATCCAACGCCTTAGTTTCTTCACTGCCCACGAACTCCTCACTTACAAGCAAACCATGCATGTCATGCGCTACCTCAAAGGTACTCTTCACCACAGCTTATTTTATCCAGCTAGTTCATCTCTCCAGTAATGGCATATTCTGTTGCTGATTGAGTGAGATGTTCCTTCTCTTGTCGTTCACTTACTGGATATTGCATCTTTTTTGGAGATTCTCTTATCTCTTGGAAAACCAAAAAGCATAAAACTGTTTCCAAATCACCAGCTGAATCTGAGTATAAAAGTATATCAGCTACATCTAGTGAAATCGTTTGGTTGGCAGGATTATGTGATGATCTAAGTATATCCGTCACAACTCCCATCCGCCTTCTATGTGATAACAAGGAAGCAATGCACATCGCTGCCAACCCTGTTTTCCATAAAAGAGCCAAACACTTCAACATTGATTTTCATTATGTCCGAGAACTAATTCAAGCTGGCTTCCTTATTACTGAACATGATAGAACAGGTCTCCAGCTTGCAGATTTGATGACCAAGCCTTTAGGTGTTCAACAGTACACCTTTTTATCATCCAAGCTTGGACTTGTCAAGTCTCCTCCAAGTTCAACTTGAGGGGTGAATGTGAAGAATAGCATATTAGCTGCTAGTTTGTTAGCCATTTTACACACATGTTAATTTGAATAGTCGGTTATTAGAAGATGTATAAATAGCACAATTCACAGATAACCAAAGTAATAGTATGTACAACAAAAACAAGAAAACAAGTCTTCTCTCTCCCAAAATTTCTCTCTTACTTCTCTCTCACTTATCATTTCCATGGATGATTAAAGCCAAAGTTTATATTGTCCCTGCCCTGCTTGTATTGTATGATTGTATCTCATAGTCAAACCCCATGAGTTTGGCCAACCAAGCCTGTTAGAATCTAGTGGTCAGCCTCTATCCGGGCAGGTACTTGAGGCTTTGCTAGTCAGTCATGATGATAAAATGCTTCTTCATTAAATAATGCCTCCACTATAGTACAGCATAGATCACAGCCACAGTTCTTTCTCATACAAATATAAGGATCTGTGCCTTGTGCTAAGACCGTTGCTAATTAAAGTTTGTGGGTGCTGTTCTTGCATAAATATAGCCCCTATGCCTTGGCCAGAAGCATCTGTCTCAACGATAATGGGTTCTCAAAGTTGGGTAATGCTAGAACAGAAGCACATGTCAGGGTATCTTTGAGGCGTTCAAAAGCTTCAGTGGTTGTTGATGTCCAATGAAATCCATCCTTCTTGAGTAAGGATGTCAAAGGATTAGTTATAACTCCATACCCGTTGACAAACCTCCTATAATACCCTGCAAGACCTAAGAACACTCGAAGCTGTTTGAGAATTTGGGGAATAGGCCATTGTTGGATTGCTTTTACCTTGCTAAGATCAGTAGATATACCGTCCTGTGAAATAATATGTCCCAAGTACTCAACTTGAGGGAACACAAGGAAACACTCACTATATCTGGCCAGCAAGTGGTGCTGTCTCATGAGTGAAAATATGATCTTAGCGATATGATCAACCCGGGAAGCACTGTATATCAGAATATCTTCAAAAAAAAAAAAAACTCAAATACTCCTGGAAAACAGGATTCATGAGATGCTGGAAGGTTGAAGGCACATTAGTCAAACCCAAGGGTGTGACTAAATACTCAAAATGACCACTGTGAGTTCTGAATGCTGTTTTAAACATATCGGAGGGTTCCATCCTGACCTGATGGTAACCAGCCCACAAGTCCAGCATGGTAAAATCTTTAGAGCCCCCAATTCATCCATGAGGTCCTCAATAAGGGGTATTGGAAACCGATCTTTCACTGCAGTCTTGTTAAGATCTCTTTAGTCAACAAACAACCTCCAGGACCCATCTTTCTTGCCCACCAAAACCACTGGGGAAGCATGTGGACTACTGCTATGTTGGATGACCCCGGAATTAAGCATTTCTTTCACCAGTTTATCAATGATATCCCTCTGATAAGATGCATATCTATAAGGTCTCTTGTTCACTGGGTTAGAACCTTCTAGCAGGGGAATTTTATGGTTGTGGCCCTCCCATAAAGGGGCCAAGGTTGTAACCTCACAGAATAAGTCAGAGAACTCCTCCAAAAAAAGCAGAAACAGGTGTTGGTAAGTTATAGGGCGTTTGTGGGAGTTGTGCAGAAAGAGATGTTAACTGGGAAGGCTCGTGGTCATTAGCAGAAGCCTCCAAGTTGTGAATCCTAGCCAGCTGAGCATCCATGAAGAACAAACTTGCCAGATGAAAGACTTTTAACAGTTTTGAGGATGGCATTGGCGGCATCTCTAAGTACAAGTCGCTTCGCAATAACAGTGAACTCCATGGCAGTGTTGCACGGAAACGGGGACGGGGACGGGACGAAACGCGGAAACGCCGTTTTTTAAAAGTATAGGAAACGGGGACGGCAGGAAACGTTAAAAAATTATATATATATATTTAAAAATAGATTAAATTTATTAAAATTAAGAGAAAAAAATAAAAAATTCTAAAATTAATTCATATATTAGTTAAATTTAATTATTAATAATTATTTTTTTAAAAAAAATTGATTAAATAATATTTTTTAATAAAAATATTAATTAAATAATTTTAATATAAATTTTAATGTATAAAAATTTTCAGAAAGTTAAATATTTTTGGAACACAAATATAATATATGTATATATATATATATATATATATACATACACAAACGTTTCTTTATATTCTTTTTGCCTAGTTTCTAACTATATATATATATATATATATATATATATATACATACACAAACGTTTCTCTCGAAGCATTTACTATTCAGTCAATAGTACTGAATAGTAAATACTGATGCCTATTGTCAGTGCTATTGTCAGACGTCAGTGAGGGGCAGTGGGGGCTAGGGCCATGGGGTGTCGTGCGAGGGGCAGTGGGGGCTGGGGCCGAGGGGATGGGGCGACCGGATGACTGGGCGAGTAGCGTCGTCAGACAATAAAAATCCTCCAAAACGACGTCGTTTTGGAGGTTTTTTTTTTTTTTTTTAAATCGACGTCCCGCTTCGCGTTTCGTCCCCAGAAACGTCCCGGGAACGCGAAACGGGCGCACTTCGGCGTCCCCGTGCTTCACTGCTCCATGGTGAGTCTACCAAAATCCCACAAATTGGGCCCTAGTGTTACCAGCCATCGGACACCTAACACCATGTCACAACACCCTAGTGGAATTACCATCATGTCAGCCTTGAAATATGAGTTCTGCAACCTCCAAGAGAACTGTCTAACTTGAGATGATACGTGTAATTTACCCCCGTCAGCCACTGCCACTATACGTGGAGTAGTAGTGTCCAAGTGACAGCTCAATCTACAAGCGACTTTGTCATCCAGAAAATTGTGGGTGCTCCCACTATCAATAAGTATAAATAAGGGCCTTTTTCCATAGTAACCAATCACTCTTATAGTCGGATACCCTACTACTCCAGTATCGAAATTGACCGAGATGTAAGGGATATCTACATTGAAAATATTAGGTGTTTCCTCCCTAATGTCCTGTGGCACTACCTCTTCTTCTCCTGTCTCATTTTACTCCAAGGATGAAGGGCTCATCATAGAGAAAGCACAATCCCTTGGCCCTCCTGTCATCCATCTCTGCAGCAGATAATGGTATACTCTTGGGTATTGTCTTATTTCGGGAGTTTCGGTCGAAATTTGGGGGGTTTGGTAGTATGGTAACACCCCCAAAATTCACTACTGAAAATTTTCGTTTTATTAAAAGGAAATAGCGGAAACAAAGAAAACAAAATTGTGAACTTCGAGGATATTAGTGCCACATTTAGTACCAGACCGGTTTACTCCTACCATTCCAGTACCAAGTGCTAAGGCTAAAAGAAATAGAACATGATTTATACAAATTCAATTTAAAACAGAGTAGCGCACTGAAATCGTTACAAAGGATATAAGCCCACAGTTAGTAGTTACGAGAGTAAAATCATTTACCAAAGAATTAAAAAGAGTGGAAGAAATACCCTAAGGATTTTCCGGATAATCCTTACTCTCGTATCCAAGCTCTCTTGAATAGCACCTACAATGGACCTACAAGAGACACTGCCCATTAAATAGGTAGGGGCCCACGAATGAAACCCTTCAATACTATGGTACTGAGTAATCCTTTAAACCAAACTGAAAGGCAGGCCCACATGCAACACATAAAACATACACAGTACAAGATGATAACATACGGACTAATACATCATTCAACACCGCACATACAACAAGAAAAATATAACACAACATCCACGTACTTAGCAATTCCATCAAGAGAGACAAGCATCAAGACTGAACTTATATTATAACAGTAGATCGTATTGATGATAGTACTCTTTTGGCCTCAAGCCATTAATGAATACTATTACTCAAACATCATCTCTCGAATTATATCCATGTGAGTACAAGAACTCCGCTATTATAGTCGATAGACTAGAAACATACAGGGCAACACGCACCTGACCACTATTATTTGGTGGTGGATCAGTCTCCAAGACAGAAGGTTCCTAGCTACTATTATCGTCGGTGGATCGGTCTGTCCCCGACTCATATGGTGTTCCACTATAAGTGATTAGTATTTTTCATGATATATTCACATCTAAGATTTGGTTTATTAAGTTCGGAGCCTCCACTATTATAGCCGGTAAACCAAAATACACATATACATCTTCAAGGGCAAAGCGCTCCTAGACCACTATTATAGCCGGTGGACCGGTACACATATACCTCTTCCAAGGCAAAATGCTCATGGGCCGCTATTATAACCGATGGACCGGTACACATGATATAATCCATCTAGGCCCGGCTCAATCGTCTTTCACTTTCATGATTAATGTTTTCCCTTTTAATTAGCACAACAATTCCATTTATTTGCCTCGAGGGGAGATCAAGATCCCGGAGACATGAAGATACACCGGTAATACTGGTACATACAAGCTACTCAATACCCTTCAACCATCCACCCAATGATGCAAAGATACCCTAGTCGCACCGGTGCATACAAGCTACACAATACCCTACCGACAAGGACACTTAATCCATAAATATGCATACCCCCTAAAAAGGTCCGTAGAGCTAGATAGAGTAAGATGTAGGGCCTGGCTAGGGTACTAAGGCACCCAAATACCAAAATAATCGTGAGCTAAACCACGTCTTTAAGGTAGCAACCCCTAAAGAGCCACAATTCCCGATCTCAAAGTCTTCTACTTTAATTATTAGTGTCTTAATTAAGGTGACCACGAGAAGCACAACAACCACATACTTATTCACTTCCATTTGTTTTTTATATCATTAAGTAATCCTTATTCATACAATTATCCATGATAACCTAAAGGAATCACTAAGGCCATCATTAGCTCATCCAATTCCAATTCAGGATTCGTTTCCATTTGTTCACATGCCATAAGGGTTATCATATCATAATCACATTACGGTCTTAGAGTCTGGTTAGTTCACATCGAAGGATCATGGCACACATAACCCTAACATGCCCTTATTTCACACCAAACACCCAATACCATGCGTGATTAATGATTAAGACACCTCCTTCATGAATATGAGATAAACACTGTATTACACCCTTAATTATCCATCTAATCCCAGGTTATACCATGTTCTTGTGATACTTACTAATTTGTTAAATACCCTTATCTTACTATTCAATGTTACTTGAGTCTTATTATGAAACTCCTTTAAGCCATTGACATGTTAAACACAAGTTCCTGATTCACCCCTATCACCTTTACAAAATTACTGGAATACCCCTTGTCTGCAAAATCACCAAGTCATCCCTTTTTATTTGCCAAATTGTCACGTTACCCTCCATGTTGCATAATTATCAAATTACCCCTTACTTGTGTTAGATTACTAAATTATCCTCCATACTTATTAAATCACCAACTTTACCCCTCATACTTGTTAAGTTACCAATTTACCCTTCCAGTGGATTAAATTACCGTATTATCCTTTATACTTATCTAAATTACCAAATTGCCCCTTATTTGATTAAATTACTAAATTGCTCTTCTTTATTATTATAATTACTAAATTGCCCTTTTACTTTACCGAATTACCAACATACCCTTTCCTTTATGCTAAATTTCCAATTCATCCTTTTCACCTTACATAATTACCAACTTACCCTTCCTTTATACTAAATTACCATTTTACCCTTTCACTTTACATATTACCGAAATACCCTTCCTTTATACCAAATTACCATTTTACCCTTCTACTTCATTAAATCACCATTTTACCCTTCTACTTTATTAAATTACCAAAATGCCCTTCCTTTACACCAATTTACCATTTTATCCTTCTACTTTATTGAATTACCATTTTACCCTTCCTTTGTACCAAATTACCATTTTACCCTTCTTCTTTATTAAATTACCAAAATGCCCTTCCTTTACACCAATTTATCATTTTATCCTTCTACTTTATTAAATTACCATTTTACCCTTCCACTTTATTAAATTTCCATTTTACCCCCTTTACTTTCCCAAAATTACCATAAAACCCTTTTCATTATATTTAATTCACCAAAATACTTTCTTACACCCAAAAATTACCAGGTTATCCCCTTTCCATGTAAAATTACTAAAATGCCCCCCTTCATTGTCCATTTACTATTTTACCCTCTTTACTCTTATAATTTACCATTTGCCCTTATTATACCACTTTCACCAAAATACCCTTACTACATAAAATATCAATATTAATGCTCCATACCCATCATTCAAACTCCACCAACTCTTATTAATTGTCATTAACACACATTAGCACCTACCACACACATATTTAGGCCACACCTTTTGCACATGCACAAATTACCAAAACGCCCCTAGGGCTCATATTAACATTACTTATGCACCAAGTGGCCATGTTAGCATATCATATCATACATATACACTTAACATTACTATTAACAACAAAGCTCCTTCCTTAAGCATTATTTCTACACTTGGCACATAAATTAACATGCTTTCCATTTTTTATCAATCAACACAAACAACTAAATATATCATACTTAACAACATACATCATGCATATAAACATATTAAAAACCCTAATGTACTAGCATACGTATATCTATAAGTTAAACTAGGGTTTAACAGTAGTTTTTTTGTGGTGGTGAGGAATTGGTGTTGGTGGAAGAGAGGAAGGAAGTGCAGGTTCTGTGGGTTGCAGCAGAGTGTTTGGCACTAACAAGACGGTGAGCAGCCTCATATAGCTTAGCTAGTGTAAATGCTTGCCTAAAACTTCGAGGTTGAAACATTCTCACATGGATTTGGAGGTCAGTTTTCAATCCTGCCACTAAACAACTTACTAGATACTCCTCCGGATGGTCCACCCGTGTAAAGACTAAATCAACCCGGTCATGATAGTCACTTACTGTGCCACATTGTTGTAGATTATTTAGCTCGGCGATGGGGTCATCATAAACCTCCCCAAATCGATCACCTACTACCCTAGTGTATTCATTCCAACTAGGAAGTGAAGTTGAGAAGGGATTCACATAGGAATGGTGTCACTGCAATGCCTTTGCCTCTAAATGTATGGTGGCTAACCTCACCTCGTCAGGGGTATTATCCATCAAGAAGAACTGTTCGCACTTGTAAATCCAGGCCTTAACCCCCTCACCAGAAAACTTAGGGAAATCAATCTTAGTAAGCCTGGTGGCACAAGAGTAAGGATTAATGGTTTGCACATCGTTACCGTGGGTAGCATTCTCACCAGTTTGCAGATGTTGAACACCCTCATTACGAGCATCACTGGCCTCTGGTGCTTTTCCATTTCATCACCAGCCACACCTCCAAAAGATTGAGCACCAACTGTTTCAAGCAAAAGCTGGCGTAGTAAACTTAGGGACTCGGTAAATTAATCCTCCATGGCAGCCATTCTCTGGTTCAGGTGCTCCTCCACATCCCAAATAGTTGCTGCTTGTATACCGTCGGCCATTTTCACCGGTCAGACGATGAACCAGCTCTGATACCAATGATGCTGAACCAAACAATCCCAGAAATTTCTAAGAAAGTGATGGGAATTGAATCCCCTGATTCGTTAATGCCTCGTTTGGATTGGGGTGGATCGGGGTGAGGTGAATCAATTCGTTTGGCTATCAGGTTAATGTTTTAACCTAGGTGAATCGGAGTTAATGTTTCACCTCCATTCACCTCGATTAACCTCGTTTGTATTAACCTCCGATTTCGGGGGTAACGGAAGTGAAGGTGAAAGAATAAGTAAATTTTTGATTTAATAGGACTAAAATACCCCTCAATATGACTTATTTATTTAATATAAGGGTATAAATATCATTTATTTTATTATTATAATCTTCATTTACCTCAATTTAAACGAAAATTTTAAAACATTCACCCCGATTCACCAGGTTAGGTTAATATCATCCAAACAGAATTTTAAAATATTCACCCCGATTCACCTCAATTTCTTTCACCTAGATTAATTTTTAATGTTTACCCCTACCTCGATTCACCCCAATCCAAACGGAGCCTAAAAGTGGAGATAGGAATTCGAACGGAAGAAGAAAATTACACATGAAACAGGTGGGTATAAATATTTTATATTTTTTCAGCAATTGCACGACATTCAGCTATATTCGTATAAATATATCCCTACCTAATCAAATTCAGCAGCTGAAGTTATTCCCAACCCAAACAAAGAACAACGGAAGCTAACAAACTCTATGAAAAGGCTCGGTGCATATCTCACAACTAAAATGATACGTTGATTTTTAAAAATAAAATGTCTATAATATTTTAATCAGTTATAATAGTTCATATCGGCTTCTTATATCATAAATACATAATATCATTATTCTTACATTTATATTACAAATTATTTCTATTATATTGACTACGTATATCTTTTATGTTGGTATATGATAGAATTAATAACAAAGTATAAAATATAGGTATGGTCTTTTGGACAATAAAAAAGACACCATTAACTATTGGGCTTGCCTTTTAAATTGGAAACTAAGCTTTGCTTATTTTAATACTAGACTTGTCATCCCTTATAAAATTAAACTAGAACTTTATTTAATATAATTAAGCTAAATCTATTCATTTTAACGTTAATTAGTCAAACATACAAACATAAATTGACAAATTAAATATATTCCATTAGATTTGTATGTCCTGGACAATTTTGGTAGCATTGTTCTTGAATTTTGGCAGACAACATGGTAGTCTAGTCATAATTTTTTTTTTATGTCAACAATTACCTCCCCTAAAAGTCATTAGCCGGGTAGACGTGTGCTGTAAGATAATGACTTGTAGTACATGTTCCGTTTGGCCAAGAATATTGACTTGGACAAAATATTATTTTATTGTGCCCCTAAACAATTTCATCATAATCATGTTTGGGTGTTCATAAATATGATTTTCTTCATGGCTGAAGACTAGTAATTCAGCTACCTAAACTAATCTAAGTAGAAATAGTTCCCTCAGTTAAAATATAAGTGTTTTAGGAAATATTCTACCAACTTCCTCACTTCCCTTGATTTACGAAGAGTATTGATCAAGTTTTAATTTACATTAATTTCCTTAATATCCAATATTAAATAAGCAAGAAATTTGAATATCTCATCTAGCGTATAGAAATGACAAACGTTTCTCTTAAACTCACCATTATCTAACCGTAAAAGAGAAGTTATTGTATAGATTGGGTGGAACACTACTTGTACATTTAGTATAATTATGGTGTATTTCTATAATAAAAAATATATTAAAAATACATCATAATTATATTAAAGATACAAATAAATATATCTAATTTTAAGTACACTAGATTCACCTAATAATTTATGACCGTCGAAAGGTATCAAAAAACTTCTCGTAAAGTCAATAATTCATCACACAGATCTTTCATCACTAATATATCTCCTCTAATTGCAATATCAAATATCATCTATAATGTTATCATAGGGTTCAAATTGCTAACAACGGAACTTCACACCCCATTTTCTAGGTGCGGCTATTTTGACCCAACGGTTGAGGGTTCTTATTGATGAGTAGAATATGAATCAAATCGGAGACATGCTTCAGTCAGCGCTAGTGGTGAAGCACTAAAGAATTCCCTATCCACATGAGTTTATCTTCGGATATTTAGGTTCTTCTCTCCCTCCTATGTAGGGCTTCCCCTCCGTTTTTATTCATTGCAGTTTCGGGCTGCATACTAGCAACGTTCAATTACTAGTACGTCATTTTTTGTCCGGGACATTCAGGTTGCAATATATGTTTACCTCTTCTAACGGGGCATCCCTTTTCTATTTTTCCCTTTTGTCAAGGCAAGGATTATCTAAAATAACAATTTAATTTGAAATTTTATTAGTTTGAAAAACATAATAATAACTATTCGATGGCTCGGTTTGCTACCAACAATATCTTCCAAGAATGGTTTGGTTCGTCTTCATCGGCGACGAACGGCATCCAAATGACGGTTTGATTTGTCCGGGTCAATCAGGGAGCAACAACATCCAAACAATGATTTTGTTTGTCCGCCTTCATCTGCAACCGACGGCATCCGGATAATGTTTTGGTCCGTCTGTCGGTCTTCATCAACTGACATAATCACACTGTCCGGGCTATCCAAGCGTCATTTTTACTAAAATTCGTTGCCGAGTTTTGTTGTTGTTTCTTCTTTTTTATCAGAGGATAATTGCATCCTTGCAGAAAAAACATTTCTTAATTAAGATAACAAGGAGATTTGCAACCTATGTGACTTTAAAACTTGGAACAGATGAAATATTGCTTTAATTTTTACATGGTGGAAAGACCTATCCAGAGTTTCAGGTTACCCGACGCCTATCCATCGTCAAGCTTCTTTTAAGGAAAATGGGGTACCAGCCTTTCTTTTATCAGTGAGGCAAGCAGGAGTTCTCCATTCGATATCGACAAGATCAGTTTTTCTTTCATCCGGAGGTACCAGGAGTGGGGTCGGTGAGGTCCTGCCATTTTTTTGGCAGAACTTACCGATGCGGACACCTCCAACAATCATAACTTTCGTGTTTGCTCCTAGCATCTGTTTTCTGCTCATTTTTCCCTTCGTTCCTCCACGAAGAAGAAATCCTACACCTGATTGGGTACATTTTTGGTGCAAAAAGATCGTCAATATCACCTGCCACGAAAAATAAGGAATACAAGCTCTTTCTTTTGCGACCTCCTATAGCCCTTACCCTCCTCCCACCTAGCTCAGTTTGAAGGAGATAGCGAGCCATTTGACGAGCTTGAAGTGCGTGAGAAAGATCGAGATACGACTAATTACCTTGCGTCTTTCTTATCGTGCCGGTTGTGCATGTGCTTCCGCATTTCCGACAAATGATGGCTCCACCCCGGCCCTAAACTCTCAGAATGGCATCATTGATATAGCTAACGAACGCGCTTTCACCGACTGATTCGGTCCAAGCTAATAGCTAGCATTTGTCGAGGGTTTAACGATGACGCATCTCTATCTCATCCTCGTCCTCGTACCACATCTTTCATGACACGCTTTCTTTTTTATGTCCCTCCTACATGCAAACCGCTTTTCTTTTTTTTCTTTTTCTAGAGATTCATAGGTCCTCACATGGTTCACTTTAAAGGAGACGTGATTAATTCTAATAAAGTGCTTTGCGGGTAGATCGTTGAGGGTAAGCCGCATATCCTATGGGGAGTTTTTCCATCTTTGGGTAAACGCTTATGTTCGTATGACTTGTTAGTAATTTTTTTGGTATTATTTATTTTTAATTATTATTTTAGATAAAATTATTTTTACAAATCTTTTTTTTTAAATAGGCAGGCAAGTAAAATATATGTTTATTTTTACTTTTGTCGTATAAGTGATTAATACTAAAATTCTAGTTATTATACCTCATTAGTATTTTATTTTTATTTTTCTACAAATTTACTTTTTATTTTCCATCTTTAATAATTATTATATAAATTATATAATATTAAACATTAAAAATCATATGAAACATAAAAAAATATTAAAAAAATAAAAAGTATAAAGATATTATATAAAGTAAAAAAATTGTAAAATAAAAAATATTAAATTATTAAAAAATTATGAACAATCACTAAAAAAATTTATAAAATTCACTAATACCTAAAATTTAAATAGTGACAATGATCAAAGTTTATATTATGCAATAAATATTCTTACATTTATAATAAGCATCATAATTAATATCAGGTACTAGCTAGTACTATTAACTAGTACTATCTAGCTAACATCGATCTCACCAGTAATTAACTATTATTGTCGAAGGCCAAGAGCTAACAAAAAATGCTGGAGCTAGTTCTGATGGACAAACCCATGAATATATAGTACATTTATTTTATTTTTAATCAAAAATCTAATGTGCTTTTTATATATATTAGCATGTTCCTAATGTTTCAACTAGAAAATGAATGTTTATGATGTCTCTATTTATTTAATGATATATTCGCTCACTTTCACATTCCGCTAGTCATTTAGAATCGATCTACTATTACTCTATCAATTGGTGTAATTCATACTAGATAAATGTTTTGTTGAAGTTGAGGACTATAACAACATGCACAACACAATAGATGAAACTAATCACATCTTATGACCATATAGTGCATGTGTTACCCCTAAAACTATTGATACAATTATTCCAAAAACAACCCCCTTTATTGTATGATTCTCCCACTCTCTTCAACCCATGCAATAAAAGGTTGATGCCTCTTCAAACTTGAATCAACCAAGCAATATGCCGTTATGTTCAATTCCTAACCTTCATAGTGTATTTGCAAGTCGTCCATTATATTCCCATCAATCATCCTTGGATTTTCTCTACACTGTTAGAAAATTCAACATGCAACTTGGAGTATGAAATACATCCTCAACCAAATAGGGGAAGGACAACATCCACACCTTCATCCACCAACTAATTTTGAGCACAATCATGTCTTGAATTGCATTAAGTTGGCCGGCTTAGTCCTAAAAAATGCGATCCTCTTATAATAACAAGAGTATTACACAAAATGCCACCTTCCAAAGCTTCTACTGATAACCATCAGTGTAGGACTCATCCATTGATCATATCTGTCCAATTACGTACTTAATCAAGCATATATTTTGTGCCAAAACATATATCCCATATATATAGGAACCCCATACATAAATCACAAAGTATGAGTCCAAGCATCTAAGACCCTAAGGTCTAATCTCCTAAAACACCATACCATGCCAAAGCGTCATTAAACTAATAATGCCAAAAACTACAACTACATCTAGCATGCAACTAGTGAGCACCAAAGGAAACATTGTCTAATATTTTTTTATTATTAATGTTATCATTATTCTAATTATATTTTAACTTTATATTATTTTTATCATGATCTAAATTTTGGCTTGGCCCAAAAATAAGGTGAAAAGAACATGTCTTACTTGTGATCAAACCCAATATATAATAGGGATAAGAGGACTGGAACATAGTACCCATCTATATATTAGGTTTGTGAGGAAAACTTAGCCAAAATAAGCTAATAGTAGGCACCCCTATTTATAGGAGTTGCTACAACCAGAGAAGGGGAAATAGGAGTGAGCCTTGTAGGCCTTATAATAACCAAAACTAGAAGCAGAATAATAATTATAGCAACAATGGAAGCAACAACAATAATGGGCAGAAGCAAGGTGGAATTTCTTCTCTCTCCCCCTACCCGTGTAAGCAATCAACCTTATTAACCATAAATCAATAAGACTAAAAGTAGCAAAACTTGAATAATGAGAACATCGACTTCAAAACCAAGTTAGAATTTCATATTTGATCTCCAGATATAATCAAATCATTTTCTAGATCTAATTTCTTAGGTCAAAGATAAAGAAAATAATCCATAAATCTAGAATGCAAAAATCAGTACATTAGAAAAAATAAGAGAGAAAATTCCCAATAAAAAAATAGCAGAATATAGAAACTTTAGCCAAAAAATTAGAAAGAAAAGGAACAATATTATTACAACAAATAAATAAGAGATCAATCATATACCTAAGTGGAATGATGCTAAAAATATAGAGAAAAAAAACTCCTTGAAGTGAAGAACATGTCTACTAGTGCTTCAATTTGTATGTCCATTAATCTCCTAAACTTGTCCCTTCGTGGTGATAAAGCAACGAACGATGAAATCAATCAATGGAGAGAAGTTTTGGAATGGTGTAGGAAATCAATGGATGAAGGTGCAAATCAAGCAGTGCCCAAAGAAATAGGATGGATGGAGAAGGTTTTGGAATGGCTAAGGAAATCAATGTATGGAGGCGCAATAGTTGAAGAAATAAAACGGATGGAGAAGGTTTTGGAATCAGGGGCTGGAATGGACTGGGATAAGAGAATAGAAGATGGAGAAGGGAAATTTGTTGTATTATTTTGAATGAATTTTTCATTTAAAGGCTAACGTAGGGATGGCAATCGGGCGGATAATACCCGAAACCCGACGGATTTTACCCGACGGATATCGAAATGGATAAAGATAAATGGATATGGATACGGATATGGGTAAGGGTGAAAAATATCCGGCGGATTCGGGTATGGATACGGGTACGGGGTATCCAAATCCGTATCCGACGGATATCCGTTACCCATATCCGTATCCGTTTACCCGTTATATATTACTATTTTACCCTTAACTTTTTTATAAACAATAGGTTATTATTAGAAATTAAATTGTCATTTTACCTACAACCCTAATTAAAATTAAATCTAAGAATTGAAATTATTTGAATGAAATTGTATTTCTGCCCACGCACTGAGCCACTGACGCACAGCAAGCTGCAAGTAGCAACAGCTTTCAGCCGTCGCCCCTCCCCCTCGCCCGTCGTCGATACTCGATACTCGACAGTCTTCAATCTTCATAGTTACCATCCACCACAGGGACCCTAACCCTGTAGCTGTAGTTCGACTTTGACCCTTCGACAGTCTTCAATCTTCATAGTTACCATCAATCTCTGGCTCTGCCTTCGACCCTTCGATAGTTCGACTTCGAGGGAGGCTTCGACAGTTCCAACTTCCAAGTTGGCCGTCGCCGCCCACAGCCCACTTGGTGCCCGTCTCTGCCTGTCTCCGCCCACATCCCAGTCGGCCGTCCGTCTCTGGCTCTCTGCCTGTCTCCGACTCTCCGGCCACAGCCCACTCAACCGTCGGTTCACTTTCTATTCTCTTTTGTTGTAGTTGATTTGTATTGCTTCTGATTTGTAGTTGATTCATTGTAGTTGAGTTGCGTTGATTAACCCAACTGTTGAATCTATACATGATGGTATGCAAAATGTCACTTTTTCTGAATCTCTATACCAATTATTTGATGAACCTAAATCACATCTTTGCTGAACCTATGTCAACTATTTGTTGAATTTAAATAAAATATTTGATGAGCCTTTTATCAATTATTTACGGAACCTATATCTGATTGTTTTGAATTCGCAAGGTTTAGTTCGTGTACCTGTTAGCTCTCATACGCCTAAATATAGGATTGAACTTTGCATTCTCATTTTCTCTCTTTGGATGGATTGATGCAAGTTAATGAAATATAAAAATTGTGAAAGACACAAAAAGATTGAAAGTTCAGAGAGTTAAACTCAGCTGTTGTACATGTAATTAGGAACTCCACTTGGAGTCCGAGCATATACTAAATATTTGATGAACATGTACCAAATATATACTGTACACATCTAATATAATGCATGTATAAAGGTTTTTTATACAATATAAATGTCTATTTATATAGAAGAAAAAAAAGTGAGAAATATTTTAGTATATTATTAAATTTTTCTAATAACTCAATTTAAAGATAACTAAGCTTAAAAAATTGAAACAAAGTGGGAACTGTATATATTAGAGAGAGAAAAAAAAAAGTAAGATAAAGTTTTTGTGTGTGTTGCATAATATGCCTATTTTTTTATATTAATATATAAGATTATCTTTTATAAGCTAGATAACCTAAATATAAGATTATACGTAAACTAACTATTAATAATACAACAAGGCATATTAATCAAATATTTGCGATTTAATCAAGTAATTTTATTTTAGAAGTAAAAGTAGCTCTAATCTACATCTAATTATTAACTTTCACATAGTAGTTTTTAGCAATTACTTTTTTAGAATAAATTTTTTAAAGTAAAACCAAATAGTTTTAATAATCTAAAATTAATTTTTTTATAATTAATTATGTAAAAAAATACTTTTTTTGATGTAACACCAAACAAGCTCCTAATTATTCTAATTCGTATTCCACCTATGTGCATTCAAATATTTTTCTTTACCCATCCATGGGTTAATAAGGTTTTTTTTGTTATTATTATATTTTATAATTTATTTTCCTCTTTATTTTTTGTTTAATTTGTATTACTAGATTACTGGTACATGATTTTAACAGATATATATTACATACCTTTTCTTTATATTTTATTAATATAATATGCAAATTTTTCTTTCATTAGTCGTTTTACATCTAGATTTTAAAGGTATATCGTATGCTTTAGTTCCTTTTTTTTATTTTCTTGTGATTTATATACATACACTAATTAGCATAATGAGACTAAAATTTAATTTGTCTCTTTTAATAATGAGACTGTCATTATAGTTTTAAAAATAAATAAATAAATTTCATTTGTGATGGTAGTATATTATTATTTTTATTATTATTATTATTATTATTATTATTATGCATAATGCCAAAAATATATAATTTTGTTAATTATATTCCTTAGGGATATGTATAAACATTAAATATTTTTTAAACTAATATTAATTTAAAAATGTATGATAAATACATGCATTGTTCGGTGTTATTAATTATAATTATTACTAATACGGATAGTTGATATACACACATATAAATCTAACTAGACCCCATTAAATTATAGTCATGACTTCGTCCTTACTTCCAGCTCTTGAACCCAAGTTTTGAGGACTGATGAGACTAAGAGTAGCTCATTTGTCTTTGCTCTTTTCTTTTCTTTTTTCTTTTTTTGACTATCCTCCAATATTACTGTGTGATAATAAAGCCATATAGCTCTAGTCAATTTGAAAGATAAATCGGCTTCATTAGACCATGCATCATAACTTATCTCCAAATCATCATGCTTGGCGTGTGATAGGTTGGTTGCCTTCAAGTGTTACATTTAGAGTATCCGACTTGGGCTCACTTGGTGTCTAGTAGAGCTTCTGATTTTGCTAATCATGTTTGCACTAAATACATGCATGAATTTGGTCGACTCTGTTTAAGTTTCAAATTTTATCCCCTCCTCAACTTACAGCTAGGGTTGAGTTGAAATAAAGATACAGATGTGAAAACGAAAACGCTACGAAATGTGGAAATATTATTTCTTAAAATATTATGAATTGAGAAGATCGGGGAATGTTATACAATTTTATATAATATTATATTATATTTTGAAACTTTATGTATCTACATAACATAAATTGTATAAGTTTATAAATAAAATTCAATAAAAGTTCCAATATATTATATAACTTCTCATAAAGAAGTTAAGTATTCGTTTAAATTTTTGAACATTTTTAAATAGAGAATACCAAACACAAAAAAATATGAATTTAATTAGTTGATTTGAGTGCATTATTTAAGTATTTTTTTATCTCATAAAATCAAGGGCAAAATAGTAAATTGACTAAGTGGAGCAATAAAACACTAGTCGGCTATCTTAAATGTTCTTGATTCATGTCGTAGCAACAACAAGTGTAGCCATAACACATCCTTTTTGTCCATATCTATTGTGTTTATTACTAGCATTACTTTGTCTCCATCTGCTAATGTACCTATATATGTGATGTTACCTTCTGGAGATAGATTGAAGTACACTAGGCTTCACTCGGATGTGGCCTTAGAGATAGGAGGGGTAAACTTTCTAGTGGATTTAGTTGAGATGGGCCTACGGCATTTCGATGTCATCCTTGGAATTGATATGTTAGGGAGATACCAAGCAATAATAGATTATGCTTAGGATAGAGTAGTGTTTCACAGACCTCAAGGTGCTAGGGTCTCCTATAGAAAATGTCAGCTTAGGCCTACAATGAAGATTGTATCTACCCATATGCTATATTCATTGGCATAGATGGCTTAGCCGAGGGCTTTCAGATTTATAAGCATGGTAGCATTCACTACAAAGGTTGTTGGTGTATACCTCAGTGTCGCATTGATTTGAAGCACTGAATTTTAGAAGAAGGTCATTGTACTCCTAATTATTTTCACCCAAGTGGAATCACACAAAGCGAGAGGTAGTGGAGTTCGTGTGAAGATGTTTGACCTATTAGAAGGTTAAGATAAATCATAATATACCTATAGGGATGGTTCAGCCTTTAGATATTTCTAGATGAAAGTGGGAATCCATTTCCATAGATTTTATGAGCGGACTACGGAGGACTCGCAATGAGTGCGATAATATTTGGATCATCATTAACTGATTGGCTAAATCAATGGTTTTTGTGTTAATAAAGTCAATGTGGAGTATGGATCAGTTAACTAATACTTACATGAAGCACGTGGTGAATGGGCATGCTACACCTACCGACATAGTTTTCGACAAAGATTCAATATTCTTTTTGCACTTCTAGGGGAAGTTACAGGAAGATATAGGCACGAAGTTGATAATAAGTATTGTCTTTCACCTAGCTACCATTATTTGCCTTATTTTTTCCTTGGTTATTTTATTAAGTTATAATGACGTATTATTCTTGATTCTTAGGTGATTCTCCAATGTTCTCAAAGGAATAGTCTTATGGTTGTACGTACTTAGAGGTTAGAGACGTTGTTGGTAAGAATACATATCATAGTTAAGGTTTTACAATACAATGTGTAAATTTATATAAAACTTCATGTTTGGTATTGTAATAAGGATAGTGACATTATGATAATATTGTTATATGATGTGCTGTGTTATATGATGAAAAAGTGAGAAAGTGTGAAAACATGTGATTATGTACATTATTGGCTAACTTCGGTTTCGTGAGTTAGGCAAGTTGGGATGAATCATCATCAAAATTGAGCTATGATTTTTGAATCTTATTTACATATATGGTTGAGTTCTTTCATAAGTATATGTGCTGGAGGTTGAAAACAATCACGACGAGGACACGTAGGGTTTTTGTGAGAATATGGGTGTATTGGATATCTTAAGGATATTTTAGTCATTGTGGATTAAATATGGAATCCTTGGTATATTAATGTGATAAGTGATTAAAATTAAGCTAAATGTAGTATGTGTGATACTCGAGGTAATTATAAGAATAGTAATGATAAAATATGATACTCAGAGTATATTAATGTGAATATAGAATAGTAATGTAACACCCCAAAATTCACTACTTTTTTTTTCTTAAAGCGGAAGTAATTAAATTAGAAACACTGAAAACCTGTGAATTCTGGAAATGTTACCGCCACACTTAGTACCAGACCGGTTCTCTTCGACCGTTCCAATACCAAGTGCTAAGGCTAAGAAAAGAAATAATCAATACAATCCAATTTCCAAATAAGCATTAAACGGTTGTAAAACAAAATCACAGTACGCATCAAGAAATGTAATTCATTTCCAAAAGAGAATTAAACTTACAACCTATAAAAGGTTCATTAAAATACTCAATCGAGTAATGAATCACAAAAAATGGTAAATACTATACCAAAGAAATAACAAAAGGAATGAAATCGCGTAAAGAATGAATACAGCCACAACACTCTCGAACTTCGAGCCAAACACGCTCAACACTCAGCCCTAACTGATATCTCGTCCACCTGCACAAATTCAGAAGGCATACTACTCGTGAGAATTAGCAGCACCCATGAAAAGGGTAATTAGTTCACTACGTACTGAGTAAGGTAACCGAGCACTAAGGCCAACACACAAGCGCATAATCCATGCAGATTAATAACAAGGCATAATCCAACATAACAATATAAAGGTATATGAACAATTCAGGTAAAAATACAAAGGCCCAATCATAGTCCAGATTAATTATTTAATTGATCTCTTATCATAATCCAATTCACACCATGCCTTTTATCAATCCATGCGAGCAGAGGAACACCCCACTATTATAATCGGTGGGCCGGTCACAATAGAGCATCATGCCCTAACCACTATTTATTACTAGTGGATCGGTCACAATAGAGCATCATGCCCTAACCACTATTATTACCGGTGGATCGGTCACACATAGGATAGCAACCCTAACCACTATTCCTAACCGGTGGATCGGTTTGGTTCCTCCTCGCATAGTGTTCCATTGTAAGTAATTAGTATCTTTTAAGAGCTTTAACGATTCTGGTTTGTGTTTATTGAGCTCGAGTCACCCCACTATTATTACCGGTGGGTCGGTCACATATAGGACCTCATGTCCTAACCACTATTATAACCGGTGGATCGGTCACACATAGGACTATGCGCCCTAACCACTATTCCTGACCAGTGGATCGGTTTGGACTCGGCTCAATAATCTTCCACTTCATATGATTAGTGTCTTAAGTATCTTATTCAAAAGCTTTCACCATGCACATGCACGAATCATAAAACATAATTTCCATATTCATCATCATACTTTATTCACCAATTACACACGTGCTACCACCAAACCCTAGACATGCATGGATCGCTCCCTTCACACTTATCCTCCAATTCTACTTCACATCTCACTCTAGGGTTTTATCCCAAAACCCTAATTTAGGCCTTAACATCCCCTCTTACTCCACCTCACATCACCCAAATCATTTTAACACTCCACACATCACAAATCATCGATTCCATTCTCATAATTACACCTTAATCACCAAACACACATGCTACAACAAAAACCTTCAGCAGCCACATCAAACCCTAATCAACCACCACAAACCATAATTAACCACTCCAAACCTTATTTAACCATAACAACCATAATTAGCCATTCCAAACCTTAATTAACCACAACAAACCACAATTAATCATTCCAGACCCTAATTCAATCTCCTCCGTACCCTTAATTTGCTCCACGTGCTATTTTTCATCCCAAGTGCTCAAACACCCAAACAACACTTACATTACCTTCCTTACATCCCAAATTAACTTTCCACACGTAAATTTCATACCCATGCAGACATTAATCTCCCCATACAAACCTTCGAAACTTTTTCATGCAAACCCTAAAATTCCATGTGAAACCCTAATTTCAACCATGCAAACATTAACCATTATGTAAAACCCAAAATATCATCATACAAAACCCTAAATTCAATCCACATAACCCAAAGATTCATTCATACCAAACCCTAGATTCAAACCATATACAACCCAAAGATTCATTCACACAAAACCCTAAATTCAATCCATACCAACACAAAGATTCAAATCATATAAAACCCAAAGATTTTTCCACATAATACAATTGATTAGATTCTCCCCTTTCATAACCACAATTTAGATTCCACCATACAAGACTATAAGTTAGATTCCCCCACATAAAATCATAAATTAGAATCTCCCAAGCAAAACCATAATTTGGATTAATTGGATTCCCCCAAACAAATCATAAATTAGATTCTCCCAATCAAATGATCATAAATTAGGTTCTCCCATATAATATCATAAATTACATTCTCCCCAAATAACGTCTTAAATTAGATTCTCCCTAACAAACTATAAATTCAATTCTCCCATATAACATCATAAATTAGATTCTTCCTAACAAACCATAAATTCAATTCTCCCATATAACATCATAAATTATATTCTCTATACAAAACCTCAAAAATCATAAATTAGATTCTCACACACGAAACCCTAAAATTCTCCATTTTATTCCTCTACTCATGAATAAATGGAATACTTAGGTCAACTCACATCCCTTAATCAACCTCTTTCTCCATCCTCATTTTTCATCCTTCTTCCCCACACAACCACATCGACATTCTCACATGCATGTCTTATAGGGTCATACACAAATAATACACATGCCATACGAAAACATACTTCAACTCCGCGTCATATAATATACGGCATAATTAATAATCATAAACATAGAATACATAGCATATGAATCACACAATGCACATTAGCACATAAAAGGCCTTAGCACCCCTTACCTGAATCGACACCGGTCTTGGAGCACGTTCCTACGCCTCTTTAGGCTTTGACCAAATACTAACCTTAACAAAATTCTAACTTTGCTAAAGACATAAAAATAATAGAGATGTTATAAACCTTGATAATATAGGGTTAAATATTTTACCCTAATGATAATAATGATACTAATATAATAATATCAAAATTAATAAAACTAATACCAATGAGAACATAAATAATACTAATAATAATAATAATAATAATAATAGTAATAACCATAATAACAATAACAATAACATATAAGTTTTCAAATAACTAATGACTTACCATTTATTTAATATTAATAATAAAATTAATAACATATATAATAATATTGAAATAATAAAGATAATGATAATATTATTGTTAATGGTTATAAGAATAGTAGAAATAATAACACTCAATAAATAAGTGCAAACGTCAATACAAAATTAGGGCCTAAGATTTTCCAGAATAATTAATAAAACGTTAATAATAATTATTCTAATAATTATAATATTAATAATAATAAGAAGAAGAATGATAATAATCCCATAATAACTTAAACTTCGAAACTAACAATAAAATTATTTTATCACCACTCTCCACCCTGCAAGTACAATTCAGCATAAATTTTACATCAAATAATAATAAAACATATTAAGAATATAAATATTAAGAATAATAATAATGGTATTTATATGCAAATAATTGAAATAAATTAAATCAAGGCTTATAATAATATGGAAAATGGTTGAGAGGGTCTAGGGTTAAACCTTAAGCTGGTGAGGATAGGCGGCACCGGCGGTGGTTCACGGCGGCGGCGGCAGTGGCTGGAAAATTAGAAGAACAAAGAGAAAGATGGATGTTGGGAAAAAGATAGGGAGAATTGAGGTGATATAAGAGGTGTTTATTGTTGCCCAGGAGGAGAGGGACAAAATGATGGTGGTGGTGCAGCCAAAGGTGGCGGCGCACGGCGGCGGAAGGCGGTTTAAGGCTTCGGGGTCAAAATTTCGGCGAGAACGAGCAGCCAACTTGGCACGACTATGGAGGCTCGTGCAAGAAGAATCGAGAGGTGAAAATGGTTTAGTTAGCTAGAGAAAATTTCAGGAAAGAGAATGGAATGTTTTGGTGGTGCTGAGGTTGGCTGAAGGCGGCGGAAGAGGTGTCTGAAGTTGGGGTGGCGGCAGCTCGGGCCGAGGGTTTCGGGGAAGAACCAACTCCAAAAACTCATACAATCCAGTTATTTATAGATTTTAGATAGTATAGTAGGGTTTTGGGTGTCTTCAGGAAGTTATGGGGTGCGAGAATTTGGGCAACCGGCGGCGGAAAACGGTCGGCTAACGTTTGAGTTATTTCAGAATTTCGCGAGGCTGGGGAGAGGAAACGGGAGAGATTTAACGTCCAATAATTAATCAAATTTATTCGTGGATTTAAGAGGAAGAAAATGAGGCAAGAAATGGCCGGTATTAATCACCGTAGCCAGAGATGCCATTGATGGCGGCCAACGTTGCAGCGTCATCGACGGAAGAGGGAGGAGGAAGAAGAAGACGGATGGTCGGGCGGTTCGCGAAGGAAAAAGAAAGAAAGAAAAGGAGGAAGAACCGGGTGGTTCGGGCGCGGTCGAGGGTGCGACTAAATGGAACGCTGCGTTCCCACGAAATAACAAACGGAACGCCGCGCAGAGAGGGGCGGAAGAAGGGCGACGGCGCGAGGGGTAACGGATTAGATGAAACGGTGAGTTTTGGTCGAAACGGAAGCAAAACGCGGCGTGGCGACGTCAGACAAAGGACGTCGCGCGGGCTGGGCCGAAGAAGGAAGAAGAGAAGAAACGAAGAACTGGGCCGCGCCAGGCCCAGTCGGGGAAAAGAAGAGGAAAAAGAAAAAGAAAGAAAAAGAAAGAAAAAGGTAAGGAAAAAGGAAGAAAGAAAAAGAAAAAGGGAAAAAGGAAAGGAGAAAAATAATTAGGTTAGGGTCAATTAAATTAATCTGAATATTTAGGATATTTAAAAATAATAATATTTAAATAAAATAATATTTAAATCCCTTTTTAGGCTAAATTAGGATTTTTAAAAGATTTTCCATAAATTCCATTTTAATTAGAAAAACACCCAAATTCCTCCAATTAAATTATTTATAAAATTATTATTAAATTAAAACTATTTTCTCATTCTTATTTTAAATAAAATAATTTATTTAATTAATTCCCAAATTAAAATCCTTGATTAGTTAAAATACCCCAAATTCCTCCTAATTAAAATACTTATAAATTTAGTCTTGATCTGCCCTAATTAATTTTATTTTATTTTAATTAAAATAATTTATTTAATTAATCTTTATGATAATACCTCATTTAAATGTAATATTTAGAATTAGGAATTTTCGGGGCATTTCAAGTAATCTTTGAGGCAAGGTCATTATCAAATGTGTAAAATGTTGGAGTTAGACCTCGATTTTTATATATGATGTTAATAATGATATTTTAGGCTAAACTTGGTGATTATACGAGTCGTGTGTGAAAAGTTGTGCCTAATTTGTGAAATTATAGTTTTGAAAGGATTTGTGAATAATAACCCTAGAGGTAGGGATATTATCCCACTTGTAAGATATTGGAGTTAAACCTTTATTATTTGATATCTTGTCAATAATAATATTTTAGGGATATGTACTAAATTTGGTGGCATAATGAGTATTATGGAATAAGTAATGTTTATCTTGTGAAATTATGGCTTCTTAGGAGAAATATGGCCTTTTTTTATGGGGGTGTCCCAATATTCACGTGGTCATGTTCTACATATTTTGAATAATTATATTAAGTTGGATTATGTGTCTTTCAAATCTACAAGTGTGTCTGCATGATGATCTTGAGATAAATAATAATAAATAAGATATTAATCACTTAAAGTGAAATATCACTACAGTTGGGACCTAATAATTATATTAAGTTGGATTATGTATCTTTCATATCTACAAGTGTGTCTGCATGATGATCTTGAGATAAATAATAATGAATAAGATATTAATCACTTAAAGTAAAAGATCACTGCAGTTGGGACCAAGGTGTTGATTCCATTCCACCGACTTAATTATAGTGGCTAGGTAAATCTTATCTTAAGAGGTGCTTCAAACCATTTCACTAGTTTAAAAATAGTGGCTAGAACCGTGTTGCCCTAAAAGGTGTTGAGCCCATTTTACTAGCTTAATAATAGTGGCTGGGTATATTTTGTCTTGGGTGGTGTTCTAGTCTATTCCACTGCATTAAGAATATCGGGGTTTTTAACTCAAAATAAATAAGAAATGGGTTATGGATACACCTAATAATAGAATTTTGATTTAGCTATCCCTTTCAACATACCATGTTTAATCATTGTGCATGCCTATTTTTCTATGTGACCTTATGTATTATGTGTGACCTGCTATAGCTGTAATATTTCCTAACACAGTACATAGCATGTTAATCATCATCCTCATAGGTGTTTCTCATTTCCACGAGCAGATGTCCTATATGATTTTGTGCAGGTCGTTGAGGACCTCTTGGATGACCTTGCTGATTATGATGCTTTTCCTATGGATGAGTGATGATACTATTCTTAGGTTTTGGAACATAGAGTCGTGTTATCTAATTTATAACTTTGGTCTAGATACCATATAGGAATCTTAGTTCTAGTGTATCTCTTTTGATGTACCTTGGATATTACACTTAAGAGTTCACCTCCAAAATTTATAGATCTCTCTCATTCTCTATTTTATCATGTTATAAGTGTAAATTGTTTTGCTTTGTATTTGATGTAAATATTGTAAGCCAAACATATGTCGAGGACGGCTGTAACACCCAACTATATTGTTACGCTTCCATTAAAAATAAAAATTTATAGTAATAAATTTTAGGGTGTTACAGGAAAAATAGAGAAAAACATGCAAAGCATCCTACTCTCTGATGTCATAGCTTTAGAATGTACATAGAGGAGGGAAATTCAAAGAAAAAGGGGGCAAGGTGCTTATATATGTCATTAAATCAACTTTTTCATATTTTATCCCCAAATCTTTAAAATGTGTTTACAAGTGGCTACTTATCCTCCAAAAATACTTTATAAACCAAATATAACATAATCATAGAGTTTTATAGCCATTGGAAAAATATTTAAATTAAATTGAGGCAAAAATAAAATAGCTCAAATAATTTAGTTGACTGGTCTAACAAACCAATTCATTAGTTTCACAAGTTGGTTGGTTCTTATAATATCAAAAACACTATAAAAAGTATGAACCGACTAACTTGTTTGGAACTAAACTAGTCAACTGGTTTATTTAGAAACCAAATCCTCCTCTAAAATTAAATTATTTTCAAACCACTTCAAATCTAAAACTTTAAAACGTGATCAAACACATAAATTAACATAGTTTAAAAAGGCCATAAAAGCGGGGTATTATACATAATTTATGTTATGATAATCATAATCATAAAAATGCATCAATTTTTTTCACGTTGTTTTGCTCATGATTTGGGTTCGATCCTCATGACATATGATCTTACTTGTGTGTGAGAAATTGTTGGCTTAGGTTTTTAATTGTTAGATCTTAAGCTTATTATATCAATTCATAATAATGTATCTAGTTACCGAAATTAAGTAGTATGGTTAATATCATAATGGAGACTAAATGACCTATAGTTATTTTACGACTATGCATAGTTGTCAAACTTTTGATCCGGATCTTATAACGCTACAATCCTAAAGTCTTGAAACGATCCATAATTCTAGATAGAATCACAAAGTAGTAGAATCATGGTAGATCTTATGACCTTATGTAGAATCAGTAAAATCTTATGATTCTACATAGTTACTATAAATTTTATCTGTGTGCCTTAAAATATGTTTTCCTCTTATTTTCATTATATTTCTTCTCTAACTCTAAATATATCTAGAATTATTCAATACAAAAGAAGCACAACCAATATTTTAATATGACAACATAACCTGTTATTAGGAAAAAAAATACTTATGAAATATTTAGAATTCTACATGCATAGTATGACTAATGTATTAACATTTACAATGTCTTTTTATTAATTTATATTTAGTTCACAATTAACCTTTCTATTTTCTTTGTGGGGTTGTTTGCCTTTTTTTATGCATAATCTATATACCAAATTTTTCCCATTTGCATATGATTTGATAATTTGTATTGCTTTTTAGTTGCTACAACTTAATTATTGACTAAAAGAGATTAAGAATGAGATTTTAAGAGATTTTTTATATTTAACTTCATCTAGGAGATTTTATAGCATACAAACATATCGAGGTCAAATTTTTTGGTATTTATAGGATCTGATCCTACAATCCGATTCAATTCTCATGAACTATATTAATTTTGGATAGAATCTTAATTTTAACAATCTTGTAACTATGTACATCAAAACATCCTAGAATCCTTATGTGATGTTTAACATGATTCATTTTTTGTTATATTGTGGTATAATTAGGGGTTTAAAAAAAAACTAGATGTCACAAAATATCAACCTATAAAGCACACTATTGAATGCTAAGTATAAATATTAAAAAATTTGGGTAATAAATGGCCACCCAAAAGCATAAGCAATTCTTCATATTTTTCAATTTTTTTACAATACTCAAAAGTACTCATTAAGCAAATAAATTATACAAGCAATAAAAGGAAGGTTATTGTGAATGAGAATGTCATATATATGCATATATAACACAAGTGAAGACGATTTGTTTGAACTAAATGGAACTTATAAAAACTATATTCAGTAAAATCAAATAAGTGAATCTAGGTTGGTCGAAATTAAGTCATAGCATTATTTGTATTAAGGTAAATGAAGATAAATAGTCAAAATTTTATAAATAAAAAAAATCTTAATCTATTTTAGCTATCGATTTGATAATTAAGAAATTTGGTTGAACATAGGATTAAGTATGCTAATGTTTAATAGCGTAGGATTGAGTATACTAATGTTTAATATGCATTAATATAGGTTAACCTTAAATTTTAATTATTCAAATCGATTGAACTAAAATATTAACCCAAAGTCATCGTATTTAACCTTAATCCAAAAAAAACATAGATATGGTGAACAGGTTCGAATTTGAAGCGAGGAAGCAACAGGCAGTTCTTTTCTTTTCACGGACAAAGCTAGAGTTAAGCATTCTACAAAAAGAAGACAAATTATCGAAACAGTGCAAAAGAAGATGTCCAAAGTCGGCCGGAGTAGGGCTAGACTGGAGAAAGGCATACGCTATCAGCGCAAGTCTCGCGCTCTCTAACGTTCGAATTGTGAGGCGATATGGACCCATTTCTTGGATTGATTGGTTAAAAGTTTAAACAGCCCCACTTGGCACCCACTTCTCAGTTCTCATCACGGGTGCTGGCCCATTCGCAAATTTCTGTTCTGCTTTATGGAAGATCGGTATTTTTGACTCTCCCACCGAATATAATGTTTTTGTTATTCATAAGCCGTAAAAATAATTATACAATATTATTGAAATAACAGACAGTAATATAAATGCATTATAATATAAAAAATAATAAATAAATAAACTTTAGATATTTGCTACTTAAAAGCTGATATTTATTATTATATCAAATCTCATTCAATGTTTTATTTGTTTATTTATTCTTATTGTCATATTTTTTTTATAAAAAGATTATGTTGGAATATTTTTAAATGTTATATTGAATGCATCAAAATTTTGATTTATTACTCTTAATTTACCTAGCAAGGTTTCTTGCAATCTTTGTTGGCCAAATTCATTACTAGTTACTATTAGTGTTATAACTGTGCGATGCATGGATTTTTATTTTTTCTAGATTTTATAAATTAAATTAAATAGAAAATTGCACATAATAATAATAAATATAATGCTAATGATAATTTAAGAAATTTATTTATACAATATTATTATTATTTAATATATAATACTAAGTATTATACATTTCAACCAAGATGTTAAATTATTTCCTAAAAATATGTACTCTATTCATATTAAAAAAATTGTTCAATCAATTTATACACTTCTTAATGATCTAATAAAAGTGGTTTATTATTATATTTACACCATTCATTAAAAAATAACAAAACACTTAATGCATAGATAATATAAAGAAAAAAAAGTAAGGGTAAAAATGAAAAGTACATCTTAACTTTTATAAAATAATTTTAATTTTTTATACAAAAATTTAGATATAGACTGAGTTTTTTTTATACGGAGTGAGTAATATTTAATTGGTCATTATTATTTTGTTGCTAACAAATATTTATTAAATAGAGTAACATCACATAAATGAATTATATGTAAATAATAATTGTAAATAAATTGAAAATAATTAATTAATAGCTAATGTTCATATCTAATTATTCAAAATACCTGTCAAAGAATTAAGGTTTGGGCTTTGATAACTACCTAGTTTAGGTTAGATTGACTAAGTGCATTTGGTAAAAAAATTAAGAGGAAAATTTGGAAAAATAAAGAGTTTAAGAGTTTATCCATTAAACATGTGAGGAATACAATCTATTTTATTGTTATTGATAAAAATTGGATGCATAGTATTAATTTTTTTTTTTTAAAAAAATAGAAGTATAGTATAGTAAACATATATGTCAAATTATCTTATCCCTCCCCTATTTAATGAGGTATAATATTAATGTTTGAATTAAATGTGATTATTACCTATGATTAGTATGCACAAAATATAGCTTATGGATTACAGATGATTTTATTATATTGATATGGGTAAAAAATTAAATATAAATTCATAAATTGACGAATGTTAGTTTAGGTAGGAAATCTATTTGCTACTATGACTATATTATCATATATTATATAGATTTATTACTATTAAGGCTCCATTTCAATAAATTAATTCATTAAAAGGAAATGAAATGTTGTATATTAACTATTATGATACGTATTCTATTTATCTTTATTTGATGCCTCTACTTGTAAATTATTATAAAAACCAGGGTCATTTATATTTCTAAAAAAAACTATATGACATAGCAATTTAAATAAAATAATACTTTATAAATAAATAAGTTGCCAACAAAATATAACGATTAGCTTGCTTATCATTAGTTTACTACAGTTATATATTTTTTCTCACGATTTAGAAATTTATGAATGTTTCATCAAATTATAGAGATGGATTTGCTAAGTTTGTGGATGAACATCAATTAGTCATACTAGAATCGAATTATAAGGAAAGCATGGTTATGTATCACGACGTTATGGTCCAAATGTTATCACCACTTCATCACATCATAATTATTTGAAATTCAATCCCTGATAAAAATGTAGAGTTCTATTAAATTACGGATATGAACAAAATTCAATAGAATATATTATAAAGCAAAAAATAAAATAAATCAGCATTCGACGATTATGTACCATAATGGATAAAATACATAAATATGAAACTAGAGATTCCAAGCTCAATCCCCACTCGCACAACATATGATATAGTGTTTTCCCAACGTGTAATCTCTCATGTTGTGTAATGCCAACATGGTAATGCTAAGGATACTTAGAGGTGGCAATTGAATTAGGTTGTGTCATGTTGAGTTGATTTTAGGTTTGGTCTATTTTATGCCATTTTACTTTATAGGGTTAAGATACATTGTTTCATGTTATTTTGGAACTCATATCAGTCATGGGTTCGAGCCAACTCGGATCCATTCATCGTGTTTATTTTGGGTTCAACTCGAGTTAAATTTACTACGGGTCATTTTGGTATTTTGGTCAATTATGATTTAGGTTACTTTGGGTCAATTTATTGTCTCGTGTCTTATTACTTTGGATCAAGTTACTTCAAATTTGGGTTATTATGGATAATTTTAGTATTCAGTTTGAGTTCAAGACATTTTGTCAGTATAGATCAAGTTACTTCAAATTCAACCCCTTTTGAGTTAGAGTAAATTTATCATATGGGTCTAATTTGGGTTACTTCATATTCCGATAATATCATGTCAATTTATTAGCTTAGATTCAACTCATTCAGGTTTTGAATTTCTTAGCCTTTTGGATGACCAGAGTTTGGTTGGATCATTTTGACTTAAGGGTTAATTTATTAATTCGAGTGAAGTTTATGTCAACTAGAGATGAAAATAGGTCAGGTTTGGCCAGATCGATATCTGTTTATAGTACCTAGATCCAAATCGGACCCAAACTTATCGCACCCTACATGCTCAAATTCAGACCCATATCCATTGGGTTTAGTACATAAATAGGTTCTAAATGGGTTCAACTAATTTTCAAAAAAATATATATGAATAATATATTTAAATAATGATAATTTTATGCTTTATATAACTTAATATGTAATTTTTGCTTAACAAATTCCTCCAAAAAAGGGATAAATATTTCAAAGTAGTTGCTTAAACTTTTAGGAAAGAAAATGTCTTACAAATTGCTTATAAAATAAATCTATAAAAAATGAACTAGGATCCCAAACAAGATCATGAAAAATATGAAAAATATAGAATATGCATTCATGTATTTATGTATGTATAGACAACCGCGCACTTGCTAAATGGGTCTGGCAAATCTAATACGGGTTTGGAATTGTTGGACTCAAACATAAACCAATTTCTATGCATACATACTCAAGTTTGGCCCAAACCTATCAGGCCTAAAATTTTTAGACCTAGACCTGCTAAAAATTAAGTAGGCATGGGTCAAATATAGGATCCATTGACATCCTCGATCCTAACTTACTATAGGTTCACATCTGATTGGATTTAAGGTCGACTTAGATCGAATTGTGCACATTTAGACTATTTTAATTTATAGATTGATATCAGGTCATGTCAAATTCAAGTTAGGTTGGTATAAAATATGGTTGATATTTGGTCGGGTTGATGTTGGTTCATGTTTGTATCAAGACAGGTGATATTGGGTCAAATTGATATAAGGTTGGCTTGGCTTGGGGTATTAGGCTAGGCTTTGGTCGAGTGGGAATTGAGTCAACATCAAGTCAGATTAATTTCAGAACATAGTCGGATTACAATGAGTATATAATTTTTTATAGCTTTTGAACAAGTTGGGTTAGGTCGGATTAGCTCTTGCAAACACTGAGAATACCTAGTAGGATGCATCGTGAGAAGCTCGCTAACCAGTGCAAACACAACCTATCTAATAGCCAAGTTACTCTCAACTTAGCCTCAAATAGCACTATGATTAGCAAAATTAGTTTAGAAGGTAGCTGAAAGCAAAATTATAAGCTATTTAATGTAGGTTTTTAAAAACTAGTTTACAAGTTAGTAAAAAAAATACTTATTAAACATTTTTTTAAAAGTTAATTTTGATAATTTATAAGCTATTGCTTTTTTACCTCGTTAAACACGCTATAGGTTGAGCCACGGTTAGATTAAGTTCCTAACGAGGCAATAAATCATAACAAGAAGTGATTTCCGACCTTCATCAAATAATGCATTGAGATCTCTTGCAAACAAAAGAGGAGATCCTAGCTTGTCAAGCCAACTCACATCGTAAGAAATAAATCTAATTTATATGAAATGACATACAAAATCTCAATGATGTAACGAACTTGATCCTATAGAGACTTATATATACAAGGCATCTACTCAAAAAAAAAAGAAAAGAAAAAGAAAAGAAAAAGAAAACATGTTAAAATCATAGGAAAAACGTATAATGCTATTTTGATCGTACCGAAAGTTTGGTCTAAGCCACAACATTGATGATAACTTAAGAATCAAAGTTTTTTTTTTAACATGGGAAAAATATTAGACTATTAGAACTTGAACTTTCTCTGACAAAAATAAAGTAAAACCTTGCTTAAGATACAAGCTCAATGAAGCTTAAGATATTGCATGGAATAAAAATATGAAACTACCATTATATTTTGCCACAATTCAAGACAAAGTATCTTTAACCAAGTAAAAAAGCTAAGGACCTTTGCTTGAAAACATCAATATAAATCATTTTATTTTATCATAAAAATATTATATGCCTTCAATGGGGACTTGGTTGTTGAAGAAAGTGCAATATAACTTAAAAAGGTTGTTAGAATGGATGAAGCATGATTTTATTTTAGATAAAAAAAATGACAATAGTCATAAGAAGTTGCACCGTAACTCAACATTATTTTCATCTTATTTTTGTTATTATAACCTAATCTGAATTGATCTTATTTGATTTAAAATTTTATTTTATTATCATTGTTAGTATTATAAATAATATTTTAACTATTATTATTACAATTAATATTATAACTACTATCATTAATTTTATATTATTTTTACTATTATCAATTTTTTTGTTAATTTAGATTGCTTTAAACTTATCTAATCCGATAATTTTTTAAAAGAAACTGATGATAACATATCCTTACACAAACTTTATTTTATTAGTTTCTCAAAAGGTATTATTTCAAATATTTTTTTTAAAAAAACTACCAACCAAACAAAGTATTTATTTGAAAATTACTTCCTAACAAAGGTTAAAATAATATGTTATATGTAGGCTTGTTTTAGATACAAATATAATTCATATATATATATGCACACACACACTATAGATTACAGTAGGGTTATTCATGATTCAAATATCCGATATTTTGGATATTTGATTGGCGGATATCTGAAAATAATATTTGATATTTGATTTGAAACTTCGGATATCCAAAAGATTGGATATCCGAATTTTCGGATCCAATATAAAATATAACCAATATTATCCGAATAAAATTTTAAATATAAAAAAACCATCAAATCACAAACTATATTTGATATTATCCGATTTGATGAGCAAATATCCGACTTACTCAACAAATATCAGATGTTAAAACTAAAATAAAGAAGGGGTGGGTAGAGTATATCGACATGTAGAGTATTTTTTTTTATTTTTAAAAAAATATCTAAAAAGGGATTATATTAAAAATATAATTTCAACTAAATTAAATTTTGTCTCAAATAATAAATAAAGTAATTAAAAATTACACACACACACACATCTAAATTTATTTATATACAATTATATATAAAATAAAAAATTATAAAAAATTGTATAAATATTTTGTTCAGATTGGATATTATTTGTATTTGTCGGATAAGATATTTGGTTTATTTGACTTTTCGTTAACCGGATTGGAAATTTGATTTTAAAAAAATGGATTGGTTATTTGCTTTTTTTCGGATCGGATTACTTCGAATATCGAATCAAATAAGCAGATACCGAATAATATGAACCGCCATATATTACAATGATGAAAGTTTTGGTATACTAGCTAAAATATGTACTTTAAAGACCGCACATTTAAACTTATGTTATACAATATAAGTTAACTGTTGGAAATGATTGACATAAGTAGATAAAAATCTAACTAAAAGTTTATTTTATAATCTACTCTAATAATTTTTTTTTAAAAATAAAATAATTTGTCATCCGATATGATTCTAAAATTATTTATAAAAACCTTTTACAGTTAAAAGGTAACTAAAATGATCCTGGCAAACACACGAAATCAACATCTGCAATATTAGCAATAAAAAAATTCGTATTAAGTACAGGAGATGAACTATAGAGAAGCTTGTCAGCGGCGGTGGGATGTTGACTGCCTTTTTACATGGCAATTAGAAGACTAAATCATACCTAACCCTCTTCTTCTCTCTGCGTCACTTCGATTTAAAGTTAAAGTAATCACTTCACCAGTTGGAATGGATTGACCAAATCTACGGATGGTATAGTCTTAAGTTACATATTATATACTCAATTGGGTTGGTTGCTTGGACATTTTGGCTGTCTAATAGTCTTATGTCAATTGTGAATCGCAAAATGAACTGAATATTCATCGACCTACTCGTATGGCATATGGAAAACCACCGGAACAAATATCAAATTAATATTTATAAGTTTGAATGACTCCTCCTTTCCCACTTCATTAGCTTGGTGGAGAAATGTTCCGGATTTAATACTAAGTTGGACAATACCAAAAGTAACTTATAACTTGTTAAAACTAATTACTTTCCAAAATTTATAATAACTAGTTTATTGATGCATACAGTATATGAGTATTTTAAATGAATATATGTATATATATATATATATATATATATATATATATATATATATATATATATATATATATATATATATATACATACATACATACATACATATACCTAATATATTTTTATTGTAAATCAATTATTAGAATTTGATAATGACTATAACTTCAAATAAATATCCAAATTAATTATAGTTTTTTAACATAAAAAGAAAATGTGAAAAATATGAGTTTGGAGCATGAGAGATGTTCAATTTTAGACCTAAATAAAGCATTAAAAATATGTTTTTTTTTATTAGTGGTAAAAAAATGTCATATGTTAATTGTGGATTCTTACACCGACAATAAATTGCGAATCTTACCCATACAAACAATTAGGAATGTAAATAGGACGGATTTAGGTCGGATACACCTTCCTATACCCATATCAGTACTCAACAAAAAAAATTGCACTCGAATCCGTATTCGTACCCGAATGGATATTTATTAACACATCCATATCCGTATTTGTTGTATATCCGTTATGGCGCTACTCAATGGATTATCTATTTACATGTTAACGAATATTATCTAGTGGATAAATCTATTGCCCAATAAATATTAACATTAATTTATACTATATTTATTTTAAAATTAAAGATAAAGAAGTAATTATATATCAAGTAAACAAGTATAGATATGAGTACGGATACGGATCCATATCTGTATCTATACCCCGACAGACATTTTTTTCATCATTCATAACGTTATTTGTATCCGTTTATTCATATTCATTTAAATATTTGTCAGATTTTATCCAAAATCTGTCATGTTTACATCCTCCAAACTACACCTACCTCATTTTTAACATATTTGAATCCATGATTTTTAAATCTGAAGGGTCTATATCTAAATAGGCTTGGGTTCAATAGTTTTAAACCCACCCGACCTATATATATATATATATAGCCATTTGAAAAATATTTTATCCTTAAAGTAAGACATCATTTAAATAGTTAAAGTAACAACTTTAAAATGTATATTTTTTACTGAATAATTTTTTTTAACAAAAATTACATATTATGCTATATAAAAATATAAATGTATTAGTAACTATATAATTTTTTTTTTAAAATAAACCTATTTAAAATTCGTTTATCTGCTAGACTCAATAAATTTAAATCTAAACTTTTAAGATTTAAAAAGTATGAGTTGGGTCTAAGTTTAGGCATTGTAAATAGATCTTGATCTACGTCTAAACAGATCTGACTCATTGCCATCCTTATCCTCAAACATGTTAGAAGTTATGTGAACAAAATAAAATAAAAAGGTAAAAAAGAATAAATGGGTTATATAAACCGGTAAATCCTAAAAGACTATTATTATAGTATTAGTTATAACATAGATAGATTCTAGTAAAATTATATTTCAAAATAAATCAAATAATCAACAAGGACAACTAACAGTTGATAACAACTTTGTCGAATCATGCCAGTTAATTAATAGGGAAGAGCTTCATTGAAACAAAGTAGTGACGTAATATTGTATTTGAAATAAAGGATTTTATTTTGAAACATTCTTAGTCTTTGGAAGGTCATCGTGTAAGTTTGGTGGAGGAAAGAGGACCTGGTCTTTGGAGCAAACTGTGCACTACATATTCATGGACGATTACATTAGTTATGGGCTATTAATTCGTGATCAATTGTTGTTAATACGTACACGGCCAATCTAATAGAAAATAGGTAAGGGAAAAGGGAACAAATTGTAAGCGGATTAAACTGAGCAAAAAGGAGGTTTACTACATTTGTGAGGGGGGCCATGGGTCAAAACTAGACTAAACCGACAAGAGTTGATTGTTCGGATTTATACAAATTATAGGCTAAAAAATAGACTAATTACCAACCGGTAACGGTCCATATCAGTTTAGAATTTACTTGAGCTGGACTAATTAGGATCAAAATTATGTATTGAAATTTTAAATTAAAAAATAATAATAAACTTACTTATTAGATGTCACCACACATCTGTAAGCCCGTAACCTGGACAATTACGAATGATAACTAAATATCAAATTAGGATGGATGATAGTTAAATATAAATGCGACAATTCAATAACGGAAAAAAAAAACATAAAACCGACATTATGTACTATTTATCTTTAAATACAATCATGAAATAAAATGACAATTAACTATAAAATATAAATATAACCAATAACTTCACTCAAATAGTACTAATTCTATAGAGCATAGTAAATCATAATGTTATTAAGTATGCCTTCAACTTCAAACTTATTTTAAAAAATAAAAATCATTTTTTCCTCTAGGTTGGTATTCTCTTACATATCTACGATATAGAAACAAGAATATTAAGTTTCATTAAAAATAATAATTTGATCATAAAAAAATATTCAAATAAAATGACATAATAATAATTATACCTTTTTCTGGTTCTTCTAGCTCCTCGATACTTTCCTCCACATCCACTTTAGAATGCTATTATGGTGGTGGAGAACGTTGCTAGGGGTTATGGTGGTTTCAGGGTCTGTTTAGTGACAATAAGGAGGGAGAAGTTTCCATTTGGCAGTGGTGAGTTTCGACAAAAAACATGGAGGGAGGAAGAGAGTTAATGAGGCATTAATGTGTTATATATATACACACATATACCTAGGGGGAGAGATGAAGTGAGACATGATCGGGTGGGCTAACCCATAAGCAATGAAGGTAGGAGTTGATGGGGTAGGGCGTAGTGATAGGGCATGGGAGAGGCATAGTGAAAAGTGTGTCCATGAAAGATGGTGTGGAGAATAATTTATGCTGAGGCAAAGGTGAAGAGTAAGGCCAAAATCTAGTAGAGTAGGGGTGCTATCTAAGAAATGTTGAACTAGAGCGAAAACATCAAGTTACCAGAGTTAGGCCTATTTGATACCAGTTAGTTCTAAACTAAGATTAAATATAATAGCCCCAATTCTATCAAAATTTAACCTATTTAAAATTATATATAATATGCTCCTATACCAATGTTAAAAATGGGGTATTATTTCCATACTTCTTTGGGTCAAGCTTTTCTATTTATTGGTGTGTATGTTTCTCCTATACCAATGCTCCAAGACAAGTTATGGGATGACATGTTTTCCATTTCTGCTTTGGTTCACCTTCTGTAGGTTTTTGGTGGAGATTTCAATGACATTGGTAGATCAAGAGAGAATAAGTGGGAGTAATGATATGCTTACCCATTGTTTTCTTTTCAACCAAAGACCATCTTATTGTACCTAAGTGAGCATTCATTTATCGGGACCATGCCTTGCTTGGCATGGAAAACTAAAGGACACCATATTAGCTCGTGTATTGTCTGAGTGGTGGCTAATGATGGTTGGTACCTTATGTTCCCCAATGCTTTAGTTCGACATCTCTCACGAGCCTATTTTGACCACCATCCTATCTCGCTTTTGACGGATATGGTTATTTGACACAACAATAATAATGGAAACTTTAGATTTCTCACAACTTGGTTATTAGATGACAACAATAATCATGAAGTTGTTTGTAATAATTAAAACATTATGCAGTTAATCTATGATTGTTCTATCAATCTCTCCAATTAGAGCACAACCTCATTTGGAAACATTTTTCATCACAATAAACAACTATTGACCCATTTATAAGGGATCAACATACTTTTTCCTCTAATTGCACACATAATTTTTTGGACTTGGGAAAAATAATTGATGGATGAACATAACGATTTGCTTTTACATGAGCAATCCTTTTGGTTTCAATGAGATAAAGTGGAGGTGTCAACTCTTCATTACCATGACAGTAGGAGTTTTCATCTTCTTGTTGTTGCACATAAAAAAAGAGTTCTTATTTTTTGTCTTAAGGGGGAGGATGGATAATGGATTGATGGCCCCGAGTTAATCCATTCATCGGTGGTGAATTATTTCAAAACTCTTTATACACCATCTGATCTTTATGCACATAAAAAGAAAGTTATTGTTTTGTGTCTTAGGGGGGAGGATGGATAATGGATTGATGGCCCCAATTTAATCCAATCGTTGGTGGTGAATTATTTCAAAACTCTTTATGCAATGTCTGATCTCATTCACGATAGATTAGAAGATATTGTCATTTTTTTAGTTATAACCTATGATGAATCAGAGGTCATTATTCACCTTATCTCCCTATATGAAGCTAATGTTGATATCTTTTCCACAGGACCTCATAAGAGCCTCAATTTGAATAGTTTCAATCCTATTTCCTTTTAAACATATTGATATATTGTGAGTCACAGCCATCGTCACTTTGTTGCAGGTGGTTTAATTATGGTAGATTTCTCTTGTGATTAATTACTCTTTTATTGCTTTGATTTTGAAGGTTGACACACATTACTTTATCAAGGACTTTTGATTTATTGGTGATGAAAGCCCAAATACTCTTAGTACCCTTACTAAGAAAAGCACCAATTATCTTTTAAAAATAATTAATTATACTTGTATCATTGTCTTGCAGGACAATCAAGAAAATTGACAAATCTAGCCAAGCAAGCGGGAAAAAGACTCAAGACGGTGCTATTAAGAAACAGGAGTTTGTTGCTGAGAAGAAATATTCAAGTTCTAAATTATTAACAAAAATAAGGGCATTATCACCCAATTAGCAAAATTCTACTATTATTTTTGTTGTTTTGCTTATTTAGTTTTATCTTGTAATAAGGGTCTTAAGTAGCTAGTTAAGTGGGATTTGCCTAATCCATCATTAAACCACCTTTAAATCCCCCACATCTTCCTTAATTCTACCACACCCAAGCCCACCATTTCACCACCTAAAAAAAGCCCAAACCAAACTCACACACTCGTTTCTTCCCCATCACCCGGTCCACACCCTTAAAACTATCCTTCAGCACGGTTGACCAAACGCGGCATCAAGGCCGCTCCCTCAGCTCGACCGAACTCTCCCATCTGCGATTAGCTTCCTCTAACTCCGCCTTCTTCGACGCGCACCATCAATGGTGATTACCCACCATTAATCCACTCTGGCCGCTCCTCCTTCTCGACCGTTGCCCAACGTTCGGCTCCCGTCAACCCTAGCTAGTTGCTGCCCTATATAAAGCTTCTATCTTTATGTAAGAAGGGAACTTGGTTCGAATCGATTTCAGCATATGAAATAAAGCTATTTTCTTACGATCTTGCGTCGTTTCTTGTCGGTTTCCGGCAGTCTTGTTATTCTCGGCTTCGAGGATTTAGATCGGGCAGTCCCGATCACCCTATCCCTATTCTTGTTCAGTTGTTTTTGCAATTCTTGTGTAATTTTTACTAAACTCCATTTGGAGTTCGTTTCAATTGGTTTACATTACTTACAAAACCATTACTATGATAATCTTTAATCACACTAAAGCCCATTTTGGCTCTCGCATTATAAATCTTTAACAAATTAGCTTCCTCCCTGGTCACCAAGCATGGGAACATTAATGTAGTGTAGGAGCTTCGTCATGCAATGAGAAGTAGAATGGGTAAGCTTGATTATATGGCTCTTAGGATTAATTTGGATAAAGCTTTTGATAAACATTTGTGGAACTTCATTGACGACACCATCTCTCATGTTGACTTCCATATGGATATTATCTCCCTCATTATGCTTTGTATTACCACTCCTCAAATTCAGTTGATCTAGCACGACTAACTCACTAAAGCATTTAAACCATTAAGCAAGGGGGTCAACCAAGGTGATCCTATATCTCCATATATCTGTATTCTTTATATGAAGTCCCTTTCTCATTTGATCAAGTCTAGTGCATCTTCTAATAATTTATATCCTATTATTAGGGGTGTTCATAACGGGATATTTGTGTCCACTAGATTACATATCATTTATGCATCCCTTAGACACGATATTTGAGTATCCAAAAATCCAAAAAAGTGGATCAAATATGGATCAAATATTGAATATATCAAATATTAGTATGGAAACATTATTTTAACAATTTTAATAATTTTTGCAAGAAAATTTTGAAAATAAAGACCACTGATAAGTTAATATTCATGTCTATATTCATACGAGTATCTTATGTTATCTAAAAAAACTATTATAACATTACTATTAATGTTTAAGTTAAAAAAATATGAAAAAAATTAAAACTTAGCACTAAAAAAATATAATATTATGATATTTTGTTGAAATATTTAGGAAAATACTGAATATTTTCCTAGACTGGATAATCTAATAAAAAATCGAATATCCTGAAGTTCATAAATCCTTTTGACAAAATTACATTGGCTATCCTAAATGTCGGATCAATTTTTTTAGATAGTGGAATAGATTTTTGGTCCATTTTTTTTTGCACAATCCTACATTGAGTACCTTCTAGTCCATCCCAATGGGGATCACATGTGTCCCAAATATTCTTCATTGATGATCTTATATTGTGTGGGAAAGCGTCAATAGATGTATGATGGACTGCATGCCTAACTTTAAGGCAACCTCTGACTAAAATATCAATTTCCACAAGTTTGTTGCTTATCTCTTGCCTAATACACCCATCGGTATGATTAGCAATGCCTTATCTATTCTAGGCATCAAATTAGTGAACACCTTGGGATGTTACTTGGGGGTTCAACTCACTGATAAAGGGAATAAGAAAAACTTATTTGTTTCAGTGATTGAAAGAGCTTAGACGAAGTTTTTCTCATGGCAACTAAGGCTTTTTTCGATGGCAAGTAGAACTACTTTACTTTGGTAGATTTCCTCCATTATCCCTTATACACTATGTAAGTGTACAAACTATCCAAATATGTTAATTAGAGGCTAAAAACTCTAAATCACAACTTTATACAGGGTTCCTTTCATGCCAAAAAAAGGTCCACCGTGTTAATTGGAAGTAACTTTGCCATCCATGGGATAAAGGGGGTCTAGCCTTCTTTGTACGGAAGATATGAAAGAAGAGTTGGTTATGAAGCTTAATTGGGAAGTTGCTAAGAATAAAAATCTATTATGGGTGAAAATTATGGGACATAAATATTGCTTTCATGATACAGGTGCTTCTTAATGATTGGAAAAGCAGTGGTTCTCCTTTTTGGCGATCGATCTATCATGCCTTGCAATCCCTACATAAGGTATCAAATGGGTTGTTTATAATGGTTCTAATGTTCATTTTAGGATTGATTGATAGGCAGGTTCTAGCACCTTCTTGATTTGGCCACTCACTACATCCCCTGATGACATCCACAAGACCGTTAACTGCTATTTTGATTCTATCGAAGGATGGCATTAGATTGAAATTTTGTGGGCACTTTTCTTTCGATTGATGAAATAGATAGTAAGTGAACTTCACCGAACTTCTCCGAGGTGGAATCTTATTTGGAAGTTATAGGTAAGGCAATGTATTGGGAACTTTATGTGGCTTAATGCTAATGATAAGTTGTTGACTAATTTTAACCAATGGAAAAGACACTTGATGGATGACTCTTGCTGTTGAATTTGTAATTGCTAAACCATGCTATATGGGATTGCATTTCATAATACACTTATTTGGTATGAGTTGATCTAATATGATTTGATACCAGACTTTTACACACTACCTTTTTTAATGAATAAATATGGTTTAATTTGAACAAGAAACACTTGCTAGAACTAGGTGCTTCACCATCGATCATTGATCTTTTCCATTGCATGCTATGTGATCCGGGGATGGAGGAATACAACATTATTATACGGCTTGCATCAATGTTCTTTGTAAGGCTACTAAATGGATTCACTTATTTGCTGTAGACGAAGGCAAGGCTAGGCACAAACTTAACACCTTGCAACAACCTAATGTGAATAAATCTTATCAGTTCATTGGTTGTATTGCTTTTTGATGAAGGTCTTCTAAAAATCAATGTTGATGGCATAACGATAACAAATACGAGTTGAATTGCTGTTGGAGTAGTTGCTCATGATCATATGGGTCATTGGATTTTTGGCTTTGCTTTGAACCCGAGTAATGGGAATATCCATACAACAGAACATTAGGGAATCTTCCTTCGTTTAGAGGAGGATAGAAAATGCGACCTCTCGCATGTTGAACTATGCCATGATTCAAGTCTTTTTGTTCATCTTATTCATTACCTCTCACCTGTCCCCATACATCACCCTTATTCATCCTTGGTTGAAGCACGTCGTAATAACAACTTGGTGTTTACTAGTTGTGTCATTGTTCGCAACTATAGAGAGACCAACACGGACTGGTGGACAGGATGTCCAATATTGGGCACACCTTGGATTTTGGTACTTTTGGTTTTGATGTTCCTCTTATGGAAGTTAATGACTTACTACTTTTTAACGTAATGGGACGGGGGCTCTCGGAAGCTAATCCCCTATCCGCTCACTATTCACTTTCTTTCTAGGATTTATAAATCCTCATTTGATATAATAAAAAAGAAGCAGAAAGTAATAATGTTAATTAATTTACTTAAATACAAATAAGGCAACATATATTCATTTTTTATTATTGAGAATAATATTGAACAAACCCTTGAGAGTACTTTATTTACACTTTAAAATTTTCTCCCAAGAAGTTGTGTAATACATTTATTTTTTCCTCAATAAATTCTATAGTAATTTTTGTTATGGATAAGTAATTTATAGGAAATAATTTTAATTAATGAAAGGATAAAGTGAAATACTATTAAATAGTTGCTGTAAATCATTTTTGAAATTCATTATTTACATGGTTAAAAAAAAGATATAGAATGAGTATATGTTTGGAAGTACTTATCAAAAGTACTTATCTATGATAACTACTTATTTTGAATTTTTTTTATTATTTATGATAACTACTTATTTTGAAATTTTTTTACGCTAAAAAATTTCTAAAATAAGTAATTATTATAGATAATTATTTTTTGTAAGTAATTCTAAACAAGCTGTGAATTTATTTGTGGAGCCGATGTATGTTTGATAACATCTATGATGTGTTGTAGCTGGTTACATTCGATGGTAAATCAAAATGATGCTGGAGGTGACCGATCGGGAATTATAGGATATTTTTTAAGATAAACTGTAATGCCATAACATAAGAAATAAAATTTACATAATAACCCCACGTACTTACTAAAGTTTAGTACATACAAAATATTTTTCTTTTATAACACTAGCACATCATGTTATCGTTAACTTTTTCTAGCTATATTTGCTTAATTTTACATGTTACGTATCTCGGGAGAGCAGTAAATGGTAATTGCGGGAGAAGGAAACATAAAACGGAGAATTGTGATTCCATTGGGAAATCGCACTCCACATGAGATGGGATAAAGCTATACACTTTTATCTTTTATAGGTTACAAGACGCGTGTCTAGTTAAACTAGATAAAAAGTGAACTTAAATATTAAAACTTACTATAAAAATGTAGAAGCTGTTTTCTAGCTCATATAAACCAGTTAAAAATTTCATAAAAAAAACTATCTACCGAACCCGAACGGAGCCTTATAAAAAATAAAAAAAAAAGAGAAAAAGTTGAGGATATTAGTTGACGTACTAAAAACCTAAAACACACGCTAAAACTACCCGTAATTGAGTAAAGCTACGCTTACGTCTACAGATTTATAGTAATTTATTTACATCTAATTAATAAACGTGCGACTCCTCCGCATGCTGAAATTTAAATTTATTGACATATGAAGTCTATATATTTTATTAGTAGATCGGGAACAAATAGTGAAATTCGTATGCTTAGGTTTTTGTTTTTTTGGTTTATAATTTGATTACCCTGCATTAATTCCAACCAAACACGTTTGTTTGTAATGGTGTTTGTTTCCCGAAAGGCGAGATTTTCCAGACAATTATTAGTTTTATTCATAAAAATCAAAAGGAGATCTGAATAAACCCACATTACAAATCCTAACCTGCAGTAGAATAAGGGACCGTGCCTCTGCCCCCTCTATCGCGCGACGCAGATAATGCATCCAATCTCGCCTCCCAAAATGTTCACTGCGGCCCCTCATCAGCATTCTCAATTTTAATTTTGTTGCCTCGGAGGGACGAACGGTGTAATGTAAATGTAATGCATAAAGAGAGGCGAACACGTCTTAATCCAGATTTGCCCAAGTCCTCACACGCGGGTCGGCTCGCCTCCCCGTCGTGGATCCCACGCTGACGTGGTCTAATTGAAGAGAGAGAAAAGGGAGGAGAATATAGGGGAGCGCAAAATCTGGTCCGCAATTTGCAGCGGCCGTCCGAAACACAGAGGGGGGAAGGAGGGAAAATATTTTTAGAGAGAGAAAAAAATTGAGAGAGAAAAATATAAAGGTAAATATTTTTCCTCTTTTTATTAATTTAAAAAAAAACTATATTTTATTTTTTGATTTTTGATTTTTGATTTCAGATTGCGCAATTGAGCCTAGGAGCCATAGACACATTTATTTCAGTAGTAGTGGTACGCGTTTTTCCCCTTCGGAGCACACTCATCTTCTCTTCTTCCTTCCGTTCTCCTCTTCAGCATTACATGACACACTCCTGATTTTCAGGGAGACTGAAAAGCTAAGGAACCTCCCCCGAAGGGAAAAAGGAAAAAGAAAAAAAAAAGATCGAAGGAAGAGAAGATCACGGACGGAAAATTCTCAAGAAAGCCCTAGGAAATATTTTTCAATCCGATCTCGATCAATTTCCATAGCTGCGCATTTCGATCCTCATTTGCGAGGTTGTATTTAGGGTTCGGATTCAGGTAGAAATATGAATCTGAGCTTGTAGATCGGGAGAAGAAGGTGGTAGAGGAGATTGATCTAGAACCTTCTGAATCAGATCTAAGCTAGTATTCTCCGGCGAGAGTTTGGGAGAAGTTAGTCGGAGGGTATTGGAATCGGGATTACTGCTGCTTATTGTTGTTGTTTATTTATCTCCCTCTTTCCTTTTTTTTTTTTTAATTTATATTTATTTGTCGGAGAAGGAAGAAGGAGGTTTAATCGTCGGATGAGAGACGTTTCTGCATGTTCCATACATCGAGGAAAACGATGAAATGGGTAACATTGCTTAAGGACATTAAAGAAAAGGTCGGATTGACACAGCAACCTCCTTCGTCTTCTTCTTCATCGTCGTCTCCTTCTCCTGCTCTTCGCGACAACAATGCTGTTCCACCGTCATCAGATATTGTCTATTTCTCTTCAAGGTTAGCTTCCTAACCAGTTGTTGATTGATTGATCGAAGCCAGCCGTGTTTTTTTTTTCCCTCCCTTCTTTTCTTACTCGAAAATAGCTCGACTTTTGTTCTAACAGATACGATGTTTCGGATGTTTGTTTTGGACCGGTTCTTACGATTGTTTTGTAGTTTGGTTGACTTTTCTCATTTGATTGACCATAGCTCGTTTGGCTTGGTCGAATGAAATTACTCGGGATCGATTTTTTTTTTTTTTTCCTTTCTTCTTAATGCTGAGGCATAGGATTGATTCTTCAGAAAAATATTACTACAATGAGCTGTCGAAGGTTTGGCTTGGATTGGTCAGATGATTATAATATCTAAATGCCTGTCTTTTGTTAGAGCTATCGATTGGCATTTCAACACAGCCTGCTCATCATTTTCTTGGCCACGGTTCAAGATGCAAGGATACTGCTTGCTCATCTTTGGTTGAGACTTGCAATCAAGACGCTTGTTTTGGTCGTGTTTGTAATTTTCTCTTGCTCGAGATATAGCACCCTGGAATAGTGCGATTAGATGCTGAGGGTACTGATTTGCAACAGTTCGTTCAAGCTGTACCATGTTTGTAGTTTGGATTGGCCATCATCTCGGTGATTTCCATCTCATGGATGTGTTTACAGCCCACGGCCCCGATTCTCTGAACGGGCACGTCGTGAACTGGCCGATGACAACCTTATACGCCCCTACCGTTCTTACTTCTGTATACTGTTTAAAAATTGAAGTGAAAATTTTCTTATCCAGAATTAAACAGAAAATAAAAAAAACAATACTAGCCTGAATACTTTTGATCTCTCTCAAAGTCACTTAAGCTTCGCTCCTTAAATTATTCTTATTTAACTTCAATTTTTTTAATTTTTATTTGTTAGATAATACTTTATTGTAAACCATCCTTAGAAAAGGATACCCTTCTAAAAGGCAACCGGCCACATCAATTGAATTAAAATAATACCAAAAACATCCTTACTCAATTTGGTGCCTCCCATTCACTAACGAAAAAGGAAAAAAAAGATAAAAAAGAAAGGGCGATGTTTTATTCTTGTGATGTTCTGTTTCATTGCTTTTCAATTTGCCTTCACTAGTAAGGTCATTTGTCTCCTGTTATTCTTGATCCAAAAGTCGAAAAAAATAGTAATTCTGGCCTCTTATTTTAGGGATAAACATGAATTGGAACTGGATTTTAAGAGGTTCTGGGAAGAATTCCGCTCATCCAGCTCGGAAAAGGTAACCTTCATTTCCTGTCATTGTACCTTCTGCCGCATAAAAGACATCATTATCTTATTCTTAGGTTAAATGAGTTTATTTGATACTCTTGAGTTAATTTGAAGTTTTAGATTATTATGGTTGGAAGTTTCTTTTTGTTTTGTTTTGTTTGTTCGAGACAAAATGTTAATGTAAGGCTGTTCTGTGAGGAGTCGAGGACTCATGGGTGCATTTTTCTCTTCCACTAACAGAAAGTCTATGTGCAGGAAAAGGAAACAGCCTTGAATATGTCTGTAGATGCATTCTGTAAATTAGTCAAGCAACAAGCAAATGTAGCACAGCTAGTTACAATGTACTTATCTATCCTCCTCTAGACTTGTTTATATGTGTTCTATTTCAATGTTTGAAGGGCAATGATTGTATTTATACTTTAACCTTCTATTTACTTTGGGGTTTGTTATTAACTTGTAGTATGTTGACGAATTCTTATGTTCTGATGATTCACAGGTTAGTTGAAACGCACATTTTCTCTTTCGTTGTAGGAAGAGCATTTGTTACAGATATTGAGAAGTTAAAGATTAGCAATAAAACAAGATCGTTAGATGTAGTCGGAGTCTTACAGTTTTTTTCAGAGACGAAGGTTTGTATTTCACATCGTACAGATAATTATTTTTGCAAATACACACAATGGCATAAAGTTGAATTTCCTGTGGGTTATTGTTTTCAGGATGGCATCAGCACTGGTCTGAATTTGCTAATTGCGATCGAAGTGCTTGTATCTATGGTCAGTACTTACAAGCTCCACTGCATTGGAAAGAATTATTTTGCTTCGTGTATACCCTGCTTTGTTGGGGTCTAGGAAGCTGGGTCGTGGGCTGGGCCCACTGCTGGGTCTAACGGGGTCAGGCCTAATTGTAGTCCTAGTATGCTAGATTTAAGTCCTTTAGTAAGTAGTAGGTGTTATTTAATTCTAAGTAGGCCTTATTTAATCAAGTGATTTATGTATTAGGATTTAATAGGTTTTATTTAGTAGCTATACACAAGAGGCTAGAGCCTCGAAAATAAACAAGTTCTTCTCTCATCTGCCGCCCTCCCCTCTATCTGCTTTCTATATTGCATAAACCCTAGCCATAATTTCCTCAGATGCCCAATTAATTCAACTCAATTAAGCTTAAATTCCCTGGAGCTCATCTAATTCCGTTGGAACTACTGTTATGGCTAGATACTCAGGTCAAGATCCTAACATTCTCTCCATGTATCCTTTTGTGCCCATATTATTTGTTTCTGTAGAAACATTGCTATTTCATTAATAGTGGTAAACAACCAATAATGCCCCCATCTAGAAAAAATGGGGAATCTAGAGAGGAATTAGGAAGAAAATGCACAACAACAATTTTTATAACTCATATATATATATATAATATATAGGTATATGTGCCAGACTATTACCAAAATGCTAACATAGTAAAAAATAAAAATAACAATTCTCCTAACTAAATAAAATACTCCATCCGTTTCACAATATTGATCACTTTTTTTTTTTTCAAAACTTGTTATAAAATGTAAGTTATATTACGGATTCTCAATCAAATTAAATGCTACATTTACTACTATACTTTTTATTATCTCCTTCATCAAGTTGACAAAGGTATATTTATATGAGGGTTTATTAGTTATCTCAAGTATTTTATTTTGTCAAATTTATTATTTCTTAGTTAGTATGCCCACCTATAAGTGACCTGTATTGTGAAACAGAGGTAATAAAATAAAATAAAGTTATATCAAACTACAGGATAAAATGCAATATTCCCTACTTTTGCCTACAATAATATTTATCTTTTGAAAATTCTTTTGAATTTCCTAAATCTGCATAAAAATGGGGAAGTAGGGGGAGTATGGTGTATGCCACTTTACCCTTTGAATTTAATATTAAGTCATTCAGATTCTTGACGATAGGGCTCATAGCCCAAACTGAGGGAAGGGTGGGTTAATTACACATGGATATACCTTTTTCTGTAGGTCCTGTAGGATCAGGTTAGTTTGTTTTATCTTGTTAGGATTTTATTTGATTTAATATTATGTCATTCAGATTCTGTTTTATTACGTAATGCTTTGGTAGTCATTATATATGACCTTAGGTTATACTTTTTAATTCAGAGTTAGGTAGGAATTTGAGCGTGGTTTTGTTTGAAAAACCCAATGCTAAGAGTTTAACCCGACTTCATCCTTGCATCCAATTGGTATTGGAAACATGTGCTCGTTGTCATTGCGGTTTCCTACTAATATTTTATCTTGTCCTATTTGCATAAATGTTACTCGTTAATTTTGGCACTTGCATGTGTATGCCTTGATGGTTCCTAGATATTTAAAACTTAATGATCTTGTTCTGTCCTTTGTGCATCCTATTTTCTTCGGTCTCTCTTATTGTAAGTGCATTGTAAGTGCTAGACTTTAGTTTCCTCCATTTACACTGGTCATCTTACTCACATTGGACAGTAAATAGTGCAATCGTATGAAAAGGAAAAAGGAGTACATATATGGTGTGGTAGCAAGACTATTGAAAAGAATAAAAATAGATTTGTCATATCATTTAACAGCAAAAACTTGGTTAATATTTTGTGCTCAAATAAGATATTGGAGGTTAATGGAGCCTTTGTGTAAATCCCTAAACAGTAATATAAGTTGAACTTTTCTAACATCAATATTCCTCCATTTACCATACTAACAAAAGAACACCATTGTCAGGGTGTGAGGGTCCAAATGACCAACGTATGCAGCCTGACTTTTACTAGCTTGTGCCACTGGTGGACCTTTATAAAAGTCCTGCATGAATACTTAAAGAAAGTGTGTAATAACAAAGCATGTAATGTGATAAGGGGCACAAGTTTGCTACAGAAATGAATACTCACATAGACTGAGATAAATAGAAAAACTAAAAAACTGACAAATTACATACTCTAATAGATGAACTATGATAAGTCAATATGTACTTAATCAAATGCATCAACTGGATATACTAGATTATAAAAAAAATGGCGATAATGACCACAACCTCAATTGCAAAATCCAGTCTTAATAATAACCACAATGACCACAACCACAAGGGCAACAATGACCTTAAGCCAGCTAGATGAGTCTAATATTGATGTTTGAGCTTGGTTTGTTTGATAATTGAGTTTGCTCAACTCGTTCTATCATGAGTCTAATTGTTAGCTCAGCTCATTTCAGCATGAAATGTGTCAATTTGACCTAATGCCCATGCTCGACTTGTTTATATATAACACAATATTTAGCTGAGATCAAGACCCTAAATGAGTGTGTGGATGAGTCGAACTCTATCTGGTTTATAAAAAAAATAAATTAACGACTCAGATTTGAGCTGGTTGTGACCAAATGAGCCGAACGTGGTTTGAGTTATGATTGTTTATTATGCAAGCCCAATATTGAGACTTGAGCTTGACTCATCCATTAATTGAGTTGAATTGAGTGAATATGGACTTGAGATGAGTTGCCTATATTTACTTACTTACAACCCAATAGTGGGCTTATTGGGGCACAAATTCCTCATCTTTTTCATACGACACCAGTTAAAACCTACAGAAATATTGATTAATAACACATCTATAACTCACTAGGAAATAATGTTCATACTGCAACATTTGTCATAAAGGCATATGTGCTGGAGTCAATGTTAAGCATTGAAAGCAACCTCTCGGTAACAAAACTAAAAAGGAGAATGAACACCATCAAACTTTGTAAACCTTGTGATTTTCTCCAAATGGCCACGAGGGGAAAATATTTGTTTTAAGTTCTTAGTGACAAGATATATAGGACATTTGGACTCGTCCAATATGTAATTTTTTTTTTCTTCTGTTGTTTTTTCCTTACTTTTACCGTTAGTATGAAAGAACAACAAAAGTAGAAATGCTCAATCTTTGACAAAGTTCTCTCACTCAACTCCTTTGACATTGCTACGAAAACACTGACGGGGCAGTGAGCTGGGTGATGGCAAAGCGGGCAGTTGTAGCAGTGGTGGCAGCTCTAGTCACTGGTGCAATTTCACCAGTGTTGAGTATAGAAAATCAAGCAAAAGCTCTTGAATCTGATGTGTTCAACTGCCTTTCTGAATTGCTCAATTTCTCCAAAGTTTTTTCCTGACATCCTTAACTTTGATTTGTGGCCAATATTAGGTTAGGGTTTATGTTCGATTGGGGGTGAAATGGGTTCTATTAGGATGCTATGTGACTAACTGGTGCTGTGGAATTCAACTTGACCGGCTCCAATTTAGGACATGAATGGGCTGATGTTGCAAGTTTTAAGATTATCCTCAATAGCAAGTTTAAGATTCAAATTGACTTTCTGTTCTTCTAGAGCTTTACGCTCTTCTATCCAAGATATCAGATACTGTAGGGAGGATAGTGTATGAATCATTGTAATTTCTCCTGTTTTCTGTGTTGGCTGTACTTTCATGTTTGTCTAAGTGCTTGCTTTATTAAAAATATACCTGCACATTCTAACCTGTTTGGTATGTGTATATATATGTGTGTGTGTGTTTTATTTACAGTCCATTGATAAGCAATCTCTCCTGGATTCTGGAATTTTGTGCTGTCTGATACATATTCTCAATGCTCTTCTGGGATCCAGTGAAGCCACCACCAGGCAGACATATCTTGAAAATGAAGGATCATTGCCAGATGGGACAGACCCGGATACTGGCACTCCTCAAGTTCGTCGGCTTGAGGTCAGCTTCTGCTTTGTTTATTTTCACTTCTGTTTGTATTCTTAGAGTTGTCTAAGATGAGTTTCTTGGCTTGTGTATTTTGTTGATTTTGATTTTAGCACCTTTTGTCCACCATTCCTTATTATACAGTGTGGACAATGCTTACTATTTAAGATGTGAAATTAACAGTGTTACTGTTAAGGATGACTCTCTGGGGAAACACTTGGGCATTGTTTGAGATTGCTGCCCCTGTACATTAGTTGCTTACAAAAAAAGGACTAACAGATTGTGGTGTATGCTGTTAAGACAGTCCTACCATTCACTATTCAAACACAATTAGTCATGTTGTCTTTTGACCGGCCAACTAATCTATGATCATCTTACTAAGTGGATTGACCATACGAATCTATTTGTGGCCATTTCCCTATGTCAAGCCTTAACACACACACACACACACACTCCTGTCAATTGCATATCCTCAATATCCTGAAGATCCCACTGAGTTTCATTCCATGTTCTTCTTGGCCCACCCCAACCTCTTCTAACCAAGGTTCCTGCAATTATTCATACATTTTTGTAGCTTCTGCCTCTGTAGTTTTTTTCTAATATGATACCATCTTAGATGCATTTTTCTCATCTTTTCTTCTATTGGAGCCAACCCCCATCTTCCCATGATAGCATCATTATATAAAAGATAACCTGTCTTTCTGACGAGTGAATACATTTTATGTATCAAAAACATAAAACAACTTGTTTCCTTATGTACAATCATACGTGTTTTCACTGGATAACTAAATGCTTTCAAAAAGGTTTCTTGTAATTCTGTCTCTATCTGTCTTATGGTTACTGATTTCTGTGCCTGATTTTCTAAAACCCAAGGTAACCAATGCTTTAAATGTTCACATCTTTCTTGATCTTTGTGTGTCAGGTTGAAGGTAAGGTAGTGCACATAATGAAAGCACTGGCCAGCCATCCTTCTGCAGCACAGAGTTTGATTGAAGATGATTCACTGCAGTTGCTGTTTCATATGGTTGTCAATGGGTCCTTGACTCTGTTTTCACAATATAAGGATGGTCTTGTTCCGTTGCATTCCATTCAACTCCATAGACATGCTATGCAGGTAAGGTTCTGGCTGAACTCACAACTGTATTTAGGACTTAGAACTGCTCCTGATAGTGTGACAGCCTTATTTTTTCTTTCTTTCTCAGATTCTTAGTCTTCTATTAGTAAATGACAATGGAAGCACGGCCAAGTATATCCATAAACATCATCTGGTATGTTAAATTACTATTGCTAAGAATTATGCTATACGTTTCACATTTTGCTGATGCTAATATTATGAATCAATGATGCCATTGTGGTCTATGGAAGTCATATTATAGTATGAACAATAACAATCTTGGAAGTAAAACGTCTGACTGCTTAGTAGAGTAGCAGTTATCAGTCTTGTGATCCATGTTGTAAACTTGAAATATGAGTCACCTGCATTAGATCTTGAAATATACAGTATAATGTCTGGTTTTCTTGCTTTGATTGACTGGTTACACGGTGAGTCTGTATCCTATCTTTATCCTACATTTTAGCTTTTGAATGCTTTGTTTTACTTTACGTCAGGAATTGCCTCTCGTAATGAATTCATGCTGCACATGTAGAGAATGTTCCTAGGTTGGGTCAGATTGTAGGATGAGCTTCCTTCACTAACATTTCAGGATCTATTCATGGCTCCATAAGTTTTAGTACTTACTGATTTGCTTAGCATGAACCGAATTAAATATAATCACTGTCTGATGCCTTGTTTCTTTGGAACTACTTTGAAATCAAGGAGATTCAGATGTGCGATGATTTCAGAACCATTCATCTACAATTCTATGTTCATGGCTTAATTATTGTAATTTACAGTCTGCTGCTGTTTTTCAACTATTAGTTTTATGTTTGCCTTACTTGATGTTTCTTATATTGCATGTTGCCCTCTTGTATGTGATTTCACAGAGAAACACTGTGGTGCTTCGATTTAGGTTTTATGGTTTCATCTACCTGACATTTTCAAATATTCATATGTAGTAACATGTTGCTTATAATGCAGATAAAAGTTCTTCTGACAGCTGTCAAGGATTTCAGTCCTGATCATGGTGATCCTGCGTATACGATGAGCATTGTTGACTTATTACTTGAATGTGTTGAACTTTCGTACAGACCTGGTAAATTGCTGAATATTGAGGACTAATGCATTAAGTGCTGCGATCCTGGTTTTGAATTGAACATTTTCTTCTAGTAATTATCTTGAATTCTTGTAACCTTTAAAACTGTTATCGTGTGCTAAAATTTTCTGATGAGTGTATATGAACATTTTTTGTTTGTTTGTAGAGGCTGGTGTTGTGAGGCTTAGGGAGGATATTCATAATGCCCATGGCTATCAGTTTCTAGTTCACTTTGCTTTGACCCTCTGTGCTCTGCCAAAACAGAAGAGCATTGAACCTGTTGATTCCAAGGCATTATCTGAACAGGGTTCTCCAGTTGGTTCTAATTCATGGGAAGGTGGGTTTGTGGAAAGAGGTGACACTACATCCAAGATTCCACTTGCACTGTCCCGGCTGCTTGATGTTCTTGTCAATCTAGCACAGACAGGTCCTGCAGAACCTGTGACGACAGCTGTATCTAGAGGTTTGAAATCATCTCATAATAGAACTGGTGGACATGGCAGAAGTCGTACATCTTCAGCTGACTTGAGTGTTGATGATCTCTGGGATAAACATAAAGCTAAAGTCAAAGACCTTGAAGCAGTGCAAATGTTGCAAGACATCTTTCTTAAAGCTAACAGCACAGAATTGCAGGCTGAAGTACTTAACAGGATGTTTAGAATCTTTTCAAGTCATATTGAAAACTATACTATATGTCAGGAGTTGAGGACAGTGCCTCTTCTGATTCTCAACATGGGTGGCTTTCCGCCTTCTTTGCAAGAGATAATTTTGAAGATTCTTGAATATGCTGTAACTGTTGTGAATTGCATTCCAGAGCAAGAATTATTGTCGCTCTGCTGTTTACTTCAGCAGCAGATTACACCAGAGTTGAAGCACACAATTCTCTCTTTCTTTGTAAAGCTATTATCTTTTGACGTGCAGTACAAGAAAGTGCTGCGTGAAGTTGGTCTGCTTGAGGTTTTGCTAGATGATCTGAAGCATCACAAGTTCTTTCAGGGACCAGACCCGCAAAACAGTGAAACTAATCAGTTGGAAAGCAGCTTCAAGAAACACTTGGACAGTAAGGATGCCATTATCTCTTCACCCAAATTGTTGGATTCTGGTTCAGGAAAGCTTCCTCTTTTCGAGTCAAAGGTTACAATATCTATTGCCTGGGACTGTATGGTTTCCTTGTTGAAGAAAGCTGAGGCCAGCCAATCCTCTTTCCGAGCTTCAAATGGTGTGACGGTTATTCTACCCTTTGTGGTGTCTAGTGTTCACCGTCCAGGGGTCCTTCGCACATTTTCATGTTTGATTATAGAAGATGGATTGCAGGTGTGTAAGTTTACTTGTTTCTGTAGCTGCATTTTGGGTAATATTGTCACTTTGTTACTATATTGCACTGTATTGCTATTTTCCACTTGGATATATAATTTGAGAATGTATCATGCTCGTGCTGTGTTAATATTTATGTACTATAACAGGCTCATGCTGAAGAGTTGGGGGCTCTCCTTGAAGTTCTGAAAAGCGGTATGGTGACTGGTGTTTCAGGATCTCAATATAGGCTTGACAATGATGCTAAATGTGATATGTTTGGGGCTTTGTGGCGCATTTTGGGGGTTAATAGTTCTGCTCAGAGGGTGTTTGGTGAAGCAACTGGGTTCTCTCTTCTACTGACCACACTTCATAGTTTCCAAAGTGATGCAGCAGAAACTGATCAGCCTTCTTTTGGGGTATATATGAAAGAATTCACATATCTACTCCGTGTTGTTACTGCTGGAGTTTCTGATAATTTTATCAATCGCACAAAGTTGCATTCTGTTATATGGTCACATTCCTTTTATGACCTGTTGTGCGAGTCTGGGTTGCTCTGTGTGGATTTTGAAAAGCGAGTTATACATCTATTGTTTGAGCTTGCTCTGGAAATTGTGATTCCACCATTTTCAGCTTCAGATAGTACTGATTCATCATCTGTGGTTGACACTTCTACTTTCGTACTTACTACTACTTCTGGTGTGGTAAATCCTGAACATGAAAGGGTTTACAATGCTGGTGCTGTTAGAATCATCCTTCGTGCATTGCTTCTCTTTACCCCAAAGTTGCAAATAGAAGTGCTGGACCTTGTTGAGAAGCTTGCTCAAGCTGGGCCATTTAACCAGGAAAACCTTACTGCTGTAGGTAGGAATTAAACCATAAATTGGCTTTCTTTTCTTATCCTTATGATCATAAGACCTTTTACCATTTCTTTCTCCTTTTAGGTTGTGTGGAGCTTTTACTGGATATGATCTATCCATTTCTTTTGGGTTCATCACCATTACTTTCTCATGCTTTGAGAATTGTTGAAATTCTTGGTGCATATAGGTAGGTGGTCTAGCTGCTATTTTCTTGTCCCTTTAATGTCTATTTGATTTGGATTATCAATTAATTACCTGTTTGAATTTTGTGCCTTAGGCTGTCAACTTCTGAACTTCGAGTGCTTATGAGATATATTATGCAAGCAAGACTGATGAAATCAGGTCACAAGCTTGTTGACATGATGGAAAAATCTATAATCATGGAGGACATGACCTCAGAGAGCATGCCTTTGGCACCCTTCGTTAATATGGACATGAGCAAACTGGGACATGCCTGTATCCAAGTTTCACTAGGGGAAAGAACTTGGCCTCCGGTTGCAGGTTATTCTTTTGTTTGCTGGTTTCAGTATCAAAACTTTTTGAAAGCTCAACCAAAGGAATATGATCTGTCCAAGGTATCTCATAAGAATCAGAGCCCTTCTAGTGGCCAGCAGCAGCAAATATTGAGATTGTTTTCAGTTGGTCTAGTGGATAGTGGGAGTACATTCTATGCTGAACTATATCTTCAGGATGATGGTCTTCTAACTCTTTCAACAAGCAATTCTTCTTCGGTTTCATTTCCTGGTCTGGAGTTGGAGGAAGGCCAATGGAACCATCTTGCAGTTGTCCATAGCAAACCAAATGCTTTGGCAGGATTGTTCCAAGCTAGTTTTGCATATATCTATATCAATGGAAAGCTGAGACACACCGGAAAACTAGGGTATTCTCCGTCCCCAATTGGTAAACCTTTGCAGGTAACCATTGGGACACCTTCAACTCATGCAAGAGTTGGCGGGTTGCAGTGGAAACTCAGAAGTTGCTATCTTTTCGAAGAAGTTCTTACATCTGGTTGTATTTGTTTCATGTATGTTCTTGGTAGAGGATATAGAGGCCTCTTTCAAGATACAGATCTTCAGCAGTTTGTTCCCAATCAAGCATGTGGTGGAGATAGCATGGCGATACTAGATTCGTTGGAGGCTGATTTGAGTTTGGCCTCTGGCACCCAAAAGCTGGATAATTCTGGAAAGCTATCAAACACAAAGGCTGATGGCAGTGGGATTGTTTGGGACTTAGAGAGACTGGGGAACCTTTCATTACAGCTTTATGGGAAGAAACTTATTTTTGCATTTGATGGGACATGTGCAGAAGCTACTCGAGCGTCTGGGACACTGTCATTACTCAATCTTGTAGATCCTATGTCAGCGGCAGCTTCACCTATTGGAGGTATGTACAAGCTTGTTGTATTCTTAATGAATTTTGTCATTGGAACCATCTATTGCCTAGGTATTCTGGTCTTTTATGCTAATTTTCTCATGGCAATTTGTGATAGGTATACCACGATTTGGACGTCTTCATGGTGATACTTACATCTGCAGACAGTGTGTGATTGGTGATACGATCCATCCAATTGGGGGGATGACTGTTGTCCTTGCTCTTGTTGAGGCGGCTGAAACCAGATATATGTTGCATATGGCCTTGACATTGCTTGCTTGTGCCCTGCACCAGAATCCTCAGAATATCCGGGAAATGCAAGCATGTCGAGGATACCATTTGTTGTCTCTGTTTTTGCTTCGCAGAATGTCGTTGTTTGACATGCATTGTCTAGAGATTTTCTTCAAGATTGCCGCATGTGAGGCCTTGTTTTCAGAACCAAAGAAACTGGGGAATTCTCAGATGAGTTTGTCACCTGTTACAAGTCTGCCGGAGGCTAGCTTTGAGGATCTGAATTTGTCCAAATTTCGTGATGAACTTTCATCAGTTGGATCTCTTGGGGATATGGATGATTTTTCTGTGCAGAAGGATACATTTAGTCATATTTCAGAGCTTGAAAATGCTGATATGCCTGCAGAAACATCAAATTGCATTGTTCTGTCGAACTCTGATATGGTTGAACATGTCTTACTGGATTGGACACTCTGGGTAACTGCTCCTGTTTCTGTTCAAATTGCACTTCTAGGATTTCTTGAGCATCTAGTATCAATTCACTGGTATAGGCATCATAACCTAACTGTTCTGCGTCGGATAAATCTTGTTCAGCATCTATTAGTGACATTACAGAGGGGCGATGTTGAGGTACCCGTGTTGGAGAAATTGGTTGTCTTACTTGGTGTAATTTTAGAAGATGGATTTCTTGCTTCTGAACTAGAACATGTCGTGAGATTTGTCATTATGACATTTGATCCGCCTGAACTTACTAGTCGCCATCTTGTTGCTAGAGAGTTGATGGGTAAGCATGTTATAGTGAGGAATATGCTTCTAGAAATGCTCATAGATCTACAGGTGACCATAAAGTCCCCAGAACTGCTTGAGCAATGGCATAAGACCGTGTCATCAAGATTGATTACATATTTTCTTGATGAAGCTGTTCATCCTTCAAGCATGAGATGGATCATGACTCTTTTGGGTGTGTGCCTTACATCATCTCAGACATTTCAGCTTAAATTTCGTGCAGGTGGGGGTTATCAAGGTTTGGCCAGAGTACTTAAAAGCTTTTATGATTCTCCAGATATTTATTATATCTTGTTCTGCCTGATATTTGGCAAGCCCGTGTACCCTAGATTACCTGAAGTTCGCATGCTGGATTTTCATGCTTTGATGCCCAGTGACGGAAATTATGGTGAACTGAAATTTGTTGAACTTTTGGATTCTGTAATTGCTATGGGGAAATCCACATTTGATTGGCTCAGCACTCAGTCAATGCTTGCCCATCAGACTGGAAATCTCTCTCAGGTTGGTGCTGGCCTGGTTGCAGAGCTTGTTGACGAAAATACAGATATGATTGGAGAACTTCAGGGTGAAGCTTTGATGCACAGGACCTATGCAGCTCGCTTAATGGGCGGGGAAGCTTCAGCCCCTGCTGCAGCTACTTCAGTCTTGCGATTTATGGTTGATTTGGCAAAAGTGTGCCCGCCATTTTCTACTGTTTGTAGGCGAATGGAATTCCTGGAAAGCTGTGTTGACCTCTACTTTTCTTGTGCAAGGTTTGTATATCTCCTTCCTGCAGTTTTGTATTTTTTAATAAAAATATAGTTCTCTTGAAGAAAATTTGTGTTGCTAACTTTGATTATAGTCAATAGTTCCATTTTTGCTTACTAAAGCATGCACCAAAGCATTTGTGAAACTCGGATTTGTTTTTTCTAGGGCTTCTTATGCAGTGAAGCTGGCCAAGAATCTTTCTGTGAAGACTGAGGAGAAGAACTTAAAAGATTGTGAAGATGCCACTAGTTCTCAGAATACATTCTCCAGCTTTCCGCAAGAGCAGGAACAGTCTGCCAAAACCTCCATAAGTGTTGGAAGCTTCCCTCAAGGTCAAGCCAGTACAAGCTCAGAGGATATGCCCATGCTATTAAATCATGTAGATGTCCAGCAGGATGAAAGTAAGCTTTCATCTCGACCCGATAATTCACACAAGATAATGCAGGATGATTCCCAAGGTCATCAACATGTGGATAATGAACCTGGTGACCAGGTGTCTAGCGCTGTGTCAATCTTCCAAAATGGCACACTCAGCACTATTATCCCTGCAGATTCTCAGAGTTCTACATCTTTAAACATACTTGATTCTCCAATACTTTCTGATAAATCTGGCTCGCGATTTGCACTAACACCTACTTCGTCCCCAGTTGTTGCATTAACATCTTGGCTGGGGGGCTCTGTCCAAAATGAGTCAAAATCTATGGAATCTTCTCTGTCCATTGGTGAAAGTGAGCAAAATATGGACATGAAATCCAGTTCTCAGGGTCTGACCACCGGAAACTCGTTCTTTGAGATCAGTTATAAGCTTCTGCTGGAAGTAGATGAGTTGGGGTATGGTGGAGGTCCTTGCTCTGCAGGAGCTACTGCTGTCTTAGATTTTATGGCTGAAGTTCTGTCTGATATTTTGACTGAACAGTTGAAAGGAGTACTATTTGTTGAGAGTGTTTTGGAAAGTGTGCCTTTGTATGTAGATTCAGAATGTGTATTAGTATTTCAGGGGCTCTGCCTTAGCAGGATCATGAACTTTCTGGAAAGACGCCTTCTGCGTAATGACGAGGAAAATGGAATGAAGTTGGACAAGAGTCGCTGGTCATTAAATTTAGATGCACTATGCTGGATGATTGTAGATCGTGTTTATATGGGTGCTTTCCCACAGCCTGCTGGTGTGTTGAGGACTTTGGAGTTTCTGCTATCAATGCTCCAGCTGGCCAACAAAGATGGGCGAATTGAAGATGCATCCCCTGGTGGGAAAGGGCTATTGTCTATTGGGAGAGGGAGCCGGCAACTTGATGCTTACATACATGCAATCCTGAAAAACACAAATCGGATGATATTGTATTGTTTCCTGCCATCCTTCTTAGCCACTATCGGAGAAGATGATCTTCTTTGTGCGCTGGGTTTGCAAACTGAGTCTAAGAAAGGGATTGTGCCAAAGTCAACGGATGAAGAAACAGCAGTTGATATTTGCACCATATTGCAACTTTTAGATGCACACCTGCGACTCATCTATTGTCCAAGTAATCTTGATACTGATTTGAACTGCTGTCTGTGTATAAATCTCATTTCTCTGCTTCGTGACCAGAGGCCACATGTAAAGAATATGGCAATAGACATCCTGAAGTATCTATTAGTGCATCGCAGGGCTTCCCTTGAAGACCTGCTTGTATCTAAGCCAAATCAGGGGCAGCGCTTGGATGTGCTGCATGGTGGTTTTGATAAACTCTTGACAGGAAACTTATCCAGTTTTGTTGATTGGTTTCAGAGTTCTGAGAAAACCATCAATAAAGTATTGGAGCAGTGTGCTGGTATTATGTGGGTGCAATATATTGGAGGCTCTGCAAAGTTTCCTGGAGTCAGGATCAAAGGAATGGATGCTCGTCGTAGAAGAGAAGTAGGAAAGAAGTCAAAAGATGTGTCAAAATTGGACCTGAAGCATCGAGAGCAGTTGAATGAACGTAGATATGCACTTGAACTTGTCCGCGATGCAATGTCTACTGAGTTACGAGTTGTCCGTCAAGACAAATATGGATGGGTTCTTCATGCCGAGAGTGAGTGGCAAACTCATCTCCAGCAACTTGTTCATGAGCGAGCAATTTTTCCTCTGCAGAAGTCCTCAGTGACTGACAATCCTGGATGGCAGCTTTGTCCCATTGAAGGCCCATACAGAATGCGGAAAAAACTTGAGCGCTGTAAACTCAAGGTGGATAGTATTCAGAACGTTTTGGATTGGCAGTTTGAATTTAGAGACACAGAGTTTTCGAAGACTAAGAATAGCCTTGAGCATTCTGATTCTGGGTCTGATTCTTTCTCTCAGCTTTTGGTGGATGGAACCAAACACCAAAGCCCGGACGAAGAGTTGTTTGATGAAGCCTTTAGGGAATCTGAGGATGCCAGAGATCTTTCTTCTTCCAGAACTGGGCTTGATGATTGTGCTAGTAGTACAAATGAAGCAAGTCTTCAGTCTGCTATGGATTTTGGTGGCAAGTCTAGTGCTTTTTCTGGGGGAATTTCAGACAGTGGACAGACGAGATCTGAACTGGAATCTCCAAGGCAATCTTCCTCGGCTAGAAATGATGAGATGAAAGTTCCAGATGATAAGTCTGACAAGGAGTTGCTTGATAATGGTGAATATCTTATCCGCCCATATCTGGAACCTTTGGAGAGGATAAGGTTCAGATATAATTGTGAGCGAGTTGTTGGTTTGGACAAACATGACGGTATATTTTTAATTGGAGAACTGAGTTTGTATGTGATTGAAAACTTTTATATCGATGGGGCTGGGTGCATATGTGAAAAGGAGTCTGAAGATGAGCTATCCATCATTGATCAGGCATTAGGTGTGAAGAAGGACCCTACATTCACAGATTTTCAATCCAAGTCAACCTCATCTTCGGGTGCAGCTGTGAAGACATGCACCGGGGGAAGGGCATGGGCATATAATGGTGGTGCATGGGGAAAGGAGAAAGCAAGTAACAGTAGTAATTTACCCCATCCTTGGCGTATGTGGAAGCTTAATAGTGTTCATGAAATTTTGAAGCGTGACTATCAGCTGCGTCCTGTGGCTATTGAGATATTTAGCATGGATGGTTGTAATGATCTCCTGGTTTTCCACAAAAAGGAAAGAGAAGAAGTGTTCAAAAATCTAGTTGCCATGAATCTTCCAAGAAACAGCATGTAAGTACTGACTTCTGGTCTGAGATATACTTTACATTGTGTTCAAATTTCACACTGAGCTCATGTTTGTGGCTTTTTTTCTCTTAAAAATTAGAACTATGATGAAGGAAACTGCCTCAACATTGATGTACCTCTTATGTATGCGTAAATTTTACAATATTCCTATTCTGGAACTACTCTCTAAATTTATGACAGTTGTCTTGCATTGGGGCATTAGTAACTGCTTCAAAATAGCATTGGTTACAGCCCATAAGTTGCATCTCAAAATTGAAACAGGAGAGGATGTATTCAATATACCTTGTTGATATGTTGCAACTGTTAAACTTGTATGCATTTTAGAGGCATTTCCAGCTGTGCCTGCCCTATCATGAGATTTTTTATTTGCCAACTTTATTGTTATTGCCATCATGTCATTGTCTGATAGAACTATGGGTTGGGTTTGTGATTTACTATTTAGCTTTAGAAGCCTTTTAATGTGAAGGATGTGGCCTTCCTCTTAGATATATTACAACCTAGCATATTGCTTATCGTTTGTGCTCCTTGAAACTTAAATACACACTGTCAGTTTTCATATTTGTTCCAGAAATGTGAGTGAAGTTGTGCAGTTATAATTTGGATGCTTTTTATAAGATACTATCTATTAACCCATCCTCCAACAGGCTGGACACAACTATTTCTGGAACAACAAAGCAGGAAAGCAACGAGGGTAGCCGTCTTTTCAGACTTGTGGCTAAATCATTCTCAAAGAGATGGCAAAATGGGGAAATCAGCAATTTCCAGTACCTTATGCACTTGAACACATTGGCTGGTCGCGGATATAGTGATCTAACTCAGTATCCTGTCTTTCCATGGGTTCTGGCTGACTATGAAAGTGAGAATCTGGACTTCTCAAATCCTGCTACGTTTCGCAAACTTGATAAACCAATGGGTTGTCAAACTCTAGAAGGTGAAGAAGAATTTAGGAAAAGGTTTGTATTTGATGTTTATCATCTTTCCCTTTCTTTCCGTCCCAACCCTCTTCCCTTTAAAATATATCCACCACAAAATGGGAAAGTAATATTTGATTTTATGGCTTGAGTTGTGGATGTCTGCTAATGAGCAAACTGCCTTTTTTTCTCATGGCATTTCTAGACTGCTATATGTGCTGGCTCTTTCAGGATTTATTTGAATCTCACCATTTGCATATTTTAGGTATGATAGTTGGGATGATCCCGAGGTCCCCAAATTCCATTATGGATCACATTATTCTAGTGCTGGTATCGTTCTTTTCTATTTGGTGCGTCTGCCTCCATTTAGTGCTGAGAATCAGAAGTTGCAGGGTGGTCAGTTTGATCATGCTGATCGCCTCTTCAATAGTATCCGTGATACGTGGTCAAGTGCAGCAGGGAAGGGTAACACATCTGATGTGAAAGAGTTGATTCCAGAATTTTTCTACATGCCAGAGTTTCTTGAAAATCGATTCAATCTAGATTTAGGAGAAAAACAGTCTGGAGAAAAGGTTTGTCTACTATTATTTTTATGTTGGAATTTATCTCTCAGCTTTCTTATTATCATATCCATTTTTGTGTATACATTTCAAAATGTATTCATGTCAGGCCAAAAGCTTATCAAGAAATTTATTACTGTTTCTAAGATTCTTCAGGGTTTCTTGTATAATTTTTTTGAATTTGTTTCTTTCAAGTCTTTGGATCCTGTCTTATGCGGGTGATTATCAGGTTGGTGATGTTGTGTTACCTCCATGGGCAAAAGGTAGTGTCAGAGAATTTATCAGAAAGCATAGAGAAGCACTCGAATCTGAATATGTTTCAGAGAACTTGCATCATTGGATTGATCTCATTTTTGGATATAAACAGAGAGGCAAGGTTGGTGTCTACCTTCATTACTAGCTATTTCCTTGATGTTATTGACCATTCAGGCGGTCATGTTCCCTTGATCCCTTTGTAGTTTACCTATATTCTCTTGCAGACTGATATTTTGTGGTGATTCCAAACTGTATGAAGCCTGATTCAGTTTTTCTAGTTTATTTGCTGCATTAGATGCCTACTCAATTTCCTTGTAATTAGTCTTTTATTTTATTTGCCCACTGCCACCATGACATTCACGTTGTCATGAAGGGACATGGATATAATGATCTTTGCATTAGTTATCTTGAATCTGATAGGTTGCTTGATTACTCTCTCTGCCCCATACAGTTTACAGAGGTTTGAAAATTGTATAATAGTCTAAATAACATCAACCATAATGCCGCATCATTAGTTTCATAGTCGTATTTTTTACTTGCCTCATTATTAATAAATTTCTTCACTGACACTTGGATTATATATGCTAAAGTTCATCATTAATAAGGGTTTATAATGAATATAAAAATGTTTAGTGTCTTATAAATAAGAGCTTTTCAAATGCTATGTGATGACTTATCGGGGTGGAGTTATTTTGCTTCGTGTGCTGGAGTGATACAAGAATATCTTAATAATGTGGTAATGATCAAATCATGGATAAGAAGTTAGTTGACACCTGATGTTTAACTTGCTTTTTGTGAGTTGTCTTGATAGTTGTTGATGGACGTTATTTTGGCAGTTGGTGGTTGAGTGAGCTCTTTTCTTTTCCTGTTTTTTGGGGTTGGTGATCAAGGGCGTAGCTGAATCATTCTTGAAATTACAAGCCTTGAATTTTTTTAGTTATAAGATTTACTGTTCTACTGAAGCTTGTAAGGGAAGTGAATGTCTTTGCCTGTTGTGATGGCCTATGAAAGGATGCAAATTTAAAGATCCCTATTGAGCCCGAACGCATTTTATCCTTCCTCTTGGGTTGTGTATTTCATATTTGACTGGTAGTTTTAGCTGTTACTAAACATATTTTCAACGACTAATTGACAGGCAGCTGAAGAATCTGTCAATGTCTTCTATCATTATACTTATGAGGGGAATGTGGATATTGACTCAGTCACAGATCCTGCAATGAAGGCTTCGATACTTGCGCAAATTAATCACTTTGGGCAGACTCCAAAGCAGCTATTCCAAAAACCTCATGTGAAAAGACAGACCGGCATAAAACGTCTTCCTCACCCTCTGAAATACTCTGTTCATTTGGTTCCACATGAAATACGCAAAGGCTCCTCTTCCATTACTCAGATTGTCACTATCAATGAGAAAATTCTTGTGGCTGGAACAAATAGTTTGCTTAAACCCAGGACTTACACAAAATATGTGGCATGGGGTTTTCCAGATCGTAGCTTGAGGTTCATTAGCTATGATCAGGATAGACTCCTTTCAACACACGAGAATCTTCATGGTGGTAACCAAATTCAGTGTGCTGGTGTCAGCCATGATGGACAGATTCTTGTAACTGGGGGTGATGAAGGGCTGCTTTCTGTTTGGAGAATCAGCAAGTATGGAGCACGTAGGTTGAGGCACTTGCAACTAGAGAAGTCACTTTCTGGTCATACTGCCAGAATATCATGCCTTTATGTGAGTCAGCCATATATGCTGGTTGTGAGTGGATCTGAGGATTGCTCAGTTATTTTATGGGACCTGAGCTCCCTATCGTTTGTAAGACAGCTTCCAGAGTTCCCAGCCCCAGTTTCAGCTGTTTATGTGAATGACTTGACTGGCGAAATTTTGACTGCTGCTGGAATTTTGTTTGCTGTCTGGAGCATCAATGCTGATTGCCTTGCAGTGATTAATACATCCCAGCTTCCATCTGATTTCATTTTGTCAGTGACAAGCTGTACTTTCTCGGATTGGCTGGACATCAATTGGTATGTCACAGGTCACAAGAGCGGGGCTGTCAAAGTTTGGAAAATGATACACCGTGCCACTGAGGGAATTGCAAAGACCAAGCGAACGGCCAATGTTACAGGAGGGCTAGCGGTAGGGGATAGAGAGCCAGAATATGAGTTGGTCTTACACAAGGTGCTCAAGTCTCACAAGCATCCAGTCACTGCCCTCCATATTACAACCGACCTGAAGCAGTTGTTGAGTGGTGATTCTAGTGGACATTTAGTGTCATGGACTTTACCAGAAGAGAGCTTGAGGGGTTCAACAGGTCAAGGCTAACAGAGTAGGATCTAGTTATAGCATTCTGAGCCCTTTTGATACTGACCCTGCGAGGGTTGTGTGCTCTGTCCTCAAGGTTGGATGATACGAGCATTACAACAGAGCTGTCGTGGCATTGAAGTCGGGGTGAAGCGGGATGTGAACAACAGGTTGCAGAGAGCTATTTATTATCCACCAATGATGAAAGCTCGTGCTGTGAAGTATAAAGGAAAGAAACCGACGCTTATTGTTGTATAATGAGATGGAGGAGTGGGTTTTATGGGTTTGGGGTTTGTTACTAATTTTGGGTGTAAATAGATGGGATAAGTTAACCGTGTGTAATCAAATTGTATAGTACATTTTGTTTTTCTGGTTGAGGCGGATCTTAGTCTCAATTTGTCATGGCCATAGTGTATTCTATATACCTCTTGGAATGAATGCAACGAGGCTGTTATATGCCCTCATTCTTTTCATTTTCTAATGCTTCTTATTTTTGAAAGCTGTCTATTGGATTTAGCTGTTTGTTATTAATTTATCTAGTTATCTATGTTAATGAGTTAATGTCTGCCCTATTGAACTTGTTAACTGTTGAAATGAAAGAAATGTGATATTAAGTCTAGACTTGAAGATATAGTATTATTTTCCTGTGTTTTGGGAAATAATTGTTAATTAAGAAATAAATATTAAAAATTTGTTTGAAGACATGTGATATTAAATCTAGACTTGAAGGTATAGTTTTATTTTCCTGTTTTTTGGAAAATAATTGTTAATTAAGGAATAAATATTTAAAATTTATTCGAACAAAGAAAGAAATATTTTTGAATTTTAAATAAATTTTTTAGATTTTTTAAAAGACTATTTATACTAAGTCTTTCGTCATTCACTTGTGTCCCGAACTCTTTCTTAATTAAGAAAGTTATGCAAGGTTAATGACTAAAATTATTTAAAGTAAAAATATTTTATATTTATCATATATGATATATATCTTATGTTCATAACTTTTTTATTATACTTTTTTTATTCATGTATCATATACTTATTAATATGCAATTTGGTTGTTGAGAGAATTGGACTATTAGTATACTAAATTAAAAAAGACCAAAAAGTCTAAAACTAACTAATCTATCTAAACTTACACATACAACATCAAAATGAAATCAAAGGGAATTATCATACTAATAAATTATAAAATAAAACAATTCAATTTCTTCCGGACTAAAACCTTTTTTCACATCTTTGTCATTAGCCTATCTATTATGTGTATGCCGAAAAAGAGTTGCCTTCATCTGAATTTAAAGCCTCCGGTTCATGGACACCCAAGTCTGGGGTCGATTATATCATTGTGGTTGCAGAGCCACAAACACCTATTGGAGAAGTCGAATCCTATTTTCTTTGACTATTGCTACAAAATTATGTTGGGGCATTTCAATTCCCTTCTATGTGGTCAAACTTAATTTTTTAACGAAGGTTATTTGTATTATTTTTATTAATGACTTAAATTTGGGAAGGCTAAATATTAGTTGAAAATTTGATGTGGGAAGATGAGTAATTGTAAGAAAAATTTGAGATTTGAATCCCATAAATGAGAGAGAGAGAAATATAAAAATTCTACTATTATTCTCTTTAACATATATTTGATCAATTCAAAGATCCAAAGTTGGATCTTTTTAATTTTTTGACACATGCTTCTCAGGACACTAATCTTATTTATGAACGGAGTAAATTATATTTTGAGGTCTCCAAAGTAGGTTTTTATAGATATTTTAGTGAACGTTTTTGTTTAAGTCAGTTTCAAATTGGTTTTGGTTTTGGCTTTAATTGAGTGGTTTATTGTGCTTGGTTTTGGATGAAAACTTGTGAGGTTGTTGTTAACATCTTATTGTTGATTAATTTAAAAGTATTTTCTGTTTTGTGGCCCTTATATTAACCTTTGGATGTGTTTATAGTAGCTATATATTAGAGTTTGCAAACTCTTCTCTTTGCGTGTTACAATTGTTGTCTAGTTGTACTATTTTGGGTTGATGAATATAGTACCTAGTTACCACTTGAATATTAGACTTTTTATTTCATATTTATCACAATGAAAGTTTTCTAAGCGACCCTGAGTGTCCTGTAGTTGTTTTCCTTTCATACTAAAAGAGGTTCTCCTTGTAAATCGTGTGTTATCGATTTGTTATTGTTTCTATTTTGTGGTTGGAGTTGTTGACCCATTCTCCCTTTGTCCCATCAAAGTGGTATTTATATCATAAGCTAGAGTCTAGTACAAGTAAGATAAATTCCTTGAATGTGTCTAATTACCATAGATAGAAGGATAACATCAAGGATCTCTTGTATGTGAAAAGTTTGCATCTACCAAATTTTCATATTTGGATCTCCACCAAACCCAAACCACCCTCCCTTTAGGGTGAGCACACAGTTAACCAAGAGATGAGGGCTATTTTACTAGGATTGTTCTTTCCTAGTCCAAAGGCAAAACCTGCAAATTTCAATAATTTGATTAAGGAGTTTCTTAGGGAGAATGAATATATGGAACTAGTACATTTGGATGCCATAAATCACTTGTTTGAGCAATCGAAGTCTCCCAGCATATGATAGAAGTCTATTAAACCAATGTCTAATCCCAGTATTACTAATATATTGTTGTTATTATTACTATCATCAACCAGGGTCAACCCTGAATTTTTAAAAGATTCGGACAGAAAAGATATTATATATACATATATATATATATATATATATATATATATATATATATATATATATATTCATTAACCATTGGAATAATATGACTTGAATCTATTTCTAAACATACTGACTATCGAAGTCTGAAATTAGATTTAGTCAAAAGGATGACTAGAATAGCCAAATAAATTCAAACAAATTCAAGAATATATAAAATTACAAAAACTAGTGAAGGAAGAACATAGTAGATGAAACAAGAACGGAAAAAAATGAACAACATAAGACAATGGAGAAAAGCATTAAGTTTTATATATATGGAGAAAAGCATCGATTTAGGAGTAGTTATTACATGAATTTTGCTAAGACGGAGCTCATAGGGCTTGGTGTGGATGAGTAGTTTTAGAAGGAGGGGGAAAATACCTTGAGTTGTAACATTAGGAAGCTCCCTACCACTTATCTTGGCCTTCCTTTAGGGACAAGTGTGGGAAACAATCAGATTTGGAAACCAGTGATCGATAAGGTGAAGTAGAGGCTAGCAGGTTGGAAATCGAAAGTCCTTTCTCGAGCAGGAAGATTGCTTTTGATTAAGAGTGTTCTTCACAGCTTACTGATGTATTATATGAGTCTCTTCATAATTATGAAGAGGGTTTTCAAAGAAATTATTAGTATTCAGCGTAACTTCTTCTGGAGTAGTGGTGGGGACAGAAAAAATCTACCTTTGGTCAAGTGGAGTGTGATCCAAAGACCTAAGTCATTGGGTGGACTTAGCGTGGGGGATTTGATCATAAAGAATAATGCTTTACTATTCAAATGGTGGTGGAGGTATTACACTGTTGATGGGGTTTCGTGGAAGAGAGTTATCTCTTCAATTTACTCTAGGGATCATTTTAGGAGTCTTCATAATCTGGTTATTAAGAGAGGGTAGACTCTGTGGGCAGATATTGTCAAGTTAGGAAGAATGAACCCTGTTCTAAAGTTGGGGTTGTCAATAGTACTTGGCAATGGGAGAAATGTTAGTTTCTAGCATGACAACTAGACGGGATCATGAGCATTGAAAACTTTATTTCCAAGACTTTTTAGACTATCAGGTCAATAGGATGAAAAGATAGCTGGTGTGCGGAGATGGGATGGGATATAGTGGATTTGGACTCTATAGTGGAGACGTTATCTTTTTGGATGGGAAGTTGAGCAAGTGGATCAGTTGGAAGGGATTATCAAAAAGTTTTCCTTGACCAAGGATAAGGAGGACACATTCAGATGGACCTTCGAGGATTGGAATTTTTTTTGTGAGGTCCTTTTTTCAGGCGACTTATCAGAGTACTTTGTAGGATAGGTCTCGAAGCAATATTCTCAACATGATTTGGAGTGGTATAGCCCCCCGAGGGTTGAGCTTACTTCCTGGTTTGCGGTTCAGCAGAGGTTCAACACAAGAGAAAGATTGGCTAGGCTTCAAATAGTGGACCTAAGGGAGATAGGATGTCCTTTTTGCAAGGTTGAACAAGAATTGGTGAACCATGTGTTTCTTCACTGCACTGTGACGGGGAGAATTTGGTATGAGATTAGCGATAGGATGGGTTATCCATGGGTGATACCAAGATCTATTGAGGAGCATGCTACTACTTAGTTAGGAGTTAAAAGAATCAGTTTAAGGGGAGAAATTTGACATGTAGCATTTTTTGCTATTATAGGAACTATATAGAAATTTAGGAACAAAGTCGTGTTTGATAATTACCAAGTTTGCTGTAGATGGACGATTTTACTCATTAAAGCAAGAGTAGGTTCTTGGATTAAGTATAGTAGTAGGAATTTTTCCTATAGAATTGAGGAAGTGGTTTCATGTTTTCTTGTGAGTAGGTCTCTCCTCGAGGGCCCTGGTTGTAATCTCTTATCTTACTTATCAAAAGAAAAATGTTATTACATGAATATGAGAGTGAGGGAGTACAGAAATTGTTACTACTATGTAAAATAATTTAGGCAGAAAAACACCTTCAGGTAGATTTTTTATATATACTTTTTTAATATTAAAATTATTTTAGTTGAATATTTATTTTAAATATTAATTTATTGTAAAAATGTTGTTTTTAATTCTAAATATTTGATATAAATGATAAAAAAGGAAAACAAATTCTATCCCTATTACCCCACACTAATTAACTACATTTTCCACTCCAACCAACTCCCAACTCGGGCAACAACATTTTGTTGTGGCGTATTCTTTTAGTATATATAATATATATGTATATTATAAAATTTGGGAGCTTTAGGCCTAAGCCTATTTTGGCTATAACCAGGGCATACCCTATCATCATTATTATTACCAATCTAAAGTTAGATGATCATTCCTTTTCTTCTTATTTAAATGTTAATTTTATTATGTAAATGAATTAATGTATTTTTTTTTACATGTAAAACAATTTTAATATTCTCTATTAAAAATTAAAGCTGAAAAAATGAAAAATAATTTTGTAAAAGTAAATACACTATCAAATAACTTGAAATAGTGTGATGATATGTCTTTAACTTAAAAAGATAATGACAAAAATTATAAAGTGAATAAATCTAAATTTAAAGAAATTTGAATCTAAAAAAGATAAAAATAATGTGAAATAATCTAATTGAAAATAGCCTCACACCATCATTTTTTTAAATATTAAAATAATTTGTCTGGACTTGAACTCAAATTAAACATAAAATAAATAATATAATAATCCAAATATATTTAAATCTAATTCTAAAAATAAAATAACTCCAATTTATTTAAATACAAAATTATCTGAATTTGAGCTGAATCTAAAAAATAGAATTATCCAAACTCATTTAAATTTGATATTGCCCAATATTAACAAGACCCAAGTTAATTAAACAATCTAAGTAAGACATGATCCGAAGATAATTTTAACTTGAATTGAGAATATAAATGACTGAAGTCAACCTCATACCCTACTCAAGCACTAGGTAGGTAGAGTAGGCCTAAGCCTAGAGCCTCCTATGACTAAAGGATCCTGTTTATATATATATAGATAATGCACATTATAAATACAAAATTTTATAATAGTTGGTGGGTGTTCTAATAACTTTTGTACGAACCTTTGAGTCCCTTGAATGACGGTATTTTTCACTCATTAATGGTCCGTTTGGATTGGGGTGAATCGATGTGAGGATAAACATTAAAAATTAACCCAGGTGAAGGGAATGGAGGTGAATGTAGGTGAATATTTTAAAATGCTGTTTGGATGATATTAACCTAACCTGAGTGAACCGGAGTGAATGTTTTAAAATTTTCGTTTAGATTGAAGTGAATGAAGATTAAAATAATAAAGCAAATGACATTTATACCCTTATATTAAATAAATAAGTCCTATTGAGGGGTATTTTGGTCCTATCAAGTCAAAAATTTACTTATTCTTTCACCTTCACCTCGGTTATCCCCAAAATCGGAGGTTAATAAAAACGAAGTTAATCAAGATGAATGGAAGTGAAACATTAACCTCGATTCACCCAGGTAAAATTATTAACCTGATATCCAAATGGAGTGAATCAATTAATTCACCTCTATTAACCTCCTTCTGCCTCAATCCAAACATAGCATAAAGGGCCTCAAGCAGTTATTTGGTAAGGATCACAGTGGTGGCCCTGGTGAATTCGAACCTGAAATAACGTGATTTAATAGTAACTTGATCCACCCAATCGGCGACCATACGACTCCAGCATGGACGCAAATGGGCAGCCACTGATTTCAGGATCATTATGACTAGGGTTGTTAACGAACCGAATCGAGCTGAGTCGGGGTAGGTTTGGGCTTGACTTGTTTACTAAACGAGCCTAAAAATAAAGCTTGAGCTTGGTTTGTTTATAAACGAGCCGAGCTTTTAACGAGTCGAGTCGAACTTTTAACGAGCCGACTCTCGAACTTTGGTGGTAAATGAGCTGAGCTCACGAGCTTTTGCATTCTAAACGAGCTCGAGCCGAAATTTATTAGGTTCAAGCTTGATTTGTTTAATAATTGAGCCGAGCTCGAACCTAATTTTTAAGCTTGTTTAACAAGCAAGCCAAGCCGAGCCATTAACGAGCCAAGCCCAAAAAGCTCGCGAACCGGCTTGGTTTGTCAACACCCCTAATTATGACATCGATAAATCCAACTCGTTTGGATATTTTGAACCCCATAGGTTTAGAAATCAAACCGACCGAGTAATCGGAGAGCCATTAAGTTAGTGGTCAAATTCTAAGTCTAAAATCGGAGAAAAATGATCAAGAACTTGTTGGTCCGACGAAAATCAGTCAAAAAATTAAATTTATATATAGTTTAATTTTTTAGTTCATACTTTTACATCTAATACGTAGCTCGACTAGTCCAAATCATAGTGATTGATCCAGTTTATAAAACCATGCTAAAACCTCGTCATCTTCTTCATAACCTTTACTTTCTAGATGCTTATAACCATTTCAGATAAGTTCGTGACTGGATTATCATATGCCACATGTAACTCGGTAATAATCATACAAAACAGCAAGATACGGAAAATTAGACCGCCATATCCTTCGCTTGTCCTGCTCCCCCACTTCCCCGTCCATGCTCATAATCACTCTCTCATGGCCGTACCGAAGCAGCTCTTTCAATCCAGTTCCTCCTCTCTATCCTTAACCAACCACTCCATTCCAAAAAGCCCCCATTCGAAGTCACCACTGTCTCTTCGACCCACCGAATCTGAAGGAGAATCATCAATCAACCCTCCATCTCTGAAAGAACTTTGCAAGCAAGGTAACTTAAGAGAGGCTTTCTCATCGTTTACCAACTTATTCAACAACCATAAATCACGTCTGTTATTTTCAACCGACGACGCTTATTCATCAGTTCTTGAGCTCTGCGCAGCTAAACAGGCATTGGCGCAGGGAAAGCAAATTCATGCCCATATCATAACATCTACTGCTGACCATGATTCCGTATTTTTGGGTACTAAACTTGTTTTCATGTATGGAAAATGTGGGTCACTTTGTGATGCAGCGATGTTGTTTGATGAAATGTCTCACAAAACTATTTTCTCATGGAATGCTATGATTGGTGCTTATGTTTCTGGCGGGAAGCCTTTAGAAGCTGTTCAAGTGTACAGGGACATGCGACATTTGGGCGTCAATTTAGACGCTTGTACTTTCCCTTCTGTTCTTAAAGCATGTGGCCTTATTAAGAATCTAAGACTGGGGAGTGAAGTTCATGGCTATATAGTGAAATCTGGATTTGATTTTAATGGGTTTGTTGTGAATGCTGTTGTGAGTATGTATGCTAAGTGTGGTGACATTCTCGCTGCCGGAAGGTTGTTTGAGAGGATAATAAATAGAGATGATGTTGTGTTATGGAACTCGATCATTTCAGCATATTCTACACACGGGCAGCCTACCAAAGCCTTGATGCTTTTCAGAGAAATGCAGGAGACTGGTGTTGAAACTAATACATATAGTTTTGTAGCTGCGCTTCAAGCTGCTGAAGAGGAGTCGTTTAGGAGATTAGGGATGGAGATTCATGCTGCTATTTTGAAGTCTAACTGTTATCTTCATGTTTATGTTGCTAATGCCTTGCTTGTTATGTATACAAGATGTGGTAGAATGAGAGAAGCTACTTGCGTTTTTGACAAAATGATGGAGAAAGATATTGTATCTTGGAACTCCATGCTCTCTGGTTTTGTCCAAAATGGACTACACGATGAATCACTCCAATTTTTCCGTGAGATGCAAGTTACAGTAAAACCTGATCAGGTCTCTTTGATAAATATACTTGCATCTTGCGGACGACTAGAGAAATTGCTGAATGGAATGGAAGCACATGCCTATGCTATTAAAATTTGTTTAGTTGATGATTTGCAAGTTGGAAACACATTGATGGACATGTATGCCAAGTGTTCTCATAGTAACTACTTGGAACGTGTGTTCAGAAAGATGCCTGAGAAAGATCATATTTCCTGGACAACAGTTATGGCAGGCTATGCTCAAAATAATTGGTACATAAAGGCCTTGGAAGCATTCCGGGAAGTACAAGAACTAGGGATAACCATTGATACCATGATGATAGGAAGCATCTTGCTTGCTTGTACTGGCTTGAAGCATATAGATCACATTAAAGAGATACATGCTTATATTAGCAAAAGAGGGTTCATGGATATGGTAATGAGTAATACTCTAGTCGATGCATATGGGGAATGCAACAACATCGGATATGCATCTCGTGTCTTTGAAATGATTGACGATAAAGACGTGATCTCTTGGACTAGCATGATTTCTGCTTGCGTTGATACTAACCTAGCAAATGAGGCTCTCTGCCTTTTTCGTTCAATGAGAGAAAACAGTGTGGAACCTGATTCTGTTGCATTGGTGAGCATACTTAAGGCTGCTGCTAGTCTTTCTGGTCTAAAGAAGGGGAAGGAGATCCATGGCTACTTAATCAGGCAAGGTTATTCTGTGGAGAGATCGGTCGCCAGCTCTCTTGTTGATATGTACGCTTGCTGTGGTACCGTTGACAAATCCCATAAGGTTTTCAATTCTGTTAGGAATAAAGATACCGTTCTTTGGACTAGCATGATCAATGCATATGGCATGCATGGATGCAGTGAAGAAGCCATTGAACTTTTTATCAAGATGGAGGAAGAACGTACATCTCCTGATCATATTACTTTCTTGTCTCTTCTTTATGCATGTAGTCACGCTGGAATGGTTGATGATGGCCGACAATTCTTGGAACTTATGCGATTCAAGTACCACCTAGAGCCATGGCCAGAACACTATGCTTGTGTGGCTGACCTTCTTGGTCGTGCAAACCGGTTAGGAGAAGCATATAAATTTATCAGAACCATGCCAGTCGCACCTAATGCTATTGTCTGGTGCTCGTTCCTTGGGGCTTGTCATGTTCATGCCAGTGAAGAGCTAGGGGAGATTGCAGCACAGGAGCTCTTAAAGTTGGATCCTGGAAATCCTGGAAATTATGTGCTCATCTCTAATGTTTTTGCTGCAACTGGAAGATGGGAAGAGGTTGAGCAGATAAGATCGAAAATGAGAGAAAAAGGATTGAAGAAAAATCCTGCTTGTTCTTGGATTGAGATTCGAAACAAAGTCCATACCTTTATGGCGAGGGACAAGTCCCACCCCCAGTCTGGAAAAATATACGGAAAACTAACCGAAATCATCAGGACATTGGAGGAGGAAGGAGGTTATGTGGCTCAAACCAAGTACGTCTTGCACAATGTGAAGGAGGAAGAGAAAGTTAACTTGTTATACGGACATAGCGAGAGGCTGGCCATTGCGTATGGACTGATTTCAACCTCTGAAGGAACACCAATTCGAGTAACAAAGAACCTCCGTATTTGTGGTGATTGCCATACGTTTATCAAGTTAGTATCAAGATTTTTTGACAGAGATATTGTTGTGAGGGATGCCAGCAGATTTCATCATTTTGTTAGAGGCAATTGTTCCTGTAGGGATTTCTGGTGAATTAGGCTGGATGAGGTTATTCCACCAATATATTTATGAGCAGCTCCATATTTTGTCATGAACTGATCAATTTTTTCCTTCGTCCTATGAAATTTAAGTAAAATGTTCGTTAGTATGAAACAGAACTTTTTACTCGATAGCTCAGATTTTGGTCGGGACAAATAGAAACACCCTCTTCCTACACGTGTTTTGGCCGACCTAAGCCGAAACTTATCTTTTTCATGTGTGAGCACATAAAATCCCGAACTTCTAATCAGCTTTCGATACCCATTTCTGTCACTGGCTGGACTTTAGCCTTCATATCGGACCGTTCTTCTGGTTACTTTAGTAGTTATATTATATTCATATCCAGAAATGACCACATTATTTTTGGTCTTCAGCTCTCCATTCATATGTCTACGTTTCTACCCCATTTGTTTCTTTTTCCCTATCTACTGCTTCTGGCGCAATCTACACACACAACCCTCAAATACATTAATATGAATACAAGGACATTTTGGAACGAGAAAGGTGCTTAGAGTGCTTGATAAATCAGCGGCCACTTGCCCAGGAGGCTTGAAATCAGAGACAAGAGAGTCATCACCTTGAAGGATGATCTGCTGATTCGCTATTTCGATTCTGTTCATCCAGATGCCATTTTAATCAAGCGTGGTGCTTGGGGTTCCATGGGTCTTTCCTCTGATAAGCAGAACCATCTTCTTCCTCGGTAATGCACTTTCCTTCTCCTTTTCTCTTTCTCCTGATTGGATTTTATGTTTATGTATTTGAAAATTGATATAGTAATGTAGGTCGTTGGTTTTTGCTTCTGCTTTCAATTTGGAGCTTGAAAATAATTGAAATAACAAAAGTGAATTTCTAGGTTACACATTTTTAACACCGCTCTTATTCCTTTTCAGATAATATTCTGTTTGCATGATTTTGTTGGATACGGATTAGAAGGTGTAGTGATTAAAAGTTAACTGTGACCGTTAATCATCATAAGATACCGTATCACGAAACCCAGAGATTCAATACTTCATTTGGGTGAAAGAGTGAAAATATTTGGTTTGATTCTTAAGAGTGTCTAAATGATTCTTGGTTACTTACAGTTTTTACATGATGGCTGGATGGAGGATGAGAAAGACCAGTCACTAGAAGATACCTGAAGTTGGAGTTATCCTCGTTTGTTTTCTCTCCATCTGTTTTGACAGTGTAGATAGAATCAGATTTGGTATAGTCAAATCTTGGATGATATCAGATATTAAATTATTAGATTCCAAATATGGTTTCTTTTCCTAAATAGGATAGGCACTTTACGAATTTATGGGAATATTATTCCATTTGTAATCTAATATTTTACAGATATCTTCGGGCTTTATTTGGATGGGTTAATTTTGGAAGAACTTTCACTTTGATAAAAAAATTTGTTAAGTTTTTTAGCCTAGAAAAACTTCACAAATTATTTCTCAAAGTGAAATCCCTCCTAGAATTATCTCATCCAAACAAAGCGCTAGAGAATACATATATATTCTTCTAGTCACACCTCATTTTTAGGATATCTCATATAAGGGCCGCAGGGTTAAAAATGTTTTCTTTTTTCATGGACGATCACAATACAAACATTGCTCTTGGTGATAACATCGTTTTGACAAAATCCACCTAATTTATGACCAATAAATAGTATGTTTCTGTTGGTCCTTGTTCATAGAGTGATACTACATCTCTCCTAATCACATCTCACAAGTTATATGGCAAAAACTAATAATAATGGGTATACTATATGGAGTTTGTTATTTGTGGGTATGGTAAACAGGGATATATGACCTGTGAATTACCTACCGTTGAGAGGTGAGTGAGAAGGGATGATATATGAGATTCAATTTTCCTTAGTTCTCTTTCCTTGGCAAGTAGGACAATTTGAGGTAAATCTTTCATTGAATCCACATTAGTTTATTCTATGTGGGTTGACAAACTCCCTAAAAGAATTGCTAGTGAAATTGACAAATCACTAGGAACTTCCTTTAGGGATACAGTCTTGAGAAAAGAAGAATTCATCACGTGTCTTGGGATGTGGTTACCCTAACCAAAGATAAAGAGGGCTTGGGTCTCAAATCTCTCGAGATCAACAACATTAACAATATGGCACATCTTATAGGCTCTGCGTGGAGAACTTGGAACAATAACAATGAGTAATGTAAATCTTTCATTGATAACATGTGAATCACCTACCATAGAGAGGTGAGTGAGAAGGGATAATATATGAGATTCAATTTTCCTTGGTTTTCATTCCTTGGCAAGAAGGACAGTTTGAGGTAGCTCTTTCATTGAATCCATACTAGTTTATTCTATGTGGGTTGGCAAACTCCCTAAAAGAATTACTAGTGAAATTAAAAAACTGCTAGGAACTTCCTTTGGGGATAAAGTCTTGAGAAAAGAAGGATTCATCTTGTGTCTTGGTTTGTGGTTACCCTAACCAAAGATAAAGAGGTCTTGGGTCTCATAGCTCTTGAGATCAACAACATGAACAACAAGGCATATCTTATGGGCTTTGCATGGAGAACTGGAATAATAACAATGAATAATGTGTGTGCACTCTCCTTAAGGAGAACCTTGATAAGAGTAAAAATTATAAGGCTACTTCTGCATGGAAAGCTATGAAGTCAAGCCCCTCCTCAATTAAGGATTTTGATGGTCTATTGGTAATAGTAATTCTATAAAATTTTCAGACAATATTTGGTGTAGCAATTGCAACATCATAGGCCCCTTTCAAGGACCCTTAAGGCTTTGTAAGGCTGGAATTAAGTTGGTACTAGCTGGAAGAATGGAAATTGGGATTTTTTTTTCAATATCCTTTGAATTGACAAGTTTCATCATTTATAAGATAAAGGCTTCCTTCGTTTCTTGATTTGGTCCACATGAAGATACTATGTCCTATAGGTTTAGTTCTAATGGAAACTTCACTCTTGAAATGGCCAACAATGTTTTTCTTCACAACCCTCCAAATATTAGTTCTAAGTACCAGTCTTGGATTTGGAAGGTAGATTGCCCCTCGATTGCATTTGTTGCTTTGGCTTCCTAACCATGAGGGACTCTCGATGAATGAATTCCTCTTCTGTAGAGGGATTAAAAAGGATATGGATTGTCCCATTTGCATAGGAGAAGTTGAAACTTGCACTCACCACTTTATTGAGTACAAACACTTGAAATCCTTATAGGTTCTTCTCTAATATGATGTTATTAATTCCTTTCCTACTAATTTTTTTTGAATTGGATCTGCCAAAATTGTGAAAATAATAATGATAGGACATGTCTTATACCATGGTCTTACATTTTTATTCATGTAATTGCATCTATTTGGCTCAGTAGGAATAACTTTATTTTTCAACTTTAAGGAATCCCACGCTAACTTCTCCCTTCTTCTTAGATGGATTAAAGCTTATTGAAATAAACGCATTCTCCTCCAAACCCTCTCAATCCTCCTTTTGGTTACCACCTCACCACAATTTCCTTCCTCTCAATACCGATGGTTTGATGCTTAAAAGTAAAAATATTGCCAAAGGTAGAGGACTCATTAGGGATGACTATACCTAAAATATCAAGACTTCTAATGTTGTAGAGGTTTAACTTTGGGCTTTGCAAGATGGTTTCCTTATTGCTAAGAATTTTGGAATTAAGTTCCTAGAAATTGAATGTGATGCCTTAATTATTTGTAATCACCTTTAGGGTGCTTCCTTTAACCATCATCTCTTTGGCATTGTTTTTTTTTTATTGTAGAGAACTTTTGAAGGGTCTTTCTAATGCAAGTACTCAATGCATCTGTCAATAAAGAAATGGAGCATCTGATAGACTTGCTTGTTTCGGTTGCTAGCTTAATTTGCACTATGTATTTTTAGACATATGCCTCTGTTTCCTTTTGAATGTAATCAAATGAGACATTGCTAGGCTTCGCCATCCATCATGTACTTATATTTGTTGCTAATTAAATTATGAATAATAAAGAAACGACTGGCTCCATTTTGATTAGACTTTTTGCATATTTAAAAGTTTATTACTTTAAATAGTACTTCCTCTATTCTAAAAATAATGTAGTCAAACATTTTAAGAACAAAATTTGATTAATAATATCTTTTAATATATATTGGTAAAGAGTATAAAAAATAATATTATATTTTTTAACATGAATATAATAATTATATTTTAATCTTATAATATATTATACTTTGAGAGAAATTAATGATCAATGTTTACCCTCAAATGCATGAGGACTTCTTTTCTAGAAGGGAGTAATTTCTGCCTTAAAAACTGCCACTATAAGAAAGTTAAAGACTAATTTTTATATTTTTTTTCAAGATATAATAACTTTTGCTTTATTATTTTTTACGTGAGAAAAAAATAAATAATAAAATTATAAAGTTAGAAAATCTATTTACTTCTCTTCTTGAGATGGGTGAAATGCTCTATAGTGACAACATTTCACATGTAAAGGAGTAATTTTTAGGTATTTAAAACAATTAAACTACACTTTAAAGTTCTACACTTCCATACTTTAAAGGTTTTATTTTGGCGAGAAAAAAAACCTTTACAATTATTTTACTCAATATTTTGATTAAATATGTTTTTTTATATGTAATATATTGTATCTAAATGCTCTAACAAATTTTACATGATGATTCATTGCTATTTATCATAAAAAAATATGATATTTTTCCCTATCTCAAATATATACATGGATTATAAAAAACAATCACAAAAATAATTAATTATTATTAATTCAATTTAACATTTTAATTAATAAAAGAAATAATGTTTAAAATAGTAGCTTAAAATGATAAAAGACATAATGGTTATTCAATCGATTTTTCTATATATCTTCCACGATACATTAAATTCATTTATGAAATGCCTAATACAAGAAATTTTATCAAACTTAAATAAAAATTTCTCATATTTTTAATCTTTTAATTTTCATAAGTGAATAAAAATAAATAAAATTTTAATAAACATAAATTTAATATAATAATATTAATATTACTTTAAAAACATATGAAGAAAAATTCAAGTACCTTCTTGACAACTAATGATAGATTTCCATACCCTAAAAGTAATAGTAGAATATGTATCACGACTCTTACTAGACCGTATTGATTTAGTGTAGTTGATCATTGGATGATAGTTTATTCATATATTATTTAAGTATCCTAGTTGATGTAAGAGCATGTTTGGCACATAAAGAGTTAGCATTCTTAGTTAAGGAACCCATTTTGCTTGACTTATTTGAAAAATACACATACAAAAGCTTAAGGAGTGTACTTAAAGAGGTGATTTGCTTAAGTCATATGTTTAGCTTGTGAAAACCATGCATAAGGGATAAGTCCTTGAGTAAACATGTGGCATGCACATAGGCTTCCACTCCTCCTATAGGGAAATAAGTGTCATTAGTTGGTTTGATTCCTTATTTATTAAGAAGTTTGTTAGTTAATTAGAGTTTTATCTTTCAAGGAGTGTTAGTTTTTTTATGATGCTGTATGTTTTAGCTATTATTTTATGTGTTTTTTCTTTTTCTAGCTTATATATATATATATATATTTATATTTATTTATTTTTTTAAGAACATTAGCTTGAAGAGGTGCAAATGTGGTTTAAAAACCATTGTAATTGATGATGGAAATCGATTATATGAATCAAGTTTAGTTTTCTTCAACCTTTGATCTCTTAGTGGGTCTAACCCTCATTTATGCATTCTTTGTGAGTCATAACCAAGTTCTTCTCTTCTTTAATTCTATGTGAGTTAATTAAGAGTGAGTTTTTGTCTTAAACCAACACAAACATATCCCAAATTCATTCAACACCCAAAACCATTCATCATCACAAACCAAACCTTAATTGTTTCTACCATTAAACCCTAACCTTAACCAATTTTTGCATCATTAATTACTCACATTAAATTTGTCTCTTCCTTAAACTGAACCCTAATAATCTAATTCTCATCCCTTGTAGCCCACACATGCATCAATTGTGGCATCAAAGCCACACTTGAATCATGAATCATTCTAATTTCAATATGAGTTGAAGGTTCATCCTTTCATTAAAAATTCTACATTTTCGTCAAAAATTCATCAAGAAACTATCAAGAATCATCAATATTCAAGTAATTGAAGATATCTTCATCAAATTAAAGAGTAAAGGTCATGCTTCATATGTTGGAGAAGCAGCTTACTTTCACTGTACATAAATATGGAAAGTGAAGACATGTTTAAGACACTAATGAAACAATTGGCACATACACTTGATGTGGAAAATCAAGAAACTCAAGCACACATAAACAAGGTGTAAGAGCATATTTCAAATAACATAGATACACACATAGATCAAAAGGAAGGGGTGTTTCAAAAAGGGGGCACAACCAAAATGAGGCATCACACACTACCATTGAAGAGAAGAGGATGAAGAAGAGAGTGTTAGCAGCAGTTGGAGACAATGCTTGATTCCTAGGAGGCACAATGATGATGGGGAGAAGGGGCTTAGGTTTGACTTATACGAGTTTAAAGGAAGTATGTGCTCTCAAGTTCTCATAGAATGGAAATAATCCATGGAATCCATCATTGATTGTAAAGAGCTTGATGATGAAAAGAGGTTCAAGCTTGCAACTTTGAAGATTAAGAAGTTTGTAAGGACATGGTATAAGAATATAAAAAGGGTACATGAGAGAGATGGTAAGGAGAATATTAGATCATAGGAGAAATTAAAGAAGTATCTTAAAAGGAAGTTTGTGCCTAGGGAATTTGATCTAGATAACTTCATTAATATGAATACTCTTAAGCATGGGTTTTTGATTGTAACACCCCTATTTTCACTACTGAAAAAATTTGTTTAAAAGAATAAATGTGTAGTAGCAAACATAAAAAATAGGGAGTATTACCACTATACCTACCATAAGAAAAATGTTCATCATCTATCTAACAAATCCTATAATATTAAATAAAAAATCATCGTTAATAATGTCATTGGAAACCATATAAAATCATTGCTAATATATCAGTGGAAAACTTAGATTTCAATGTCTTAACCAACAATAGAAATATAAATGGTTGTTTACAACACCAAATTAAAATTTAATACAATAACTTAACTTCTAAAATATTTACAAATAATGACAAAAATCCTCAAAGGACAAAAACTTCAGGTAGCTCTAATTCTCAATCCATGTCAAAATCACATTGGCACTCAAGCCAAAGTACCAGCACATAAACATCTAAACAATAGTAGTATAAGTACAATGACATATTGAGTAAACAATTGAACTCATATCAATAGCATACACATGTAATAAACATGTAGATTTGCATACTTTCCATAACTGATAAAACTTGAAAGATATGCTCTCATATAAGATCATGGAAAACAAAAGAACAATATATGTGGACTAAAAAGATTAGCAAGAGAATACGACCCAAGAACAATGCATAGTCCATAGAAAAACATATAACTATAACTAAGCATGAATTCATGGAAGAACATGTTGTAGTACAATTATGCCATCACAGGAGAATGTCATGGAAGACAATGAAATTCATAAATTATAGTTGGATTTGTGTTATAAGCTCACACGAAGTATCATAAAATATTCACTTGCACACTACTATTCACTTTAACCTATTCCATTTACATCATTCACTAATTTCCATGTAGTCATTCCTCTTTGATTCATATAACCACTTATTGATCAATTTCACCAAAAGATATTACATCATATATTCTGATTCACATTATTACTCATTTTCTTGTATATGATATCACAATCCACTTTTCCATGTTTTTATTATATTTCACATGATATGATAGTTCACTTATATAATAAATTCTTTATTATATACATATAGTACCACATTCTTTATTCATGAAATTCTTGAGCACAAAGACTTCGCATCACCAACAAAATGATCATCTAGGGCACAAAGCCTTCAAGATACCCATGAATACGCTATCATTTAGAGACGGATAACATCATATGAAATAATCATCAAGAGCACAAAGGCTCAAGACATCCATGAAGAATACTCCGTACCTAATTCCTTAAGTGTGCACACCCTTTATAGAGCTCGTAAGTCACCTATACAGTAGAAAGATATAGCTTGCTAAAGACACAGAGACTAATATCAAGGATGAAATACGCTATAGCATTGAGACATATAATATCATACAAAATCACAGGGAAGGCATCTACTGCACGACCTTACCTCTAAGGCTATCTTGAGGCTACTCGAGGTGAACTATATACAACAACTAGCTATGGCCACAAATGGTGACCTATAGCATAATTTTCAAATATGGAATGAAACCACCAGCTATGGCCACTATGGTGACCTATAACATAATTTCCAGAATTAATTCCTTTCACTTATGACTCGAATTATTCATAATTTATGTCCATGACCATATATTCCATCACATATAACATGTATTAAATGGTCTTAACATTTCCTAAATAATTCAACCACTAACATTCGCATTAACATACAAGATATCCAAAATAAGACATTGCAACACATTTATATAGCTTACGTAACATAATAACTATAAAAAATACAACTACAAAGAATCATAATTCGTATCTATGAACAACTATATGATGTTGCACCATAAGATCTGAAATACACCAAAATTCTAATTCTAAAAATTATGGCTAAATAATGATTTATTAGAAAAATTAATTAAATAAATTATTTTATTAAAATAAAGAGGAATTAATTAAGGCAAAATAAGGAGAAAATAATAAATAAATTATTTAGGAAAATTTGGATATTTTACTAATAATCATGGAAGTTAGAAAAAATTTGTCCAAAATAACCCAAATTAATCTAAGAAGGAATTAATTATTATTTTAAATAACCCAAAAATTCTAAAATACCCAACCCACCTATTTTTTTCTTTTTTTCTTTTCTTTTTTTTTCTCTCCCTCTTTCCCCCTTTTTCTTTTCTTCCTCTCCTTCCCTTTTCTTTTTTTCCTTCTTCCCCCCGACTTTTGTCAGCCCACCCACGCGACCCAGCTTCCTTTCCCCTCCCTTCCTCCTTTGGCATGGCCCAGGCCCGCATGACTGCCCCCTCAGCCGTCGCCCAAATCGCCTGGCCGAGCTGCCCCTTTCTTTTTCTTTTCCTTCCCCTAGACCACCGATCCACCCCTTTCCCTCTTCTTCTTCGTCTTCCCACGCACCTGCACCCGACCTTGCAACCCTACACCTGTCGGCAGCCACCTACACCGTCCGGCCATCCTCCCCTCCCTCTGCTGTCGCTTTCTTTCACTAATTCAGCCCCAATTGACCCTTTTCTCCTCTCCCAAGCACCCTGCCCCTTTCCCTTTTCCTCTTCCCTCGACCTTATCGCCCCTGCCATGGCAGCACCGCCTCGACTGCCATCACTGGTAGCATGCTTGGCACCCACACCCTTCTTGTCTTCTTCCCCTTTTCATTGCCCACCCAATTGGCCTATAAATACCCCATAGGCATCCTTAATCGGGGTTTTGATTTTGAAACCCAGAAACTTACCCCTTCTCGCCATTGCCCCATCAGACGAGCACTCCGTTGCCTCCACCTATCGCCGCCGGCCAAAACACCCCTAGAACTGTCCCTTGCACCACCCTTTACCTAACCAAACCTTCCTTGTCCCTTGATTTTCCTTGCATGAGCCACCCCGGCAGTGCAAAATCACCATCTCGATCAACCCACTTTGACCCCTCGCCGCCCTTGCACCGCCGTCTGCCACAACCAACGCCACCCCTACCCTCCAAAACAACCAAGGGAGCCTCCTCTACCTCCCCATACCCCATCTTTCCCTGCCTCCCTCCCCTTCTCCCTTCTCCACCTTTCACCACCTTCGGCCACCGCATCGGCCGCCGTACGCCGCCACTTTCGGCCGTACCACCACCTCCATTCCACCCCTCTCCACCTAAGACACCTTCCATCACCTCAAACACCCTCTCATTCCCTCTCCTCTAGCCTATACCCCCATCTCTCCACCTCTCTTCCTCCTCTACTGCCGTTGTGCGCCGCTGGCGGTTCCGCCACCAACCCTAGGTGGCATTCTAGTCTCCCCAACCCCTAAACTCTTTTTCTATATTTTTAGTAATATTAATATTAATATTATTATTATTATTATTAATGTTGTGTTATTATTATTATTATTATTATTATTATTATTATTATGTTACTACTCTTACAATCTAACCTAACTTCAGAAATATTATAACTATGGTATTATCATTTAAAAGGCTACTACTTTAGTATTAATATAGTATCCTTATTATTATTACCACTACTACTATCATCATCATCATCATCATTATTATTATTAATATAATAATCATCATCATCATCATCATTATTATTATTATTATTAGTAGTAGTAGTAGTACTACTACTACTACTGCTGCTGCTACTTAACCATACCTTATGATTTTCCTAACCAGTAATAATATTATTATTATTATCATCATTATTAATGGTCTACAACTTTAGTGTTATTATAATTAGGATTTTCCCTCATTGTTACTATTATTATTATTATTATTATTATTATTATTATTATTATTATTATTATTATTACCCTCACTATTATTCCTACTATTATTACTAATGTTAGCTTTGGCCTATTATTATTATTATCTTTATTATTATGGTAAATATTTGAACCCTTATATTACTATTACCATTTTTATTATCATTACTATTAGTATTATTTTTAACATTACTACTACTACTACTACTACTACTACTACTACTACTACTACTTAACCTAACTTTAGAAATATTTTTAACTAGTGCTACTATTAATGGAGATTTACAATTTTGGTATTATTATGATTATCCTTGTTGTTGTTGTTGTTGTTGTTGTTATTATTATTATTATTATTATTATTATTATTATTATTATTGTTATTATCATTATCATTATCATTATTTTCTTGCTAATATTATTAATACTAACTTTATCCATTATCACTTTTTATTAATAATATAAATATTTGGACCCTTATATTATTATTACCATTTGGTTACTATTATTATTGTTATTGTTATTATTATTATGCTTAACATTATTATTATCCTTATTATTACTACTACTCCTCCTCCTCCTCCTCAATCTTAGTATTATTATTATTAATCAAATATTACTAATATTATTACTAATGCCTTTGTTACTAACATTATTACTATAGTATTATTATTAGTTATTACTATTATTATTGTTATTCTTTTATTACTATTATTGTGACAAAAACATTCGAACCCTTATATTATTATTATTCCAAATATAACTATTACCATTATTATCTTTAGTAATATTAGTACTTTGTTGGTATTACTATTATTATATTATTATTTTAACCCTAACACTATTATTAGCCTTAGTCTTAATAATAATAGGCTTCTATTTCTAGGAGCATTAGTATTACTATTATTATTATTATCACTATTTTGCTATAACTAGTATTAGTACTATTATTAGAAGAAATAAAGCTATTAGATTTAATAATATAAATATAGTTATAAATATTAACATAAATATATTTTAACTAGTAATATCTAGTAAGCTAACTTGATGGTAAAAACCCTAGTTTTCACTTATAAAGCTCCCTTTAATATTAGTAACCCTAATCTTAGACTAAAATAAGAAATAGTAGTATTTTTGGTAGGAGGGAAAATAATCCTTAGTTTTTCCCTCTTATAGGTGCCAAAACCCTAAGGAGGCGTAGGAGCGTGCTCCAAGTCCGGCGTCGTTTTAGGTAAGGATGTAGCTAAGGCCCATGTGTGTTGTGTGAGTTGTATGCCTTGGATGTTATGTATCATGCTATGTCATGTATCGTATAATTATCATTAACTTGTCTTGTGTGTAGTGTGGCTTGGAGTTGAGGTATGTTTATGTGTTTCTTATGGCATGAGTATGATATGTATATATGGTGATTATGATGTGATATGATATGACCCTCTAGGACATGCATGATAGGAGGATTGATAATATGATATGGGAATGAAAGGATAAAAAGAAAGAAAATGGAAAGTGAGTTTACTAAGGAGGATATGAGGATGACTAAAATACCCCATGATCCATGAGAGGAAAATAAAGAGGAAGAGATGACCAAAATGAAATGAGATGGAAACTATGCATGGAAATTCTAGGGTTTGCATGGGGACTTTGAGAGTTGCATGGGGTGGATGAAACTTGGATGGGGATGATCTTTACGTGAGAAAAGTTGTTTTAGGGTGTAAACAAGCTAAGGGGAGAGTTATGGAGCGGTTGGAGACTTGGGATGAAAAATAGTACGTAGGTTGGTGTAAGGGTGTATAAGGGACCCGATTAGGGTTTTGAGGGGAAGCACTAATCTGGAAAAAAAATGTGGAAGTAAAAACAAATAAGGGAGAGTGGAGCATGGGTTAAGAGTGATAATTTATCTTATAAAGGGTGAGTATGGGTTCCATGGGAGAGAAGAGGCGTCAGGTGAAAAAGAGAGAGGTTACTTGTGGGAGAAGAAAGGATACTACGGTTGAAGTGGCCAACTAGGGTTTTTTTTATCACATGTGGAATCGAGGGGGTAAAGCGATGTGATTTGGGATTGGATCTGAATGAGATAAGGTGTGGGACATAAATGAAGTAATGGTAGTGTAAGTAATGGAAAACCCTAGAGAGTGATAGTAGGTAGAGTTGGATGTCATGAGGTGTTGGGCCTTAACCCACACCCTTAGGAATTGGTTTTCATTATGTGTAAGTCTAAGGTGGAATGCATGTTGGGACATGATAAGGGGCGCGATAGTCTCAAGATATGGAACGAGCCCCTCGAGAGGATAGAGGTAGAATGTTGGAGGCATGCACGTCAAGGGTGAAATGCTTATCGAATAAGACACGGATAAGATACTATCCATTTAAAGAGAAAGATTGTTGAGCCAGGCCTAGACTGGTCCACTGACGAATAATAGTGGCCAGACGCATTTTGCCCTGCATGACCGTTCCACCGGCTATAATATTGGGGATTTCCATGCTCAACAAACCAAACGTAATGATGATAAGACATGGGAAAGATACGAAGTAATTATAGTGAAACACCATGTGAGTCGGGGCCAGATCGGTCCATCGGCGAATAATAGTGGTCAGGAGCATTTTGCCTGCATGGCCGGTCCACCGGCTATAATAGTGAGGTTCCCGCATTCACATGGATTGATAAAGACTATGATTTGAATCGACTATATTTACCAGAGATCTAAAGAATAAGTCTACTCGGACCATAGCCGGCCTTCATCATCTATACTACGACATGTTGCTTATGTGATTATGCCATGTATGCTATATTGTATGTTTTGTATGTTTGGTCTTAGCACATTGTTTCCTTACTCAGTACGTAGCGTACTGATCACCCGTTTTATGGGTGCTGCTCATTCCCACGAGCAGAAGACTAGTCTGAGTTTGTGCAGGTAGGGGATGCCGTTTTCGATGCCTATTATAACTACGAGGCATCGGGTGAGGCTGAGCGTTGTACCTATACCTGATCTGGGGATCGAGAGTGACTCACCCGGACTCTATTTTTCTTTTGAATTGACCATGTATTATTTTATTTTAGTTATGTCATGTCGTATGGTACTTTATGTTTTTGGAAAACTCTAGTTGCTTACTCTTTGGGTTGTAATTCTTCAATCACACTCTGATTTCCGTATGACTATGAGGGAGTCCTCTCATGGGCTCTCATGGTTTTATTAATGACTTACGTTTGATGTTAAGCCTATTTAGCCTTAGCATTTAGTACTGGAACGCTAGGAGTGAACCGGTCTGATACTAAGTGTGGTGGTAATACCCCTAGAATTTACAGTTGTGTTATTTCACTTCTGTTAAACCTTTTTACTAAAACAAAATTTTTCAGTAGTAAATTTTGGGGGTGTTACAAGATCAGTACAACATAAAAACGCCTGGATAGTCATATGGATGAGACACATAAACTACATGCCTTATTAACAAATCCTAGCATGCTCCTAGCATAACCAAAATATGGAATAATATATATCAACACATAAGATTATATTAACTATCTATTTAGGAGACTTACCTAGCTTCTAAGCTATCCTAACACAATAAGAAGAAAAACCTAACTTAGGAATCCACTAGAACGCCTTTGAAAATCATAGGACTAAGTTATATATATATATATATATATATATATATATATATATATATATATATAACTAATCTAAACAAATACTAATAGAAACTAAGTAAATTTTATCAAAAAAACCACTTAAACAATTGTGATTTATAACCCAAAATGTCAAACCAATCAATTTTATAGAATCAATCCAAACGATAACTTAAAAAATCAATTTAATTGATTTAAATATAAGATAATTGATTAATATGAGAAAGAATCAAACAAAACTATATTTCATTTAACAATTCCCAAAAATCTAGGTTTTAAAGCCCAAAATACAAATTTGAATAACGCAAATCAATTAATCCAAATTAGATTTTTATAAATGCAATTAGGCTTATTTTATAACATATCATATAATCAATTGATTAAAAACAATAAAAGAAAGATCTAATTTAACACAATTTAGGTATTTGAGCCCAGAATGTAAATCCAATCAAATCTTGCTAAAATATTTAAATTAATAAATTTAAATTTAAATTAAACATATTATAATACAATTGTATCATTAACTTAATAAAATTACTCATAGATCAATCTAATTTAAATCTATATGAGTTTTGGCCGTAATATCCAATTCTAATTGATTTCTCACAAAATTATCAAATTGACACTTCCAACATGATATAAAATACATTTTAATGTATATTGCACAATCAATTTATAGAAGATAGCTCAATTGGATAAATCAAAACATTGCGGACAAAGTCAGGTCAAAATCCTAAATTTCAGAAGTCAAACATATGATACACAATTAACTTATACAAACCGATCATATAACACATATATACTCAATCCAACAATAAATTTAGCTTAACTAAAGCTAATTCATAGAAATTTAATATAAAAAGGAGTTAGGGTTTAGGGAAAATATACTAATAAAAATATGCAAAATTGGAGTTAGTGAAGATTAGAGGAGAATTGCCGAAGGCAGAGCATCGTTGGCTGATGATCAGCTAAGCTCGTGGTAGGTTGATGGTGTGTCGCTGCATGTAAGGTGGTGCTGCTCTGCCTAGCTATTGCTGGCATTGAAGATGAGGAAGATAAGCTGGATCACCTGATTGTGGATTGGCGTTGTGGTGGTGGTCAGCAGTAGTGTGGTGGTGGTGTTGTGGTTCGATGTAGGAGGGAGGGAGCAAGAAGTGTAAGTAGTAAGGGTCGAGGTTTGGTTTGGACGTAGGGGAACACATAGAAAGGTAAATAAAGAGAGAGAAAAGAGAGAAAGAAAAGGGGAGGGGCGGTGTTGTTGGCACCAACAATATATTAAAAAAAAAGATATCAAAAATAATATAGATAAAAGGAACTTCTAACAATAAGAGGGTTGTAAGATATTTTAATTAGAATAAAATTGAATAAAACCAATATCAAAGAATCTAAAACTAGATTTTCGAAGAAATACAAGGCTTGCCCAATTAAATGTTATTATTTAAAATAAATTGGAAAACTTATTAAAATGGAAATATGATTTCAAAATAATATTTAAAATATAAAAGAGAATGCTTTTTATAAAATTTTAAGTGACTTTAAATAAGTTAAAATATTTCCTAAAAGGTTCTTCATAAATTAAGATCGAAAAAATAGAAGAAAATAAATTTTGAAAATAAAATCTTAAAGTTGTGGATAACGTTTTAATTTAATTGTTTCAAAGATCTCAAGGAAATCATTAAAAAAATATTTTAAAAGACTGAATTTTTTTGTACAAAAAAAGTTAATTAAAATGATTTTATCACTTTAAAAGAAATTTTATAATTTAAAATAATTTTTATTTATGAATTATAACTTCAAAATTAGATCGTAAACATACGATAAAGTTATGTTAGAAAAAAAATTCAAAATACTAAAATAAAAACATGTGACAAAAATAAAAATACATATTAAACAGCAATCAAATTATGTAAATATAATAAAATCATAGTTGTGAACGGATTTATCTAAAATTACCCACAACGAAAAATAATTGAATAAATTTCAACATAAACTTATAACCGTCAATAAAATCATAAAATGAATCAAAACTTTACTAAATATATCAAGAATAATGATTTAAATAAATAAAATAATTAAAATTATATTAAAGGTTTAAACTTATAAATCAACATTGATATTTATAAAAATAGTTTTTTTGAGAAGTAGGGTGTTGCAAATAGATAATGGAATTTGAGAGGTTGGAATTAATTTATGATGTTCAAGAGAGAAAGAAATAAAGGTGGAAGGTACATTGGTGGCCTTAACTTGAACATAAGGGATAAAGTGGAAGTTTACATACATGACACCCTTAAAGATTTGGTAAATTTGTCCTAAGTTTAAGAAGCACTTAAGCATGCTAAGGTGACTTCAAAACCATCAACCTAAAGAAATTTAAAGCCTCAAAGAATGGTACAAGCTCATATGAAAAAAGGAAAGAGGAAGGGGAAGAGATAAAGGGATTGATTGGGGATATGGATAGGACGTATGAGCTAGTTGATAGTCCACATACTCGAAAGATGAGCATTGCAACCTTTTTTTCTTTAAGGAGCCTTTGAAACCTAGTGGTAGGTTGTCGTGCGTAAGGAGGATTTCAAGACAACAATCCGTACCAAATTTTACCCTTAGAATCTCAAGAAGGATAAGTTAAAGGAGTTTATGTAGTTGACTCAAAGAGGTATGATAGTGAGACAATACCATGCTCAGTTCTCGGAGTTGTTGATGCTTGCACCAGGCATAGTAGCTAGTGCGTCTACAGTTCTATATTAGTTTTGGCAGGGCATTCACCGGAGGATTGTGGGTGTCATGGCTTTCCATAACTTGACTGCATTGTACAACCAGGTGTGTGTCACCGCTACTATGTTACAGGAGTAGGATTCTATTTTGGACAAGAGGAATCCTAAAACATAGACATTTGAAGGTTAAATTCGGTTTCGGAGAGGTAGACCTCCTAGTTATCATCCTAGGAGTCAGATGGATGGACAGAGTAGCCTTGTTGAATGAATGAGACACTTTATGTGTCGTTTCTGTGGTTAAGATCATCTAGGAAGAGGTTCACTGTTTATTACTATTCGTTACTATTTATCACAAACTCTAACATCACACAAACACTTAGAACATAAATTTGAACACTAAAATGATTTAATCCACACACATGCGAGGTCCACTAATTATTCTGATCCATATTAGGTTATCACACAATCCACCAACTCACATCAATGGTTAAGGTCAACCATTGACTCTAAAATATCTAATTAAGTATTTTAGGTGCAAAAATGACTAAAATGCCCTTAATGTAATAATTATGAATAAAATATTAAACTAACTCCTAAAATTTTGAAATTAAATACTAATCACATTCAATCAATAATTATCATTTTGGAACAAAAAATTTTAAATAAAAATTAGATCTTCAAGTAAAAAGACTAAAATACCCTATATCCCTAAAAACACAAAAAATGACATAACTTTTATTATATTAGGATCTAACTCCTCAAACTTTGTACACTATTCATTAAAAACATAATGAACATATTAGATCAGAAAGAACAACCAATCTTGTATCTTAGATGTTAAATGGCCAAAATAACCTTTATTCATGCTTAAAACTTAATTTAATCATAACTTTAATTATACTAAATCAAATCAATACTTTAAATATATGAAATTTTATATAAAAATCCTAAATTATCCAATGGGATCATAAAAAATTAAAAAAACTACAAAAACACAAAATCATGCTTAAAGGTTTAATTGCCCAAAATATGGCAAAAATGCCATTAACAACAACCACAACATATTTAAGCATTCTAACACATAAAAACCTATCTACTCTTAGTATAATTTATTTTAACAAGTCATTAGCTCCTATATTGAGAAAAAATAATCCCAAAATCAATTATTTCCAACTGCTTGAAAACCTTGCTCCAAAATCAACAAAAACTATCAAAAGACTTCAACAATACATAACAAAATAACTAAAAGCAAGAATCAAGGATAAAATGGCATAAAATTATTTGGAATTATTTATTAAATTAAGGAAGATCTTAGGAATATTTTCCCTCAATATTTTTAATTTTTAACACTTAATTGTTTAGGAAAATCAATAAAGAGCTAAAAACTAAGAATAAAGAAGTAAATAGGGGTTGCAATTTCCAAACAATGGAATAATGGATTGAGGTTGAAGGAGTCTATTCTTGTGGTCTAAAGGCACGAATTTATGAAGAATAAATAGGTTAGAAGAAGTTTTGGTTAACGTTTATATATTTAACAACTTAAAAGGAACTTTATGCTTATAATTATAGAAAATAATCAAAGAGAGAGAGAGAGAGAGAAAGAAAACAACTAAGCTTGGATATAAATACTGATGGTTATAAAAATAAATTTCAACCTTTATTTTAGATATTATATGAATTTAGGAATAAGTTTTAGATATTTAGGATAGGTTTTATTTAAATAAAGTTGAGTTTCGGGGGCTAATTATGCCTAAAATTGACTGAGTTTTTCTAAAAATTATAAAAATGTTTAGAACCCATTTTAAATTTATATTTAGCTTAAATATGCCAAAATATAAGTATCCTTAAATTTTTGTAATTTTTCGCTGGCTAAAATGCTAATTTCAGGGTCTATAACTCGAGTAATGTTTAAGAAAGAGTTGTGAATAGTATTTTTATTTCTAGAAATCTCTATTTAAAATTTTTATAAGGTCTATAAGACTCAGAAAAAGCCAAGAAATTTAGATATGATCAAATTAAAAAATTTTGAAAGAATTTAGATGGCCAAAAGTGGCACAAAAGTCTTATGTGACTCAAAACCATAAGATACATGATCAAAACGAAATGTTTTAAAAATGTAACGAGAGTCAAAGGAATGAAAAAAATTGATTGCAAATAAATTTTGAATAATTATAATAATAGTCACATTTTAAAATTTTGGGGTATTACAAGCAGCCACAACCATAGTTTTAATAAAGGGCATATGCCCTATCTAGGGTACAACCTAGGGAGGTTAATGGGAGACTATAGAGGCCTCACCCATATCCTCTAGGGGGAGGATAAACTTAGTGTTTCGGAGGGTATAGTGGAGGATACTAGGGAGGACAGTCAAGTGGGAGCCTAAATGTCATCAGCTAAGGAGAGGCTAATCGATAACTAAATATGGTCACTGGTGCGTTTTCCATCCATTCTTTACCAACATATGTATTATTTGATTCAACAACATCTCTGTTGTTTGTATCTACTGCTTTTTTTGCTAGAGTTGCATTGTCTCCATCGACTAGTGTATTTATTTTTGTGATGATTCCTTCTAGAGATAGATTGGATTGCACAAGACTCTACTCAGGTGTAGCCTTAGAGATAGGTGGGGTAGACTTCCTAATGGACTTGGTTGAGTTGGAACTTTAGGACTTTGACATTATCCTAGGGATTTATATGTTTGAGAAATATCGGGTTGTGATAGACTACGCACTGGAGCGAGTTGTGTTGCGGGGAACTCAGGGTGTTAGGATCTCTTATAGGATATGCAAGTCTAAGCTTATGAAGAATGTCGTATTTGTCTATGCATTGTTTGATGCAGAGGGGTTACCCTATGTATTTGTGTGGATTTCAAGAGCTGAACAAATATATATTGGCATTAGAGGATATGTCAATGGTTCAAGAGTTTCCCAACGTATTTCTAGAGGAGATATTAGTTATGCCACTAGTGCGTGAGATAGACTTCACCATTGAGCTAGTACAGAGGGTGGAATATATTTCGAAGGCACCTTGCTAGATGGCACCAGTAGAATTGCAGGAGTTGAAGATTTAGCTAGAGGATCTAGTGGCTTACGAATATGTTCGCTCGAGTGTGTCTTCATGGAGAACACTAGTTTTGTTTGTAAAGAAGAAGGATGTGAGCCTTTATCTTTGCATAGATTATAGGGGTTTGAATTAGTTGCCATTGAAGAACCAATATTTGTTTTTGAGGATCGATTACTTGTTTGATCAACTTAAGGGTGCTTTGATTTTCTCGAAGATTGACTTGAGGTTGGGTTATCATTAGCTACACATTACCAAGGAACAAATCATGAAGATAACCTTTGGGACATTGTAACACCCCCAAAATTCACTACTAAAAATTTTATTTTATTTAAAAGATTTAGCGGAAGCAAATTACACAACTATAAATTTTGGGGATATTACCGCCACACTTAGTATCAGACCGGTTCACTCCTACCTTTCCAGTATCAAGTGCTAAGGCTAAAAGTGTAAAATGCAATTTACAACCCATATTTAAATTAGAGTAGCATAAAAACCATTTACAAGAATAAAGTCCACCAGTGGTGGTTACAAAAACAACAATAATATTAAAACTAGGAATTTAAAAGAGAAAGGGAAAACCCTAACGGTTCCACATGATTCCTTACTCTCTTTTTCGTTGCTCACTTGATTAGCACCTGAAAAGGACTTGTAAGGGATACTACCCATTGAATAGGTAGGGGCACCACGAATGGAACCCTTCAGTACTATGGTAAACCCTTTAAAAATCACTTAAAAGCAGACTCGCAATGCAACACACGATACAAAGTTATATACATATATAACAAGAAATACGTGCACCACAATCACATACTTAACAGTCCATCAATTATTAATAAGTCATAATGTACAATTAATGCTTCTGGGCCTTAAGTTATGTCATAGTGCAAAATCATTACGTTCGGGCCTTAAGCCATTAGTCCATCATTATTCAATCATCTCTCAGATTTTATATCCATGTGATGCGGGAACCCCACTATTATAGTCGGTGGACTGGTCATGCAGGGCAAAACGCTCCTGGCTACTATTATTTGCCTGTGGACCGGTCTGACCCCGACTCACATGGTGTTTTACTATAAGTGATTAGTATTTTTTCATAACTTGATTCATATCCATGATTGGTTTTATTGAGCTCGGGACCCCCACTATTATTGCCGGTGGATCGGAATATATATCAACATCATCCAGGGCAACATGCTCCTAGGCCACTATTATATCCGGTGGACCGGTACTCAATATCATAATTCAACTGGACCCGGCTCATTAATCTTTCACTTTCATGATTAATGTTTTCCCTTTTTTAATCAGCACAACAATTCCATTTATTTGCCTCGGACGGGAGATCAAGAACCCGGGACACAAAGGTACACTAGTCGTACTGGTGCATACAAGCTACTTAGTACCCTTCAACCATCAACCCAGGGACGCAAAGGTACCCTGTTCGTACTGGTGCATAAAGCTACTCAGTACCCTACCGACAAGGACATCTAATCTATAAGTATGTATACCCCCTAAATAGCTTTGTAGAGCTAGATAAAATAAGATATAGGGCCTGGCTCGCGTACAAAGGTACACCAGCAAATACTAGAATAATCGTGGGCTAAACCACGTCTTTAGGGTAGTAACCCCCAAATAGACACCATTCCCGATCTCTATGTCTTTCACTTTAAGTATTAGTGTCTTAATTAAGGTGATCACGAAAAGTACAACAATTAGAAGCTTATTCACTTTCGATCATTTTGATATCATTAGGCATTTCTTATTCATACGATTATCCAAGATAACATAGAGGAATCATTAAGGCCATCATAATCTCATCCAATTCTGATTCAGGATTTGTTCTCATGATACTTACTAATTGTTAATTACTCTTACCCTACTATTCAGTGTTACTTGAATCTTATCACGAACCTCTAGTGTCCCATCAACATGTTAGATATGAATTACTGATTTACCCCTTACTTGTATAGTTATTAAGCCATCCCTTCCTTACTTACCAATTTTCCATATCGCCCTTCAAGTTGCATAATTACCAAATTAGGTTACTATATTTAGCAAAGACAGTAATTAGTTAATGTTATTTTTATTAGTATGCTATTAGTTTATCAAAACTCTAAGGAGGCGTAGGAGACTGCTCTAAGATCGATGTCGTTTTAGGTAATGGTGTTACTAAGGCCTATTGTGTGTTGATGTGCATTAAATGCCTTGTATGTTATGCATCCTATGTTTATTATTATAATTATTTCGTATATGGTATGACATGGAGTTCAAGCACATTCTTGTGTTGTTATATGGCATATGTATTATGTATATACGATGATATGTGTTGTGATCCTGTAAGACATGCATGTGAGGATGTTAACATGGTTTGTGAGGGGGAAAGGATGAAAAAGAAGGATGGATAAAGAAGTTGACTAAGAGATGTGAGTTGACCCAAGTATTTTAATGATTCATGAGTAGAGGAATAAAATGAGAACTTTAGGGTTTCGTGTTGGAGAATCTAATCTATGTTTGTATGGGAGAATTTAATCTTTGTTATATATGGGAGAATCTAATTTATGGTTTTGTATGGGAGAATGTAATCTATGGTATTATATAGGAGAATCTAATTTATGGTTTATATAGGATGAATATTTGGTTTTGTATGGATTGAATTTAGGGTTTGGTATGGATGAATCTTTGAGGTTTATATGGTTTGAATCTAGGGTTTGTTAAGGATGAATCTTTGGTTTGGTATGGATGAATCTTTGGGTTTTATATGGTTTGAATCTAGGATTTGGTATGGATGAATCTTTGGTTTTTTGTGGATTGAATTTAGGGTTTTGTATGACAGAATCTTAGGTTTTGCATGGAAGAATTTAGGGTTTCGTATGGATGGACTTAGGGTTTGCATGAAAAGTTCAAAATGTTGCATGTGATGTGTAACGTCCGTATGGGAGTGAAATTTACGTATGGAATGTTGGTTTGGGATGTGAGGAAGGTAATGCAAGCGTTGTTTGGGTTTTTGAACACTTTGGATGGAAAATAGTACGTGGATCATTATAAGGGTACGTAGGAGACTGAGTTAGGGTTTGGAGTGATTAACTATGAGTTGTTGTGATTAACTAAGTTTGGAGTGACTAATTATGGTTTGTTGTGATTAACTAGGGTTTGGGGTGGCTAATTATGGGTGGTTGTAATTAACTAGGGTTTGGAGTGGTTAACTATGGTTGGTTGTGGATAACTAGGGTTTGGAGTGATTAACAATGGGTTGTTGTGGTTAACTAAGGTTTTGATATGGCTAATTAGGGTTGGTGGTAGCACATGTGTACTTGGTGAATAAAGTATGATGATGAATATGGCATTTATGACTTGTGATGTGTGGAGTGTTAAAATGATTTGGGTTGTGAGAAGTTGAGTAAGATGGGCCATTGAGGCCTAAATTAGGGTTTCGGGATAAAACCTTAGAGTGAGATGTGGAGTGGACTTGGCAGTGTAAAGTAGTGGGCCTTGACCCATATACTTAAGAGATGGACTTCTCATGATATGATACGGATCAGTTGGAGGATAAGTGTAAAGAGAGTGAGTCATGCATGTCTAGAGTGAAAGCTTTTGAATAAGATACTTAAAACATTAATCACTTAAAGTGGAGGATATTGAGATGGATCCAGCCGATCCACCGGTTAGAAATAGTGGTTAGGGTTTTTACCCTATGTGTGACCGATCCACTGATTATAATAGTGGTTAGGGTTTTACCCTATATGCGACCGATCCACCGGTTATAATAGTGGTTAGGGCATGATGCTCTATATGTGACCGGCCCACCAATTATAATAGTGGGGGATCCCGAGCTCAATAAACACAAACCAGAGTTTTGCTAAGGCACTTAAAAGACACTAATGACTTACAGTGGAACATTATGCAAGCAGGAGCCGAATCGATCCACTGGTTAGGAATAGTGGTTAGGGTTTTTACCCTATGTGTGATCGATCCGCCGGTTATAATAGTGATTAGGGCATGATGCTCTATGTGTGACCGGATCACCGGTTATAATAGTGGGAGGTTCCCGTACTCGTATGAATTTGATAAAAAAGCATGGTGTGAAATGAGTTCTGATCAGAGATTAATTAAGTAATTAATCCGGACTATAAATAGGCCTTTATGTATGTACCCGAATGATTGTTCGATATTATGTTATCATGATGGTCTTTATGTTAATTTTCTCTTATGCATGGTTTATGTGATTTTATGTGTTGGTCTTAGTGCTTGGTTACCTTACTCATTACGTAGTGTACTGATCACCCTTTTCATGGGTGATGCTTATTCCCATGAGTAGTATGCCCTTCTGACTTTGTGCAGGTGGGCGAGACATTTGTCGGGGCTGAGTGTTGAACATGTTTTGGCTCGAACTTCGAGAGTATCGTGGCCGTATTCTCTCTTCTTGTTATCTTATCTCATTTGGTTATTTCTTTTGTATCTGATTTACCCATTTTGATTCATTACCTGTATTGGGTATTTTAAATGAACCTTTTATCGGTTGTAAGCTCATTTTCTTTTGGATATGAATTATAACTCTTTATGCGTACTCTGATTTTTGATGTATGATTCTTTCTAACTCTTTTATGAACTCTTGGTTTGAATTTAATGTCAATCTTTTCTTTAGCCTTAACACTTGGTACTGGAACGGTCGGAGAGAACTGGTCTGGTACTAAGTGTGGCGGTAACATCTCCAGAATTCACGGGTTTTAATTTAAATATTTCTATTGTAATTTCTTACGCTTTAAAAAAAAGTAGTGAATTTTGGGGTGTTACATCACCATTCACCCTTCACAATTGTTACACTTATCATATTTCCTATTTGGTTGGTTAGATTACCAAATTGTCCTTCTCCTTTGTTATAATTACTAAATTGCCCTTAAGTTGGATATGTTACCAAATTACCCTTTTTCATTATCATGATTATCAATTTGCCCCTTTAGTTGGTTAAATAATTACCAACTTACCCTTTAGTCGGTTAAATTACCAAATTGCCCTTCTCCATTATTATAATTACCGAATTGCCCCTTTAGTTGGATAAATTACCAAATTACCCTTCTGCAATCTCATAATTGCCAGATTGCCCTTATCCATTATTATAATTACCAAATTACCCTTATACATTATCAAATTACCAAATTACCCTTTTGTTGATTAAATTACCAAATTACCCTTCTCCATATTTATAATTATTAATTGACCCTTCGCCATAATTATAATTACCAATTTATACTTCTCCATGATTATAATTACCAATTTACCTTTTTACTTACAAATTACCGTTTTACCCCTTTATTACCAAAATTCCATAATATCCTCTTCTTTATAAAAATTACCATTTTACCCCTTACATCCAAATTTACCATATTACCCTTTTACTTGCAAATTACCATAGTAACCTTTTACTTGCAACTTACCATAATACCCTTTTACATCCAAAATTACCATTTTACCCCTTACTTCCAAAATTACTATTCTTACCCCCCTTTACTCCCAAAATTACCATAATACCCCCTTACTTATAAAATTACCATATTGCTCTTTTGCCTCCAAAATTACCACTTCATCCCCTTTATTACATCACTTTTATTTAATTAACATTACCACATGGAATAATAATACTAATACTCCATTAACAATATCCAACTCCACCAACTATTATATTTTAATATAATACTTATTAGCATCCACACATATTAGGCCACATTCTTGCACAAGAAATATTACTAAAATGTCCCTAGGGCTCACAATAATATTATTCATGCATAAATGGTCACAATAACATAATATGACATGGATAAGTACTTAACACTTTCATTAATAATCAAACTCTTCCCCTAAGTAGTATTTCCACACATGGCATATAAACTAGCATACTTTCCTTTTTATCAATAAATACAAGCAAATATATATATATATATATATATATATATATATATATATATATATATATTATATTAAACCACAAATATCAAGCATAATAATATATTAACAATCCTAATGTGCTAACATACATTTATCCTTAGATTTAAGTGGGGTTTAACGATTACCTTAATTCCAAAAAAATCAAACCTTACCGATATCCCGGTTAAAGATTCAAGCTTTGATTAGTAAAATCAATACCTAAAAATAATATCAATACTTATTATATTAGAAATAAGAAAACCAAAGTATAAGACTTTATAAATTTTACTTAATAAAATAATTAACTTAAATATTATTATACCTTAAATTATTAACAAAATTGGGCCAAGAAATGCATCAACTCATCCTGTTTTGTATCATGAGCTGCATGCAGAAATAAGGGTGGAAGGGTTGAAGGTTGCATGAAGAAGAGGGTGGAAGGGGTGCTTTCGGGTTAGGGTTTTAGGGCTAGGAAAGAGGGTTGGTGGGGAGGATTTAGGGAAAGGACAGGGTGTAGGAGTGAAGAGGGGGTGTAGGTGGTGGTCGGGGGTAGGTTGTTGGTGGCCAAGGGTGGCGGTAGCGAGGCCGTGAAGTGGGATGTAGGAGTGGACCGAGCTGAGAAGGAAGGAAAAGAGAGGATAAAATGGAGGGGTGAGGGGGATTTTTCGGCCAAATGAGGTGTGGGGGTGGTAGAGGAGGTTGCAGGGAGTTGACTGGTGGTTGGGTGGCGGTACAGGCAGCCGGACGGCGGCGAACAGAGGGGTTGCAGGGAGGTTGTCGATAAGGGGGAGAAAGAAGGGAAAAAAGAAGAGGGGAGGAAGAAGGGACTGTAGGGGCTCGAGGGGGTATTGTGGTGGTGCAAGCTGAGGTAGAGGGTGGTAGGGAGTTGTGCAGGGGGTTGGTGCGGTGGTTGAAGCGATGGACGGCGGCGACATAGCCAAAACAGGGAGGAAAAAGGAAGGTGAAGAAAGGGAGAAGAGGGAGGTCAGGGATGGTATGGGGCTCGAAAAATGGGGCAGGAAAAGGGATGAAGAGGAGAAGAAAAAGAAGAGGGAGGATAGGGGGATAGGTGGCCAGTCGATGGCAGTGTTTAGTGTGGCAGGGAGAGGGAGGGGAAGAAGAGAAAGGGAGAGCCATGCAGGTGGGGAGTGCATGGCTGGTTTGGCCCAAATGGTGGAAAAAAGGACTGGGGGAGAGAGAAAGGGAGGGTTGCAGTGCTGGCAGGTGGTGGTAGCAGGCGGTGGCAGGTGTGCTCGAGGTGGCAGGCATGGCGATAGGGACATGTCGGGGCCTGGGTTGGGGCATAGAAGAAGGAAGAAGAAGAAATAAATAAGGGGGGAGGTGCAGGCCGGCGAAGGAAAGAAAAAAGGAGAGTTGGGTCGGCCCGGGTAGAAGGGGGAAAGGAAAAGAAGGAAGGGTTGGGGTTGGGCTGTTGCGCCGGGGGAAAGGAGAGGAGGGAAGGAAGTGGGCCAGAGGCCTAGGCGCAAGGGGAGGAGGGAGCAGGCCTGTTGCGAGAGACCCGAAGGAGGAAAAAAGGAAAAAGAAAGAAAGGAGGGAAAAGGTGAAAAAGGAGAAGGAAAGGGGAAAAAAGGAAAAGGAAAATGGAAAATGGGAGAATTTAAAATAATTTAATTTATAAAATAATAGGATGTAATATTTTTAATAATAAATTTATTTAATAATTTAATTGAATATAATTAAATATATGGACTTAAAAAGAATAATTTTAGTAAAATATTGATATGAAAAAAATTATTTAAATAAAAAGAGTATGATAGGATGACAAAATATTTATTTTAATTTATCAAATATTCCTATCCAAATTTATATACTAAAAAATACATAAAATAATTAATTTAAATAATTTTAAAAGCTAATTTATCCTAAATAAAAGCTATTTATTAAATTCTAAGTTTTTTAAAATTTTAGGGGATTACAGACATGGTACGAGCACTAGAGTTTACGATGATGCCTTTTGGGCTCACCAATACGGCTATTGTATTTATGGATGTGAACTAGGGGATAGAATTTTGTTGAGGGTTTCACACACTAAAGGGGTGCAGAGATTTGGTTTGAAGGTAAGCTGAATTCGAGATACATTAATCTTTATGAGGTTCTTGATAGGGTTAGCGAAGTTGCATATTGTTTAATACTTCCACCAGAGTTGGCTTGAGTTCATAATATCTTCCACATTTTGTAGCTCAAGAAGTACGTAGTAGATCCATCCCATGTAATTAGATTTGAAGAGATCGAGCTCGGTGATTCTTTATCCTATGATGAGAGACCTTTACAGATTTTTGACACTCAGATACGATAGACCCATATGAGCTCAGTACCACTTGTGAAGATTCTTTGGTGCCACCATAGAGTAGAATAAGCGATTTGGGAGACCAAGAGGTATATGCACGATTTGCATATTGAGCTTTTAAGTATATGTGTGCTAGGTTTCGAGTTTCTTTCTTTTTTAAGGGATTAGTACGCGATAGTATATCATCGACTCTTATAGGATTTGACCATCGAGATCACATCTTCCTTCTCTTCTTTCCTAACCTAGACTTGTTGACTTCGAGGGTGAAGTCACTTTCAAGGGGGTGAAGATTTAATACCCCAAATTTTAGCTAACCTAATCACGTATAATTAATACCCTAACCCAATTATTATGTGGAGAAATTTATATTTTAGCCTTACCATAATTCTTTCGTCCCAAAATCTTAGCCTAATCTTAATTTTTGACCCAAGTAACTTATATTTCTTAACATAACATTAATCTTGGTTTATTTATATCTTTAATCTTATCTAAATTAGCTAATAAAAACTTAATCTAATATAAATCCTAACCTCATGCCTTTTCCCCTTTCTTTTCTTTTCTTTCTCTTTTTTCCTTTTCCTTTATCCTTCCTTCATCGATTTCTTCTTCTCCTTTCTTTTATGCCATTTTTCTTGTGTGTATTTTCCTTAACCTCTGCAACACAAAACCATCATCTCCCACATCTCATTTTTGTTGAAAATTTTACCTAGCCATCCCTCACGCCCCAATTCATTGCTGCCAACAGCCCCTGCCACTCCTTGTGCCCTTACTCTTTTTCCCCTCTGTTGTTGATCACCATCACCCAATCCTCCTCTGTCATTATTCTCCTCCTTTGCACACTACCACACACACACACACACACACACAACCTTTTCACTCTATCCTTCCCTCATTTATTGTCTTGTTTATTGCCCTTTTCTATCAAGCAATTCAACCCCACACCACCACCTTCTTCATTCTTCTTTCTTCCTCCCCCCTACTTTGTTTGACTTCATCAAACCATCACCACCACGACGCACCACCACCACTACCACCACTAAGCACTGCCCGTACTTGGTAAAACAACCACCTCAATCACCCCATCAATCCCCTTCACCATTTCCCACCATCTCCACCCCTCACCGTTGCCTTTTTCCTCCTTCCTCGTGTGCTCTGTTTTTTTTGTGAGGCACATGACAATACTTCTTGTGCAAGCCTCAGATGTGTCCTCTCACAAACTTCTACGCAAGCCCGTGCTTCTCCCACAGAGCTTGCCTGTGCATGCTCGCACAACCCACACATGATCTTGTGCACAACTATGAGTTCCCTTTTGTTCTTACTCGTGTGTTCCTTGCACGCCCATACGCCCTCTTTTCCTTATCACCCATGCACGTGTGTGCTTCTCACACACAACCCGCCTATGTGAGTTCATTGCTCTTGACCTATGCACTTGCACCCATGCCATTTCTTTGGCACAATCATGCCACTCTTTTAGCACGCCCATGCTCCATTAAAACATCACCAAAATACCACCGTAGCACCACCATACTTCCGTGCAATCCAAGCTTCTCATTGAGTTCTATTGTATCCATTTTCACCCACCTTTATCTTAATTTTTCCCTCGATTTTAATCTAAGGTCCTAATCACATATTATTCTTATTTCGTAGGTGATATTCTGCATATCTTGGAGGAATAAGTTTAGGATTTACGTACTTAGAGCCCAACGTATTTGTTGGTAAAAATACATGTCATAGATAGGGGTTTATGTGCTACATGTATATTTGTATGTATTTTTTTTAGAATGTTATATGAATAACGATGTTTATGAAAATGGTATGATATAATATCTTAAGAGTAATGAGAATGTGTAGGTATGTATTTTGGGTATAATGTTGGATTCGTGGTATCTATGTATATACTTGAGGTTTTGTAGCTCATATGAATATTAAAGATTGATACATATATATATATATATATTGGGTTTCATAAAGGCCTTTATGAGAGTATTATTGCCTTAACTATCATAAGGGCACTATGGTCATTTGAGAATAACGGTGATAATAATTATGGCTTTAAAAATTTTGTGGTTGGCTTTACGTGATCCAATTATATGTCTTGCATAATTATATGAGTCCTGCATGTTGATATTAAATATATAATAAACTATGAATAAGATACTAATCATTTAAAGTAAAATATTACGTGAGTCAAGCTGAGGTGTTTATATGGGTCCGTTCCACTGTATAATAAAGTGGCTTGGTTGTATTGTCCCTGAGAGGTACATCAATCCGTTTCACCGGATTAAAAATAGTAGGGGCCATACTCAATGTGAATATGATTTAGAAATACCCATGTATAAGACATTAATCATTCAAAGTAGAAGAGTGCGTGAGTTAGGAATAATGTGTTGAATCTGTTGCATCGGAATAATAGTGGCTTGAATATGTTGTCCTTGAGAGGTACTTCAGACTGTTCTATTGGTTAAATAATAGTAGCTTAGGAGCATTTTACCTTGAGAGGTGTTGGATCTGTTCCATCGGATAATAATAATAGTGGCTAGGTTGTGTTGTTTTTTAGAGGTGTTTTAGACCGCTAATTCGGTTTAAGAATAGTGTGGTCCCTGAATAGTGTAAATAAAATATTGAAATATGACATATCTAATAATGAGACATGGAGCCAGTTTTTACCTGCCATCATTTATGTAAACGTATGGATGTTTATTTTCTGATGTGAACTCATGTACTATGTGTAACCCTACTCGATTGTACCGTTACCTTACTCAGTACATAATGTACTGATCATATGTTTTATGGGTGCTGATTATTCCTATGAGATGTCATTATGCAGGTCCATGATGACCTAGTGGACAAGTTTGTAGCTTTTGATGGACTATATGTGGAGGAGTGCCTTTTGTATTGGGGTTTTGGGCATAGATTTATGTTATCCAAATGATAGTTTTACCCAAATACCTTTTTGGACTCTTAGGGTCATTTTTGTTGTATTTTGATAATATACTCGGAGTTAATCTCTAAAATCTTTCTAATTTTTATGAAATTTCTCTTGTCCCTTTTTTTAATCATCTATTATATTATAATTTGTTTTGCCTTATAATTGATGTAAGGATGGTATGCTAAGCCAAGATTATGTCAATTTCGACGATAACGCCTAACTATTTGATAATACACTTCGCTTAAAATTTTGGGAGTGTTATATTTATTTTTGATAGTGGTTTGTGAACCAATGTATTTAGTGATAATATGATGAAGAATCGTGGGTTGAAGACTTTAAAGCATTCTAACTATACTCCTTACAATGGCTCAGCAATAATAAAGGAGTACTGGTTTCTAAGCAAGTTCTTATTTATGTTATGATGGATAATTATGTTGATAATGTCTTATGTGATATATTACCAATGGATGCATGCGATATCTTTTTGGGGAGGTCATGACAATATGATAAGCAAGTTTCACATGATATGTTTCTTATTGAGTATATGGTATGTAAGGGAAAGAATAAATTCAATTTAAAGCCTAATTTTTATGATGAGGCTGAGGATAAGGTGACACTTGGGGGCAAGAATTTTTTTCTTCAAGAGCATATTATGGTTGAATTTACCAAAGAGAAGGGTGTTTGATATGCTTTGGTGGTGAAAGATACACAAAAGGGGAGATTCTAATCTCTAGTCCAAAAACTACAATCACTTTGGAAGGAGTTTAATAATATGTTTCATAAAGACCTACCACATGGATTACCACCATTGATAGGAATTGAGCATTCTATTGATTTCATCACATTAATATCTCTACCAAATAAAGCAGCTTATAGATGCAACCCTAGAGAGTTTAAGGAGCTTCAATGGAAAATTCAAGAGCTTTGAGGCTAAAGCCTTGTTAGGGAGTGTATGATTCCATGTTGCGTTCGACCTTTACTAGTGCCTAAGAAGGATATATGATTTGATTCAAGGAAAATTAAAAACAAAACCTTCAACTATATATTTCATATGCCAAGGCTTGATGATGTGTTGGATGAGCTATATGGAGCAAAGATCTTCTCTAAAATTGAGTTGAGTGGATATCATCAAAATAGAATAAGGGATTGTGATGAGTGGAATACAAATTTCAAGACTAAGTATGGTTTATATGAGTAGTCGGTGATGCCATTTGGGCTTTGCAATGTACCAAGTTATTTAATAAAATTGATGAATAAGGTACTTAGACCTTTTCTCAGCATCTTTATTATTATTATTTTTTATCTTAATGAAATCTTACTTTATAGAAAGATTATATAGAACAATTTAATCATTTAAGGATACTTTTTGAAAAGATAAGGGAAGTGAAACTTTATGGGAAGCTTGAAAAGAGTAGTGTTATGATGGAGAGTGTGATCTTCCTCAGGTACATTATGAATGGAAATGGTGTGATAGTTGATCCATTTGAATCGAAAGATATTACATCATGACCAAAGCCTTTCAATATTCATGAAGTCAGAAGTTTCCATGGCATATAATCATTATATAAGAGTTATATCAATGATCTCTCAACCATTTCAATTACTATTACATAACTTATGAAGAAGGGAGGAATTAAATAAAGCGAAGCTGCTATGAAGACTTTTGAAGATTTGAAGACAAAACCTTAAAATAAACCGGCATTATCCTTACTTAGCTTTGATAAATTATTTGAATTAACTTGTGATGCTAGAGGTTTAAGGATTGGAGGTATTTTTTCACAAGGGAAGAAACCTATTGTTTTCTTTAGTGAAAAGTCAAACGGTGCAAAGCTCATCTTCTCAATTTATGATGAGGAGTGATGTGCTATCATAAGATGTTTGGAGAATTGGGGTCATTACTTGAGGCTAAAGTCATTTTTCCTACATTTAAATCACAAAAGTTTGAGATACTTGCATGGGAAAAAGAAAGTGAGTCCAAGATTTTTGCAATCCTTTGTGTTTTCTACTAAGCATTTGGATGGGGGGATGTTGTGGCAAATGCACTTTCTAGGAGGTCTATGATACATACACTCATGGATATATAGTTATTTGGGTTCGAGATGTTGAAGGAATTATACCCCAAGGATAAGACTTTGTTGAAGTATTTGAAGATTGTTGGAAGCATGGAAGCTACGAGGCATATGTGATACGAGATGGTTTCTTATTCAAGAAAAAAAAACTTTGTGTACCTAGTACGTCCATTTCATATTTGCTAATCAAAGAGGTAGGTGAAGGTGAGATAGTAAAATACTTTAGAGTGAACAGAACCTTATAGCTACTTCAAGAGAAATTTTATTGGCTAATGATGTTCAAGGGAGTACAAGCTATCATCAAAAGATGTGCTAATTGTCAAAATAGTAAGAATTTCTTCCACAAAGGGCTTTAAATACCTTTACCCTTGCCGGCCGAACCATCGGGAAAGGATCGGTTTGAACTTCATACTTAGTTTGCCAAAAGCTCAAAGGGGTAAAGATTCACTCGTGGTAATAGTTGATAGGTTCTTTAAGATATGTCACACTTCATTCCATACCACAAAACTAATGATGTTACACATATCATATATCTTTACTTCAAGGGAGTGGTAAGATTGTATGGTGTTCTAAAGAAAGAGAAATGCTTCTAAGAGAGATGTGAAGTTCTTAAGTTACTTTTGGAAGAACTCATGGCATTTGTTGGGGACTAAGCTACTATTTAGTACAACATATCATATCAAATCCATGGTTAAATTGAGGTGACAAACAGAACTCTTCTAAAATAATGAGTAAGAGTAATAAGGATTGAGATGTTAATTTAGCACATGCAAAGTTTGCCTACAATAGAAGTCTATCACAATCTACAGTATAACACTTCGTTTTTGAAAACCTAAATTTTGTAAAATATCAATTTTAATCTACGGTATTTGATTTATATTTTATTTAGATTTGAATATATTTATTTGAATAATGATTCACGTAAATTTTGTTAAAGTCTGAGGTTGGTGTTATAGTTTTATTGATGGTTTGGAATTTATATTAAAATTATTTGATTATTTGTCATTGCAATTGATAAATTCATTCACAACTATGATTTTTTTTATATGAATCCATATGATTTTGATTTCTGTTTGAAAATATATTTTGATTTTTGTTGTGCGATTTATTCAAATATTTTAAATTTATTTTCAGTTATGACGTCATCATGTGATTATGACTTTATTTTGAAGTTATATAATTTTAACAAAAATGAGTTTGTTTTATATTAAAAAATAAATCCTTTGAAGTAGTAAAGTTATTTTAACAATTTTGATCCGTTATAAATATTTCTATTTTTAGATTTATTTATTTTTACAAGGTCAATGAGATCTTAAAAAAATAAATTAAAGGTTTCCTTAACTTATTTATGATTTTTCTTTTCAAAATTATTTTTTTTGTCTTTCCTACTTTGGTTAATAGATGAATTTTTCATAAATTTTAAAAAAATTATTTAGAGTTGTTTAAAATAATATAAAGGTATTTCTCCGTTGTGTTTTAAATATTATTTTAAAATTACATTTCTATTTTAATTAGTGTTACAATTTATTTTAAATAATAACATTTTAAAATATTATTTTTTATTTATATTTTTCAAAAATCTATTTATTGATTTTGTCTTTATATTGGTTTAGATATTTTACAAAGTAGCTTTAGGCTTTAAAATCCTGACCACTTACTTCCTTTTCTCTTTGGTATGGAAAATACAAACCTGACCTTACATCTCAACCTCTTGCTCCCCTGAATCCTTCGCATCCTAGCTTCCTATTATCTTCTCTTCCTATTCCTTGCATTTCTGGTTGCTCATCGGCCACCACCACGCTGCCACTAGCAACAGACGATCATTAGCGAGCAGCAACAACAACAATGTTAAGTAGAGTAGAGCAGCATCACACCACCGTCCATCGACGTTTAATGACCACCAAGCCACCGCCACAACATCCCACACCTAACAATAGCTTCTATTCATTGTTTATGCTCGGTTCTCATTTGATTTAATTTATAATCCACCTATTTCCATTATTATTATTATTATTGGGTGTGATTTGGCTCCACTTAAGCAAAATTATTTATCAGAATTTACTTATGTGTTTGTTGTGTATTTTGGTTGGATTGATTTATATTCAAGGACATTGGTTTTTAACCTTATACGTATTTGATTTTGAGCCATTTTATTTTGGTTTGGATTGATTCAGTTTGATTTTAAGCCATTTTATTAATTGATCTTTTAAAATTCATTAGAATGTATATGATTTTATATTGAAACTATCAACTCAATCTAAGTATTGAGAATCAATCAATTTGATATATACTTAGACTCAATCAATTTGATATTTTTAGGTTGAAACCCTAACGGTATTAAATTGGGTCATTTTTTTATTGTTTTTAATTAATTTAATATATAATATATTTTATAATATGTCTAATTGTATTTATAAGCTTTTAGTTTAAATAAATTAATAAGGTTGAACCACATTATAAGTTGGCTTAAAACCTTAACTTTAGGAAAATAGTTTTTTGAAATTGATTTGTGTATTGTTCTTTTACTCAATTGATAGTAAATTTTGACTTAGCATCAGTCTAATATTGTTTTTATCTTATCAACTTAGATCAATTATCTAAAATTGATTGATTTGATGTTTTGATTATAAATCTTAATCATTAAAGTTTTTTTAATAAAATTTACTTATTTTCTATTAATTTTCTCTATTTTAGTTATTTTCTAAATTGATTCTATAATTTTCAAAGGTGGTCTAGGAAAATGTTCAAATGGATCCCTAAAGTTAGAGCTATCTTTCATTCTTGTGCCAAGATAACTTAAAAACTACATAAACCTCCTAAATTCTTAGATAATAGACCATGTGTGTTGATATGTCCGTTTTTTAGGTCTTGGTTGTATTAGGGAGCATGTTAGGGTTTTGGTTGTGGAAGCATGTATAATGGTGTTATGTGAGTACACTGGGGTTTGCATGAAATCTTTATGTTAAGTATGAAAGTACGGAAATATGGATGTTGTATATTTTAAATATTCTCACATGTATGATCAAGAATGGATAATATTGTCTTAACCATGTTCTTGGCCTTTTTGGCACATGGTGTGATTATATGCTCTTAATTTATCTTGATCTTATTTAGAGATGATTAAGGTTAATTTTTGTTTGTGGACCTTAGGTGGCCTTATCCTCTTAGTTGTGGTGTGATATTGTGTGGTTCTTTATGGATGTGAATTACAATTCTTTATAATTGTATTTTATGAGTGATATCGCATGCATTGTATTATATAAGTTATATTGCAAGGATGATTGGTGTAAATATAATATATATGCCCTAAAGTTTTCATTATTTGTAAGCATGAGAATGTATGCTTACATTACCATGATTTCTTAAGTTAATTGTGTATACAGTAATATTATTGTTCATATGAGTAATATAAAGTGGTAGATTCCCTTATTATTAGCCATATCAAATTTTGTAAGAACATTAGTGATGTGATTTATTAGATGGAATATGTGGCAATATGCATAAATTATGAATAAATCAAGTGATAAGTGAAAGAAATAGGTTAAATATGAGTTATGCTAATTATAGGTTAGTTGGTGGTGTATATAGTCTACCTCGAGTAGCATAGGGATGGATTTCGAGGTAGGGTCATATAGAGAATAATTTATTGTTGCTTTTGGTCTCTATGACTTTTGTAAGATCTCTCTTTCCACTTTATAATTGACTTCAGAGTCTTACTGGGGGTGTACATACTTAATGAATTAGGCTATTGAGCGATTTTTATAGATGTCTTGAGTATATATACTCTTGATAATTATTTCTAGAGCGTCTTGTAGCCTCCATGTTTAGAAATTTTATGAGTGAAGTCTATGTGAGCAGTAATATCATGTTTTTGGAAGTGGAGAAGTGAATTGTACATCATATGAAATATTAAAAACAAGTTGTTATTAGTGTTGTGATATCATACATAAGAAAATGAGTAAGAATGTGAAATGGAATGTGTGATGTAATATCTTTTGGCGGATTTGAATAAGAAGTGATTATATGAACTTAAGTGGAAAGTTTATATAGAAATAAGTGAAATAGTAGGAATAGTAATGAGTAGTATACATAGTGTGAAAAGTGTGAATGATGTAAATAATTGTATGTAAGTAAACGCTACTGTGTCCGTGTTATCTTACAATCACATGTTTATTCTATTATCCTATATAAATGTGTTTTTCATATTATTCTACTTCCCATGATCTATGTAATAATATTATTCATGTTTTACATGTTATGTCATGTATGTGATAATATGCAAGCGTGATATCAACATTGTTCACATTATTGTAGGTTAAGCGATGCTTCATTTTTCCCTTGTCATGATTAAATGGAAGGCATGAGCATGTTATTGTTGTGAGTTATGTGTGCTCACTCAGTGTGCTATCATATTAATATTGCACTTGTTTGGTTGTCAGTGTGCGGATACCCTTGCTTGATTTCTATTGTGATTATTGGTTTGAGCTGAGTGTTAGGGCTACTTGGAGTTTTTTTTCCCTCAGATGCTTCTATATATATATTTTTTCTATCTTTGATATTTTAGATGTATTGTAATTTTATTTAGTGTTGTAACCGAACTTTATATTTATGTTACTTACTCAAGATTGGAAAATTTTAGGCAAGTAATTTTGGGGTGTTATAGGGACATCCTTAAGTAAACATGTGCGATGAACATAGGCTTCCACGCCACACATAGGGACAATCATTAGTGGGGTATGTAATTAGTTGGCTTAATTCTTTAGTTATTAAGAATATTGTTAGTTAGTTATAGTTTTATCTTTCAAGGAGTGTTAATTATATTATGATGCCATATATTTGAGATATTATTTTATGCTCTTTGTATGTCTATTTTTAGCTTATCTTATTTGTAAGAAGATTAGCTTGAGGAGGTGCAAATATGATTTATAAACCATTGTAATTGACGATGGAAATCAATAACATGAATCAAGATTAGTATTCTTTAGACTTTGATCTCTTCGTGAATCATATCTAACTTATACTCTTCTTTAATTTTATGTGAGGTAATCAAGAGTGTGGTTGTGTCTTAAAACAACACAAACATATCCCAAATTCAATCAACATCCCATTCTATTCATAATCACAAATCAAACCCTAATTGTTTCTACCATTAAACCCTAACTCCAACCAATCATCATTTATTGCTCGCATTCAATTCGGTTCTTCCTTAAACCGAACCTCAATCATCTAATTATCATCCTTTATTGCTCATACACACATCATTAATATATCTAATTATAAATGAATATAAGTTTATTGACTTAAGATATATTTTGCGATAACTATAAATAAAATAATGACATAAATGTACCCTAATATCTATAAAATAAAGAAAAAATATGACTATAAAATTATAGGGTAAAATGTAGTAATCCCATAGATGTTACAACTAGTAAAATATATGATAAACTTGGTTGTTGATTTAAATGTTTTTTTTTAACATCCAATGTCAATTAAAAAATTGACGCATTTGTATTCATTAAGTTTAATTGTTTCTTTATATTTGGTCAACATGAGACAAAGATAAATGTATTGGTTTATTTTTTAAAATATTTTTATGAATTTTTTCCATAACAAATTGCATATAAAATGTAGTTGATCAAAACACTAATTAAAATACTTAGGTCCTTAAATTACTAAAAATAAAAAGCGGGTCCTAAAGTTTTTAGAACATAAAAGTTCATCTCCTCAATTTGTAGTTTGGCATTTAAAGCATCAACACGAAAGAAAACGAGAGTGACTTTGGAATGGCGTACGTACATACTCATTAACTAGAATATCCAAGAGCATTGGCGTGAGACTTTTGTAGTTTCGCTCTTCTCCCCCTGCAGGCCTTCCTCCGATACCCCTTGATCGAACATAGTAAAGTATTGAATCGCCCTTTGCAACCTGTTTTTGTACAGCTTGCATGCTCCTCTTTTACCCCACCGCGGAAAATTCCTGCATGCGGTGGCCTTGGTATATATGCCACCCTATCCTATATGTCTATGTCCTAAATAAAGCATACACATAGCCCTCTCTCTATCTCTCTCCGTGCTAAAGTTTATCTCTTTCATTGCCTTTAGTTTGGGGTTGGGGTGAATGAAAGTTAATAAAGATGAATCACTTAGTTAACTCCATTTAAAAATAAATTTTGTTAAACTCAATCAAGTGAATTGAGATTAAAATTTTACATCCGTTCATCATCGTTAACTTTATTTTTGTTAACTTTTAATTTTTAGAGTAACACAGGTGAATGAACAAATTTAAATAAATTTTATATATTCACCTCAATCTAAATAAAAATTTTAAAATATTCATCCTGATTCAGCTAGTTAATTTTAAAAAAAATATATATTTTTTAAAACATTCATTTCGATTCAACTCCATTTCTTTTACCTAAGTTAATTTTTAATATTTACCTTCAACCCGATTCATCCAAATCCGAATGGAACATTAAGGTGTTATTTTTTTGTACTCTTTAAAAAGTTGTCTTTTAGCATCTTAATTTGATTCTACTAAGCATGGACTAAAAAGTAATGGGTTATTACTGTTTATGAAAAATTTATTCTCTTAACTATTTTTACTAATTTCATGTCACAACACTCCTCTACTCTACATCAAAAAATTTATTACTTGTGAATTATCTTATAAAAACCTATTTTATTTTTATATAATTTATCTAATTTATTTATTATTATCAATGCATATTAATAATAATTTTAGATGATAAAATTTAATCAAAAATAAAATTACAAATTATATCTAAAATTATTTGTGTACTAAATTTGCTCTATATAAAAGTTATTTATAATTATAAGAATTTTCAATACTATTTCATGTTAAAAACTTGCCAATTATTTTAGAATAGAAATTTACATATTACTTCTTCTCTCTATTTTTTTTTTACCTTTGACTCATTTGAATTTAAAATATTTATATTCCCTATAATATTCAATAAATTAATTGATTATGATCCATTATTTTACAAAATTATAAATAAAAAAGATGGCCTTTTATATTTGAAAAATAATAATTTAATTAGAGGTGGGAGAAATGAAGAACATATTGTACACATTAGTGTGAAATGATAAATGTTTACTTGAAAATTTTATTTTACTATTGCATATTATGTTTTTATTTTAAAAAAATCTTTAATGATATCTCTCACAATACTAATATGTGTGTTGATAATTAGGTAAAAAATTGTCTATTTTCATATATATATATATATATATATATATATTTAAGAAACAAATAAACCATAGTTATCTTTTTAATTCCCGACAAATGAATGGAGAATGAACTTTGAACAATAACTACATGTTACACTCAGTTACATCTAGTAAGATGCATCTAGTAAAAATATCAGATGATTATATTGGCAAAAAAATTATTATATATTATGTGCAACACCTATGATTATCTCGTTAACACAACTAATTATCCGATCCACCCAAGTAATTATCCCGACTAAAAAAGTGATTATATGTTTGGTATCTTAATCCTATCATCCTATGGGCTAATGTGTCATGTTTTTAAAGTAATTATCCTAATTATAAAGTTATTATGTGTTACATGTAGCATTAATAATTATCTCATCCACACAAATAATTATTCTAATATAAAATAATTATCCTAAAAAAACATAATTATATGTTTCATACCTTATTTTTAAGTTTTTTTTTGTATCATAAATAATTTTGTGTTATTAAGCATACTTTCATATGGCACGTAGGTAAATCTTGTATAATACATATGGGTAAATTTTGCATGCTTTTGATGTTTAGAAATGTGTGCTTCCATGGGTTGTTTTTGGATGGTTGGCAGAAACTTGCATGGCTTTTCACGCCATATTTTTTTAGCCATATTTAAGCCTTAATGAAGCTAGAAAAAGGTATTGAGTTGATGATTTTTAATTGTTATTGCATGTCTTGTATGACTCCTTATAATTTAGCTCATATTTTAGTCTAAGTAAGGAGAGTTTTTGATTCTCCTAATTTAAAAAAAATTATAAATAGATTATTGTTATCACATGAGGGGAATGCTCTTACGTCATTTTTTCACCACTAAAAATAATCTAGAAATTCTAAAATTATTGTTTACCCTTGAAGTTCCATCCCTACACTTTCATGCTCATATTTTTCACCAATTTGATCAATATTCTATTCATTGAACCAAAATTTGAGTTAAAGTCACTTATTTTCCCCTACCTATGGTATTTGTGTCTTTTTAACTTTGCATGCACCCAACCTTCTATGCTTGCATTTCCGATGCTTGAAATTGACTTCTCCTACCTATGAACTTACCTGCACTCCTTCACCCATTTGGCTTGATAAGTAAAGAAGGTTATATTTTTGTTAAGCTTATGATCGAGACTCGTCCTCCTTTTTTTCTCCTTATTCTCTTATTTTCACTTCTGTATTTTTTTCTATCTAGGGTTTATTTATTTTTAAATAGTAAATAATTTTAGATTTTTGGTTAATTTGTGAAGTTATCATCTTTTATCTCCTCCTTTCATGTCTCCATTGGACTCTTATGTCCTTAGTTTTTATTTCTTTTTTTTTTATCAGTTGTAACTGTTGTGAATCGATACCAATTCGGAAAAATAAGATCTAATTAGAATCAATTAGAACACACAAGAATTGAGAAGAGAAAAATACTCAAGAATACAGATTGGGGAAACAGATGATCTTATTGATGTGAAGTAATCATGATTACAAAGAATCAAAGAAATTCTCACTTAAATCATTCAATACATCAAGGAATTACAATAGAACTCAATAGGAGAAGAAGACGGCATTCGCTCTTCGATTAGGGTTCTAATCGCATGGTATTTATACTATACGAAACTGTCATTAGCGAAAACCGAGGCGGAGCGAAAAACCCAAAAAACACGGACCGTGTTAATAAACAGATATCCTATTAGGATAAAACTTCTTGATATGACCCTTCTTGTGACATCCATAGCACATGACATTCTTGGATCTATTATTCCTCGACTTCGACCTATACTTCTTCTTCTCACCAGAACCATGTTCCTGAGTTCTACCCCTAGCTACAAGTCCCTCACTATGTGAGTCACTAGAACCACCTCCACTCAACTGATTCTCAACCAGTTCCCGTTGTAGCAGGGCAGTCTTGACATCATCAAGAACCAACTCATCATCCTTCCCATACAGTATGGTCTCACGAAAATGTTTGTAATCAGCAGGCAAAGAACACAACAATGTAATAGCAAGATCTTCATCCTCCAATTTAACATCTATATTCCTCAGATCCATAATTATAGAGTCAAATTCATCAAGATGAGATTTAAGGGATTGTCCCTTACCTAATTTTAACTCATGCAACTTGCTCTTCAATAACAGACGATTCGTCACTGACTTCGTCATGTATAGAGACTCCAGCTTGAGCCATAAGGATGTCGTCGTTGTTTCTTTAGCCACCTTATGCAAGACCTCATTAGACAAACATAATTGTATGGTGGAAAGGGCCTTTTGATCTATCTTCTCGAATTTCTCATCTGTCATCGAATCGGGCTTCTTTGATATCCCGAGTAACGCCTTCTCCAATCCATTCTGAATCAGGATCACCTTCATCTTCAACTTCCATAAGCCAAAGTTCACAGAACGATCAAACTTCTCTATATCAAATCTTGTAGACATCCTGAATACGAACCCAACGCTCTGATACCAATTTTTTGTGGATCGATACCAATTCGGAAAAATAAGATCTAATTAGAATCAATTAGAACACACAAGAATTGAGAAGAGAAAAACACTCAAGAACACAGATTGGGGAAACAGATGATCTTATTTGATGTGAAGTAATCGTGATTACAAAGAATCAAAGAAATTCTCACTTAAATCACTCAATACATCAAGTAATTACAATAGAACTCAATAGGAGAAGAAGACGGCATTCGCTCTTCGATTAGGGTTCTAATCGCATGGTATTTATACTATACGAAACTGTCATTAGCGAAAACCGAGGCGGAGCGACAAAACCCAAAAAACACGGACCGTGTTAATAAACACGGACCGTGTTAATAAACACGGTACCCCCGTGTTTATTTTCTATCTCTCGGCCTCTCCTGGAAAACAGAACATATTTTCCTGATAAAAAACACGAATCGTGTTTCCAAAACACGGTTCCCTCGTGTTTATTTCCAGCTTTGAAAATCTTCAGTATTTCAGACACAACTTCTTCATCTAACCTCTGATCAAGCTGATTCTTGATGCGTTGGAAATATATCAGAAAGATCTACAACTTTCATGTTCAACACATTTCCAAATTCTAATTTCTTCAATGTAAAATATTTACATCTTTCCAGAACAGCTCACAGTTCTACTTCAAATTTCTCCTAAACACTTCACACACCAATCCAAGCTATTCTACACACCAAATACGAGTCACAAGCTCACAATTCTCCACCTTGACGACGTATTTAAAGTAGCTAGCACCAGGAACACAAAAGACCATATGTAAAAACCCCTGGGCCCCAAAAGGCCCTCATGGTACACAAACACCAACCAAGTCCGAGCAATGCTCGTACTTGCTCATTATCAATGGCTTCGTTAGCATATTTGCTGGATTCTCAGTAGTAGCCACCTTCTCCAACACAACCTTTCCTACAACAATAGTACCTCGGATGAAGTGGTACTTGATATCAATGTGCTTCGTCCGACGATGGAAAGAATTCTGATTCTTTGCCAAACAAATAGCACTCTGGCTATCATTACGAACAACGGGAGCACCATGACCAAATTCAAGCTCACGAACGAAACCACCAAGCCACAAAGCTTCTTGAAAAGCTTCCGTCATATCCATATACTCATCCTCAGTAGTGGAAAATGCAGTCACATCTTGCAAAGATGACCTCCAGCTAATTGCCGAACCACCCAGACAAAACACATAACCTCCAGTGGATCTCCTATTATCAAGATCTCCACCATAATCAGAGTCAACGAACCTAGTCAACGCATCATTTGACCTCCCATACTCCAAACAAGATGATGTAGTACCCTTCAAGTACCTCAGAATCCACTTCACTGCTTGCCAGTGAGCCTTCCCAGGATTCGCCATATATCTGCTCACAACACTCACAGCTTGAGCAATATCCGGCCTGGTACAAACCATAGCGTACATCATGCATCCCACATCATTAGAGTAGGGAACTATGGCCATAAACTCCTCCTCATCTTTAGATTTGGGCAATCCAAAGCAGACAATCTGAAGTGAGTAGCCAAGAGAGTACTAACCGGCTTGGCATTAATCATATGAAATCTCTCCAACACCTTGTTCACATATTGCTCTTGTGACAAGTAAAGACGCTTCTGTCTGCGGCCTCGAATGATCTCCATGCCAAGGATCTTCTTCGCAGCTCCCATATCCTTCATCTCAAACTCAGTCTTCAGCATTGTTTTCACCTTGTTAACTTCAGTCAGATCTTTTGCTGCAACAAGCATGTCATCGACATACAACAAAAGATACACCAGAGAACCATCACCAACCTGCTTCAAGTATACACATCCATCGTACTCACTCCTGGAGAACCCATGCTCAATCATAAACTGATCAAACCTCTTATACCATTGTCTACGCGACTGCTTCAGACCATATAGTGACTTCTTCAATAAGCACACATGATCCTGTTTGCCTTCAACAACAAAGCCATCTGGTTGGCGCATATAGATCTCCTCCTCGAGCTTACCATGCAGAAAAGTTGTTTTAACATCCAATTACTCTAACTCCATATCCTGCATAGCCACAAGCGCAAGCAAAGTACGAATAGAAGTATGCCTAACAACAGGGGAAAATACCTTGTTATAGTCTACACCAGGTATCTGACTAAACCCACGTGCAACTAAACGAGCCTTGTACCTCGGTCCCTCAACACCTGGAATTCCCTGTTTGAACTTGTACACCCACTTGCAGTCAACTATTTTCTTCTTCCTGGGTGCCTTCACAAGTTCCCATGTCTGATTCTTCCATAGAGATTGCATCTCCTCCTCCATAGCAGCACACCACTGATCAGAATCAGCACTAACAATGGCATCTGAGTATGACATTGGCTCCTGTACATCAACTACAGTCTCAGCACTAGCCAAAGCATAACCTGCTAACTCCTCAAAGACATACCTCATAGGAGGCTTCACAACCCTCTGTGGTTTACCGGGAGCAACGCCCCTTTGCTCCACCTGCTGCCTGGATCCACTCACTTCAGGAATAGTGGGTCTCATACTAGAAGAGTCTGACTGATCCAAATCAACCTCTACCTCCACCTTATCCGTAACACCATGTAGATTCTTCTGCTCCACCTCTTCGGACAATCTATTCGAAGAAGACTCAGACTTTTGGAGGAATACGGACTCATTGAAGGTAACATCCCTACTTGTCAAAAACTTGGATGCAGCTGGATCCCATAACCTGTACCCCTTCACACCGGATGTATAGCCAAGAAAGATGCACTTCTTAGCTCTAGGCTCGAGTTTCCCATCATTCACATAAGCATAGGCAAGACATCCAAAAATATGCAAATCAGAATAATCATCTGGTTTGCCAGACCATACCTCCTCAGGTGTCTTCAAAACGATTGGGTGACCTATTCACCAGGAATGTCGCCATGTGAACTGCCTCAGTCCAAAACTCCTTGCCTAATCCAGCTTGTGACAACATACATTGAGCCTTCTCTAATAGGGTTCTATTCATCCTCTCAGCAACCCCATTTTGCTGTGGTCTTCCAACACAAGTGTGATGCCTAGCAATACCATGGTCCTCACAGTACTTAGTGAAACTACGTTCCACAAACTCAAGGCCATTATCTGTCCTGAGACACTTCACTTGTCTCCTAGTCTACTTCTCTAATAAAGTCTTCCAATGCTTGAAAACTTCAAAGACATCATTCTTATTTATAATAAAATAAGTCCATACCTTCCTAGAGAAGTCATCAATAAATGTCAGTAGGTATCGTGAACCACCTTTGGAAACCACCCTTGCAGGACCCCACAAATCAGAGTGAACATAATCCAGAGGCCCCTTTGTACTATGTGTAGCCTTTGAAAAACTAACCTGCTTCTGCTTGCCAAACACACAGTGTTCACAGAAATCTATAGTACCTGTACTCTTTCCATCCAACAACCCTCTCTTGGAGAGTTCAGTCAAGCCTTTGATACTCATGTGTCCAAGTCGCATATGCCAAAGTCTAGTAACATCCGAGTCGGACATACTCGATGATGTTACCGTAGCTGCTCCCTCAACAGTGGAACCAACAAGCTCATACAGTGTCTCGATCCTCTTGCCTTTCATTGCAACAAGAGCCCCTCTAGTAATCCTCATCGTGCCATCCTCGATCACACAACGATATCCATTACAATACAAAGAACTCAATGAAATCAAGTTCTTGGTCATCTCAGGGACATGTTGAACATTAGACAGTGTTCTGACCACACCATCATGCATCTTCACCTTCACTGTCCCAATCCCAGCAACTTTGCATGCAGCATTATTACCCATCAGAACTACTCCACCTCGAGTTGTCTCGTAAGTCTGGAACCAGTTCCTATTGGGACAAATATGGTAAGAGCATCCAGAGTCCAAGATCCACCTGTCCATAATCTTGGTCTGACTATCAGTGACAGCCAACACACTACCATCACTATCATATTGAGCTATAGCAGCATCATCCTTTGTGCCAGATGATTCACCAGGTTTATCTCCAGATATCCTATTAGGACAAAACTTCTTGATATGACCCTTCTTGTGACATCCATAGCACATGACATTCTTGGATCTATTATTCCTCGACTTCGACCTATACTTTTTCTTCTCACCAAAACCACGTTCCTGAGTTCTACCCCTAGCTACAAGTCCCTCACTATGTGAGTCACTAGAACCACCTCCACTCAACTGATTCTCAATCAGTTCCCGTTGTAGCAGGGCAGTCTTGACATCATCAAGAACCAACTCATCATCCTTCCCATACAGTATGGTCTCACGAAAATGTTTGTAATCAGCAGGCAAAGAACACAACAATGTAATAGCAAGATCTTCATCCTCCAATTTAACATCCATATTCCTCAGATCCATAATTATAGAGTCAAATTCATCAAGATGAGATTTAAGGGATTGTCCCTTACCTAATTTTAACTCATGCAACTTGATCTTCAATAACAGACGATTCGTCACTGACTTCGTCATGTATAGAGACTCCAGCTTGAGCCATAAGGATGCCGATGTTGTTTCTTTAGCCACCTTACACAAGACCTCTTTCGACAAACATAATTGTATGGTGGAAAGGGCCTTTTGATCTATCTCTTCGAATTTCTCATCTGTCATCGAATCGGGCTTCTTTGATATCCTGAGTAACGCCTTCTCCAATCCATTCTGAATCAGGATCGCCTTCATCTTCAACTTCCATAAGCCAAAGTTCACAGACCGATCAAACTTCTCTATATCAAATCTTGTAGACATTCCGAATACGAACCCAACGCTCTGATACCAATTTGTTGTGGATCGATACCAATTCGGAAAAATAAGATCTAATTAGAATCAATTAGAACACACAAGAATTGAGAAGAGAAAAACACTCAAGAACACAGATTGGGGAAACAGATGATCTTATTGATGTGAAGTAATCGTGATTACAAAGAATCAAAGAAATTCTCACTTAAATCACTCAATACATCAAGGAATTACAATAGAACTCAATAGGAGAAGAAGACGGCGTTCGCTCTTCGATTAGGGTTCTAATCGCATGGTATTTATACTATACGAAACTGTCATTAGCGAAAACCGAGGCGGAGCGACAAAACCCAAAAAACACGGACCGTGTTAATAAACACGGTACCCCCGTGTTTATTTTCTATCTCTTGGCCTCTCCTGGAAAACAGAACATATTTTCCTGATAAAAAACACGGATCGTGTTTCCAAAACACGGTCCCCTCGTGTTTATTTCCAACTTTGACAATCTTCAGTATTTCAATCACAACTTCTTCATCTGACCTCCGATCGAGCTGATTCTTGATGAGTTGGAAAGCTATCAGAAAGATCTACAACTTTCATGTTCAACACATTTCCAAATTCTAATTTCTTCAATGTAAAATATTCACATCTTTCCAGAACAGCTCACAGTTCTACTTCAAATTTCTCCGAAACACTTCACACACCAATCCAAGCTATTCTACACACCAAATACGAGTCACAAGCTCACAGTAACTCTTTTGGCTAATTTTTTGTTATCAAATTAGTTTAATATATTAATAAAATCTTTATATGTTGCTTATTAATTGTTCTTAATTTAACCGGATAAACATTTTAATAATTAGTCTAAGAAAGATAAAGAAATCAGGCTTTTATTAAGTATAGTCATAACACTATACACTTTTAGTGGTTTAAATTTCTCAATTAAATCTTTATTAAAAAAATCAAGTGTCAAAAATTGAAGTTTTACAATAATTGAGCCAACCTGAATTATATTTTAAATCTTAAATTATTCAGTCCAACCCTTAACTAATCTTGTAAAAAAATTGACTTATAAATAATCAATTCGAAAATAAACTGATCCATTACAATCCGAACCCGATGGACACCATTACTCAATATCTGACAATGCAAGTGTCTCCTAAACGAATTTTCTGTAATCTGTTTCCTCCTATACTTGAAAGGATAATCAGCTGCGGAACGATATATATTCAGCTGCTGCCATTGCCAATGAAAGCATTTTTATTGCCATCAAGGCATCAAGTCACGGTTGCAGGCTTGCAGCTTTACCTTTTTCCTCTCATTCCCGCTTCGCAGGAATTGAGAATCATGTATGTGGACATTTTAAAGGCTAAAGGGAATAATCGTACAACAGCTACTGCTGCTGTAGAGTTGACTTTTCTTTTAATTCTTTTAATACCAGTTGTCCATGGATGATCGAACAACGATCCGTACCAAATTAGTCGGTGGAAACCAGGGCCGTTGAGCAATCGAGTCTGTTCGAGTAGCTCGGTTCCTTCGTTTAAAAAAATAAATTAAATTTAAGTCTTATTTTTTAATTAATTTATTTATAAACATGTTTGAATATAACTCAAATTTCATTTTGCTCATTTATAAACTCGGCTTATGAACTTATATAAAATTTATTTAATAAAAAAATCAAATAATTAAATAAACCTTTAAATAAGTTAAATAATTAAATGAATCAATTTATTATGTTTAATTTTTAAATAAGTTTAGTTACTAATTGAATCATGATATATAAGTCAATTTAGTTTATTATTATTTTTTAAAAAGTCTAACAAAGTGACTCACTAACCTCATTGATGCAAGCTCGATTTTAGCTCATTTTGAAAGCTAGACAAACTCAAACCGAAAGATATTCGGCTCAGTTATACTCGTCGACAACCCTAATAGAACTGAAAACAGTGTTAATTAAAGGTATAACTTATACAGCAGCTAGTTGCTTCTTCTTATTCTTCTTCTTTTATAATGAAAATAATTTTATTTACCTTGAACAACAAGAGTATATACTAGCATCATCATTGAGGATGAGTGGCTAATCATTTGCCATCATAAAACTGAAACAAAAATCAAGGTGAAGGTTCCGGCCACGGCTCCATCCAAGCTAGTAACTATTTTCGTATGAAGATAGTTTTTTTCCTTTTTCAGACATGTTTATTTTTAAAGAATTTAATAAATTGATTATAATATTTTAATTATACTTTTTAGTGGAAACTAATAGAGGACCAAGTGTTTTTTTTGTTTTGCACATCATTATTTATATAATTATTTCAGATAGGTTTAAAACCGTTTATTTTACATATTATTTTTAAAATATCATTTTCTATATTATCTACTATATTACTATTTCATAAGTTGGCCTTGCTAATTTTTATTAGATATTTGCACCATTTTATACTATTATCCTTATATCATAATTTGATTGTTATAATATTGTAAACTACTATAACAATCAAAAGTCCATGCTGCCACACTTAATAAGAGCATAAGTTTGCCTTCTTTCCAAGCAAAATAGTAAAAATAAAAGAGAAAGAGTCACCAAAATCCCTAGCCTTTAACTATTCTTCATTTTTCCTTACGAACACAAAATTCCAAAATTATTGCTACATCACATAATAATAATAATAATAATAATAATAATAATAATAATAATAATAATAATAATAATAATAATAATAATAATAATAATAATAATAATGATGATGATGATGATGATGATGATGATGATGATGAGATAAAAATAATAATAAACCACAATCAAATAATAAGATAACACTATTATCCTTATATTACAATCAAATAATAACAACTATTCTTCTTTTTCCTTACAAACAAAAAATTCCAAAATTATCACTATAACACATAATAATAATAATAATAATAATAATAATAATAATAATAATAATAATAATAATAATAATAATAATAATAATAATAATAATAAGATAACAACTCCTTATTTTTTTTCCAACGCTCTACTAGCCCCAAGTTTGATTCTTCTACAATAGGTTGCACTAAATTTAGTAGGTGCCAATTTTACAATTGTGGTGCTGCTATTCTTATTTGTATTATTATTTAAATGGATGTTGATGCTCATATAAACTACAAAAGAAAAGTTTTTTTTTCCCAAAGCATAAAAGAATGCTATTTTATTTTTATTTATTTACAAGGTTATTTATTACTGTTATAATAAATACTCTTCTTCTCTTTATCTTTAGTATACTCCTTGGAATTAGGATGTTTGCTCACCTAATAAGTCTTTTGCTTTTGGCTTTTGATTTATCCGAATATTTTATTCTTCTTCTCATACCAGAAAAGCAAAAGGCAAAAACTAAAGTGGAAAACTAAAGTACGTACGTAGATGTAAAAGACAGATCGAAAGAAAAGTAAGGATAAAACATAAATAAATAAACAAATATCATGCCTTAATTAAGTAGAGGGGTACAAGGGAGGGAGGCATGGACGTTGTTGGCTAAGACCCCGTGGAGTTGCCTGACCCTATTGAATTTTGTGTATGGTTATATATTATATATAGATATAAGCATAATATATAACTAAAGGTGTTGTACTATTTTTTTTTTTCGTTGCTATAGAATAGTTACTCATGTTATATGTTAATTTGAGATCCCATAATAGCATTTTCTTTAGTTTTGTCCCCTCTTATTTTATCATGTTTCAACACATCATTTACCTCTTCTTTTTTTTCTTCTCTTTCCTCCTCGCTCTAGTTTCTTGCATACGTTGGGTTGTTCAAACTTTTTTGTTGCAACTCAAACTTTTGTGTATCCCACCGTTCCTTCTTCGTCTTCCTTTTTGTTTGTGGGTATGCTTGAACAACCATTAGAAGAAAAAATCCATCCCTTTCTTCCATCCATTATTCAATTTGTAAGTTTTGCATTTATTTTAAGAAGTTTCAATATAAATTGTTGATTGTTGTGTTTGAATTTTGAATTGGATTTTGTCGATTCGTGCATTGACAATTTGATTGTATATTTTTTATGTGTATTTTGTCAATTAATTGTTTCTTGTGCATTAATTTTAAATTAAAGTTTCATTTATTGTGAGACCTATAAAATTAAAAAATAGTACCGTCAGAATTTGATAAATATATTGGGATCCTATGAATTTAAAATTTTAGTTTCAAAACACGTTGAGGAGCATGAAAAGAGAGATGACGTGGAAAAGAGAAGGGACGTGCATGAAATAGGAAAGCGGAAGGAAGCGAGCCTTTTCTCTCTTTTTTTCTTTTTTTTCTTTTTGACATATCGGGAAGATCAAAATACCTTGAGGAGCATGAAAAGAGAAAGGCCGTGGAAAAGACCATGGGACGTGCATGCAAAAGGAAAGCGGAAAGACAAAAAATTGAGTGATAAATAAGAAAAAAGAAAAAGGGGGAGTGATGCCGTCTGAGCATGACCAGGGTAACATGCGTTCTTGTTAACCCTTCGAGTCTCCAAACGCTCAAAGTAGCTTGGTAACCAGAAGGGGAAGGCTAGAGAGCACCTAGTTAGCACAAAGATGATCGTGTTGGCAGCTTCGCTTATTATTCGACTGAAGGCATTGTTCATGCCATGCACGCTACAAGCCCGACAGCAAACCAACTCAAACGATCAAACACCCAACTCATACACATCCTCTACAAAGTACAAACCGCTAGCATGATCCAGGAAACTTCAAAGTATTTTATATCTATATAAAGAAATATCTTTCGAGAAACAGCTTTTTATTATAAAAAATAAAAAAAATACTACTACTACTACTGTTTCTATTACAAACATTATTATAATTATTAACACTAATTTTATATCATACTTATTGTTATTATTATTATTATTATTATTATTATTATTATTATATTATAGTTAAATACTGTTTATCTCTTTAGAATATAATTTTTTTTCCTATTTTTTCTTTGGATAACATAATTATTCATTTTAGTCTATCTATAGATTTTATTTTCTTATTCATACTATTGGGTATTCAAGAGAGACCAATATGATTAAAAATGAAATCTGACGTGACCAGCATAAATATTATTTTTATTTAGGAAACAAATTGAAAAAAAAATTGCATGTTAGAGAGGCTGGAATAGTATTTAACTCTAAAATTTTATTAATTTGATCTTATTTGCCCTAATAGTCTTGAAAATAAATCAAAGATAACATAACCTTAGTGCCTATTTATTTTGTCATATAAAATTTGATATGATCTAAAGTAATAATATGTTCGAAGCAATAATAATGTTTGGTAAAACATCTTATATGAAATATATTAATGTATATTGATAAATTTAGACATTATTTATTTTAATAAAATATTTTCTTATCATATTTTTCATATATTTTATTTAAATAAGATATATTAATAAAAAATAATAATGAATATAATAATAATAGTGATGACATTAATATAATAATTAATAATTCATATTATTAATAACTCATATTAAATTTTATTATTAGCATTTATAATATAATATGTTATGAAGAATTGATATAATTAATAATAATAATTGATACTAATAATTCATTATAACTAATATGTATATGTATATTAATAAATAATAACTATAATTATTAATAATAATTAATATTAATATTAATTATCATCAGTATATTTCAAAAAGATATATAGATAATTAATAATTAATATATCAAAAATAATAATGATTAGTATTAAAATTTGATATTAATCATTCATATTAATTAAATTCATTGATTTTAATACAGAATTAATAGTACCAAAAATAATTAATATTAATAAATATAATATCAATAATTTATACTAATATTAATAATTAGTTAACATGAATATATAATATTATATTACTAATTATTAATAATGATTAATATAAGCAATAATTATTGATAAATAATAATAATAATAATAATAAATATGAATTAATAATTATATGATTAAAATTAAAGATTATTATTGATTAAAATTTATATTAACAAATAATAATAATAATAATAATAATAATAATAATAATAATAATAATAATAATAATGAGTAATAGTGTTATAGTGATAATTTTGGGATTTTGTGTTTTTAAGGAAAAAGTATAATAGTTGAAAGCTAGTACTTTTGGTGACTCTTTTATTTTTGCTATTTTTCTTGGAAAAGAGGTAAACCTATGCTCCTACTAAATGTGGTATCATGTTAGGGGTTACTAATTATTATGCTTGCTTGTAATTTAATGGAATAAATGCATGTACTATGCTAGGTTTTATTTTTCTTCAATTATGCTATCCATGAAATAACATATGAGAACGTTATTATTATGTATTTTAATATGTGTATGATAGTAAGATATAATAGGGTTGTACGTTGTAAAATAATTATGCATGTGTTGTAGGGATGGTTTGGCCAAAGGTATTATTATCCTTACTAAGGCTTCCTTTCTATTTTTGATCTTACCATTAGATTCATCACATGTTTAACTTAAAATTTGATATGTGATATGTTGATATTTGAGCATGTATAGATATAGTTTTGAATGATTTAATATTTGTATGCTTTAGGGGGCAGAAATATCATTTTACATGTGTCATGATCATTCTCCAGCATGGGAGATATTTTTATGCACCAAATTATTATTTATGTTAATCGTATGAAATATGGTAAGTTAGATATGCATGGTTAGGGTTTACATGCTAGATGGGCTTAAGAGTACCAAAATGACAATTTTCTCACTTCTAAAGTTTTCTAGAACTACAATTTCATATTGAAGTGTTTATTTTAATATTATTTAACTATGCCATGAACTTTGTTTAAATCTTATAATATTTGGTATCAAAGTGGAAATTTAATAAGTAAATAACCTATAATGACATTTTGGTCAATTATGACTTATTAGGCATGAATATTGAATAAACAGACATAAGATGACCTTAATAGATTTTTAGGTTGAATTTAATGTCAACAATTAACTTTGACTTATATCATTGGCCTTAGGGTTGACTTGAATAGTTGGAAATAAATGAAAATTGTTAAGTATGAATTAGTTATCATATGCATATTTATTCATGGTTGGTAATCACTTTAATAAAATATTAATCCATAAAGTGGAAGACTTTGAGATGTTGGAATGATTTACTCCCTATGGTTAGCTACTCTAGGGATGTGGTAAGATCCCTTATTTTAATTTGGCAATTCGTCAGATGCCTCGGCATTCAGACTAAATTCCTAGTTTACCCTAATAAGATCTTGAAACTTCTTAGAGGGTATGTATACTGAAATATTAATTGACCTAGGATAGGAGAGTATTGTGTTTTTGTTGTGCGTTAGTATGATTGATGTACTTTATACATCATCGATTTTAAACGTTAGAGGGAATTGTGTTGCATAATGCGCTCGTATGACCGGTGTACTTTATACGTCTTCAAGTTTCTCTTGTATCCCCCCTTTCATTAATTAAAAGGAAAATTTTCTTCATATGGTGGCCTTTGGTATGTCTGGATTGTTGGTTTGGTAGTTGCCTTCACAAACTACCTTTGGTTTTTAGCATTGATTTGGTATGGATTATTTAGTAGTTGCCTTAGTGGATTACTCTAATGGTTATGTATTATGTTGTGGTTATTAGATACAGTTGTGTTGGCTTTTGAGATGGTTGTGAATTAGTGAAGTATGATGGTATGATGAGAATGTGTCCTTAATGATGTTTATAATATAATATGTTTATCGTATATTGTTATCGCATGTATCCCTTGATTTATTTATGCCATGATTTTCTGTGTTACCTTCTATGTGCTCTATGTAGCTTATGAATGCTTAGTATTGTGTAGTGGCTTTCTTAGTACTATTGTACTAATAGTTTCATTTTATGGTTGCCCTAACTATTCAGTGGGTAGTCGTGATTTTGCAGGACTTTGATGATTCCATTTGACGACTAGCAGTTGGGGTTTAAGAGTTAGGACTATTTGATATTCGCTCCAACATATTTTAACCTGGATATCCCTTAAACTCTTATGTCTCCTTTTGTATTTCTTTTCCTTAATTGTTTTACTTCTTTGTCCAATCTTTTGTATTAAAACATCGTACTCTTGTAATGTCATCTCTTATCTACTTCTTATTATTGTCCTTATCAAAGTTAATCAAACTAATATTTTAGATTTACCACAAAGTGTAAAAATAGTAAAGGAGAGTGGACTTATATTAAATATCCTCGTAACATACTATGTTTTATATATTTTAACTTCCATAATTACTCTTTTAAAAGAACTTTTTAAGTGCTGAAAACGAGGGTCCTATAATGAGTTGCTCATAAAGTAAACAAAAGCAGAGTCTTCACATTTAATGATAATATTCTTGATTCCTGGGGTTTGTACCAACTTAAGGTTTTTCCCTAAGTTCCAATGCTTCGGTTACTAGGTCAGTGGTATTTACAATGAGTTTGGATATACCCATGATTCATTTATCATTGCAATTCATAATATTCGATCATGCTACTATATTACCATTTTTGTTGCGCTTGGAACCATCACAATTAAGCTTCAAAATGTTTTGTGGAGAATGTTCCCGTTTAATTGCCACAATTTGTTTCCTTTTTCCCAATTATGGTGCTCTTTGAGAAAAAAAAAATCTTCATTTAGTTTTGATCTTCTCATATAAATATTGTCAATTATTTAGTAACACCCCAAAACTTACTATTGATTTTTGTGTTTTTTGCTTTTTAGGGAGAATTAATAATAAAATATTAGGTTATATCTCATCAACCATAGAAAATATATTCCCTATACTCAATCTATGATGAGTGTAAGAGTAAAAAGTAACCCGTATCTAGATATCATTTGTGGGAAGCACTTGATCCCACAATGATACAAGATTACAAAATAGAGAGAAGAGAACATACATAAAACAAAATAGAGGACTAAGAATCTAGAGAGATAGGTATCTGAATAACAATATGCTTTAACCAACCTATAAAACTATCATCACAAATAAGCACAACAAAACCATTGAATCAACAAATACCCTACAAAATAAGGTGGTATCTGCTCGTGAGAATGAGTAACACCCACGAAAATGTGAAAAATAATCAATTAACTCCTAAAAATATGAAAATTAGATAAAATTTTGATGTTATGAAAATAGAGGTATTATACATGAGGGTGGTGCGTCAACTGAGGTGGAGAAAGAAATGCAAGAGTCTCACCTACAAACTAAAATAATTCCAACTAGATATCATATGTTTCAAATTTTTTCACTTTAATATATTTATTATTATTATTATTATTATTATTATTAGTTTTAGAAACTAAAATGATAAAAAGAAATTACATCAATTTAATTAGGAATAAATGTAATTTTTTTTTGGAATTTTTTTTAAAAAAAGCAACATTAAAGTCATAAAATATTAAAAAAAATTCTGGAAAGTTCTAAAAGCCTTTTAAAAAAAATCAAATATTCATATCTTTTAGTCCATATTTAAAAATAATAAATATTAAAAAATATTATTTTACTCATATAATATGGTTTTAAATCTGCGGAAGGGAATTTTTACACACAATACCTAAAAAAATTATCGAAAGTATATAGTAACTTAATGAAATTAGATACTTAAGTGGAATTCATCCTTTATTTTTTTTACTCGAAAACATATCATTATAATAAAAAGTGAGGATGATTCTATATTATATATATATATATAAATGAAATAGACTAGGTAATAAAAAAATAACTATTTTATTACCAAAGCGAGTGCGAACTCTAGGTATTTCATATGAGTTAAATAGTATTTAATAAAATTAAGTTGAAAATTGTATAAAGAGAAATGAATATCTTGTTTTTATAAAAAAATTACAATTAATAAAATTACGAACCACAAGAATCCAAGTGGTAGTTTAGCCTACTTTATATCATCGGAGAGCGCAAAAAAGAAAAGAAGAAGAAAAAAGCTGGAATCGCTTTTTGGTCAGCAATATAAACAGAAACATGCCGCAGGCACCAACTGCGGGAACGCGCGTGGAGATTGCAACTTTAGAATCTTAGTTAGCCATGATGTGTGCACGCCCTATTGAAGCCAATAAGATCGGGAGACTTTTTGCTTCCCAATAACATAATCTTTCTACTTTCTCGATACATTTTGATATGTGGATGACATTGCGTAGGACGGCCGGTGGGTCCCCACAGGCCGCATCCCACAATCGTCCAAACGCGCAACAACAAAATCTCCGTACCGACCTCACCCTCCCATGTAATAACAACAACAACAACAATAATAATAAAAGGAAACCAATGATTTAATATAACGGAAAAATAAATTTCAATTTGGGTGTTTCTTGCTTCTAATCTAACATTAAAGCGGTCAGCCCTTCTACTAGCCGGAGCAGAAGCCATCAGTGAAGAGCAGAAAAAAGAAAAAGAAGCAATTAGTACATGAAACCTGCAAAAGCAGCTCAAAGGAGCGGAGGAGCAGAAAAAGGGATATGCTCGCCCATCCGAAGCACCTATCACTCAACGGAGAAACACATTCCCTTAATAATAACACCTCTGAGAACAAAGGCAGAAAAATTCTATTATCTTCTTCGATTAAGGTGAATCTGAATGGACCCCATTTTGATCCTTCAAATTTTCCATACGAACGTGATGATTCGTCAGACACCTGGCATTGGGATGCAAACAAATATTTTTGTTTTTTTTTTATATAAGAAAAAACAAACAAATTAAACTAGTTCCTTCCCTAGGGGGAAAAAGAGGTAAATAAAATATTAAGTGCCAAAAAAATCTTTCTGACAAAAATAAAAAGTCACGTGATTCTTGTTAGGCTTGAGATACCTTTTAAATACTACTACTAAATATAAGTTTTTATTTTATTTATTTAACAAGCACGTAAAATAGTTGTGTGCAAACAAGGTGCAAGCTCTTACCTTGTGTTTTTCATAATTATAAAGAAAAAGGTAGAAGTTATAAATTCGTCCGTTGAAAAAACAAGGCATGCGAAAATTATGGCTGTCCCAACTATCAAAGCTCGGTTCTGGTGTAGAGCCCAAATCCGAGAAACACACAATCTCACCCCTTCATCTCCTACTACATTAAACGACAGCTACGCTAATTATTATTATTATTGTTTCCTTGAAAAATGTCGATCCATCCATGTCCGTCATAAATTAACGATAATATATATATATATATATATAGATTTAGAATCTTGTACAAACCATTACTTAAAATACAAATGTAGGAACCTTTAATTATCATTAGATCTAGAAGATTGAAGGGTCAAGATTAAAATAAATTCAAGTTAGTTATTTACTAAATCTTGACTATTGATCAAATATTAATCTAATGGTTATGATTGATTCCTACAAATGTATTTTAAAAATAGTGTGTACGGGACCTTCACCTTATATATATATATATATATAGAGAGAGAGAGAGAGATAGAGAGTATATAAGATTAATTTTTTAAGCCGTGGGCAGGTGGCTAATTGGGGTGGGGAAGAAAAGGGAAAAGTAGGAACGGATTAATTAATGATATGTCCGCGCAGTGGTGGCTAGGGCGTGATAATATTCAATGTGTCTCACTTTATGCCACAACTATCCATCAGTTACTCCCTTCGGTGGTTCTTCTTTGCATCGCTGTCCTGTTGCTTTACTACTTAGCTAATAATTCATTAACAGTGCAAAATACCCCTATATGTATTAAAAAAAAATTGAGATCGAGGTATATTTTCTCCTATTTATACCTACCTCGTTTCCCCCCCTTTCACAATTAAACCTAATCCTTCTCCGTCCTCCTCCCCCAGCCTCCCTCTCATTCTCCATCACATATGTGCATATGTATCTACATCGCTTTCTGATGCGAACCCATGAGAAAAAAGAAGGACAAGAAGAAGCCCTGCTTGGTGATTCCGGGCGGCGGGGCGGCACCGACGGCGGTAGCTAGCATCGTGTACCACTTGCAGTTAAAGCTGCCAGCATGATCTAATTCAATTACTACTGCTGCTTACACCTTATTATCGCATGATCCAAAAGGTCTGGAAGTGGGTCGAGGAGAAGGTAACTAATTAGATCGTGTTGGCAGCTTAACCTGTTAATGGGATCACGTACGTATCGATTATGCACCGATCAAGAAGGTATGTATACCCACTTAATTACCTATGTTCTATGCATACACACATACATATGTATATATATACACACACATACATATATGTTTCCCAGGAACTTAATGCTTTAATTTATCACCGATCGAGATGCCAGTCTTTATATTTAATTATAGTTCCACATTGCTATATATACATATATGGATTCTATTGGTGAGATTCTTGTGCAATTGCATGTTATTGTCACGGAATTTAAAATGAATTGTCATCAATTATTGATTTACTGTTACGTAATTCTTCCTCAATTTGTTTACATATTAAATCGGTGTCGTCCTTGAAAATATTACTATACAAGGGATCGTAGTAATTATAAAAGTACTATAATACCGAAAATAAATTTTGAAAAAAAATATTATTAGAACTATCTCAGCGCCCGACCCGGCGAACCATGGACCACAAGGATACTACTTCGAACTTGTCTCCTGAAGTTTCAATACTCGAGCGACGCTAGCTACATTCTCAGAGTGGGTATCCAGCGACAGAGAGAGAGAGAGAGAGAGAACTTCTGACGATTTATTTTTTATTTTTTTAGTACTACTAATTAATTACCATTTACCTCATAGGTAGGTACGGAATGTATCTATCCATAAACCCGGCCCGATGGTATTCTTTTTCCTTGCGGCACATTTAAAAATATATACATGCGTATATGGTGCCTAGTCAGGACTCAGGAGGCAAGGCCTTGGATGATAATTTTAGCTTATTTAATAAAATAAAAATATATAGAAATAAAAATATATGATTGAAAAAAAGGCGTGTTTGATTGAATATATAACAGACTTCCGGAAAAAGCTTTTTTTTTTTTTTAACATTGTTTGAATGACCCATTACTTACTTATTTTTGGGAGCTTAAAAGCTTATTCTGACAAGTTTGTTTTAATCACGTAATGAAGAAATTTTGGATTACTGCTTATTTTGTTAGAGGTATCAAACATAGATACACCTCTTCTTTATATATATATAAACAACAAATTGGTCCGTTAGAGTTCTCCTTATTAAAAAAAAGAAGAAAAAAGAAAAAAAAGATACCAAAATGTAAGCACGTACTTTTACTTTTTTTGCGCATGTTTTACCATCGTTCTTTTTTTGTTCATACACAAAAGAAGTAGGTATTGTCTTTTTCACTTTTATCGGCTCAACCCCCTCATCATCCACTTTTGTCACATATGCATGTAAGTACATCTCTCTCTCTCTCTCTCTCTCTCTCTCTCTCTCTATATATATATATATATATATATATATATAAAAAGCTAAAAAGCGCATCTAGCTAATAAAAGAAAATTTAATATAAACTACTTCAGGCTTCAGCTCTTTCCAGTTACAAAAGGTAGAAAAAGAAAAAGGCATTTAGAAAAAAGAAAAAAAGGTACTTGAATCTTGCCGTACTTTGGTCATAACCTCCCCTACCTTGTTTCATTATTATTATTATTATTATTATTATTATTATATTTTCTAAGGATATGGTTGTCTAATATAGGCCGCTCAGAACCATGCAACTGTCGTCTAGTGAAGAATATATAGAAAGAGAGCGAGAGAGATAGAATATGTCGTAGACCCACGACTCCACGAGCATGCATGATGCGGTGCTAGTTGCCATGCCTTTAACGTTTTCACCAGCAACAGTAATCTGCGTCGAAAAGGCCAAAAGCATCGTTGGGTGCGCCAACATTCACTTTTTATTCCCTCTTCCTAGATACAATAATAAAATAGAATTAATTAACAACAATGTTAAAATCTTACATATTTCTTATAAAATTGTATCAAATTATATATATTCAAATATGTATATAATTTTTTGGAGAAATAAGTCATATTAAAAGAATAAAATATTGTTTTGGTTGATTAGAATTAGAAATATATATTATTAAGATGGTACCAAATTAATTATGTATTTTAAAGCGTACATTAATGGAGTTGTCAAAAATGCGTATATGATACTAAATAAAGTTAAGCCATATAATCTACTAAGCAAGTGAAATTTGTCCTTAGGTTTTTAATAGATAGATATGTCGATATACATAATACAGCACCAACCTCTATACAATAACATATATATGAAAGAACAAATACGATTCGTGTTTGTATATTTTTAATGACGAAAGAGTCGCCGATGCTAATGGCAATAATTTTTTAGCATCCGAGACCGCTTTTTCTTATATATATATATATATGACTCTTGATAGTATGTAATGGGTGTGTTTGACGACCCATACTATATATTCATTGATATAATATTTATTTATTTTTTACAAATCTTGAAAACCATCTCTACTTTTTATTATAATTTATTATATATAGATTAGTTTTAAATTAATTAATTAATATTAAAATAAACATTCAAACATATATATCAAGATATACTACTTTGAATTAGCTTGATTAAGATCTGATAGTAATTTACCAAATAGAGCCGAACGATGTTTAACAGTCAGATTATATCCCAATAATTGAGGCCGAAATTATAGGTATTAAATGTTTTAACTTTAAGCTTTTTGATATTACGGTCATTCTTACGGACTCTTTATATACATAATATAAAAAACACTATATTTAAATTTAATTTGAGAAAGTTTAACGATTTTTTATATGAGGTAATCAGACCAGACGTCGATCATCTATGCAGTCGCTAGGAATCTCCGCATTTCCCCTCGCTTTCGCTTTTTTTTTTTCTTTTTTTTTTTGAATGAATAAAAATCAATCAGTCTTTTTGATCCGATTCTTCTTTTGAGCTGTTTCTAGGATTCCGATCGTCCTTATCATCATGAAAGCACATGCAGTCCTGCATTCGTTACTAGCCTGCCAGCAGCTGTGGGAATAGATGCCTCACGCCACCTCGCTCGCTCTTCTACCTGTGCAGCTGGTTGGGGGGGGGGGGGTTGACGAACATTATTCCCACGAGATTCTGACCGAAATGGCTCCGACTGACTATATTCCGTCCGCGATTTCCGGTTGCTAGGTTACCTATGTGTATACATTCTTCAGCATTGTCATGTGTTATCTCATGGACAGGGTGGAACTTAAGTTCCCGGCACTTAGATGAAGAATAAGACAGGTAAATTTCATTACGATATTTGATCGGCTGATTTCTCTGATACAGTTTTATACAAGTATCACTATAAGATATATAATCAAATACGGCAATATTATTTACCCTATTAGATAAAAATATTGTCCTATTAGTTTAATGGGGGAGAAAAAAATTGCCCTTATATTGCCCTATTATTTGCGTCCTATTAGGATTATAAGGGTAAAATTCTCGATTGCCCTATTTGTTTTCACTCTAATGGGGCAATTGTAATTACCCTATTTGATCATTGTCAACGGAGGCAATATTATCACCCTATTTGAGTTGAAGCTATTAGGGGAACTTTTAAAATATTTCCCTATTTAAGTTACTTATTAAGGCAAAAATATTACCCTATTTATCTTACCTATTAGGGCAAAAATATTACCCTATTTGAATTACCTGTTAGGGCGAAAGTATTGCCCTATTTGAATTACCTGTTAGGGCAAAAATATTGCCCTATTTGAATTATCTGTTAGAGCGAAAATATTGCCCTATTCAGCTTACCTATTAGGGGAAAAATATTGCCCTATTTAATTCCTTAAATAATTTTCCTATTTTATTCTATTAATTTATATGCATATTATAATCTAGAGTAATAAATTTTCACATAATCAATTTGACATGAGAAAAAAAAATATTGAACATTAAAAAATAGATATAATACATTAAGCAACAATGTATATGTATCAATGATTTTCATATAGTAATATCCAATCAAATATGGTCAAACTACAAATGTTGACTACGGAGTTATAACAAAATAAAATAATTTGGTAAATTCCTTATTTATGATACTAGTTTGACATCCTAAAAGAAAGCGAGCTGCAACTAATCCACATCGATCAAAGCATGCGCAATCCTATAGCAACTTCATAAATTTCAGCTTTTACTTCCGCATAACCCTTGTCTTTCACTTGAATGTTGTCCTACTACCAAAAAAAAAGAACAAGAACAATAGATGTAGTTATTCACAATAATATTGAAATAGTATTGTTCTACCTATGAAAGCAAATAAACACGGCATAGAAGGATATCTGTAATATTCGAGTCACGTTATTTAGATGTATTCCACCGTAGTTGCATATATACCTGCAAATATATACCCATTAGTTGTGTCAATTAGGTACATAATATTTCACACACAATACTCTTTGTGTTAAAAAAAATTAAGGGGGCATACTCCCTGTCTTAGCTGTATTTGTTCACATAATCCCAAGGGCACTCAAATTAGGGGTTTGAGGTCCCTTCGATTCATGCTCAAAACCAGCCTAGTTCATAGGATTAATGAGCCTTATCCACATTGCTAGAATACATATAACACCACACATATCTATATATATATATATATATATATATATATTAATCATAACAACATTCCTCTTCATTTTTCTTTCAAAAAATAGATGAGAGATTTTTTGCAGTTTGGTTAGATTTTGGACACATTTTCTGTTTTACTAGCATACAAAAATCAATTCACAGGAGTGCATAGCTATAAGCAACAACGCACATATGAAACATCAAAGGCTACGCAGCAAAATGGATGATCCCATTCGGCTAATGAATCTGTACCTTTTGTTCGATGAATGGTAAACCATTTAGTGCTTGAGAACCTAATTATTCAACAACTATATACTCAATATTCTGTGATTATCATAACTGTACTCACCATCTGATGAATATAATACCTAGGTGTTGATGTCATAAATAACAATACCCTCCGTATGATAATGAATATAAATAATTGTACTCAGCATTCATCAAGTGAAAAAAAAAGTTTAGGATGACTCCATTTCTTCCTCTTTTTCTCTCCCAACACCGTTAATAGACAACCTTTGTCGGGAAGCATTCATTGCTGAAGGCATTCACAGTTCCAAACAAATTAATTGCCCTTATTGCATAAATTTTGCTCGGCCTTTGGGTGCAGTGGATTGATGGACACGCCCTCCAATTTTGAATCGCTAAACAACTTTTGGTGCAGGGAAGTAGGCAACATAACCAATGGGGTGATGAGCGGCCCACAGGCATCAACAATATTAAGAGCAGCAAGAAGAAATAAAATCTTCTACCTAATAATAAACTAGATCAACTAAGAGGCAGTAACTAATGAAAAGAATGTGAAAAATGGGGCAGAAAAATCCTTAAAACAAAAACGTTGAGGAAAACTAAGCTATAAGGATTCTGTCTTTCTTTTTCCTGATGCTGCTAATTTCCAACCTTTGTCACAATGCCTATCACTCCCACTAATCTAGCTCCACCGGGAATCTTAGTCCTATACACCAACATGGACCACTAAATTACATCAGCTGATTTTACGCTACATTCATCACAAAGATAATTTATTAAAAAATATGTTCAAAAACAAAATTACTATTAAAATCTTCAAAAATACTAATAAATTGCATTAGCTAAAATAAAGTAATGGCTCACAAAATAATCAGCAATGAAACAGAGGCTTTATCTAACAAGAAATATTATACTTCACTAATGGCAAGGACCAATCCATCTACTCATATTCGATGAATGCAGCCGTCAATGGAAACTATCCATCAATCCTTTAAAAATTCAACACTACCTGAACCTTCTGCCATAAATTCGAATGCAATATTCTTTTGCAGCACAAGAAAACAATGTTGAAACCTATAATCCAAAATGTTAATATAAAATTTTCCCTTACGATGGATCGGTTGGAACTAATTTGCCAGCCAGAGACTACTAATAAATTGGCAGCTACTTCGACAGCAGAGTGAACCGCCCAAATCTTAATAAAACTCAAGAGATCAACAGAAACAGCGTGAGTGGCCTAAATTTCACGACAGCCATCACAATCAATAGCTAGGTTGATAAAGTAATCAAATCTAATGTTAGGTTTTCAAAAATTTATACCAAACGAAACTAACACAAATCGGAGCAGATAAAGACCGGAGAAGATGCGCCGGAGGTCGAGGACAACTTGCCGGTGACGGCTAGGCTTGCGGTGGCCGACTGGTGGCGCAACCTGCGTTGTCCGCCACTGCACGCGGTTGCTGCTGTTGCGGCTATTGCTGCGACTGCTGCTTGCTGCGGTTGCTGGCTGCGTCGTCGGTGGTGGCTGGTTGTGGCCGGCGGTTGAATGGAGTGGAGGAGGAGGGAGGAGGTGAGGTTGAGTTCGAGCTCAGGCGCAGGAAGCAGCACGCACGGGAAAGAGAGAGAGAAGAGAAGGGAGAGAAGAAGAGAGAAAAGGAAAAGGAGGAGAGAGTCAGGGGCAACCGGTGGGGATTTTTTTTTTTTTTTACAAATACACCTATATAAATAAATACTAAACATCTAGAAATATTGTTGGAAAATTTTATCTACAATTTATTTAAAGAAAACTCATTTTAAAAGGATCCAAAAGCTTAAAATTGATATAAGGGCTATATAAAGAATTTCGGAAGTATTTTCAGAATAATTTACCAATGAAAATAATATTTACGAAAATACATTATAATTTCAATAATTTTTGAAATTGGTTTTCCGCTAACCAAAAACGGTAAAACGTAAGAAAATTAATTTCGAAACAAAGTCGTAATCACACAACAAAGTTATAATCGAAAACGAATCTAAAATATAAAAAATCAAAATACGAGAAAGAACGGAAATACATATTTTTAACCGAAAATTGAAATCATATTAATATAATAAAATTACGGTCGTGAACGAATTTATCTAGAATGATCCGCAACGATAAAAATTAATTAAATATAAATATTAGGTCGAAATCATCGATAAATCCATAAAACAAATCGAAATTAAAATAGTTAAATGTTTGTATCAAATTATGCTAATAAAATAATTAAACTTAATAAAATTAAATTTTAAAATATGGGGTATTACAAAATAAGTAATAATAATTATTTAATAATAATTAATAATAAAATATCTAATAAATATAATATTTGTGAATAATTGTGAAAAATAATTAATAATGAGAAATAAAATATAAATATGAAAAATAATAATATTAATCATAATTACCAATAATTAGTAATAATATTTTTTTAATATTAACAAATAATAATAATATTCAAAAATAATTATTCTTAGTAATAATAAAGACAAATATTATTTATCTCCATGTTAGATAGAATCAAATAGGGGCATTTTAATATATTGCCCTACTAGATAGTATCAAATGGGGGGAAAAATTTCACTGCCCTATTTTATAAGAATAAATGGAGACATTTTAGTATTGCACTATTTATTATAATCAAATAGGAGAATTTTTATTTATTGCCCTATTAGATTAGATTAAATAGGGGATATTTGATATTGCCCCATTTGTTAGAATCAATTAGGAAAATTTTAAATTACCCTATTTGATTATCTATAATAGGGCAATTTTATAATTACCCGATTTGATATTCTAAAATTGCCCTATTTGACTATATTTCTTGTCGTGTATCATGTATTTTTTATTTTTATTTTTTTAGTATGATCCTATTAGTATCTTTAACCTCGGATTATTTAATAGTATACACTATTTTTGTTTAAGGCGAACTAAAAAAATAAATTGATTCTTTTGAATATTTCTTTAAATCTTTTAGAACTATCGAGAATTCTTCTTGAACTTTAATTGTAAAGAAAAATTGAATGCCATTTCTTTTTTATATTTTTCTTTTTTTAATAAAAAAATTTCTACAAATCTCCAAAGAACTAAAATGATATTCAAAAGATTCAGATTTTTTTTTGTTTTGTTGCATTGAAGCAAAAGTTGAGGGATTATTTGGAGGAAAGAGAAATGTTGTCGTTTAATTTGCAATGTATCAATTTGGGAAGAAGTTGGGGCAGCCGGCGAGGTGCTAAAGGATTTGGGGGACGAATTCCATTAATTTGAGATCTTTCCATCAATTAATATTTATGTAATATTTAAATGTATTTATCAGTTTTATATGTTTTATTATGATTAATTTTATAGTATAATTACTCCATCAAATCATATTATATCTGGTTATTTTAATCTTTTCGAAAGTTTCAAATTACGTATTATAATCGGAATAAAATTAAATCGAAAATGATTTTAAAAAATGATCTATCAATGTATATTCGATTAAAAGTTATTACTTGAAATTATGATTCGTATGTATCGATTAAAATGAATAGACAAGTTAAATAAGATGAAATATAATGATTGAATATGATCGTCAAAAAATAATTTCATTGATAAAGAATAGATGAAATTGATAAATAACAAGAGAGAGAGAGAGAGAACAATGGAAAAAAAGAAGAAGTTAAAAGTGTAACACCCCCAAATTTTACTCCTGAAAAATTTCGAATTTAAAAGAATAATGCGGAAGCTAAAACACAATTTGGGAAATGTTACGGCCACACCTAACACAAGATAAATGTCCGCCATATATCTAATGCTAGATGCAAGGCTAAAACCTGTCCAATAAATTCAACCAACATCTATGTAGTGAGAATAAACTCTCACAAGGAGATATCCACATGCAGATGGAAAGTGAACAATGTCGCTGGATAAAATTATCGTTGAATAAATCAACAGAAACCTGTAAAGTAATCCTGGACTTTAAAACTTAAAAAGATAAAGGATATTAAATCCAAATACATCTCCCACAAAATCACAAACCAACTAAATACAAATCAGATGAATGATTTATACACCAAAATAATACATTTAAGATACAATAAAATCTGAAAAGAGAACCAAGGGGCATCCCAATAGTGGAGCCAACTTTATTTGCCAAATCGAATCACCGGATAACCTACTCTCAAAATCCAAGGAAAATATTCCTCCCAACAATAACATATTTAATATTGAACCTGCACAAATGGTCTGCTCCCCGCCATCAGTGGATCATCACAGGACCCAAAAAATCAAGGTAGTATCAGTACGAGTCCGGTACTGAGTAAATCAAGACTACCCTACTCTTGGAAAGAAACATAATACATATAAGATAAAGCAACATTCAGCTTACAATACTTATGTTCAATTATACATGCGATACATACGTCATTCTACTCATACAGTAATTCATGCTCGATTATACATATGATACACACACCATAAAACATGGAGTCACAGACTCACGCTTATAATACATGACTAGACATAACAATACATAAGGTACAAGCTTACAAGAAAATCATAATCACATGCTACGAATCACACACTGCCCTAGAAGGTATCATTCTACACACAAGTCTCACATGTGCTTTAAATAATAGATCATATGATAATTGAATGCGGACGTTTGTCATATGGAAACATTATTGTAAGATAGAATCAAGAGACATGAATAGGAAATAGAACATAAAGTTCAAGAGCCAACGAGAATAATCCATGATTATTATATTCCTTTATTGTAATCACAACTTTTTAATTATATTTTCTTGAGGATGGAGACTCAAAGATCGTAACAACTAATCTAGTACTCGAACGGTACTAGCCCTAGCTGGCCCGCCTAGAAACGTAACCAGACCACCAATAAATAAGACACCTAATCACTTAAGTATGCATACCCCCTATAGGGCCGAAATATATCGAGACACCTATAGAGTAGAAGAGGGCCTCTCCGGACCTCGTAAGGCACCCGGGATCACAGAATAGAAAAACACCGGAATGATACCAAGTGAATACCAAACCTAACTCGGATAGCTACCTCGAGTGATACAAGTCCCAACTCAAGATCTTTCACTTTAAGTGATTAATATTTTATTCACGAATTTAGTCAATCATAAATCAAGCCCACATAACAGCACTTAGCTCACATCCATCAACACAATGACGTTCCATTATTATATCAATTTCAAATGGCATTAAAGCCAAGCGGCATTAAAGCCGAACCATCCAAGCGGCATTAAAGCCGAACTAATCCAAATGGCATTAAAGCCGAACCAATCCAAATGGCATTAAAGCCGATCAATCTTGAGGGCATTAAAGCCGAACCAATTTAAGTGGCATTAAAGCCGATCGATTCCAGAGGCATTAAAGCCGATCCAATTCATGAGGCATTAAAGCCGAATAACTTTAGGAGCATTAAAGCCAAATGAGTCCATGGCATAATATACACCATAAGGTATCATGCAATTTCAATCCATACTCAGCCCTTCACACACTTACACACGTATAATATCCAAGCGTCATATTAACACGCGTTGTATTGAGGCTACAAATCCACATATTCATGCAATTGCCATATAGAACATAGCATATGCTTGACATAATTAAATAATCGATAATCATCATCACCACCTTTCACTCCAAGCAGACATACATTGAGAATCCGTCATAACTAAAGGTAAGTAATGACTTACCTAAGTCCGAAGCTAGCTAAGCAAATTGAGAACGAGAGAGTTATCAAAAGCTCGACAATCCACGAGAATGTTTTCCTAGATCACCGATGGAAATCGGAACTAGGTTAGAAACTATCTTATCGATCAACAATTCAATTATAATAAAATCAACACAAACGGACACAAACAACCTTTCTTGAAAAACGTGCATAAAACCTATGACTTGCGAGCGTAGCTCGATTAAGATTTAAAATTAAATATCAACCAAATTGGATTAACACTCATCACTTGGAACATTTCAAATTGATTTGGAAATTCGGGGAAAGAATAATAGATTATAAGTTATTTTTATCAAAAATGACTTATTCACTAGGTTTTACAATCCAAAGGACAACCAACCTTTTGCATAGAACCAAATCTAACCCGATAAGATAAAAACATAATTCAAATGATTTAAAGTCAAATACCGAAATCGATTAGGTAAAAGAAGCATAGCATAATTAATTATATAAAACCGTCTCCGAAAATTAGGGCTTTTAATGCCCACACTACGAACCTACTAATTAACTTTTATTATCTCAAATTGATAGCTTAAGAGTACTATTAAACTAATTTTAAATAATTCTAAATAATCAATTTTAACAAAAGTAATCTTCCGAGTAGCCAACTTGAGACTATCGGTTTCCGAAATTAGTGTTTCACAACCCATGACATAAATTCGAATAATTCAAATCAATTAATTACAATCGAAGGTATTAGAATGCATATATGATCATTTAAACTATTTCTATAAATTCAAATTTAGAAAAATGATCATACAAATGGCCAATTCCAAAATTTTACTTGAAATCTAAGGTTTTAGGCCCGAAAATACAATTCGGTAAAATTCTATAAATTTAATTAAATTGAATGTTTTGAAATGCTATTAGACATATTTTATAACATAACATGTAATCAATTGATCAAAACCAATAAAGGAAATACCCAATTTAGCACAATTAAAGTTTTTAAGCCCGGAACGTAAATTCGATTAATTCTTGCTAAAATATATAAATTGACGATTCAGAAATGTAATTAAATGTATTCTAATATAAATTGTATAATCAATTGAATAAAACAACCCGATTACACAATGCAATTTAAACCCGTAAGAGTTTTGACCTAAAAATCCAATTCCGATCAATTTCATACAATTTTCCCAAATCAACACTTCGGATATAAAATTAAATACATTTCAAACGATATTACAAAATCGATGGAGTAAAATGACTCAATTATGCAACCCGATTTCATTACATACGAATTTTGACATAGAAGGTTAATTCCGATTAATTCGGCATAAATTTATCAAATTAAAAGTTCCAACATGAAATTAGATACATTTCATAGCATATTGTAAAATCAATTTACCCAAAATAGTTAAATCGGATGATTCCAAAAATTCGGGCATAACCCGACCCAAAAATTCAATTTTCACAAATCAACCAAATACACTACAATTAACCACTCCAAATCAATCATACAACATATATATACATAATCAAACAATCAATTTAGCTTTTCATAAGCTAATTTATACTCAATTAATCAAATCAAAAGTTAGGGTTTTTAGAATTTTATACCAAACAAAACCAACAAATCGGGACAAGAGATGGCCGGAGAAGCTTCGCCGGAGGACAAGGACAACTCGTCGGTGGTCGGGAGATGTCGGCGGTGACCGGACAGTGGCGCTGTCCTCCCGTTCGCTGCTCTTGCTTCCATCCGTTGCTGCTGTGCTGCTGCTACACTTCTGCGGCATTTGCTGCGGCTGTTGCTGCGGCATTTGCAGCGGTTGTTGATGCGGCATTTGCGGTGGTTGGAGGTTTGCTAGCGTGGAGGAGTAGGGAGGAGATGAGGGCTGCTGTTTTAGGAGCAGAACAGAGACAGGTCGGGAAAGGGAAGGAGATGAGAAGGGAGAGAAGAGAAGAGAAAGGAAAAGAAGAGAGGGAAGGGGCTGGTTTCGGGATTTTTTTTTTTTTTTTTTCCGATACACACATATGAATAAATACTAACATAAAAAAAATATTGTTGGAAAAATTTATCTAAAATTTATTTAATGAAAAATCATTTCGTAAGGTTCCGAAGGCTTAAAATCGATATAAAAGCTATATACAGAATTTCAAAAGTATTTTCGGAAGAATTTACCAATGAACCTAAAAATTTATATTATTTATGAAAGTACATTATAAGACCTCAAAATAATATTTAAAAGCATATAAGTAAATATTTAAATTAAATTCTAATAAACCGAGACTAATTTAAATAATTTCCGAAATTGATCTTCCGCAACCAAAAAGGGTAAAACGGAAAGAAGTCCATAAATAAGCTTCGAAAATCATTTTAATTTAAAACTTTCCGAAGATCTTAATGACTTCGGAAACAAATAAATTTAATGTCGGAAATATTTTCTACGGATATAAGTGATAAAATAAATTTGACTATTTTAAACGGAAATTTTATAATTTAAATACTATATATATCGCTAACGAAATATAACTTCAAAACAAAGTCGTAATCACACGACGAAGTTATAATCGGAAACGAATCTAAAATATTAAAAATCAAAATACAAGAAAGAATGAAAATATATATTTTTAACCGAAAATCAAAATCATGTGAATATAATAAAATCATAGTCGTGAACGAATTTATCTAAAATCATCAGCAACGACAATGATTAATTAAATTCAATTATGAAGTCGAAATCGTCGATAAATCCATAAAACGAATCGAAATTAAAATAATTAAATGTTTATATCAAATTATGCTAATAAAATAATTAACATTAGTAAAATTGAATTTTAAAATACGGGGTATTACAAAAAGTACAATAACCCATTAATACACCAATGTGGATGTTGTAATTCAGCTTTAAAACTATGTAGTATTAAAAAAAAATTATCTTAGTAACACTAAAACATTAATTATAGAATAGTACTAAATTAAAATAAATTCCAAATATTTGATTCTTATGTGGAATTTTTAACTACGCGCGTAGTATACTAATGGAATTAAGTCGGATGCCATGCTCCGTGATGCATGGAAACGGCTCCCATTCGTCCTTTCCCGTTTCGGAACCTCACTAGAAACGGTGAGGTGTCGTTGGGATCGGTCAATCCCGGAAACTATGGCGGATCCCTCTGTCCAACGAAGACGAACAGATGCAGCTGGTTGCCGATCTACACCACGCCACCACCCTTGAACCCAGACTGCCTTCATCTGTCGTGGTCACCGAGTGAGATGAAGAGTTTCGAAGCATATTCGTTGCTGCAGCGAAAAATCACAGGATCAGGGAGAGGGAGAGGGGAAGCAGATGAATAGAGAGGGGTAGAAGGGAATAGAGGCAAAAATTCACAAGTGATATGAGAAGAGAAAAGAATGAGGGGTCGTGATAGGAGAATACAGACAACTGAAATAAAAAATAAAAATAAAAACAAAAGAGGAATAGTAGATTAGAGGGAAAAATTGAAAAAATCAGCTAATGGCTTATTTGGTATGAGATAATAAGAGTAAAAAAAAAATTTTATATTTTTTATATTAAGTATTTAATAATAATAATAATAAATATAATTTTAATAAAATATTTCTTTTAAATTAAATTAAATTCTAAAATAAATATTTAGTAAAATAAATATATTTAATTTTAAATAAACTATATAAAATATAAATATAATTTTTTTACTTTTATTATTCTTGTATCAAAGGAGTACTAAATATATACATTAACTATATAAATATATAATTTTTTTATTTTATTGTTTCCCTAGTTTAAGTGACGATGTTTCCGTATTTATTTTTATCTTTGTTTTTACGTCTTTGTTCTAGTGCAACTCTGTTCTAGTGCCCTAATTTGATTAGAATTATTATCTTACGTCATTTTTTAGGATATGGTTGTTTAATATATGCTATTTAGAATCGTGCAACTGTCGTCTTGCGAGGGAGCACATGTGGAGTATGTCCTAGACCATGAGCGTGCATGTAACTAGCTGGAACAAAGTTGCCGTGTTTTTAATTTGTCTGGCTTTGTTGAACCGGCAACAGCGACACTTTTAGTCCCCTTGATTTGGCAGCCTATTTTTCAAAGATAACAAAATAAAATAAAAAATTCTTGCAAAATTATAAAAAAAAATATATTAATACATTCAGAAATTTTCAATTCATATTATCAAAATTATCTGATATTTAAAAAATAGCATTTTTTTTAGTTGCATAAAACTAAAAATATCGATGAGGTAATATTAAAGTAAAAATTACTTTAAAACAAATAGTGTTTGAATGAAATTATTTAAAATACATTACAGCTAAGTGAAATAAAGTCAAATACCATAGCGCCTAAGTGCTATTTATCCTCAATTTAAAAAGATATGCATATAATATAATACCATAATCATTTCAATTGAAACACTTGGTGCCCGTTTGATAAATTTATTGTTGATACGATATGATCTCAAGTAATAATGTATCTGAAGTAATAATAATATTTGATAAACATATATTATTTATGCATCAAAACTGTTAAAGTAATAATAATGTTTGTCAACTTATTTGACGTAAAATAAGTTTATGTATATTAACAAATTTAGACTTTCCTTATTTTAATAAAAGGGGTAGAGATGTGGTGGGTGAGTTTAATTAATAATGTTATAAGGGTAAAAGTATAGAATAATTTAAATATTCAATAAATGATAGAGGGTCTACTCCTAAAGTAATAATATATAGTACATATTATATACGATAAAATTATGAATATAATATACAAAAATAATAGAAAAATAATATAAGAAAAGGTAGCTTACTGAAAAAACCTTTAATTAACTACCATTCATATAAAATAACATATATGATAACTTTTTATAGAACTTTAATGACAAAACTTGCCAATATTAATGATGGCAAAGTTTTGTAATTGAAACTTCTTTTATTGCATAAGTTTGGATATTATATAATATGTATCACCCAAGAGCATTTAAGTTAGGGGTAAAGGTTGTTCTTACTTAACCAAGAGGTTTTGGATTCAAGTTTTGGCTAAAATACAGTAATAGTTTTTAAGGAAGTTGCATGCCCTCATGAAAGGTTATCTGGACAACAATTTAGATAAACTTGAAACTAATTTTTGGATACTAAGTGTGGATCAAGTTAATAATAATAAAACAATAACTTAAATTAATTTGTACATACAATTTGCACATATATATATTTTTAATTAATATAACCAATCGTACACTAAACTAAACCCCATATCTTATTTGAAATTGGCACTCCTTTTGTCTTTTTGATGAAGTATATCATACATGCAAGTAGGACTATTGACAAATCAAGTAAAATGAATCAAATCCGAATCTCATTTTTATGCTTGTTTATTAAACAAGCTGAACTTGAGCCGAAGGAGGTTTGGCTCATTTGTTCACTAGCTGACTTGAATTCATCTGAAGCTCAGCTCGGCTCATTTATAAGCTCAATTCGTTCAATAATAAGTTGACCTTGTATATGATTTACTTAATAAATAGGACAAATAGTTAAATGAGTCTTTAAACAAGTTGAATAATTAAACGAGTTAATTTTGTTTGTTTAACTTTCAAATGAGTCAAATAGTTAAACGAGTCGAGTCACAAATCGAATCATGATAAGCGAGTTGATTTGGTTCGTTAAATAAATAAATAAATAAACTTTGAAATGAGCCAAATAGTTAAACGGGTCAAGTCACAAATAGAATCATGATAAGAAAGTTGATTTGATTCATTAAATTAACAAAAAAGTTTAACAAGCCAATTCGAGCTCATTTGGTTTGTTGCAAACTCAAGCCAAACTCGAACCTAAAAATAATATGAATCGAGCTTTAGTCAAGAGTATTTGGCTTGATTCGATTTGTTAACAGTCCTACATGCAATTGCATTATGGTATGCATAATCTCCACATTTCCATATGGCTTCTTCAACGAATGCATATAGTTAAGTGTATTTGTATACAAATTTTACAAATATATATATATATATATGACCAATAGTGCGCCCAACCAAACCCCATATCTTGTTAGAAATCAATTGACAATCCTTGTGTCCTTTTGACAAGGTCTATCATCTATGCAATTGCATTCTGCTAGGCAAAATCTCCACATTTCCTTTTGATTTCTTCAATGAATGTATATAATGAAGTTTATGTTGGGTATAATAATATTTAATCTAAAATTTAATAAGATCTCAATTTAAAAATTTTTTTAGTATGCACTGCTTATTTATATATGAATGTTGTTAAAGTAATAATGTTGATCGATAACTCATCTTATTTGAAATGAATTGATGCATATTGATAATTTTGAATATGTGATATTTTAATGGAAAAATGCATTGAATAACCCTAAAATAAGGCAGAATACATGAAATAATTATTGAGTTTTTATAAACTTAATAGATAACCTTAGGTTTATGGTATTGTTTGGAATATTTACAATTACTTCTACTAAATATAACTCTCAGGGAAGTAATATCTTGAAAAGTATTTACCTCTTAGGAAGTTTGAGGACTTCCTTGGTTGTTTTGTTTGATCCTTGAATGCATCTACCACAAGGGCTAAAAAGTTGGCATACCACAACTTCCTAAGCAATAGATAATATGAAGTATTAGGAGCCTTATATTGGGATACCTCACCTACTCAAACTACACATCGATGTCATGCCAGCTTATCACTGTATAATCCTATCCTCAAAGATATGCTCCTAAGTCCTACCCACCTACTGACAGTAACTCGGTAGAGAAGGAAATAAGTACTTAGTGAAACTATAAACCATAGGGTGACCGCCCACTAATTCTCGGTCACCTACCTTGAGAGTCGAAGAAAAAGGTTTGAACAAAATCTTATTCCATTATTATTAATTATCAAGTAATATCACAAATCAGAGATTAATTCCATAAATAACTAAATGGGGTGTTGCTAAGTGATAACGCCAAACACATCACAAGGCATAAAAGCCACCAAACACAATTAAATTCGAATATTATCCAAATTGGGTGTTTTCAAGTGATGACACTAAAGGCATCATAAGGTATAAAAAGCCACAAATTGGGTGTTTACAGACGATACCAAACTTAACCAATTCAAATCCCACCAAACACATCACAAGGAATAAAAAGCCACCAATTGGATGTTTAGAGATGACACCGAACTTAACCAACTCAAATCCCAAATATCATCATCATAATTCTTATTAATTTCTAAGGTAAGGATAGTTAAAATCATAATTTGAATGTTGTAGTTACATGAATGTATTAACATAAAAGGCCCAAAAGAAGATCAACAATTAACAAACGAACCAAGTGGGAAACAGACGGACCAATAAAGTAGTCCTAGGGACTAGTAGCCTTATCTGGTCGTACTAGACCTGAACCAAAAATAACACTAGTTGATTGGTTGGTCTCACCAATCAGCTATTCACAAAAAACCAGTTGAACAACTGGGTCCAATCGGTCGATGGGTCTAAGTAGAGACCATACCACTTTGGTCACAAGTCACCCATCAATTGATCTCGCAGGGATCAATCGACCAGTTCATCAAACTAATCGATTGATCTTGCAACCAGGTGATCAAAATTTTCAAACCGTATGATTGTTCACACAACCAACTGATGGATTCAAAGAACTAATTGACTGGCCCGGGTATAACAATATCTAGACTTATGATACACACACCAAAATTTACTATTTTAATCCTGGCATGATGGTATATCATAATACACACAAATAGATATACTCACATATAATCACATGGATACATGTTAATGTAGGTATTTAAATGATATCATACTTAAACTGCCAAATCATGCATAAAATCAAATAAACCAAACAATGCTTAAATTGCAAGAAAAACTTTACCACATGCTAGAATTCTAGATTACAATTAGGCGACATTCAACATAAAATACATTAAGAACATGGAACCACAATAAGCAACAAAAACCTCATTCATATTAAAGATAAGAATGACTTACCTTAAAACAATTCTTATAGCACAAAATTCCTACTTGATGGTTATATAGTGTGACCTCAATTTCTAAGAGAATCAAAAGTTAAAACTACTAAATCTTCTTTTTAAAACTCCATTCAAATAAAAGAAAATAAGAAGAAGATGATGATGAAGATAAAGAAGAAGAACAAAAACGAAACTCAACCTTTTCTTAGAAACAGAATTTCAAGGAAAATAAAGCTAGAATCTTCAACCTTTCTCAAAACCTAATCCTTCTTTGGAGGAACAAGGGAGAACTAAACCTAAGATTAGGAGAATAAATAAGGGAAAAGAATTCGACCAAGGGAGGGAAGAAAATAAGAGTCATTCCTTTATTTTTCTATCATAAAAGAAAAGGGGGGAAATAAATGAATGCTCAATACTTAGAAAATTTTCTACAAAGAAAAGGGAGACAATGTACAAGTGCAAGTGGTAAGACGTGAAATTAATCATAAATGGAGTGTATATGAGGGAGAACTAATCGAAATCTACAAGAGAAAGATATACATGCATACATATATAACTGGTATGGTTAATTATGTGCAACCAAGTGTAAAAGAAACACTTAGTCGGTTAAGGAAGGTTGAGTGAAGTCAGGAAAAGATATGGTTGAAGGTTGTTAGGTTAAGGAAGGGGTGCATGAAGTCAAAAATACAATCGAGATGTCAGAAGAGAGAGAGGAAGGTAAGGGAGAAAAGAGAAGGGGGTATGCCTCAAAAAGTGCTTTTTGGGAAACTTTAACTAAATAAAATCATAGAATGATATAAATAATGTAAAAAAATCCCAAAGTACCAAAATATGTTCATTAGCACAAATAGATTCTAATTAGGAGTTTTCATAAACATTAGAAAGATTTTCGAATCAAAATCAGAAAATGGTATGAAATCGCATAATAACCAATCGATCAGTTTGATCAAATTAGTTGACTGGTTCATCAAAAATAAAATTGTCAACCTCTGAGTGTACAAATCGATCGGTTAGGCACACTAGTTGATCGATATGTCTAAAAATCACAATTTATTTTTCAAAAATAAAACTAATTTATTTTATATCAACATAATTTTAAAGACATTTTGAAGGATTTTAGGACAGGGTATTATAATTACATTTGACCTTTGTGTCATTGTGATTCTTTTTCACTTTAACCAAGTTTTCTTATGAGAGCTAGAGAGGCACTACATCTACTCTATATATGTAACACCCCAAAAATTATTACTATCATTTTTTATTTTCGTGGAAGAAATAATAATAAAATAGTGGTTGTTACGTTGCATCTAACATATAATAGATACTTCTTATACCCATCTATGTCGGGTGCAAGCCTGAAAAGTAACTCATACCTAGATATTAGGTGTAGAAAGCCCCACAATTTACAGAATAGAGAGATAATAGATATAATAGAAAGTATAGGTCTAGAGAGAGAAATATTCAAATTACTATACACTTGAGCCAACCTATAACCACTCACAACAGGCAATCACATCAAATGCATTAATCAATGATTACTTTCAAAACAATGCATTATTTATTTGTAGGAGTGAAGAATACCCATGAAACATATAGTCAATACTTGTGTATTGAGTAAGTTAACAAAGCATGCCAAAAGAAAAGGGCATACGCAGAACATAGGGTACAAGAGGACATATACTACACATATATTCTACTCATGATATGAGATGACCTAAGGATGCAACCATATTAAAGTCCATATTTAGATGATCATACATTTCTAATTGCTTAGTCATTTGAGTTCAGGGATCCTACTATTTCATAACTAATGGATTAGTAATACAAATATAACAAACCCTCTAGGGAAGAACACACCTGGAAAATCACATGTCTAGAATCATAATCCTTAAGTATATATACACCCTATAAGCCAGTGTATCGAACAATATACAGTAAATCTAAGGCCACTCTATTTATTTCAAAAACCATAAAAAGTATCAAACAATACATTTTGATTATTAATGTAACACCCCAAAATTTACTAATTTTTTTAAACCAGAAGAATTTAAATTTAAAACCTGTGAATTTTGGGGATGTTACCGCCACACTTAGTACCAAACCGATTTTCTCCGACCGTTTCAGTACCAAGTGCTAAGGCTAAGAAAATAATATCGTTAAACTTAAACCAAGGGTCCATAACATCAAAGATTAGAGTACACGTAAAAGAACCATAAATCAAAGTACATGGTCAAAATTCCAAAAAGGGGAAATAAAACTTTTATAAGATAAAAGTTTCATCTAGAATACTCAATACAAAGTAGTCACTCATAAAAGGGAAAAATCTAATACAAAAAGAATAATAGAAGTAAATAAGATAACAAGAAGAGTGAATCCAACCACACTACTCTCGAACTTCGAGCCAAATATATGCTCAACACTCAGCTCCGTCTAATGTCTCGCCCACTTGCACAAAGTTAGAAGGGTCTACTATTCGTGGGAATGAGCAGCACCCATGAAAAGGGTGATCAGTACGCTACGTACTGAGTAAGGTAACCGATGCACTAAGGCCAACACATAAAATTACATAAACCATGTAGAAAAATAAAAAGAGCATATAGTCCATCATGATAACACAATATCATACAATAATTTGGGTAGATGCATAAAGGTCCATTTGTAATTTAGATTAATTACTTAATTAATCTCTTATCAGAAATCGATTCATACTATACTTTTTATCAAATCCATGCGAGTATGGGAACCCCACTATTATAACCGGTGGACTGGATACATACAGGGCACATAGCTCCTGACCACTATTATTACTGGTGGACCGAAAAAACACAGGGCATAAAGCTTCTGACCACTATTATTGCTGGTGGACCGGAAACACACAGGGCATAAAGCTCCTGACCACTATTATTTACTGGTGGACCGGTCTGGCCCCGACTCTCATGGCGTTCCACTATAAGTACTTAGTGTCTTTCCTATATCTTAGCACAAATATGTTCGGTTTTGTTGAGTACGAAATCCCTCACTATTATAGTCGGTGGACCGGAAACGCACAGGTACAAAGCCTGGCCGCTATTATTCGATGGTGGACTGGTCACATATAGGACATCATGTCCTAACCACTATTATTCACCTGTGGATCAGTCTGGGCCCGGCTCAACAATCTTCCACTTTAAATGATTAATGTCTTATGATGTCTTATTCAAAAACTTTACCCTAGACATGCATGAATCACTCCCTTTACACTTATCCTCCAACTGACCCGTAATACCATAGATTAGATTCTCCCATACCAAACCGTAAATTAGATTCTCCCATATAATACCATAGATTATATTCTCCCATACAAATTCATAGATTAGATTCTCCCATGTAACACCATAGATCAGATTATCCCATACAAAACCATAGATTAGATTCTCCCCCACGAAATCCTAAAATTCCACATTTTATTCTTTCACTCATGGATCATTAAAATACTTAGGTCAACTCACATCCCTTGGTCAACTTATTCCCCTTTTGTCAACTTACTCCCCTTGGTCAACTTCTTCCCCTCCCCCATTCTCCTTTTTCATCATTTCCCCCACATAAACCACATTAATACCCTCACATGCATATTTTACGGGGTCACAACACATAATATTATGTACCACAATATTTTATCACATACACGTAGTATACATGCCACATAATGACACAAAAACATACTTCAACTCCACGTCATACCGAAATAATTATAATGATAGGCATAACATACAACATATACAAAGCATATAATGCACATCAACATACATAAGGCCTTAGTAATACCCTTACCTAAAATGATACCGGTCTTGGAGCACGCTCCTACGCCCCCTTAGGGCTTTAATTGGTCTTACCTATATGAGGAAAAAACTAAAAATTAGATTCCCTCTTACTAAAAATACTATTATTCCTAATTTATTCTAAAATTAGGTCTTTGGTAAAATAATAAAATATAATAATAATAATAATAATAATAATAATAATCATCATCATCGTCATCATCATCATCATTAGCCAATTACTAAATTTGGCTAGAAATATAAGAAATAATAATAATATTGTAAAAGTTGATAATATAAGGTTTGAAAACTTTATCCTAATAATAATAATAGGGATACTAAAATAATAATAATGATAATAGAAAATTAATAATAATAACAACAACAACAACAATAATAATAATAATAATAATAATAATAATAATAATAATAATAATAATAATAATAATAATATGATTTGAAATAAAAGGTGGAATAAGGGCTTCGACCCTTCACCAAAATAATATTAATAATAACATTAGTAAAATTAATGATAAAATTTAGTAATAATAATATTGAAATAGTAATAATAATAATAATGATAAAAACCATAATAATGTTGCAAAAATAATAATAATCATAATAGTAATGATAATAATCGAAGATCAAATGAAGTAGGATTTCGACCCTACATTGAATAATAATAAACTTAATAAATAATAATAATAATAATAATAACAATAATAAATGCTAATGATAAAAATATTAATAATATTAATAATAGTAAGACTTGATATTTATAATACTACTACTAAAATTCAAAATAGGCACAATAGGGTTTCAGCCATATATAAAATAATAAAACTAACATTGAAAATAATAATAATAACATATTAATATTAATAATAAAAATAAAAGCAACAATAAGAATAATAATAATAATAAAATCAAAATAAAAAATATAATAGGGCTTTGGCCCTCAATAGAAATAATAATAAAAACATTAATAATATCAATATTAATAATAATAATATTAGTAATATATTTTGAATAAATGAAATAAGATAAAATAAAGCTTATAAAAATAGGTTAAAAGGGTTGAGAGGGTTGAGAGGGTCTAGGGGTCAACCTTAGGCTGGTGGCGATAGGCGGTGTAGGCGGTGGTGCATGGCGGTGGTAGCGGTGGCCGGAAATAGAGAAGAAGAGGGAAAAAGTTGAGGGCTGGGAAAAAGAAAAATAGAAAGAGGGTGGAAGTAAGGGTGGTTATGGTTGTTTAGAAGGAGAGGAACAAAATAAAGGTGGTGGCGCAGCCAATGGTGGCAGCGGTGGTGGCCGAAAGAGGAAGAAGAAGAGAAAGAGCCGAGGAGAGGGAGAAAGAGGAAAAGAAAGGTAGGGGGAGATAGAGGAGGGTCTGCAGTACAGTTTGGGAGGTGAAAGGAGTGGTGGTAGCGGCAGTAGTGGTGGCAGACGACGACGCGAAGGGTGGCAGAGATGGAAGAAATGGTTGATCGAGGAGGGAACTTTGCACAACTAGGGCAGCTTGTACAGGGAAAATTGAGGGAGACGGGTGGTTCAGTTAGTTAAAGGGCGGTGCAAGGATTAGTTGAGTGGGAAGAGAGGGCGGCGGAGTTGGCCGGAGGTAGCGGAAATCGTGTCTGAAGGGGCGGTGGCGCAAGGGGTAAAAATTTTATGAGTTGAAATCAAAAGCTCGAATAGGGCTAATATGGGGGTATTTATAGAGTTTAGAGGAGAGGGTAGGGTTATGTGGGTCGGTGAGGGGATAATGCAGTTAGGGTTTTGGTCGCCAGCGAAATTTAAGAACAACGTGGCAGGCAGTTGCTGGCTGGGAGAAGGGAGAACGTGCAAGGAAAGGGGAGAGTTGGTTGGGCAAAATGGTCATGAGTCAGCAGGGAATAGGGAGAAGCAAAACAGCCGGTCAATGACGGGATCGGCGGCGAAAAACCAGGGATGTTGGGTGGCAGTGTAGGTCGACGTCGTGAGGGAGAAGAAAGAAGAAGAAGGATGAGGAGGTGGGAACGTGCGCGGACCGGGCGGTTTAGGAGGAAAAATAAAAAAAAGAAAGGAAAAAAAAAGATCCGACCGGGCGGCGATGACTTCTAAAAAAAATGATCGAAATGCAACGTTCCGAGGGTGGGCTGCGCTGAAGGAGAAAAGGGTAGGGAATTGGGTTGCCAAAGGAGGAAGGAAGAAAAAGAAAAATCGGGCCGTGGAACAGGCTCAATTCGGGAAGGAGAAGAAAAAGAAAAGAAGAAGAAAGAAAAAGAAAAGAAGAAAAAGAAAAGAAAAGGAAGAAAGAAAAGGAAAAAGGAAAAGGGGAAAGGGGAAAGGGGAAAAAGAAAAATGGTGGGTTAGGTTGATTAAATTAATTAGGATATTTAGGATATTTAAAAATAATAATACTTAAATAAAATAATATTTAAATCCTCTTTTTAGACTAATTTAGAATTTTTGAAAGGTTTTTCATAAATTCTATTTTAATTAGCAAATCACTCTAATTTTCATTAATTAAATTATTTATAAATTTCCTATTAATTTGGACCTACTTTCTCCTTCTTATTTTAAATAAAATAATTTATTTAATTAATTTCTAAAATAAAATCCTTAACAAGCTAAAATACCATAAATTTTCTAATAAAAATATTTATTATTTTCTTCTTGAATTGCCCTGATTAATTTCCTTTTATTTTAATTAAAATAATTTATTTAATTAATTCTCATAATAAATCCTTAATTAGTTATAGCTCTTAAAATTAGGTTTTGGGGTATTTCAATTAATGTCTTACTACTTCCTTATTCGATACTCAACACATAATAATGCTTCATTAGGGTTTCTCCCAATTAATCATCATTTATTATAATTGTCTTAGCACAAAGATGAATGATTATTACTTGTTACATGAAATACCATTTACTTATGAATTTATTCCAAAAATTGTTATAGGTTATAAAACTTTATGCCATGGTCACTTAATTTCTCATGTTATAGCCACTAAATAATATCATGATAATACATATAGAAAAATAGTGTGCACAACAAGAAACATAACTAAGGTAAAAATACCATAATGCCCCACAAAATTCTAATTCACAAATGGACCATAACTTCACCCTCACTTCTCACCAATTTACCAAATTTAATACAAATTCATAAAATAACATTGAAATTAACATATCCAAAAATTAAGGTTAAACTCTCATGTTTCATACATACAATACCAATGCTATCTCTTATAATGCCCCCACAAAACCCTAATTCACCCATGGGTCATAACTTCACCCTCAAGTCTCACCAATTTACCAAATCTAGCACAAATTTTTAAAATAAAATTATGATAATCTATCCAAAAATCAAGGCTAAACTCCCATGCCTTATACATACAATACCAATGCTACCTATTGGTTATTATTCCTAAAATTAAGTCATTTATCTTAATATTGTACTATTATAATAAGGTTATCCATGATTCACCCAAATTATTCATAAATCATACTTATAATATTTATAACTCAAAAATACTTATACAACCCAAAAATTTCATATTTGACCCATAATGACCAAAATGCCCCTAATTCACCTAAACATCCTAAAACTTTTTATTATTATAACTTGACCTCAACTCTACAATGTTATATATGAGACTTTATGTAAAAACATTAAGGATTATAATGGTATATTTATTTTCCACAAAATATCACAAAAAGACCAATTTACCCCTAGGGTCAAAATTCACCAATTACTTACAAAATTTGACAAGTCTCTATAATTCACTAAAATTATACCCAAACACTTATGCATTAATATAAACTCAAATATATAATTAGCTTTAATTAACAACAACACAACCACCACAAAAGGTCCTAGGGCCAAAAATCCTTGATCCTCGAACACTCACACTCATACCTTTCAATTTTCAACCCAATTTATCCATAATAATACTTAGCATAATAATCTCTATTCATCTAAGCACTTTTAAAATAAACAAAGTATACCATCATACTTATGATTTTATAACAAAGCCAAGGAGGACAAAAGAAATGTAGAATTTACATAGAAACATAATAGCACCCTGAAACATGATATCAAGGTAGAATGTAATAAGACCATATAAAACAACCTTAATCATGATTGATAGGAATAAAAATATGCTAACATAGATTGCAATAAACTTATACATAGCAACCAAGAGTCATAATTTAATAAAGTGCATAGAAAAATGCCCTATGATCTTTTAGCACAAAATACTTTTAATCTTCTACTTTTACCACTTGATTACCTAAAATAAGAATATCACAAAATAGATTAGTATTAAAATATCATTATGGAATGGAAAAGAAAGAAGTGAAATGGAATAATTATTATTAGTTATGGAGGTTCGAAATCCATCACCAATAACCATAGAGGAATGAGAGTTTAAGGTGTTGTAAGATTAATGGGAAAGAAAATAAGGATAAATGAAGGAAGAAAATCCAAAAAAATGCATCTACAACACATGAAGAAGCAAGAACAACAAAAATGCAAGTTGGTCAACAAGGTAGAAAGGAAGGGAAAAAGAGGAAGAAAGTGGCTCAATTTGTTAGGCAATATGGGTGCTTAGATGAAGTGTGATATGTAAGGACTACAATCCAATAATAAAGGAGGAAAAACATGCAGGATCAAAGCAAACTAAGAGGCCCTATTTGGCAAAAAAATTTGCCTAGCCAACAACAACAACAACCAAGTTAGCCGGAAAGCAAAAGTTGAGACTTATTTGAAGGGTATAAAGCCACAAATTAGGAGAAAAATGAGCCGGTAATTGTAGTATGCAATGAAACATTCAAAATAAAAGAAAATACCAAAGGTAGAGGACAACTAGAGAGAGAGATTAAGGCGTGCAAAGTAACAAAGAAATCAGCTAGAGGAGAGTGAGAAAATAGCTAAAACTTGTGTTTTTGGTGTTGGAATAAAACATGCAATTGTTGGGCCTTATTTGGTAAACATAGATACTTTATCTCCTACACAAGTCTTACTTGAGATAGATTGGGTGGAATAGGGGGTGGATCGTGCTTGAAAGCTAGCAAAAATACAGTTAAGGAGAGAGAGATTATAAGAGAGTTGGTAGAATTTTGTAATATTCAATTATGACAAAGTTTTTGGTTGATTGATAGCAGCTTTAATTTAAGATCTAATTGCCCAACATGAGAGAGTCACATGCTAACTAGAAGAGGGGGAGGATAGGTATTTCACAATTTTTATGATAATTACTGTAACACCCCCAAAAATTACAGTTGAATTTTTTTTTAATCAAACAAATACAAGCACGGGGGTGCTACTACCGTGATCAGCACAAGCCTAGCCCTGACCAGTCTCGTACCAACCACAAGGCTAAGGAAAAATGTTCACAAGACATTAGACACACTTAAAATAGAGATTCATAGAAAACTAAAATATTCATAACAAGAAAATCAAAGTGCGCAATAAAAGGTTATTACAACCCAAATAGAGTATATAGTTGAAGTCCTCAAGGGGATCAAGGATACAATACGATAAAATGAAATGGAAGTAAAACACATACATAAGTATAAAGAGCTAAAAGAGAGTCTGGTCTACATTGCTCTTGGACCCCATGCTAAGTTCAACAGTTAACTCTCAGCCCCGCCTGACACCTCATAAGTATCACAGGTAGTAAAGATGGTGTCTCCTACTTGTACAAACTCAACAAGGCCCTATGCTCGTGGGAATGAGCAGCACCCATGAAATAGATGGTCAGTAAGGTACGTACTGAGTAACATAACCATGTAGCTAAGGCCATGCACAAAAAGCATATAATACAAGTAGGATCATACAAGTAATGCAGATAGTAGAGGTCGTGTTATAGTCTGGTTAAACTTAATCATTAGATTTCTGGTCAATGTACTCATTTCACACTATGCTCTTTATAAGTCCATGCGAGTACGGGAACCTCACTATAATAGCTGGTGGATCGGAAATATATAGGGCAGAACGCTCCTGACCACTATTATTTGCCGGTGGATCGGTCTCCAAGGCAAAGTGTCCTGACCACTATTATGTGGGTGGATCGATTTGGCCCCGACTCTCATGATGTTTCATTATAAGTAATTAGTATCTTTCCCATATCTTATATAACTCAGGGTTTGAATTATTGAGCTTGGGATCCCCCGCTATTATAGCCGGTGGATCAAAATCATACAGGACAGAATGCTCCTAACCACTATTATTTGCTCGTGGATTAGTCTCTAAGGCACCTCGGCACCTAGCCACTATTATGCCGGTGGATCGGTCTGGGCCCGGATTAATAACCTTTCTCTTTAAATAACTAGTGTCTTATCTGTGTCTTATTCAATATATGTTTTTACCTTAGACATGTATGTTCTTTAGACTAACTACTTACACAATCAATCTACTCCTATTCTACTCCTATTCTCTTGAGAGAGGCTTGTCACATATCTTGGGACTTCTGCGCCTCCTAACACATCTAGACATCCTTTCCTCTTCTCCCTACTTACCACAAATACCCAAATCTTAAGTGTGTGGGTCTAGGCCCACTTCCCTATACCATGTAAGTCAACTCACTATCGCTCTCTAAGGTTTTTCCTGAAAAATCCTAATTTGGACTATATGGCCCAACATTCCTCTATCCCACACAACTTATTATCCTTTACCCCCAATTCATCACCTCACTTAGATTAAACCCCAAGTATTCCACCTCACTTTCCATTTTGCACATGTGACCATGAAACCCTAGTTGGCCACGCCAAACCCTAGCACCTCTCTTTTCTCATATATCATCTCTCCATTACTCATCTACCATCCTCTCTTCCACATGATACCCACACTCACCCTCCATGTGATATCCTTTCACTCTTACCCCATATTCCAATCCTCTCTATTATTTTTTCCTTCCACGATCTCCTCCACTTAGGGTTTTTCCTCCCAAACCATAGACAAATCCCCCATGTACCCTTATACTAACCTACGTACTATTTTTCACCCATGGACTCCATTCACCCCAACAACTCTTCCTTTACCATACTTACACCTCAAGTCAACTTTTTCCACGTAAGGATCATCCCCATGCATGCACCATCTATCTCATGCAAACCCTAGACTTCCTCATGTAAGATTCACTTCACTCTTTTATTTTATCCATATTTTCCTTTTATTTGTCCCCTCATAGGTCATGAGATAATTAGGTCAATCTCACTTCCCTTTAGTCAGCTCACTTTCCTTTTTCCCTTTTCATACTTTCACTCCATACCATATCATTAAAGCATCCTAGCATGCATGTCCAAGAGGGCCACATCATATAACACCACAATCACAACATACATATCATTTTACACATGCCATAAGGAGAACACATAAACGTACCTTAACTTTGCGCTGCACTACAAGTAAGTGGTCATAACCACATAAGTACACAAACATAACATAACCATGGCATACAAAGCACGTAACACACATAATAGGCCTTAACTACATCCTTATCTAATACGACACTAGGCTTGGAGCATGCTCCTATGCCTCCTCAGGGTTTTGACTTGGTTCACCTATAAAAGGAAGGGCTAACTTCCCTCTTACCATTATTATCATTATTTTCTACTTTACCTTTATCATAACCTAGTATTGGGGTTATTAACCATAATAGTAGCTTTATTAGTAAAAATAAGGGCAGTATTCTTAAAGTAGCTAATCATGCTATTAGCCTATTACTAGTCAAAATAGGTATTGGTAGTTATATTAGTCCATGTTAAGGTATTATTAACAATATTTATAATACTAAAGATAATAAGTTTAATAATAATAATAATAGTGATAATAATAATAATAATAGTAATAGTAATACTAAAATAGTGACAATAATGATAATAATGATGACAATAATAACAATAATGATGATGATGATAATGATGATAGTAGTAGTAATAATAATAGTAGTGATAAAGATGATGATGATGATAATAATAATAATAATAATAATAGTAATAATAATAATGCAAAAGTTAATAATAATAATAATAATAATAATGATAATAATAATAATAATAATAATAAGAGTGATAATGATAATAATAATAATGATGATGATAATAATACTGATAATAACACTAATAAAATAAAATAACAACTACATTAATTATATTTAAAGGTTAGGGAGGTTAGGGCATAACCTAGTAGTGGTGGCAACTAGGCGGCAGTAGTGGTGGCGGGGGTGGTGGAGGAAGTGGGGGTTGGAGAGGTGGCTTTTTAGGCAAGAAGTGGGAGAGTGATATTGTGGTTATGGTGATGGTAGATTCTCTGGGTTGAGAGGGTTGGAATGGTGGTGGCGGCGTAGCAAAGGTGGCAACGTAAGTGGTGGTTGTTGCGGTGGTCGAAGGTGGTGGAGAAGGAGAAAGGGTGAAGGAGAGGGAGGTAAGGAGAAAGGAATGCAGGGGGAGGTAGGGGAGACTTTGCTGAGTGGTTTGGATGACAAGAGAAGTAGTGGTTGCGGTGAAGATGGTGGCGCATAGCAACTATAGGGGCGGCGATGGGTGCAAAGTGGTAGATTAAGCAGCCAACTTTACACGGTTGAGGTGGCTCACGTAGGGAGAATTAAGGGTGGTAAGTGGTATGGTTTGGTGTAGGGTATTGCAGGGAAGCTTTTGGGTGGTGTTTTGGGCTACGACGTTGGGCAAAGGTGACCTGGATGGCATCTAAAGCTGCGATGGCGCAAGAAAGGCTAATTTTCTAGGTTGGGAAAAAAGGTTGAATGGGATCGGTTAGGGGTATTTATAGGCCATTAGAGGGAGGATAAGACAAAGGGATAATAAGATAAGTGGCAGGTGTGGCAGAGCTTGCCGACCAGATGTGGTAGGCCGGTACAAGCCTACGATTTTATAGGTTTGGTTAGGTCAGGAAGTAGAAAAAGGAAAGGGAGAGAGGCACGTGTGAGGGTAGGCACGGGTAGGTCGGGGCAGGAATTGGTAAGGAAAGGGACAAGGAAGAGAAGGGAGGTAGTAGGCCAGCGGTAAGGTGGCTAGGTAGGTCGGGGTGCAGAGTTGCAGGTCACCTGCAATGCGTGGGAAGGGAAGAAGAAGAAAGAGAGAGTCGGTCGGCCGATCTAGGGGAAAAAGGAAAGAAAAAAAAGGAAGGGAACTGGGCGGGTGAGGCGGAGAGGAAAAAAAAGACAGGTGGGTTAGGCCACGCAAGGGAGAGAAGAGGAGGAGAGTTGGGTCGCAAAGGGCGCAGGCCCAAACCGGGAAGAAAGGGAAAAAAAGAGAGAAGGAGGAAGGAGGAGAAGAGAAAAGAAAAAGGAAAAATAGGTTGGTTGGGGTATTTAGAATATTATGGCATTTTAAAATATTTTAAAATGATAAAATGAGTAAAATAATAATTAAATTCCCTTTTTATTTTAATTTAGGATATTTTGGGTAATTTTTTCCTAAATTCTATTTCAATAACCAAAATACCCTAATTTTTCTTAATTAAATTCTTTATTATTTTCCTCTTGATTTTACCTTAAACATTTCCCTTATTTTAATAAAGTAATTACTTTAATTAATTTTATTAATAATTTCCTATTTTTACATAATTTCCTAAATTAAGGTTTTGGGATATTTGAATTATAAGGGTAGAAATGTTAGAAAATAGGGATTTATAGGAAAAAAATAAATGAATCCCAAAAATTATGAAATTTTATGGAAAGTTGTGGAATAATTTTAGGAATCCAAATATATATAAAAATTGGGTAATGCAATTGGTTTAAAGCACAATAGATGAACAATAACCAAAAACAATAAAATCAAATAGTTAGTGGAAGCACATTTTTTCGCAAATAGCTAAATTAATTAATGAATAGTTTAAGACAATGGAGATGAATGCAGAATAATTTTGGAAAGTAAAGTATGTAAAAATATTTGATTTCAGAATTTATTTAAGTTTGAACAGATTTAAATGGAGAAATTAATGGCCATCGTCCGCCGTAGAAAATAGAAATTTTTACACCTTCACGATTTGAAAGGAACATACAAACTTAAAAATCTCTAGGACTTTCTTATAAGCTTAGAATATTTTTAAAATTAAGAATGATTTTTTGGACAACCAAAATGAGCAAGAAATGACTTAGAACCGAAAATCACATAAATTGAAAATTTTCACAAACAACAAAAATATTTCCGTAAATAAATAAATAATTAGTAGAAGGCTCAAAAATGATGCAAAAAGTATTGAAATAAAAAAATATGCTTGAAAATACCTTTTAAGAATGAGCTATAAGTTTAGAATGAGTCAACATGAGTGAAAACGACACAATTGAAAATTTTGTGCAAGCATATGATTTTTCGCAAATGAATGAAATAAGCGTCAAAAATGTCAAATTTAATATAAATGGCTTGTAAAACTACAGGAGAAAATTTTAAACTTAAAAAATTTTGGGATATTGTAATATATAGGCGTTGAGGGCTCTATAGTGGGCATACATACTTAAATGGTTTGGTACATTAGTTATTAAGATAATTGGACTCATTAATATGAGTAAGACTAGTATCATTTGTGTATTATAATAGAATTTTGATAGGAGATCTAAAACATATTTACCCCGGTCTAGTGCCAGTTATGCACTATATTAGTTGAGTCTTTGTCCTTAAGTTAATTAATGATCAATTGGTGTGATCATCTCAGTGGAATACCTTAACCAAATGTCCTTGTTTTAATAATAATTGTGTCCTTGGTGCTATTTCATATTCCATTATATTAACTATGCCATATTGTATATCCAAAAAACATGCTTTTGTTATCATATCACACATGGCCTCACATGTTCCATCATATTTCTCTAGGTTATATTGTGTTACTAAGCCTTTCTTTTAAGGCTTGGGAATGGAAAGTTGTAATTTATGTCCCTAGATTTTCTAGCTTTTCTTATAGAATTTGTTAATTCCCTTGTATCTTTCTCTCTTCTTCTATGTTGTATCTATTTGAGGAGTTGATCTTTGAATTATCTTATTCTTATATTATACTATAAATTTTATATTGTTGTGTAATCTTGTATCATTTGGGATTAAGAATTTCACAAACCTTATATTTGTATATAAGTTATTTTTTACCCTTGCATTTGGCTTAAACTTGGTAAGGGAGTACTTTCTATGTTAGATGTGAAAGTAACATCCACTAGTTTACATTTAAGTTCCCTCAAAATAAAAAAGAAATTTGTAGTAAATTTACTGTGTTACAACAATGGTAATAAAAATGAATGGTATATGATATTTTAGATATCTAATAAATAATGCGATTATGAAAATAATATATAAAACAAACTATTTGAAATGTGTATGAAATAATAATAAGCTTACCAAACACACACAGATCTATTGTGATATGTGGTTCTGCATTTCAATCATAATTAAATGCATCGTAAATTCCCTCTCATAACAAAATTACACTCAAGTCTTCTTAATATATCCTTTATTGTTCTCCTTGCACTCATAATTGTTATCCTCACCCATACTGTATTTTCCCCTTCTCCTCCCCCTCATTTTACTCCTATATATAGGGATATTGTACTCATTTTGGACATAAAAAATCATAATACAACTTTTATACTTTTGCTCTCTCATCTTTCTTCTCCATTTTCCCCTTAGTATTCTCTTACCTTTGACTATTATTCTAATTTCCTAACAGCCCCTTAGTTCACCAAACACATAAAACAGGCACAATACTTTATTATTTTTCCTCATAAGACCCTACCAAGTACCATTGATGAATTATGTACCATTATATTTTCCTAATTTATGTATTATATACTATGCTTTTATATTATATTGAATTGGAGAAACATGAAAGCAAATTAATGGCTCATATCACCTTATACATTTGTTCGGGGAAATGGTAGAACATCTAGTACTAATGTGGTTCATGTTGGTTATTTCGTAAAGTCCCACATTAGTGGGAAGGTTATATTTTGTTCAGTTTTTATGTAATCCCCCAAAATTTTAGAAAACCTATAACTTAATAAATACCTTTTTATTTGAAATAAATTAGCTTTTAAAATTATTTAGTTTAATTATTTTATGGATTTTTGAGTATGTAAATTTGGATAGGAGTATTTAATAAATTAAAAATAAATATTTTGTTATTTTATCATATTATTTTTATTTAAATAATTTCTCAAACTAATATTTTACTAAAATTAGCCTTTTTGAACCAATATATTAAATTATATTGAATTAAATTATTAAATTAAATAATTTATCAAAATAATTACATTTATTATTTTTCCCTATTTTTCCATTTTCCTTTTTTTTTCCTTTTTCTTTTCCTTCTCCTTTTTCTTCTTTCTTTTCTTTTCCTTAGGGTTGCCGCACCAGGCCAACCTCTCCCCTATGCCTAGGCCGCTGGCCCATCTCCCCTCTCCCTCTCCTTCCCCTCCTCTCCCACACGGCTCGACCCAGCACATGCCCCCTCCCTTCTTTCTTTTCCTTTTCCCCAGGTCAGGCCGGCCAGCTCACTTTTGTTCCCCTGCGCCCGGCCTGTCGCCTTCTCCCTCCCTCTTCTTTCTTTCTTCTTCCTTCAATGTCGACCAGCCCGAGACCCCGACCGGTCTTCATCACCAGATCTGCCACACCGAACGCCTCTCGCTGCCACCCCCTGCAACCACTGCTAGCACCTGCAACTCTCTCTCTCTCTCTCCTGCCTTTTTTCACCATTTTAGAACCGGGCAGCCATGCACCCCATCCCGCATAGCTCCCCTTTCCTCCTTTTCGTCACCTTCTCCCTGCCACCCTACGACCCCTTGCCACCCTAAACCCTATTGTCCGATCAGCCACCTATCCCCCACCCTCCCTCTTCTTTTTCTTCTCCTCTTCGGCCTTTTTTTTCTACCCCAATTCTTGAGCTCAAAACCTTGCTCAACCTCCCTCTTCTCTCCTTTCTCCTCCTTCCATTTTCCCTTGTTTTTGGCATCGCCGCCGCTCCAACCGCCTCACCAACCCTCTGTACCCCTCCCTTCCACCCTACACCTCAGCCTTGCACCACCACAATATCCCTCTCAAGCCATCCCGATGCCCTTCTTCCTTCCCACCTATTTTTCTCCCCATTTTCCCCCTTCTCGGCATCCCACCTGCAACCCCGTTGTTTGCCGCCATCCGGCCGCCTTTGCCGTCACCCATCCCACCATTCAAATCCCTGCAACCTCCTCTACCACCCCCACGTCTGCTTTGGACGAAAATAGCCCCCGAACCCCTCTACTTTTCCCCTCTCTTTTCCTTCCTTCTCAGCCCAATCCCCTCCTGCAGCCCACTTTGCCACCTCGCTACCACTGCCTCCGCCCTTGGCCACCAACAACTCATCACCAACTGCCACCTACACCCCCTCTTCACTCTTGCACCCTTCCTTTGCCTCAAAACCTCCCCAATCTATCTTCTTTCCTAGCCCCAAACCACCAACCCAAAAATGGCCATTTTACCTTTCCTTCACCCCCCTTCGAGCCTCCTCTATTTATTTTTGCATGCAGCTCATGCTGCATAAGCAGCATGAGTTGTTGCATTCTCGGTTTATTTTGGTTAAATTTTTTAAGGTAAAATAATATTTAAGTTAATTATTTCATTAAGTAAATTTTATAAGGTCTTATGCTTTTATTTTATTATTTCTAATATAATAATTATTGATATTATTTTTACGTGTTGATTTTTCTATTTAAAGCCTGAATCTTTAACTGGGATACTGGTAGGATTCGATTTTTTTGCAGGAATTAAGGTAATCGTTAAACCCCACTTAAACGCATGGATAAACGTATGTTTGCACATTAGGATTTTTAATATGTTATTATGTTTGATATATGGTTGTTAGTATAATTTATATGTTTGCTTGCATTGTTTAATAAAAAGGAAAGTACGCTCTTTTATATGTCATGTGTGTAAATGTTGTCTAAGGGAAGAACTTGATTATTAATGGGAGTGTTAAAGTACTTATCCATGTCATATTATGTTATTGTGACCATTTATGCTTGAGTAATATTATTGTGAGCCTTAGAGGCATTTTGGTAATATTTTTTGTGTAAGAATGTGGCCTAATATGTGTGGGTGCTAATAAGTATTATATTAAAATATAATAGTTGGTGGAGTTGGATGTTTTTAAGGGAGTGTTAATATTATTATTCCATGTAGTAATGTTAATCTAATAAAAGTGGTGTAATAAGGGGACAAGATGGTAATTTTAGAAGAAGAGGGTAAAATGATAAATTTTCTAAGTAAAAGGGGTAAAATGGTAATTTTATGGCATAATGGTAATTTTATAAGTAAAGGGGCAATATGGTAATTTATAGATGAATGGCAATATAGGAATTTCATAAGTAAATGGCAAAATGTTAATTTTATAAATAAAAGGATATTATGGTAATTTGGAAGTAAGGGGTAGAAGGGTAATTTTGCAAATAAAAGTATTTATGGCAAACTTGGGAGTAAGGGGTAACTTGGTAATTATGATAATGACAAAGGATAATTTGGTAATTAAATTATGATTATAGAAGGGAAATTGGATAATTATGATAATAGAGAAGGATAAATTGGTACTTATAATTATGGATAATGGTAAATTAATAAGTATAATTATGGAAAAAGGGTAAGTTGGTATTTATAATAATAGAGAAGGGTAAATTAATAATTGTAATTAGGGAGAAGGGTAAATTAATAATTATAAATATGGAAAAGGGAAATTAATAAATATAAATATGGAGAAGGGTAAATTAATGATTATAATTATGGAGAAGGGTAAATTAATAATTATAAATATGGAGAAGGGTAAATTGGTAATTATAATTATGGAGAAGGGTAAATTGGTATTTATAATAATTGAGAGGGGTAAAATGGTAATTATGATAAAGGAGAAGGGTAATTTGGTAATTTTATCCAACTAAAAGGGTAATTTGGTAATTTAACCAACTAAAGGGTAAATTGATAATTATCTAACCAACTAAAGGGGCAAGTTGGTAATCATGATAATGAAGAAGGGTAATTTGGTAATTTAGCCAACTTAAGGGCAATTTAGTAATTATAACAAGGGAGAAGGGCAATTTGGTAATTTAACTAACCAAATGGGAAATATGATAAGTGTAGCAATTATGAGGGGCGAATAGTGATCTAAAAAGCGTAGGAGATGACTTGGTAACCCACACCGAGTAGGGATGTGGCTAAAAACAATAATATGTGTATTATATGCCTCGTGTGCCATGTGTTATGCTGTATTGTGTACTTTATGCTTAATGTTTAATCATTTGTAGTACAACTTCGAGTGATGTATGCTTGTGTGACTTCCTTATGGCATGTGGATGACAATTATATATGTTGTGCATACGATGTTATCTGATGTGACCCTCTAAGACATGCATGCTAGGGTATTTAATAATATAATATGGGGTGAAAGGATAAAAATGAATAAATGGGAAGTGAGTTGACTAAGGGGACACGATATTGACCTTAATATCTCATGATCCATGGGAAAAAATAGAAGGAGATTATGATCAAAACGAATGAGTGATGCAACTCTTGCATGGGAGGAACTAGGGTTTAGGAGGAAACCCTAATGTGAGAAGGTGGGAAAAGAAAATAATAAAAATATATGAGAATGAGTGGGGTATGAAGTGAGAGTTGAATCTAAGGGTTGTAACGTGTGGGGTGTTAAATAGTTTGGGTGGTGTGAGGATGGGCCACATAGGTCCAAATTAGGGTTTCTGGAGAAAGCCCTAGGGTAAGGCGGTGAGTTGACCTTGGGGTATAAGGTGGTGGGCCTTGACCCACACACTTAGGAGTTGGGCTTCCGGTGTGAAAAAGTGGATTAAGGTAAGGATGTCGGGGCGAGTTAGGAGGTGCAGAAATCTCAAGATATGGGACAGGCTTTCTTGGGACGATAAGTGTGGATATAGTTAGTCATGCATGTCAAGGGTGAAATATTTTTGAATAAGATACAAATAAGACACTAATCACTTAAAGAGGAAGATGTTGAGCCAGACCCAGACCGGTCCACTGGCGAATAATAGTGACCAGGAGCTGGGGTGCCCTGGAGACCGGTTGTAATCCCCCAAAATTTTATAAAACCTATAATTTGATAAATAGCTTTTATTTAAAATAAATTAGCTTTTAAAGTTATTTAGTTTAATTATTTTATGGATTTTTGAGTATGTAAATTTAGATAGGAGTATTTAATAAATTAAAAATAAATATTTTGTTATTTTATCATATTATTTTTTAAATAATTTTTCAAACTAATATTTTACCAAAATTAGCCTTTTGAACCAATATATTTATTGAATTAAATTATTAAATTAAAATTTTAACAAAAATATTATATTTTATTATTTTATAAATTAAATTAAATTATTTCCTCCTACTTTCCCTTTTCTCTCTCTTTCCTTTTCTTTTCCTTCTCCTTTTCTCCTTTTCCTCCTTCTTTTCTTTTTCTTTTTTTTCTTCTTTTCTGGCTCGGGTTGCCAGGCTGCCTTCCCTTCCTTGCGCCTGGGCCATTGGCCCATTTCCCTCGCCCCAGCCACGCACAGCCTAGACCCCCCTCTTCCTTTTTTTCCTCTCTTCCCTTCACCCTGGATCGGCCCATCTTTTCTTTTTTTTCTTTTCCCTATGCCGGTCAGGTCTGGTCTCCCTCGTCCTCCCTCCTTTCTTCTTCGACCTCCACGCCCGACTAGTCTTCATCACCTTGCCACCCCGAACGCCATGCCCGACCACCGAGACGCCGGCCACCGTCCCGCTGCCACCTTCTGCCACCACCTGCATCCCTCTCTCTCTCTCTCTCTCTCTCTCTCTCTCTCTATCTCTCCTGCCCCTTTTTTTCATTGTTTAGAAAATCGGGCAGCCATGCACCCCATCCCGCATGGCTCCCCTTTCCTCCCCATCGTCACCTTCTCCCTGCCACCCTGCGACGTCCTGCCACCAACTGCCACCTATTTCCCCCTACCTTGCCTCTTCTTTTTCTTCTCCTCTCCACCCTCTTTCTGCCCATATCTTCGAGCCCCTTACCCCCGATCTCCCCTTCTCTTTCATTTTCTTCCTCTCCCATTTCCACCCCTATTTTTGCGTCACCACCGCCATCCGCCGCTCCTACCGCCTCACCAACCCCCTACACCGCTCCCTGCCACCCTCCACCTCAGCCTTGCGCCACCACAATGTCCCTCTCAAGCCATCTCGCAGCCCTCTTCCTCCCCTCTTCTTTTTCTCCCTGTTTTTCACCCTTCTCGATAGTCCACCTACAACCCCTCCTTACGCCGTCGTCCGGCCGCCTCTTCCGCCACCCAGACCACCAATCTCCTCCCTGCAACCCCCTCTACCACCACCATGCCTTAGTTGGTCAAAAAAAGCCCTTGCACCCCTCCATTTTCCCTCCTATTTTCCTTCCTTCTTAGCCCTTCCACCTTGACCCACTTCAGCAGCCACCTTCACCGCCTCGCCGCAGCCGCCTCAGCCGCCCTTGGCCGCCAACAACCTATCCCCAGCATCCACCTACACCCCCTCTTCACTCCTGCACCATTCCCTTGCCTTGAAACCTTCCCCATCTATCTTCTTCTCTAGCCTAAAGATCCCAACCCGAAAATAGCCATTTTACCTTCCATCACCCCCTCTTCGAGCCTTTTTTTTCCTTTTATTTTTGCATGCAGCTCATGCTGCATATGCAGCATGAGTTCCTACATTTATTGGCCATTTTATTAAAACTTTAAGGTATGATAATATTTGTAACACCCCCAAATTTACTACTGAAAAATTTCGTTTAAATCTAAAGGTTTAGCGGAAGCGAAAGAATTAAAACCGTAAACTTGGGGGTATTACCGCCACACTTAGTACCAGACCGGTTCACTCCTACCGTTCCGATACTAAGTGCTAAGGCTAAACCAAACAATCATTAATTAAGAGTCATCAAAACATAGGTCCATAGTTAGCATAGACCATTCATGAAACCACGAGTCAACAACAGTTAAAATATCATTTAGGAATACAACTTAGAGTACGGTTCCAAAGCGAGGAGCGTGGTGCAAAATATAGCAAATAAAACAGAATCCCAAGGGACCAATATCCGGATCGCCTACTCACTCAAGCCAAGTCTTCCACCCCATAATTGTAACCAATCAAACCTGCATAGGAGGTCTGCTCCCCACCATTGGTGGATCATCACAGGACCCATTCAATCAGTGTAGTATCAGTACGGGTCCACTACTGAGTAAGGGCGCTGGTGCGCTAAGGCCAAACATACATTCATACCACATAGCATACATAGCACAATCACATAAGCAACGTGCGATAACACACAAGATAAGGCCTGAGTACGTTCCGATGATTCATTCTTTCCTCATTAATAATATGTCCATTTCACGCATATTCTTCAGAGGTCCATGTGAGTGCGGGAACCCCACTATTATAGCCGGTGGACCGGAAGGTATACACTCAGGGCAGAACGCTCCTGACCACTATTATTTGCCGGTGGACCAGTCTCCAGGGCAAGATGCTCCTGGCCACTATTATTTGCCGGTGGACCGGTCTGGCCCCGACTCACATGGTGTTTCACTGTAAGTACTTAGTGTATTTTCCTTATTTTCATTAACAACATGTTCAATCCACACATATTCTTTAATAGTTCATGTGATTGCGGGAACCCCACTATTATAGCCGGTGGACCGGAAGGTATATACTCAGGGCAGAACGCTCCTGACCACTATTATTTGCCGGTGGACCAGTCTCCAGGGCAAATTGCTCCTGGCCACTATTATTTGTCAGTGGACCAGTCTGGCCCAGAATCACATGGTGTTTCGCTGTAAGTACTTAGTATATTTCCCATGGTTTAACTTACTTACTTCGGTTTGTCGAGCACGAAATCCCCCACTATTATAGCCGGTGGACCGGAAAGTATACACTCAGGGCAGAACGCTCCTGACCACTATTATTTGTCGGTGGACCGGTCTCCAGGGCACCCCGGCTCCTGGCCACTATTATTTGCCGGTGGACCGGTCTGGGCTCGGCTCAACAATCTTTCGCTTTACATAATTAATGTCTTATCCGTGTCTTATTGAATCACATCACACCCTTGACATGCATGCGGTTGATACTCTACCTCTTTCCCCTCCAGAGGGACCGTCCCATATTTTGAGACTCGCACCTCTTCTCACACCCGACATCCATCCCCCGTAGACTTAGGTAAAGTAGCATATAGTAAGACACAAACCCCAAGGATATAGGCCATCCCAACACATATGATATCGCCTCTGCATATTCTTATCCCTCTAGGGTTCCTCCTCGGATACCCTAATCGGACCTATGTGGCCCAACTCTTTCTTACTTACCCAAACGCTACGTTATTCTCTATGTCGCACCTCATCCTTTATTAGGAAATTCCCCAAGTGTATTTCTTTATCTCCCAAGTTCATATGTGACCAACAAAACCCTAGTTGGCCACTCAAACCCTAATCGACCACGCCAACCCTGGTTGGCTGCACCAAACCCTAGCACTTTACTTCTTCAACAAGTAACCTCCCTCCTTTAGAAAACCCATACTCATCCTTTATATAAGTAAATTCTCACTCTCAACCCCCCACTCCATAGGCCATTAATACCACCATGTAATCATTAATACCACCATACAACCCTAATACCACCATGCGAATCATAATACCACCATACCAACCATAATACCACTATACAAACCCTAATACCACCGTGCAATCATGAATACCACCATGCAACCATTAATACCACCATACAACATTAATACCACCACAAAATCATAAATACCATCATACAAACCTTAACACCACCATGCGAATCGTAATACCACCATACCAACCAGAATACCACTATACAAACCCTAATACCACCGTGCAATCATGAATACCACCATGCAACCATTAATACCACCATACAACATTAATACCACCACAAAATCATAAATACCATCATACAAACCCTAACACCACCATGCGAACCCTAATACCACCGTTACAACCATAATACCACCATACAACATTAATACCACCATAAAATCACAAACACCATCATACAAACCCTAACACCACCATGCGAACCCTAATACCACCATTACAACCATAATACCACCATGCAACCCTTAACACCACCATGCAACATTAATACCACCATAAAATCACAAATACCATCATACGAACCCTAACACCACCATGCGAACCCTAATACCACCATTACAACCATAATACCACCATGCAACCATTAGTACCGCCATAGAACATTAATACAATCGTACAAACTTCAAGACTCCCATGATGGTTCCCAACTCATATTACCATTTATCCTAACATGCATGTCCTAGAGGGCCATAGCATAATACATCGTAAACATCATACATATAAATGTCATGCTCATGTCATGGAAGTACAAACAACATACCTCAATCTCCAAGCTGCGCTACACATAAAACGAGTTATCCACAAATCATATAATACATGGCATAGCATGGCATACACAACATTTAACACATCCATGTCACACATAACACAAGGCCATTAGCTTCGTCCTTACCTAAGGCGACGCCGGGCTTGGAGCACGCTCCTCTAATTCCTTAGGGCTTTGGTCGGGATTACCTATAAAAAGGGGGAAATGCTAAGTATTAGTTTCCCTTATAATCACTATCAATCCTCATTTTAGTTTAAGGTTAGGGTTTTCATTACTAAAAAGGGTATTATACAAAAACTAGGGTTTTTACTTTAGAATTAGTATACTAGATATTAGTAGTCAAAATATGTTTATTTTTAATACCTATTGTTACACTTATATTATTAGACCCGCTAGCTCTATTCTTATAATAATAATATTCATGCTAACTATAGAAAAATAGTGATAATAATAATAATAAAACTAGTAATAACGATAATAATAATAATACTCCTAGTAGTAATGATAATAACAATAATACAACCAAGTAAGGTTTAGCAACCACAATAATAACCGTAGTAAGGATAATAGAAGTAATAATAGTAATATTATTAATAATGTTAATACCAATAATTATAAAATAAGACCAAAGTTAAGTATAATACAAGTTAGGGTTTAAAAGGGATGTTAGTATTAGTAGGAAGATAAGAACATTAATAATGAAGACAATAATAATGGTAATAATGATGATGATAATAATAATAATAATAATGATAACAATAATAATAATAAAAGTAATAATAATAAGGATAATAGTAATAATAATAAGTATATTAGTATTAATATTAGTAGAAAATAGTAGCAATTATATATAAGGGGTATTAGGGTTTGGATGAGTGGAGAACCACCTAGGGTCGGTGGTGGTCCGGCGGCGGCGGCGCGTGGCGGCGACGGCGACGGCGGCGGCGGTGGAGGTGGAGAAGAGGGGAAAAGATGGAGGTGGTGGTTAGATGGGAGGAGAAAAGGAGGAGTCTGAGGTGGGGAAAGAAAGAGCAGGTGAAGGGGAGTGGAGTGAGGGTGGTGGCGTGGCAAGGGGCGGCGGCGCGCGGCGGCGACGGCGGCGGCCGAGGGTGGTGGAGAGAGATGGGAGATGAGGGAGGAAGGAGGAGAGGGAGGCAGGGGAATTTGAAGGTAGGGAAAGGTAGAGGGAGGTCTACTGGGCATTTTGGAGGGTGGAAGAGGCCCTGGTGGCGGCTGGGCTGGCGGTGAGAGGCGGCGCAAGGGCGGCGAAGGCTGGAGGTGGTAGTTTCGGGTTAGGACTTTTGCACAGCTATGGCGGCACGTGCAGGGCAAGGGGAGGGGTGCTGGTGGCTTGGTTTCGTGGAGGGAAGTGCAGGGATGATAATGGTGGGAAGAGGTGGTTTCGGCGGTGGCTGGAGGTGGCAGACATGGCGTCAGTTCTGGCGGCGGCGGAACAGAGTTTCAGCAAGGTCCAACGGGAGGACTTGCTGTGGTCGTTCGGGAGGGGGTATTTATAGACCAAGGGGAAGGAAAACAACGAAGGGAGGAGGAGACGCGCGGTCAGGGGTGCAGGTGGCCGGCCGATGGCAGGTGGTGCAGGTCCTGCCATGGCAGGTCGGGGAAGGGGAAGGGGAGAGGAAAAGGGAAGGGAATGGCACGCGGAAAAGGGAGAGAGAGATGTGGTCGGGGTCGAAAAGAGAAAGAAAACGAAAGGGAGAGAGGCAGGGAAGGACGATCGTGCTGGTGGCTGCCGGCGAAATCGACTTGCAGGTCGATTTGCAGGTCGCGCGGGGGGGGGGGGGGGGGGCAGGTCGAAGAAGAAGAAGACAGGTAGGGTGGACCGATGGTCCAGGGAAAAGAAAGAGGAGGGGAACCGGCCGGTTCGGCGGGGTTTATTTAATACGCAATTCAAACGCGGCGTTTCGACGTTATGGGGGACAAAGTGCCGTGTTGCGTTGCCCGTTTGGCAACGGCTATAAGGTCATTAATTTTGGCGCGGCATTTCGGCGTCCTTGGGGTTAAAATGCGTCGTTGCGACCATAGGCATACGAGGGCCAGCGCATGGCGCTGGGCCGTGGGAAGGAGAAAGGAAAAGAAAAAAGGGGGGCTGGACCTGTGCGCGAGACGGGGGAAGGAGAGGGGTTTGGGCCGGTGGGCTGGCCCAGCCGAGGGAGAAGAAGGAAAAAAAAAAGAAAGAAAGAGGAGGGAGAAAAAGGAAGAAAAGGGAAGATAAGAAAATAAATAGGTTAGGAAAATAATTAAATTAACTTATGGGGAAATTGGGGTATTTTTGGGTTATTCAGAATATTAATATTATTATTCCATGTGGTAATGTTAACTTAATAAAAGTGGTGTAATAAAGGGTGTAAAGTGTTAATTTTGAAGGCAAAGGGCAATATGGTAATTTTACAAGTGAAAAGGGGTATTGTGGTAATTATGGAAGTTAGGGGTATTATGGTAATTTTATGAGTAAAGGAAAATATGGTAATTTTTCAAGTAAAGGGAAATTATGGTAATTTTGGAGGTAGAAGGGCAAAATAGTAATTGTATAAGTAAATGGTAATATGGTAATTTTATAAGTGAATGGCGAAATGGTAATTTTATAAGTAAATGGGTATTATGGTAATTTTGGGAGTAAAGGGTAATATGGTAATTTTGGAAAAGGGTAAAATGGAAATTTTGTAAGGAAAGATAAAAATGGTAATTTTGGATGTAAAAGGGTAAAATAGTAATTTGCAAAGTAAAAGGGGAAATATGGTAATTTTATAAGTAAAAGGGTATTGTGGTAATTTGGAAGTAAGGGGTAGAATGGTAATTTTGAAATTAAAAGGATATTCGTGGCAAACTTGGGAGTAAGGGGTAACTTGGTAATAATGATAACGACGAAGGATAAATTGGTAATTAAATTATTATTATAAAAGGATAATTGGATAATTATGATAATCGAGAAGGGTAATTTGGTAAATTAACCAATAAAAGGGCATTATGGTAATTTTAATAATGGAGAAGGGCAATATAGTAATTATAAGAATGGAGAAGGGTAAATTAACAATTATAAATAAGGAGAAGGGTAAATTAATAATTATAAATATGGAGAAGGGTAAATTGGTAATTATAATTATGAAGAAGGGTAAATTAATAATTGTAATTATGAAGAAGGGTAATTTGAAATTTATAATAATTGAATAGGGTAAAATAGCAATTATAATAACCGAAAGGGATAAAATGGTAATTATGATAAAGGAGAAGGGCAATTTGGTAATTTATCCAACTAAAGGGGCAATTTGGTAATTTAACTGACTAAAGGGTAAATTGGTAATTATTTAACCAACTAATGGGGCAAAATAGTAATCATGATAATGAAGGAGGGAAATTTGGTAATTTATCCAACTCAAGAGCAATTTAGTAATTATAACAAAGGAGAAGGGCAATTTGGTAATCTAACCAACCAAAACGGGAAATATGTTAAGGTTGACAATTATGAAGGGTGAATGGTAATCTAAAAAGCGTAGGGGATAACTTAGTAACATAAACCGAGCAAGGGGTAATTTGATAATTATGCAACCTTAAGGGTAATATGGTAATTTGTCAAGTAAGGAAGGGATGACTTAACAATTATATAAGTAAGGGATAAAGGAGTAATTTGTACCTGACATGTCGTTGTGATTGCTGAATTTCATAATATGACTCAAATGACATTGATCAGCAAGGTAAGATTATTTGATAATTAGTAAGTAACACGAGAATGAATCCTAATTCGGAATTAGATGAGATTATGATGGCCTTAATGATTTCTCTGTGTTATCTTGAATAACCGCCTGAATAAGAAACAACTAATGATATCAGAACGATTGAAAGTGAATAAGTATTTGATTATTGTACTTTTGTGATCACTTTAATTAAAACACTAATACTTAAAGTGAAAGACCTCGAGATCGGGAATGGTGGCTCTTTAGGGGTCGCTACCCGAAAGACGTGGTTTAGCCCACGATTATTCTGGTATTACTGGTGTGCCTTTGTGCCCCAGCCAGGCCATATATCTTACTCTATCTAGCTCTACGGACCTAATTAGGGGGTATGCATACTTATGGATTAGGTGTCCTTGTTGGTAGGGTACTGAGTAGCTTTATGCACCAGTACGACTAGGGTACATTTGCGTCCTTGGGTTCGTGGTTGAAGGGTACTGAGTAGCTTATATGCACCGGTACGACCGGTGTACCTTTGTGTCCCGAGTTCTTGATCTCACATCCGAGGCAAATAAATGGATTTGTTATGCTGATTAAAGAAAGGAAAAATACTAATCATGAAAGTGAAAGATTATGAGCCGGGCCCAGTTGGATTATTATTATGAGTACCGATCCACCGGTTATAATAGTGGCCCAGGAGCGTGTTGCCCTGGTAAGTGATTATGAGTACCGATCCACTGGATAAAATAGTGGCCCAGGAGTGTGTTGCCCTGGATGATGTTGATATATATATTCTGATCCACCGACAATAATAGTGGGGGTCCCGAGCTCAATAAAATCAGTCATGGATGTGAATAAAGTTATGGAAAAATACTAATCACTTATAGTGGAACACTATGTGAGTCGGGGCCAGACCGGTCCACCGACGAATAATAGTGGCTAGGAGTGTTTTGCCCTAGAGACCGATCCACCGGCATATAATAGTGGTTAGGTGCGCTCTGCCCTATAAGTGACCGATCCACCGGCTATAATAGTGGGGTACCCGCACTCACATGGATATAAAATATGAGATTGATTGAATAATGATGGACTAATGGCTTAAGGCCCGAATGTATTGATTTTGCACTATGACATGGCTTAAGGCCCGAAAGTATCGATTGTTCATGACGACCTTTTGATATCTAATGTGATTGTTAATTATGTGAATGTTATATGTACACATCTTGTTATATATGTATATAGCTTTGTATCATGTGTGACATTACGGGCCTGCTTTTAAGTGTGACTTTAAAGGGTTACTCAGTACCATAGTACTTAAGGGTTCCCTTTGTGGGGGCCCTGCCTATTCAATGGGCAGTGTCCCTTGCAGGTCTTTTCAGGTGCTACTCAAGTGGGCAACGGGAAAGAGAGTAAGGATTATCCGGCCTTTAGGATTTCATGCTTCCTATTCTAATGTATGGTTTAAATGTAGTTATTCTTGTAACCACCATTGGTGGATTCTAATTTTTGTAAAGTGTATTGCACTACTCTAATTTAAACATGTTTTGGAAATCTAGCAAAGTGTATCTTATTCCTTTAGCCTTAGCACTGGTACTGGAACGGTATGAGTGAACCGGTCTGGTATTAAGTGTGGCGGTAATATCCACGAAATTCACCGTTTTATATTTTGCTTCCGCTATTTGTTTTAAATAAAACGAAATTTTTCAGTAGTGAATTTTGGGGGTGTTACACCGATCCACCGGCAAATAATAGTGGTCAGGAGCGTTCTGCCCTATGTATTTCCAGTCCATAGGCTATAATAGTGGGGGATTTCATGCTCAACAAACCAAACGTAATAACGATAAGACATGGGGAAGACACTAATCACTTACAGTGGAACACTTTGTGAGTCGGGGTCAGACCGGTCCACCGGCGAATAATAGTGGCCAGGAGCGTTATGCCTTGGAGACCGGTCCACCGGCGAATAATAGTGATCATGAGCGTTCTGCCCTGTATGTATTTCTGGTCCATCGGCTATAATAGTGGGGTTCCCGCACTCACATGGACATTTATAATCCGAGATGATTCATTAATGATGGACTAATGGCGTTAAAGCTCTAAAAATATCGATTATTTATTATGGCTTGTTAATATTTGGTTGACTTGTTAAGTATGTGAATGTACGAAAGTGAATGATTTGTATACGCCATTAATATCTGATTGAATTGTTGAATCTGTGAATGTATGGATCTGAATATTATGTTTACACCTGTCGTTACGTATGGATACAATAGTATATCGTGTGTTACATTGCAGGCTTGCTTTTAAGTGTGTTTCAAAGGGTTACTCAGTACTGTAGTATTGAAGGGTTCCATTCGTGGGGCCCCTGCCTATTCAATGGCCAGTGTCCCTTGCAGGTCTTTTCAGGTACTACTAAAGTGGGCAGCGGGAAAGAGCGTAAGGATTATCCGGACTTTTAGGGTTCTCCCTTTTGCCTTTACCTTCTGGTTTAAATGTATTTCTTGTTCTTGTAACCACCATTGGTGGAATCGATTCTTATAAAATATTTACTTGCGCTACTCTGATTTAAAAACGGTTTAAATTTCTAGCAATTGATATTTTGTTTTTTAACCTTAGCACTTGGTACTGGAACGGTATGAGTGAACTGGTCTAGTACTAAGTGTGGCGGTAATATCCCCGAAATTCACCATTTTATATTTTACTTCCGCTATTGCTTTTAATAAAATGAATTTTTTCAGTAGTGAATTTTGGAGGTGTTACATTTTATACTCCTAATAAAATTACTGTTAGTTTGAGTTGGTTAGCTTGGATTATTTTTTTTGGCTATTAGGTTGGATTATATATCCCACACATGCGTATTTCACCGTTTGCTTATCCTATCCAGACTGGGTCATAGATCTAAATGAGCTCAATTTAGTTTTTGCTAAAAAAAAAGTCTTGAATGATTTTATTTAGGTATGCTCAATCTTTATTCGTTATGATTTTTTAGCTTCTTTGAACAGTTCTAAACTTTGTTTCATCATGTGAGGAGTGGAGGATGTTCCCTCCTCTATGTTTTTTCTCTACTTAATAGTTCCACCATCCACCATTTCCCATATACTAAAATTGAGCATTCGTTCATTAATTCCAAGATTCTTCATTCTAATTTTCATAAAAGTTGGGCATTATTTCAACATCTTCCATTACATATTTTCTTGAGTGCATAAGAATGAGGTGGTCGTATCAACCTTGGGAACAAGGCGGTGAGAAAAATGCACCATAGTTCAAATGATCTTTTGCTTTGGGGTAGTTAATTTATTTAACATCACAATGAATGACAAGTTTTCATCTTTATTGTTTATTTTTCAAATTCTTTGTTTTGGAGCTACGTATACTGCTTCCAATTTTCGAACAATATTTTATGGGTAAAAACAACAATATTGCCTTCTTATTCCCCATTTCATGCTTCTTTGATTAGGAATGGAATATTGCAACTAATGCTCGAAACCAGATAGATTTGCACTTGATAGATACAGATGTGGGTACAAAATTAGGTAGGGGCTAAAAAACAAGATGTATTCAAGTACATATACAACGAAGGGTTCTTCATATCAATACCTATACCCATATCTATACATATCTATACACATTCTTACTTGATATAAAAATACCCTTCTACCCTTAGTTTAAAAATAAGCCCAATATAGTTTTAAGGTTGGCATTGCCATTTTTAATTAACACCATTCCCCTCATCCCCTGATGTCCAAGTAGAGATGGAAATGGGTCTCTTCTTTAGACTTGATTGAGATCCACCATATATGTCTCATTCTTAGTGAATTTGGATCCATTTATAACTAAATAGGCCTGAAACCAATAGTTTTAGACTCAAATTTGTCCTGTTAGACTTGTTTAATGTATATATAAAACACACATATATACATGCATATTAATTTCAAGTTTGTTATCTTTTTTATCTCGTTTAGAATTTTATTTCATTTTTAATTTTATTTTCATGTATTTACTTTATATGTAATATATAAGAAATTTTATATTAAAAGTATTTAAATACCCTTTGGATAGTCAAAACTATTTAAAAATATTTAGCTTTTCACTATAAGTCTTTTTTAAATAAAAAAATATATCTTGACTATTTATAATAAAAATATATTAGTAATTATATAAATTATTCCAAAAAAGTAAATAGTCAGACCTAGTTAAAACCCATTTAGAACTCATTTTTTCTCTAGATCCGATAAATTTAGATTTGAATATTAACTTTTAAGACACGATTCTGATCAATTTTAAATTTAGGCACTATAAAAGAGTTTGGATTGGGTTTACCAGACCTGCCATCCCCATGTCTTGAAGTATAGTCCTGTCTGGACATGGTCATTGGAAGAGCTTGGGTTGGGGCAAGGGTGGGTGTAGGTTGAGTTGGAGCAAGTTGAGTCATGTTTTGGCCAGGTCATTTTGTAACACCCCCACCATTTTTCACTACCATTTTTTTTTAATTTTAAAACATTGAAAAGGGGGAAAAGTACCAAATCCCTAGGAAAAATGAGGTGTTACCATCACACCTAATATAGGATAAATGTCTTTCGTCCTTCCCATATTAGATAAACGGTTAAAGAAAACCAATCAATCCAAATAGGATAATAGAGTACGCAAAGGTGAGTCATATAGATAATGCGGTAAAACATTTACAAACGATACCTCAATGGGTTCCTAAAATGTTCAAAGGCATAAAAGTGAGTAAGCTGAAAGTACAAAAATAAGATAGAGATAAAATGATAATAGGGAAAAGCCTTAAAACCCTATTCCATTAAGGAACTACAAATGATCTCTAGATGTCCAAGCTCTCAATTTCCCAAAACTGACATAAGGTAGGTCACTAGTTGTTGTCCTAAAAAGTTTACACATGGTCTTTTACTCGTGGGATTGAGTAGGTGACCAATAAAATGGGCACATTATTATATGACGTACTGAGTAAGCTTAGTTACCTCTTCAAGGGGAGTCACAAAAGCATGCAAGACCAAAAAAAAATAGAAATCATGCTAACACCCATCGTGCTCAAGCTATATAATCAAATTTACATAATCTACCATGGTCATATAATGCATCATGATTTTATGCCATACAAAGATTTAGACAGCTCATAACTCATCAATATTATCTAAATAATATAGATATTATGGATAGCAAATAATGAATTTTAATAATTTATACCATTATGTCTATTCTCCATGCTTACATGATATATTAGATTAATTATTTACAAGCTATTATTCCATTTTCTTTTTCTTTTTCCCTTATCCTTATTGAGCAATGGACTAATTATCACCCCCATGGCCTCATATACCATGGAAGCCTATCAAACCCGAGGACTTAAAGTCTGATCGAAGCCAAGTAACTACCAAATGGACATGAAGTCCAGCAGAAGTTAAAAATCATATAGGTGACCAGACCCTTTAATATTGATATCCTCTAGTACATTATCCATGCCTAGAGTAGGTAAGATATCGGGATCTACTAGAATCTTTCTCAAAGGCACAAATAAACACTCCAAGACAAACCAACCCCCAATAGTTAATCGAGGATTGGATAATCTAGATCCATGCATAACACTATCATCTTTTACTTTAAGTGGTTAATGTATTATTATCTAAGGTTGTATTATCACATATTGCCCAAGTAACATCCAAGTAACACACCCACATAATCATTTCATCTTAACCATTATTACCCTCCAAACCATGTGGTGGGATTTCCATTAGTACTTAACTAAGTTTAAATCATCTTATTAAGATAATCTATTTAGACTAAAAATTCGAATCACATTATCCCTTTATAAACTCATAGCATACTCATTTCGATTTTTCTATTAAAACCTTCCAAAGGCTTTTATTGAGAATACCATGAATCCTGAATCATTCATGTAACACCCCCAAAATTTACTACTAAAAAAATTCATATTACAGCGGAAGCATAATCAAAATAATAGAGTATTGCCACAGTAATTGATGTTAGTCTAGTTTACCGTACCATCATCACATCAATCATAAGGCTAAAACCCAGTAAGAGTATAGTAGAGTAAATAGAAATAAAATTTGTTTTATAAATATAAATGCAAATTTGAAGATTTACTCCAGGGTACAATAACAAAATACAACAAAAGGGATACCATGGATCTAAGAGTCAAAAAAGGTATATGAGTGAAACTAGACTTCGGATAATATGACTTTACACTCAAAATTCCTAATATACAAAGTCACTCTGCCTTATACAAAGCATGTAAAGCTACAAATTCATCAACTGGGTCCTCATCGACCTGTACATACACATTCGGGTCATCTGCTCGTAGAAATGAGCAGCACCCATAAAAAGGATGATTAGTACCTAGTAAGATAACAATATAGTCGAGACAGGAAAAACATATAATTTTATGCATTCACAGTGGAAAGTAACATACATGTGAGATACAATAATCAATACAAGGTAATTACTGATTTTGGATTCGTCCCATTAGAATATAACATGATCCGTTCTTTTATTTACATTAAGTTCAGGGACCCCACTATTCTTAAGCCAATGAAAAGGTTTGAAGCACCTCTTAGGAACAACACACCTGAGCCACTATTCTTAACCGGTGGAACGATTTGAATCACCTCTCAAGGACAACACACTTGAACTTCTATTATCGTCTAGTCCTAGTCCTGACTCACGTAATCTTCCACTTTAAATAATTAATATCTTATCCATTACTTATTATCTCAAATCATATTCTCATTCATGTCGAGTATATGGCATCACTATTCTTAATCTGGTGGAACAGACTAAAGTACCTCTAAAAAATAGGACACCTGAGCCACTACAATCGTTCGGTGAAATGGACCCAACATCTCTCAGGATAAAGCTCTCCTGAGCCACTATTATCATTTGGTGGAATGGACCCATAAACAACTCAGCCCAGCTCACTGATCTTTCACTTTAAATGATTATCATCTTATTCATGATTGGTTTATGAGTACAAAACATAAATTAAGGCAATCGAGACATCAACATATAGATAACAAGACTGTTCTCTAAGGTTAAGATGCTTAATTCCCCCCCCCCCCAAACTCTAAATTCACAACTCAGACAAAACTTTTCCCATATTAGTTATTTATCCACCAAATTTATTATATATTCCTCAATTAATATTATTATTAACATACCCAAAATTTGAGGTCTAACTTCCATATCTTACATATGTAATAATAATTCTAACTGAAAAGTTATTTTTCACAAGCCCCCCAAAACCATAATATCACAGGTAAATTATAACTTTTTCCATAAGGCTTATATAATTACCAAATTCAATATACATCCCTAAAATACCAATACTAACAACATATCCAAAATTCATGGCCTAAATCCAACATTTTACACATGTGATAAAAAATATTACCATTTTAAGGTTAATATTTCCATATTAGACTATTTTCTCATTTGAGGAACTTATTACATTCATAATTACTCCAATAACTCCACATGATCTTATTAGCATAATTTTTAATCCACATAACACATTAAAATACTGAAATTTTTATATTAACCTATGTTGACCAAAATGTCCTTAAAGATAACCGATAACCTATAATTAATGAAAAGCTTAAATTTATAATATCATTATTTTCAAATCCTCCATTTATCAATAAACATCGTAAATATAATTATTCCCTAATTATCATACTTTATTAGGCCCATATTATTCTTCCATAATTTATACTCATCCACAAAAATGCGACTTAGCGTAACATCATATCAACACTTCTTTTGTCATTCTTACTCTTTTTTCTAGCATATAATCCAAATTATCATAACATATCATTAATAACATGCATTTAACAGTATAATAACAATAATATGAGAGTACACATAGCCATTCAAATATTTAACATAAATCCCTAAATATCGACTAGTATCCTTACTAAAAGGCTTCGGTCTCTAAGCATGCTTATCCTATTCCTGTACTCCTGATAATTCATCTAAGAACAATTAACAAAAACACAATTATTGAATTAATATTTAATAGATAAAATAATAATAATAATAATAATAATAATAAGATATTTATTTTCTAAAATCACCAAAATACCCTTACTATTTTATAATGGGTACTCACAAATTTAAAACCCAAAACCCCCTCCTCACGTTGCACATGCAGGGTGAGCTCTAGCACAAGGAGGGTTGAGTTGGGAAGGTGGGCTGGTTGTCTTGGTTGAGGGGAAAGGGTGATGATGGGTGGAGATGATGGTTGTGTGGCGCTGGAAGGCTACGGTGGAAGGTGGGCTAAATGACCAGTGGTAGCTCAGTTAGGAGGAGAACCTGAAATACCCCAAAACCCTAATTTAGGGAATCATGGCCAAATAATAAATTATTAGGAAATTAGTTAGATAAACTAATTTTATTAAAATAAGAGGGAATTAATTAAGGTAAATCTAGGAGAAATTATAAATGATTTTTAAATAGGAAAATTTGAGTATTCTACTAATTAAAATAGAATTTAAGGAAATTCTTTCAAAATCCCTAAATTAGCTTAAAAAGATAATTTAATCATTATTTTAATAATTATATTTTATTAAATATCCCAAATTACCCAAAATATATTTGATTAAGCTAATTCACCTTTTTCCTTCTTTTTTTCCTTTTCCCTCTCTTTTTCCTTTTCTTTCCTTTCCTTCTCTTCCTTTTTCTCCTTCTTCCCCGACTAGGGCCAGCCCACTGGCCCAACTCCTCCCTCCCCTTGAGCGGCTCAGCATCCCCCACGCCACTCCTTCCCTCTCCCGGCCGGTTTGGCCTTCTTTTTTTTCTTTCTTCTTTTTCCCTGGACCGCCGGTCCAGCCCCCTCCTCTCCTACCTGCGTTTTCTTCTACCCCCGACACGCCTGCAACTCCCCCAAATCGGCGTCGGATTTTCTGCCTTCGATCATGCCGTTTGACCCACCGTTCTCCTCCTCTCTTCCTCGTCGTCTTCCCTATCATTTCATCTCAGTCGGCCATTCCCTCCCCTGCTCGTGCCATTCCCCTTTCCCGACAAAGCATGGCCTACACACGTAGACCTACGCCAGCCCATCCTCGCCGGCCGGAGCACCATACCCCTTGCCCCCTACTCTCCCACTCTCCTTTGTCGTTTTACCTTTCGATCGGCCTATAAATAGCCCCAAAGGCTGCCATAATCGAGTTTGGATTTTGGTAGCCCAGAAAACCAACCCTGCGACCACCGCCTGTTCAGCCATTTGTTCATCTACCGTCGGCCGTCTTTACTGCCCACTCTGGCCACCAAAACGCTCCCTACACCGCACTCTACACAACCGAGCCACCAGTCTTCCTTGCCTTGCCCTGCACGAGCCACCCCGGCCGTGCAAAATTACCTTCCCGAACAGCACCCTTCGACCCTTACCGCCCTTTGTGTCGCCGGTTTCGCCACCTACAACGCCACCTCTACCTCCCAAAACAACCAGGAAACCTTGCCCTACCTCCCTACACCTCCATTTTCCCCTACTCCCCTCTCCCCTAGCCTCCACATCCATCTCTCCACTTCTTCCTTCCTCCACCGCCGCCAGCGGCTCCACCACCTAGCTTAGGTTGTCTCCCAACTCCTTAATCCCTAAACCCTGTATATTAATTGTGTTAATGATTTTTAATATTATTAACTATTATTATTAGGGTTATTATGATTATGATTATTATTATTACTATTATTATTATTATTATTACTATTATTATTATTATTATTATTATTACTACTACTACTATTATTACTACTATGTCCTAACGTTATTCCGAAGGATTTCTAGTTAATGATATTAATTAAGACTAAAAACTTGTTGTGTTATTACTATTATTATTATTACTATTATTATTATTATTATTATTATTATTATCCTTATTGTTATTATTATTACATTATTATTGCCACTACTATTATCATCATCATTATTATCATTGTTGTTGTTGATGTTGTTATTATTATTATTTTTTTTGTTATTGTTATTATTATTATTATTATAAGTATTATTCCTATTATTATTGTTACTATTATCATTATTATTATTATTATTACTATTATTATTACTACTACTACTACTATTGTCTCTATTGTTATTATTATTATTATTATTATTATTATCACTATTATTATTACTATCATTATCATTATTATTATCATTATCATTATTATTACTATTGTTATTATTATAATTATTAGTATTATCATTACTATGTTTATTACTCTAACTATTATTATCATTGTTTTTATCTCTATTATTAGTATTATTATTTTTAGTATTCTTATTATTATTATTAGTATTATTACTATTATTATTATTAACATTACCACTATTATTATTATTATCATGGTTAAGGTGGTTGTTATTATTATTATTATCATTATTATTATTACTACTACTACTACTACTATGATTTCGATTATTATTATCATCATTATTATCATTATTATTATTATTATTATTATTATTATTATTATTATTATTAGTAATATTGAAACCCTTAATTTAATACTATGGGTATTATTAAGACTTACTTGATTAGTAGTGATTTGATTAACTATCTTGAGAATAATAATAACCCTACCTTTTGATTACAAACTACTATTATTAATATTAGCCTTAGTATTAGGCCATGATAGGGGTAAAATAGGAATTTTGGTAATTTTGGTAGAGGAAGATTAACCCATAGTATTTCCCTCTTATAGGTGAATTGAGTCAAAACCCCTAGGAGGCGTAGGAGCGTGCTCCAAGCCCAGTGACGATTTAAGTAAGGGTGTAGCTAAGACCACTTGCGTGTTACGTGTCTTACTTGCCCTGGATGTCTTGTATGATTATATGTCGTGTTCTATATGCTGTTATTTTACCTGTTTTATGTAGCGCAGCTTAGAACTGAGGTATGTCCATGTGATCTCTTCTGTTATGTATTAATATGGATATGCTGCAAGTTGTAATGTGAAATGATGTGGCCCTTAGGACATGCATGCTAGGGTATTGATGTGATGATGTGGGTTGGGGCATGAAGAAGAAAATTGGGAAAGAAAAATAACCAAGGGGAAGTAAGTTGGCTAATGGAGGTTTAGGAGGAACTAGGGTTGCATGGGGTGGTTAAGGTCCGCATGGGGGTGAACCTTACGTATGAGAAGTTGCCTTGGGGCGTGAGGAAGGTAATAGAAGTATCGTTTGGGTATTTGGGGCCTTCGGGCGGAAAATAGTACGTGGACCAGAATAAGGGTGCGTAGGAGACTAGGCTAGAGTTTAAAGGGAACCCTAATTTGAGTAGGGGAAAGAAGAAAAAGAGAATAATAAAATAAGTGAGAATGAGTGGGACATGAAGTGAGGGTTGAACCGAAGGGTCGTGATGTATAGGGGTGCTAGAATAAGTCTGGGTTGTAAGGCAGAGAAGGATGGGCCACATAGGCCCAAGTTAGGGTTTCTGGAGAAAACCCTAGGGGAAGGTGGTGAGTGGACTTTGGGGTATAAGGTGGTGGGACTTGACCCACACACTTAGGAGTCATTTTCTCGGTGTGAGCAAGAGGATTAAGGGAAGGATATCGGGGCGAGTTGGGAGGCGCAGAGGTCTCAAGATATGAGATGGGTCCTCTTAGGAGGATAATTATAGTTTGAGTTAGTCATGCATGTCTAGGGCGGAATCTGTTGAATAAGATACGATAAAATACTAATCATGTAAAGTGGAAGAGTATTGAGCCGGGTCCAGCCGATCCATCGGTTAGGAATAGTGGTTAGGGTTTTTACCCTATAAGTGATCGATCCACCGGTGAATAATAGTAGTGTGGACTTTGTCCCACAAGTGACCAGCCCACCGGCAATAATAATGGGGGATCCCCTTAATATGATCATTCGCGTAAAAGATACTAAGTACTTATAGTGGAATATCATGAGAGTCAGGGCCAGACCGATGCACCGACATAATAGTGGCCAAGAGCGTTTTGCCCTGGAGACCGATCCACCGGCGTATAATAGTGGTCAGGTGCATTTTACCCTGTAAGTGACCGATCCACCGGCTATAATAGTGGGGTTCCCGTACTCACATGGATTGATAAGAATTATGGTGTGAAACAAGTATTATCCAAAGAATAAATAAACAATGTGGGCCTTTATTTACCTAAGAAACTGTGTGCTATCATGTGATTGTGATTATGTTATGTGTTCTTATGTGTTGGCCTTAGTTATACGGTTACCTTACTCAGTACGTAGCATACTGACCACCCATTTCATGGGTGCTTCTCATTCCCACGAGCAGAAGGCCCCTTTGACTTAGTGCAGGTTGGTGATGCTATCTTCGATGCCTACGACGCTTACGAGGCATCGGGCGGGGCTGAGAGTTGAGCCCAGACCTAGCTTAGGGGACGAGAGTGACGTGGCCGGAGTCCATCATCTATTTTGTTCTCCCTGTATTTTTGTACTTTGTCTTGTTCTGTTGTATGACGTCCTCTGCCATTTGGTACTTTAAAACTGTACTTTGGGTTGTACCCTTTTAATTTCCGCACTATGATTCTATATGACTTGTGTTTTGCTAATGACCGGTGTTTTTATTAATGATTTGTACTTGATGATCAATCTTGTTTAGCCTCAGCACTTAGTATCGGGACAGTAGGAGTGAACCGATCTGGTACTAATTATGGCGGTAATGCCCCCGAGTTTACAGTTTTATCCTTTCATTTCTGTTAAACCCTTTTTAATTAAACGAAATTTTTTAGTAGTAAATTTGAGGGTATTACATAACCAAATGGAGCCAGGAGAGGGAGCAAGGGAGGTTACGTATGCGTGGGTGGTGGCTACTAGAGATGATGGTGTAGAGGGTGGCGACACATGAAATGGAGGGCAGGGAGGAGGAGAAAGGTGGCGGGTGTTGGAGCTAGAATGACACCTGGCTAGAGGTTGTGTTTGGTTAGAGAAAGGGAGGCGTCGAGGGGTGATGTAAGGGATGGAGCATGGGCAAGGCTAGAGATGATGGAACATGGCAGAGAGGGGCACAAGGGGAAGGGTGTCATTTAGTAGAAGAAGAAGGTTGAGAAAGGTGGTGTAAAAGTGAGCTACGATTGGTGGTGGAATTTTTGTAGAAAAAGGAGGGAGGGAGAAGATTGTCGGTGGTGGTGTGGTTATCCCGGTTTGGCTAGTGCAAGTAGTGGGAGTTGGAAAGGTGTCGAAGGTGGTGGTGACTGGAAAAGGTGGGAGAATGTTGGGTTGACCATGATTGTAACACCCCCAAATTTTACTACTGAAAAATTTTGTTTTAAATGAAAGAATTAATAGAAGCGAAATGATAAAATTGTGAATTATGGGGATATTACCGCTACACTCAGTACCAGACCGGTTCACTCCTACCGTTCCAGTACCAAGTGCTAAGGCTAAAACGGATTATCATCAAACAAAAGCTAATACTTAAAACAAGGATTCATAAGGAAGTTAAATAGTTCACAATATAAAATTTAGAGTACGCGTAAAAAGGTTTACAAGCCAAAAGGGTACATAGACAAGGTTCTCAAGGAACATAAAGTATCATACGACAGAACAGAACTAAAATAAAACGATACAAGGTAAAACAAAATGAAAAGGAGAGTCTGGCCATGTCGCTCTCGGTCCCCAAGCCAATTCTAGGCTCAACTCTCAGCCCCGCCCGATGCCTCGTAAGAGTCATAGGCATCGAAGATATCATCTCCTTCCTCCACAAACTCAAGTGGGTCCTCTGCTCGTGGGAATGAGCAGCACCCATGAAACGGGTGGTCGGTACGCTACGTATTGAGTAAGGTAATAGATGCGCTAAGGCCAGCATACAAAACACACAACCCAGTATACATGACATAATCACCTGAGCAACATGTAGTAAAACAGATGATAAAGGCTAGCTACAGTCCGGATAAACTTATTCTTTAGATCTCTGGTAAATATAGAGTCGATTTACATCATAGTCTTTATCAATTCATGTGAGTGCGGGAACCCCACTATTATAACCGGTGGACCGGTCATGTAAGGCAAAACGCGCTTGGCCACTATTATAGCCGGTGGACCGGTCATGCAGGGCAAAACGCTCCTGGCCACTATTATTCGTTGGTGGACCGGTCTGGCCCCGACTCACATGATGTTTCACTATAATTACTTCGTATCTTTCCCATGTCTTAATATCACAATTAAGTTTGGTTTGTTGAGCACAAAGACCCCCACTATTATAGTCGATGGAACAGTCATGCGGGGCAAAATGCGCCTGGCCACTATTATAGCCGGTGGACCGGTCATGCAGGGCACCCCGACTCCTAGCCACT